>OX637534.1:10469216-11703382 GCA_951800035.1 Linnaemya tessellans
GAAATAAGCTTACAAATATTTTTTTTCTTTTTCGTGAACACTTTTCACTATTACTATATATATATATATATATATATATATATATATATATATATATATATATATATATATATACTTTATGGGGTTCTCAGATGGACATATCGTTACAAACGGAATGACAAAGAGAATATACCCTCCATATTCTTTTTTGGAGGGTATAAAAAGGAGATGTTCTTCTTTCTATATTTCAAAAGTGTCTGTAGGTATTTGGATTCATTCCTTTACACATTCGAATTTGTGCTCATCTCTCTTACGCTGCCGTCTTGCTTATTTACGCATTTTCTTTTATATTACTATTATCCATTTTTTTCTTTTTCTTAAATAGTTACAAACATTAGTAGATTCTAATCTCATTAGACAAGTCGGCAAAAAAGAAAAGGAATCAAGAAAAATTCAGAAAAACTGATAGAAATAAAGTTTTCTTGGCTGCAGTTTAAGTTAAAAAAAAACAAGTAAAAACGTTATATTCGACCGGGTCGAATCTTAAATACCCTCCAAATATTTAATAAGTGAATTTGAAATTTTTAACTTGGTGGGACAGAGTTCCTTTATATAATATCGTACGTCAACGCCGACTAAAGGGGGCGGGGTTCAAAAATATACAATATCATGTGTTCCACAGACGAACGTATGGGCATTGCTAGACCGTCTTAGACCTCATCACAGTTCTCTTTGGAGGGCATAAAAACTGTATTTTGGCGGGGTCGCTCTGGCAAGGGCTGTGGGGGAAGCATTTCACCTTTGTCATAAAACTCTAAAAATAAATGCTTGGGATAATTATATACAAAATTAAAATTTCTTTTTTTTGATAGGGCCATTTAGAGGGCAAAGGGGGAGAGGGGGTAGGGCAGAAACAGGTAGACATAAAACTCTAACAATAAATGCTTGGGATGATTATACACAAAATTAAAAAAAAATTTTATTGTTATGAAAACTTTTTAATTGACACATTGTTGTCACAATACTACTATATATAATTTTATTTATTTTTAATAGGGTCATTTAGTGGGCAAAAGGGGGAGGAGGGGGTAGGGCAGCAACAGGCAGTCATAAAACTCTAAAGATAAATGCTTGGGATGATTATATACAAAATTTAAAAAAAAAATTTTTTGGCAGGGTCATTTAGGGGGCAAAGGAAGAGGGGAGGGGGGGGGTAGGGCAGAAATCGGCAGTCATAAAACTCTAAGGATAAATGCTTTTGATGATTATATACAAAATTTAAAAAAAATTTTCTTTTTTTTTGGTAGGGTCATTTAGGGGGCAAAGGAAGAGGGGGGGAGGGGTAGGGCAGAAATCGGCAGTCATAAAACTCTAAGGATAAATGCTTTTGATGATTATATACAAAATTTAAAAAACAAATTTTTTTTTTTGGTAGGGTCATTTAGGGGGCAAAGGAAGAGGGGGGGAGGGGTAGGGCAGAAATCGGCAGTCATAAAACTCTAAAGATAAATGCTTTTGATGATTATATACAAAATTTAAAAAACAAATTTCTTTTTTTTGGTAGGGTCATTTAGGGGGCAAAGGAAGAGGGGGGGGGCAGGGGTGGGGCAGAAATCGGCAGTCATAAAACTCTAAAGATAAATGGTTGGAATGATTATATACAAAATTAAAAAAAAAAATTTTTTTTTTGGTAGGGTCATTTAGGGGGCGAAGGGGAAGGAGGGGGGGTAGGGCAGAGTAGTACCAGGTTTCGTCTCAGATTCGTCATTAAAGCTTAAAAGTGTTATTTTTAATGAATGTAGGCTTAAGTAAAACAATTTTTTAAATTTTTATGCTATTTTTGCCTATAATAACGCCCACTGAAGTAGGCGGGGTCAAAAAAGATTTTTATTTTATTTAATGGCTCCAAGTTTAAGGCGTTGGACCGTATTTGACATAAAAATATATCATTTGCTTAACAAAATAACCAAAAAACTTTACAAATTATGTTGTTTTTTCTGGGTTGGTTTAGTTCTTCTTAGGGGAACCTTTTTCCCTCTTGCCCGATTTAGCCCATCTTCGAACTTAACTTGCTCTAAAATTCGCCCCTAAAATTTATGCCAAATTTTAAGAGTCTAGCTCTTTTCGTTTGGACTGAATCGTGATTTCCACAGACGGACGGACGGACGGACATGCTCAGTTCGTCTTAGATTTCATCACTGATCAAGAATATATATACTTTATGGGGTCTGAGATGGATATTTCGATGCGTTACAAACGGAATGACAAAGTGAATATACCCTCCAAATTCTTTTTTGGAGGGTATAAAAAGAATAAATAAAATAACAGAAAATCAAAATTATAGTAAATGCAAGAACAGTTGTTCTGTTTAACTGGTAACACATAAAATTTCTTTGCAGGATATTTTCCAACAGCATCCTTGTTCATCTTATTGTTCGCTAACTGTTTGTTTTAAACTCATTAGTGGTATAGAGTTTAAGTGTTTGCCAACCAACCAACCAACTAAACAGTCAGCCAGCCAGCCTGGCATAGTTTCTTGTTTTATCTCTTCTTTATTATTGAAAAATGTACCATTTGGTCATTTTTATACCCTCCAAAAAAGAATTTGGAGGGTATATTCACTTTGTCATTCCGTTTGTAACGCATCGAAATATCCATCTCAGACCCCATAAAGTATATATATTCTTGATCAGTGATGAAATCTAAGACGAACTGAGCATGTCCGTCCGTCCGTCCGTCTGTGGAAATCACGATTCAGTCCAAACGAAAAGAGCTAGACTCTTGAAATTTGGCACAAATATATTTTAGAACTTAGAGCAAGTTAAGTTCGAAGATGGGCTAAATCGGGCAAGAGGGAAAAAAGTTCCCCTAAGAAGAACTAAACCAACCCAGAAAAAACAACATAATTTTTAAAGTTTTGTGGTTATTTTGTTAAGCAAATGATATATTTTTATGTCAAATACGGTCCAACGCCTTAAACTTGGAGCCATTAAATAAAATAAAAATCTTTTTTGACCCCGCCCACTTCAGTGGGCGTTGTTATAGGCAAAAATAGCATAAAAATTTAACAAATTGTTCTACTTAAGCCTACATTCCTTAAAAATAACACTTTTAAGCTTTAATGACGAAGCTGAGACGAAACCTGGTACTACTCTGCCCTACCCCCTCCTTCCCCTTCGCCCCCTAAATGACCCTACCAAAAAAAATTTTTTTTTTTAAATTTTGTATATAATCATCCCAAGTATTTATCTTTAGAGTTTTATGACTGCCGATTTCTGCCCTACCTCCCCCCCACCTCTTCCTTTGCCCCCTAAATGACCCTACCAAAAAAAAAATTTTTTTTTAAATTTTGTATATAATCATCCCAAGCATTTATCTTTAGAGTTTTATGACTGCCGATTTCTGCCCTATCCCCCCCCCCCCCCCTTCTTCCTTTCCCCCAAAATGACCCTACCAAAAAAAATGTTTTTTTAAATTTTGTATATATTCATCCCAAGCATTTATCTTTAGAGTTTTATGACTGCCGATTTCTGCCCTACCCCCCCCCCCCCCCTCTTCCTTTCCCCCAAAATGACCCTACCAAAAAAAAAATGTTTTTTTAAGTTTTGTATATAATCATTCCAAGCATTTATCTTAAGAGTTTTATGACTGCCGATTTCTGCCCTACCCCCTCCTCCCCCTTTGCCCGCTAAATGACCCTATCAAAAAAAATAAATTTTAATTTTGTATATAATTATCCCAAGCATTTATTTTTAGAGTTTAATGACAAAGGTGAAATGTTTCCCCCACAGCCCTTCTCAGAGCGACCCCGCCAAAATACAGTTTTTATAGCCTCCAAAGAGAATTGTGATGAAGTCTAAGACGGTCTAGCAATGCCCATACGTTCGTCTGTGGAAAACATGATATTGCATATTTTTGAACCCCGCCCCTTTAGTGGGCGTTGACGTACGATATTATATAAAGGACCTCTGTCCCACCAAGTTAAACATTTCAAATTCACTTACTAAATATTTGGAGGGTATTTAAGATTCGACCTGGTCGAATATAACGTTTTTACTTGTTATTCATGATTTTAATTTTTATAATTACTTAGCTCTAGTTATTATTACTGCAATTATCTTAAATATGTATGTACATCTACTGCCACAATATTCATTTAATTCAATTCAATTTAACTTTTAGTTTAGTTTGCTCAGTTCATTTGCTGCTGTATTTTTTTTTATTATATAAATTGTTTTTCTTTTCTTTTTTAAAGTTTAAGAGGTTTTTTTCAGATAATGAAAGTTGTAAAAGTTTCGCATTTGTAGAGAATGGGAAATTATGACCACAAATTTGTGCTGGCAAAATTATTTGTATAAATTATTAAAGCGATCTAAAACTCTAAAATATTTTTCCACTTTATTTTCTTATTTATGCGTTTGCTTTTAAAATGTTATTAAGTAATTTTGTATTAGAGAAAACTTTCAATTTGAGATTGTGTATGAGATTTTGTCTCATCTAAAAAAGTATCCTTTTTTATGAATTGCTGTTTCTTTAACTCCTACATGGCTTTAATAATCAATTATTTAATAATTTAAAACATCTTCTCTTCAATTCTAAAGATCATTAACGTTGAACGATTTTTTTATGCAAAAAACATCAAATACATAGTTTTCACTAATTTGTTCATCATAAATTGCTATGGATACTTTATTAAGCGAAAAAATAGAATCTTGTAGGCATGCAAAACCGTCAAGTATATAGTTGACTCCAAGAATACGGCCTTGTAAATTTCTAGATAATTTTGAAAAACGATATACTTTTGAAACGAATTCATAGTCTATTTCACAAATATTTGGCCTCATAGAGGCAAAACACACTGGATGAATTTTTAGTCCGCTTAATTTTTGTTCTTTTCAAAACACACTGGATTAATTCATCTGGCATAAAATTGTATACGTATACACAGCTTTGTGTGTGTTGGTATTTTATTGTTTACATATTTGATGTTTGTCTTTCGTTCGATGTACACATACATTATGAAACAAACTTAGCGCAAATATGGCTGGAATAAGTGATGAAAAATTTTCAATAATCTTAGGAGGAATTTCTAGTGCCTGTAACTTTGAAGCTGCAGCATTACTTCTAGAAGATGAGAAGGCAAAGAAAATAAGCGAATACATTTGAGAAGAAAATTTTCTGCAACTTTAAGATTTTTTAGCTACAGGAGGAACATTTAAGGATATTGCCGAAAATAGAAAATTGTCTGCATCCTATTTAAGATCAGCTATGATTACGATAACCATGTTTTTCAATGCAAAAAGGACATTTAGAAATGTAATAAAAATTGTATTCACTAATTATAAACAATTGCTTATACTTTAGGCATGGCCGTCTAACTAGCATATATTAATGTTTTTTAAACAATAAAATATGTCCAAATATATTACTGTAATTTGATAAAAAGATTTTCATTTCTGCACACTCCATTTGGTGATGATAATATTAGGTGTGTTTCTTTACTCTAAATTGGGCGCCCGCGGGATCCCAATCTTATCGAAAAGCGTTCCCGTACTCGAAAATTGG
Source organism: Linnaemya tessellans (assembly GCA_951800035.1). Classification (NCBI taxonomy): domain Eukaryota; kingdom Metazoa; phylum Arthropoda; class Insecta; order Diptera; family Tachinidae; genus Linnaemya; species Linnaemya tessellans. Next base: position 10,474,761 of record OX637534.1, read on the forward strand.
GCAAATGAGAGACATTTTGAGAGAGTAATTTTCTTCTTCTTCTTGCACGAAACACCCCGCACTTTTTCTTCGGGCTAGTTTGGGCAAGTAACTAAACAAACAGCTGTTTGAAAAATAAACAACATCAAAGAAAAATTAAATTGACAAAAAAAAAATAAAAAAATTGGAAAGTTGTTGCAAAAAAGATTTAAAAACTTCTGGCGAACAAAGTTTTATAAGTTTTTACATAAAATTAAGAAAGAAAATATTATAGATACGCTGCAACATGTAAGTAAAACATACGTAAGTAAGTATGTATGTATGTATATACTACATGCAAGTTTTTATATAATAATTTTGACATACAATAGTTTTGGTTTTTCGCGTTCCCGTACTTTTGCACATTTTTGTCTTTTATTGAGAGAATTTATAGTTAGCTCTCATTTTACCGAACTTTACCCAAAAAGTAAAGAAACACACCTATTGTATTGGTAACTTTTATTGTATTGAGAAAATAAGACGTTTAATATAGGAGTTTGAAGAAAGAAAAAATTAAATTAAATTAATTAAATCAATTAAAAAAGGACACCTTCATTTTTTTTAATCTAAACGTAAAAATTGAATTTTTAAAGGTACATTCATATAAGTTTATTTCGTCACCAGTAAAAGTTATTTAAGTAATTTCAATACAATTTTGCTGAAATTTTCAGTAACCAAAAACTTTCACTAGTTACTAAAATTACTGCAAAAATTTTTATAAGTTTCTGAAATTACCGAAAAACCCCTTACTGACTCATTCATCAATTTTAATGGTTGTTGGCGCGACGAACCCCCTATTTTTTTGAAGTTCATGTTTACACAAAGATGGACAACTAAAGACTAAATAACGCTCTGTAAAAACAAAACGCAGAACCTGTGTTTTCATAAGTGTGTATGTATTAGTTTTGTTCTGCTTGTGCGGGGTTAAAGCTGGTTGAAAAATTATGCCAACCAAAAACTACCCTCTTCACCGAAAATGCCTACAAGCTGCCATGTTATGCCAGCATAGTTCATCCAGTGTGTTCTGCCTCATACAGAAGAAGAGGTCGAAGAAACTTATTGGCGACAGTAGACTAGTCTGACTCATTGGGCTATCGACGTAACAGACTTATCCCAAGTGTTTCGCTGTTTAACTCAGAAAATAAAAGTTATTCCTTGATTTTTATTTCTTCTTCAGAAAATAAAAGTTGTTGTTTTATTTTTATTTATTCCTCGGAAAATAAAAGTTATTTGTTGATTTTTATTTATTTCTCGGAAAATAAAAGTTATTTCTGGATTTTTATTTCTTTCTCGGAAAATAAAAGTTATTTCTGGATTTTTATTTCTTCCTCGGAAAATAAAAGTTATTTCTGGATTTTTATTTCTTCTTCAGAAAATAAAAGCTGTTATTTGATTTTTATTTATTCCTAGAAAAATAAAAGTTATTTCTGGATTTTTATTTCATGTTCAGAAAATAAAAGTTGTTGTTTGATTTTTATTTATTCCTCGGAAAATAAAAGTTATTTGTTGATTTTTATTTATTTGTCAGGAAATAAAAGTTATTTTTTTATTTTTATTTCTTCTTCAGAAAATAAAAGCTGCTATTTGATTTTTATTTATTCCTAGAAAAATAAAAGTTATTTCTGGATTTTTATTTCTTCCTCGGAAAATAAGTTATTTATTTTTTGTTTTTATTTATTCTTTAGAAAATACAAGTTATTTTAAAATTTTTTTTATTCCTCGGAAAATAAAAGTTATTTGTTGATTTTTATTTATTTGTCAGGAAATAAAAGTTATTTTTTTATTTTTATTTCTTCTTCAGAAAATAAAAGCTGCTATTTGATTTTTATTTATTCCTAGAAAAATAAAAGTTATTTCTGGATTTTTATTTCTTCCTCGGAAAATAAGTTATTTATTTTTTGTTTTTATTTATTCTTTAGAAAATACAAGTTATTTTAAAATTTTTTTTATTCCTCGGAAAATAAAAGTTATTTGTTGATTTTTATTTATTTGTCAGGAAGTAAAAGTTTTTTTTTTTTATTTTTATTTCTTTTTCAGAAAATAAAAGCTGCTATTTGATTTTTATTTATTCCTAGAAAAATAAAAGTTATTTCTGGATTTTTATTTCTTCCTCGGAAAATAAGTTATTTATTTTTTGTTTTTATTTATTCTTTAGAAAATACAAGTTATTTTAAAATTTTTTTTATTCCTCGGAAAATAAAAGTTATTTGTTGATTTTTATTTATTTATCAGGAAGTAAAAGTTTTTTTTTTGATTTTTATTTCTTCTTCAGAAAATAAAAGTTGTTGTTTGATTTTTATTTATTCCTCGGAAAATAAAAGTTATTTCTGGATTTTTATTTCTTCCTCGGAAAATAAGTTATTTTTTTTTTTGTTTTTATTTATTCTTTAGAAAATACAAGTTATTTTAAAATTTTTTTTTTCCTCGAAAAATAAAAGTTATATTTTGATTTTTATTTATTCTTCAGACAATAAAAGCTATTTTTATACCCTCCAAACAGAATTGAAGGGTATATTCACTTTATCATTCCGTGTCTAACGCAGCGAAATATCCATCTGAGACCCCATAAAGTATATATATTCTTGATCAGTAATGAAATCTAAGACGATCTGACCATATCCGTCCTTCCGTCCGTCTGTCTGTGGGAATCACGATTCATTCCAAGCGAAAAGGGTCAGACTATTGAAACTTGGTATAAATATATCTTGAAGGTTAGCACAGGTCAAGTTCGTAAATGGGCTGAATTGGGCAAGAGGGAAAAAAGTTCCCCTAAGAAGAACGAAACCAATCTCTAAAAAAAACAACATAGTTTTTAAAGTTTTTTTTTGTAATTTTGTTAAGCAACTGAAATATTTTTATGTCAAAGAAGTTCCAACGCCTTACACTTGGAGCTATAAAATCCAAAAATTAATTTTTGGACCCGGCCCCTTAAGTAGGCGTTATTGTATACAAAAATATTATAAACATTTAACAAATTGTATTGCTTAATCCTACATTCCTTAAAAACAAAATTTTTATGCTGTTATGACGAAGCTGAGACGTAATCTGAACCTCCTCTGCCCTACCCCCCTTCTCCCTCTTTGCCCCAAATGACCCTATAAAAAATTTGTTTTTTAAATAAAAATCAGTTTATTTATTTTCTTTTATTTTCTGAGGAATAAATAACACCAAAAAAAAAACTTTTATTTCCTGAGGAAATATGATTAAAATGTAGATAATTTTTAAAATAAAACTTAAAATGAATACTTTTGTGGTTGAAGTACCAGGGATCTGAACGGTTCATTACAGAAAAAATTCGTTCTTTAGTCGAACAGCTCGTATGTGAGATAAAAATCATTGAGAGGTCTTTCCAATTGTTTGCGATTTTGGGAAAGCACCAGTCACTGATTTTCCGCGGTCAGGCGCAATGCCTCTCATATGTAGCGATCGTCTCTTATGGCTTTCACTAAAACTGAATTAAAACTGCAAATATTTTTCCTTTATGTTTCTCTTTTATATTTTTCATTTATATTATGCCATCTTTCCTTATTGCACATATTCAATTAAACAGATCATCCCTTAAGAAGGTTTTTCAAGGCCTTGATGTATTTTATCTGTGTAATTTATTTTTATTTTATCTTTCATCTGCCTGGGTTTCCCTCAGCATTGTCATATACATATATTCAATTTGTCCATTAACTGAACATTCATTTTCTCTCTCTCTCTCTCTCTCTCTCACACATTTTTGCTAATTTAAATCATGTTCTTGTTTTTTATTCCCACACTCTTTCTTTTCTTTCGGCGCTTGCAAACCAACTGCATCTACTCTGATAGTTAGTTACTTGGTAGACGGAAATTAAATGTTGGCCAATATTCAAGCTTATCAAATTCATGCTGCAAGTTAACAACAACAACTGCAACAACTTAAAGAATATTATCACACAAATAAGTATTTAGCCATCAATGATAGATAGACTGAAGGACTCAATGAATGACTGACTGACTGGCTAGTTGGCTGCAAGGCTGCATGGCTGATTTCCAGTGACCAAGTCTCGGCTACAAAAAAATAAAAATGAATAAAAGATAAAAATGAAATAAATGAATAAACAACATTTGGTCATTATCGTCAAACATCAAAAGCAGAAATGTTGTCAGTAAATGGCAGGCAACAACAGCAGCATCATCGACCACTCTGCTCCTCATCATTGTCAGTTTTGTAAATGTACTTTCTCTCCTACGCACCCACAGCGCCGCCTACTCCTTTAAACTCATGCATGGAAAAAAAACATTTCTACGATTTTGCTGTGCACCATGTTTGCTGTTGTTGTTGTTGTGGTATTTAATTGAATTAAAACTACAATAAACAGCAGCAGCAACATTTTTTTACCAACAGCTGACTGCCCGTTTGCCTCGCCAGGATGGTGGCCATTCAAAAAAAAAAAAAACAACAACAAAAGCAAAAACCTATGAATGGAAAATTGTGCTGCTGTTGGCTAGAAAAAAATAATTATTTGAAATTTTTCTTTACTTTAAATAAAAAATCTGTTTAAAGTTGTTCGCTGGTCCAGATTTAAATTGGTAAATGCCGGTAATGGAGGAATGAAGTAAAAGGAAAACTAAATTTCAAATCACATTCATCCTTTTCGACTATAGGAAATAAAAGAACTCACTCGATTCTTCTCTGAACCTTCCAATTACTTTCTGTGGAAACACAGATATAGTGGCTTCTATAGCTTCTCTATTGGACCTGAGATCGAATCAAGAATCTCCATTTTCATTATCTTGGGACTTCTCCTTATCTTTTTTTTTTCAGTTAACTAAGTGATTCTTTGTTGATAAAGTCGCACAGTGGGGTATTTGGAAAGAAAAGAAAAATGCAAATAATGTCGCAGTTTCTAAGATGTTTTCAAAATAAATTTTAGAATTTAAATTTTAAAATGCGTCATCTTGAGGTTATGAAAAAACACAAAACAGTGTCAAGCTGACAGTTCCAATCTGATAAAAATATTTTTTTTTTGCGGTTAGATTTTCCTATTCAAGAGTTTGTGTTTTCCCTTATAATTTTAGAGATATTCGACTAAAACTTTTAATAAATTTTAATTACTTCGGACCACTGTACACCTAAAAGGGAAATCAATTCTTATGCTAGAGTTAATGTCGACGTCGTCGACGGCGTCAAATGTCAAAAAAAAAGTTGAATCGTATAAAATTGTATGAGAGCAGTTAATCTCAACGCCGTAAGAAATTTGACGCCGAAAAAGTTCAATCTGTTTCAACTTCTTCGGCGTCGTTGCGGTGTTGCTCAGACAAAAACATATATTTTAATTAAAATGAATTCGAATCTCACATTAGATGAGCAGCTTATAAATGCTGTTCGTGAAAATGAAGTGCTTTACAACAAATTCTCCAAGATCTATAAGAATATAGCTCTTAAAGGGGAGGTTTGGAAAAAAATAGGGACAGCTTTATGGATATCAGGTAAAATCATTAATAAACTACATATTTCAGTTATTTATGTTTAATTTGTTTATTTTTTTTAAGAACATGAATGCACCACTAGGTGGAAAAGCCTCAGAGATAAGTATATGCGAGAGAAAATGTCAAAAGAGAGAGACAGAGGTGTTAACGTCGTCGACGGCGTTTACATTAACAGCAAAATGAAATTTTACGCCGAACATCACAATTTCGGCGTTGAGACGCCGTCAACGACGTCGACATTAACTCTAGCATTATCCTATTATCGGAAACTTTCTCATTGTACATTTAAAATACTAATTTTTACATCCTAATTTTTTATAAAAAATTTTTCATTCATTCACAGGCTTATGAAATATATTTTAGTCTTTTATAAAAATTATTAGTCTTTCATAAAAAAAAAATTTGCAGATTTGAACTTGAGTCCCTTATATCAATAATTTAATTATTTTGTTTTTTATAAATTTTTTATAGAAATTTCTCAATATGTTTTTAAAAGAGTAAAGTATTGTCTTTTTTTGCAGAAAAAAGCAGTAATAACTTTTGATTATTAAAAATGTTTTGCAAAAATACTTATTTAAAAGTCACATATTTTGTTTTTGCAAAACTTTCATATTCAAGGCACTGTGGCATTTCAAAGCAAACAATTATCAAGTTTAATTCTGATTTCTTGAGTCAGAATGCAGCAATAAAAATTTTTTCAGTCATCTAAAGATCTATAGCGTTCTTAAATACTATTTTTTTAAATTCTTCTGCTTTCTTGACCTCTTTTTAATTATTATTATATTCTGATATTTTTAAGCTTAAGGTCTCTTTATTTTAATTTAATTCTTAATTTCAATATTTCGTCACTCTTAATTAATTTCCTGAGGAAGTCACACACAGGAGTGACAAAATATTGAAATTAAGAATTAAATTAACATAAAAGAGACCTTAAACTTAAAAATATCCGAATATAATAATATTAATTTTTTTATATAAATTGCATCTATAAAATTTCACTAAAAATCCAAATTCTTTTTTAAATCTAACTGTTGATTGTTTTGTCAATTAGGCGTCATACAGGAGCATGAGATTCATAGGAGCATAAATTCCATATATAAAAATTGCACTAAAAATTAAAAAAAAATTTTAAATCCAACTACCGATTGTTTTGTCTATTGGGCGTCGTATAGGAAAAAATTAAGCTTCAATATATTTTTTATTGATCTATTTTCCTGATAAATTCCATATATGAAATTTCGTTGAAAAAATTTATTCAATTTTCTTGCAATTAAAAGCGAAACGCTAACTTCAGCTAAATATTGTGACAGATGGCCAATCGCTCAGCGGGCCACCAAAATTAGATGTCACATTTTTAGAACAGTTTTAATATTTCCCTAGGTATATTTTTGTTCGAGCACATTTGCCATGTTGCACTTTCTACTATTCCATTTTTGTGCATCTCGCGCGGACTTTAACTGGCAAAATTTTTTTAAATGTTTTTTTTTTTCATTTATTTTCAATCCCAGCGGCATTTTAACACTGTAAACTCAACTTTTACTTGATATCAAATTAATTTTCAGTTTGTAGTTTTTTTTTATATTTTTTTAACACAATGATTATTGCAAAGAGGACGAAAAGAGGTGGCAGTTAAAATGACAATGATGATGATGTTGTACAAATAATGATAATGACACTGACGACGACGATGAGTGGGATTTTATGTTTGTTAATTGAAAATAAAAATAAATACTTATTTTCACTTTTCCTTAGTCTCGTTTTTTTCTTCCTTACATTGTTTTTAAATAGACCACAACCATTACAGAGCCAGCAACAAGACGATATTCGTCACAATGATGATGGGCATGCTGTTTAATGTTTTTATTTTACACAAGCACATACACCAACACCCACATGCTCAGATAGTAGCCCTTTTTCAAAATACCAAATAAAGCTGATGAAAAACTACCACAATTCGGGCTATAAGTCTAGTAAGTATGTAATTTTACTACTCCTCCACATTCAACTCCAATGAGTAGGACAATGACGACGACGATGATGATGATGAAGATGAGGATGATAATGATGATGACTGTGGTGGTGATAGAGCTGATGATTGTGTGACAACTGTTTGACGTTGGCTGATGATGAATTCGTTCATTTCACTTCATTGTTCAGCATAAAAACGGGAACAGTTTTGTTGTTTATTCTGCATTTCATAAATACATATTACAAAATGGCCTCATACACATTCATAAATGTTCATGCTGAGAGGAAAATCTGTGAAATCTTTGAAATTTCGCTAGTTTGGGTTTTTGTGGGTGTTAATATACCAAATCGCGCAGTCATTAACTCACTGTTTCGCTGTTGCAGTAGAATAGACTAGAGAACATAACTTTCAGTTGTGTACAAGAGAAGCGGCAAGTCGGAATAGGGCCATATCCTCGGAATAGCTTCATTGTCTCCATGGTTCCTTTAACAAAGTGTCATTTAAGATCCATTCATTATTTTGGTACTTTTACCATATGGGAATTAGCGAACTTAGGATTAGGAAGTTCTATAGCTACGTAACTTATGTCCCTCACATCTTAATACTCGTACTTGGCTTTCTCTGAAAAATGATAATGCGGAATATTGAAAGGAAAATTGAAATATTTAAAAAAAAACGGGAAGTAACTGTTTTACCTTGTTTAAAAAAAAAGAACAAGTTTTCACTAGATCTCGACGTTCTGAGTTCCTAGGAAGTTTCACCGACACAACTCGTGATAGGGTGTCACCAAGTCTGTATGTATGTATGTGTGTCCTGTGTGTCTGTGCATCAAGTATGTACCCTGCACGAAATGTCAATAGTAAAATTATACTGATTATCTATTGACGATGTCACCAGTACTACTGACATATTATACCCCAACTAATGCTATCTAATTTTGACATTTAACACATGCTTGTCCTACGAAATCTACCAGTAGACTGCGTCAATACAGACTAGGTAGTTCTTATGGGACCATATGGCGAAAATGTCAATAGTAAGATTGTACTGACTTACTATTGACGATATCTCCGAGGTTAATAACAACAGTTGCCGTCGGCTACCCACCGATTTTGAGCCCATCAGCTTGATGATTTGTTTTAACCGTCAACAATTTTCTCTACGTATCAAAAACAAAAGCAAAAAAAAATAAAAATTTGTTGACAGTGTCTCCAAAAAGACACCATAATTGTTGACAAAAATACACTTAACCCCATACAATTAACCCCACCTTACCTTCAGGTTATGTTTTTATACCCTCCAAAAAAGAATTTGGAGGGTATATTCACTTTGTCATTCCGTTTGTAACGCATCGAAATATCCATCTCAGACCCCATAAAGTATATATATTCTTGATCAGTGATGAAATCTAAGACGAACTGAGCATGTCCGTCCGTCCGTCCGTCCGTCTGTGGAAATCACGATTCAGTCCAAACGAAAAGAGCTAGACTCTTGAAATTTGGCATAAATATATTTTAAAACTTAGAGCAGGTTAAGTTCGAAGATGGGCTAAATCGGGCAAGAGGGAAAAAAGTTCCCCTAAGAAGAACTAAACCAACCCAGAAAAAACAACATAATTTTTAAAGTTTTTTGGTTATTTTGTTAAGCAAATGATATATTTTTATGTCAAATACGGTCCAACGTCTTAAACTTGGAGCCATTAAATAAAATAAAAATCTTTTTTGACCCCGCCCACTTCAGTGGGCGTTATTATAGGCAAAAATAGCATAAAAATTTAACAAATTGTTTTACTTAAGCCTACATTCCTTAAAAATAACACTTTTAAGCTTTAATGACGAATCTGAGACGAAACCTGGTACTACTCTGCCCTACCCCCTTCTTCCCCTTCGCCCCCTAAATGACCCTACCAAAAACAATTTTTTTTTTAATTTTGTATATAATCATCCCAACCATTTATCTTTAGAGTTTTATGACTGCCGATTTCTGCCCTACCCCCTCCTCTTCCTTTGCCCCCCAAATGACCCTACCAAAAAAAAAAATTTTTTTTTTTAATTCTGTATATTATCAACCCACTCATTTATCTTTAGAGTTTTGTGACTGCCGATTTCTGCCCTACCCCCCCCCCCCCCTCTTCCTTTGCCCCTTAAATGACCCTACCAAAAAAAAATTTTTTTTAAATTTTGTATATAATCATCCAAAACATTTATCTTTAGAGTTTTATGACTGCCGATTTCTGCCCTACCCCTCCCCCCCCCTCTTCCTTTGCCCTCTAAATGACCCTACCAAAAAAAAGAATTTTTTTTTTTAAATTTTGTATATAAACATCAAAAACATTTATCTTTATAGTTTTATGACTGCCGATTTCTGCCCTACCCCTCCCCCCCCTCTTCCTTTGCCCCCTAAATGACCCTACCAAAAAAAATAATTTTTTTTTAAATTTTGTATATAATCATCAAAAGCATTTATCTTTAGAGTTTTATGACTGCCGATTTCTGCCCTACCCTCCCATCCTCTCTTCCTTTGCCCCCTAAATGACCCTGCCAAAAAAATTTTTTTTTTTAATTTTGTATATAATCATCCCAAGCATTTATCTTTAGAGTTTTATGGCTGCCTGTTGCTGCCCTACCCCCTCCTCCCCCTTTTGCCCACTAAATGACCCTATTAAAAATAAATAAAATTTTTTTTTAATTTTGTGTATAATCATCCCAAGCATTTATTGTTAGAGTTTTATGTCTACCTGTTTCTGCCCTACCCCCTCTCCCCCTTTGCCCTCTAAATGGCCCTATCAAAAAAAAGAAATTTTAATTTTGTGTATAATTATCCCAAGCATTTATTTTTAGAGTTTTATGACAAAGGTGAAATGTTTCCCCCACAGCCCTTGCCAGAGCGACCCCGCCAGAATACAGTTTTTATGCTATTGTATATTTTTGAACCCCGCCCCCTTTAGTCGGCGTTGACGTACGATATTATATAAAGGAACTCTGTCCCACCAAGTTAACATTTCAAATTCACTTACTAAATATTTGGAGGGTATTTAAGATTCGACCCGGTCGAATATAACGTTTTTACTTTTTTTTTTTTTTTTTGTATAGAACCGGAGGTGGTAATCTTCACAAGATACTTATGTTCCATCATAAGCATGCACGATTCACCATGACTGGTGCCTACCTGTTTCCTTCGACCACTCTCCCTCCACGGGACTGCCGCTAGGTATTACTTCGCGGAGGGCTGGTTAGCGATTTCGCTTCATCTTAGTACGCTCGTTCGATCTCTGTCTTTCCAGCCGTCGTAGTTGCTGCATAACTGCAGATATATGGCGGTTGCACTCGTTCCATTTAATTTCGGAACCCAAAATCTCGTCTAGAAGCTGACGGGGAGTAATATTCAACTCCCAAGGACCCCTAAATCTCGGGCAGCAAAATAAAACGTGCTGAGCGTCCTCATCTTCGTCAACACAATTTGGGCATGTTGGGGATCTATCGTGCCCAAATTTGTGCAGATATTTCCTGAAACAACCATGTCCACTCAAGAACTGCGTCATATAAAAGTTGGGCTCGCAGTGTTGCGCCTCCAGCCAGGGAATTATGATGGGCAGAAGATAATAAGTGCATCTGCCCTTCGAACTGCATTCCCATCTAGACTGCCATCTGCAGATAGAAACACTCCTTTCCTCTCTCCTTATTGTAGCAATTTGCCCTGGATTCTCAAGACGACGGAAGTAGATTCGCCTCATTTCATCCGCCAGTATGACTATAGGTATTGCTGCGTCGTCGGATATTGTCCTGAAACCACTTATTTGTCTTATTGCACTTAGACGCTACACCGAAGACAGTTTTCTTCTTGTCGTCTCCTCGGAAAGTGCTAAAGACCATACTGGGCAGGCATATATTATTATCGAGGTCACAACCGACGATATTACCTTCTTTTAAATGATGTTGGTCCTCCAGTATTTGGCATTATTCTTGCCAGAGCTGCTTGTGCGCCGGATACCTTTTTCACAATGAACCTTACATGTTCCTTGAAATTTAGCCTGTCATCGATCATTACGCCTAGGTATTTTATGGCTCTTTTCGATTCTATTCTTGCATCGCCAACTGTTACAGTCATCTTTTCCACCGTTTTTCTGCTACTTATTAAGACAGCCTCTGTTTTATGGGCAGCTAGTGTCAACCCAGTCCCATTAAGCCACGATTCAATCCTTTCGACTGCCGCATTTGCCTTTACCTCCACCTCCTCCACGGTTTTTGCCACTGAGACTATGGCAATGTCGTCCGCAAAGCCAATAATAGAAGTCTTATCCGGTAAGGATAGTTGCAGTATTCCATCATACATTATGTTCCAGAGCAGAGGGCCAAGAATAGAACCTTGCGGTACACCTGCAGTGACTGTATATTCTTCTTCGCCATCATCGGTCAGATGCAAAACTTTCCGCTCCCGAAAGTAGTCGTTTACCAAATTCCTTAGGTACGACGGCGTACCCATAATGAAAAGGGCCTTGGCAATATTCCCCCAATTCACGGAATTAAATGCGTTTTGAATATCCAGGGTGACCACCGAGCAGTATTCCTTGGAACCAAATCTCCATCTTCCGCCTTCTATTGCGTCTTCTGCTATGTCTACTATTTTCCTAGTCGCATCTATAGTGGAACGGCCTTTCCTAAATCCATACTGCAGGTCGGAGAGAGCTCCTCTAGCTTCAGCGCAAGCTAGAAGTCTATTGTATATAATTCGCTCGAGAACTTTACCCATCGTGTCAAGGAGACAGATTGGGCGATACGAAGATGGCTCACCCGGAGGCTTGCCGGATTTCAGGATAAGTACCAGTTTCTGCACCTTCCAACTCCGAGGGAAAATACCCTCGACTAGGCATTTCTGGAACATGGTGGCAAATATGTCCGGCCTATGTTGAATAGCCAACTTGAGCGCTTTGTTTGGAATTCCATCTGACCCAGGCGTTTTTCTATCACCAATTTTAGCGCATGCCGCAAGCAACTCCCCTTGTGTGATCTCTGGGATTGTGTTAGTCGCCGCCGTCTCCGTCCTTATAATTGTATACGGTTGACCTCGTGGAAACAGGGTGCCAATAATCTTCCGAAGCAAATTTGGGCATCCCAATCTGGGCTCTTTCTGCGCTCCGATAATTTTGAAAACTACCTTGTATGCCGTTCCAAAAGGGTTGATGTTATCCTCTTGGCATATTCGTTGGAAGGATAGTTTTTTACTTCTCTTTATGGCTTGTGTGTGTGTGTGTATGTGTGTGTATATGTGTGTGCATGTTCCGAGCCATTCCCCGAAATTGGACATAAACGGGATGCCCAAAATCTGTTATTTAGGGGAGTCGTTATTCTCAAACACTTTGACCGATCCTTTAGGGAGCGCAATCTGTACACAATAGAATGATATAGTTCGTCAAAAAAATTTTTTCTCTGCAATATTGTCATGAATTTAAGAGTATTTCATCAAAATTTTAGCATGTCCATAGCCGGTTTATGTCCATGAATATACAGCGCTTAACGTGGCCCCAGAGCATAAGACCAGCTGTTAAATAAACCCCGATCCGTCTGCTCCTCTTTAACTAAATCGCTAGCACTGCCGCTGTTCATCAATATACTTTTTCTTTTAACTGTAAAAGCTATAATTCTCGGATTGCGGCCATCGTGATGCACTACACTAGTGCCTGTACATTCATTTGTAGCTCACTCACTGACTGAAGAATATGCTTAAATGTGAACAAACATACATTCGCACGAGTTTATAGGCGACAAGTTTGCCTCTGGTCTTTACAATACATTCTATCAAATATCTTATGCCACATACATTTCTATACGGATTCGCTACATACAACAGACAATACAAGCAAACAGATGTCACTCGTATATGCGAAAACGGCAGAAAAACAAAACAACAACAAAAAATTTAAATCTCTTTCCCATATGGTCATAATCAAAGGTATATCCTACTTTGCTGGTCATTCATATTCATTCGAATGGAAATTTACAGTTACAGTGATAATCAAATATATACATACATTGTGCACACAAGCCAACAAATTGACACACATACACACGCACACACACACACACACACATTCTCACACATTCACACAAACCCAGGTACATTAACTACTCGCATTCACAAAATTTATTTATACATACAGATGTAAATACGATCATTCATTTATTCATATGCTTCAATTACATTTTGTATGGAGTCAGTGCGAAGAGTTCTTAAGATAGAAGATGGCGGGTTACGTCTTGTTTTTTAGAGGTTGGTTTAGTTCTTGTTAGAGGAATTTTTTTTCCTCTGGCCCGATTCAGCCCATTTGCGAACTTGACCTGTGCCATATATATATATATATATATATATATATATATATATATACATATAAATATATATATATATATATATACATATAAATATATATATATATATATACATACATGTAAATATATATATATATATATATATATATATATATATATATATATGTATATATATATATATATATATATATATATATATATATAGGATGGCACAGGTCAAGTTCGCAAATGGGCTGAATCGGGCCAGAGGAAAAGAAATTCCTCTAACAAGAACTAAACCAACCTCTAAAAAACAACATATTTTTTAAATGATATATTTTATTTATATATATATATATATATATATATATATAGATATATATATATATATATATATATATATATATATGTATATATATATATATATATATATATATATATATATATATATATATATATATATGTATATACATATATATATATATATATATATATATATACATATATATATATATATATATACATATATATATATATATATATATATATATATATATATATACCAAATTTTAAGAGTCTGGCTCTTTTGGACGGACGGACGGACATGCTCAGATCGTCGAAGATCTCATCACTGATCAAGAATATATATACTTTAAGGGGTCTCAAATAGATATTTCGCTGCGTTACACACGGAATGACAAAGTGAATATATCCTCCAAAAAAAAGACTTTAAGGGGTCTCAAATAGATATTTCGCTGCGTTACACACGGAATGACAAATTGAATATATCCTCCAATTCTTTTTTCGAGGATATAATAAAAAAAATTTTAACAGAACGGTGGAACACCATTTTGTATTATAAATTCACATGCTAGTGCTGACTATCGACCACCTGATAATATGAAATCTGCTATAATATTTTGAAATAACTGTCTAGATTGCTCTCGTTTCCCAGCATGATGAATTCATATACATATTTCCCTACCCATTGTTCTGGTTCGTTGATTGTCCACACAATCTGCTTGCCTCTTCTCATCTCATTTCTCTATAACCGAACCATTGTTTAATTGACAATATTTCATGAATTCATACAATTTGGCAAATGATATAAAAAAGGAAAGCAGAAAAGCAAAAAAAAAAAAATTTTTTTTTGCGAAATTCATTTGTATACATATTTATCGCTTTTGTCGTTATATTCATCATGAACTTTTATTTTTAAATTAATAATTTACTTTTTCAACTGTAAATTTTAAAATGCACTAGTAGAGGAAATTTTGGAAAAATTCTGCAATTCCGTCAGAACACTATAAAATTTTTTTTCTTACCAGCAAATAGAACATATAATATAATAATGATGGGATTGTAGTTACTGCCGAAAACAGCGTTGCTGTTTTTTTTTACTGTGTAGATTGGAAACTTAAAGGGAAGCTGCCTTAGGGCTGACGGGTCGCTTGAGTGTGAAGTATTTTTTTTTATTGAACGGTTCTCCTTAGTGTCATGCTTGCTCGTGTTCGAGTGATAACCAAAATGAAAATTAATTTCTTATACCGTCAATTTTCACTGCTGCTATAAACATGTTTGCTTGTCAAGCATTGTGCTAGTGTCTAGACCTGGATAGCATTTTTTTTTATATAAAGTTTAAATAAAATGCGCTAAATGAATACCTTTGCTTTCAATTAGAATGCCATAAAAGCCAAAAAATCCAAATTTGAAGCGAAATATAAAATATAAAGAAATAATATGCATATTTATAATATGAATACTCAATGAAATAGTTTTAGTCGTTCTTTGAGCCGAAAAGAACTAAAAAAAGAAAAGAAAGTAAAAAGCTCAAATTAAATGCAAACAAATACTGCTAGTGTTTGAACTTAAATCAAAGGAGGCACAAAATACCGAGAGCCAAGCAGCCGGCGTACGCAAAGATTGGCAAGTTAGCAAGAATTCAAAAAGAGGGGCAAATGGAAATGTGCAAATTTGAAATGCACACTTGCACACACACACGCATACGTACTCGCTCAACTTTGCACAATTTAAGTCAGCCAACCAACAACCGTTAGTTAAATAGCAAATACAGGTGTGCATACCTATAGATGATTGCATACTTTCAGGCAGTTGGATATTTAAGAAAACATTGCAGACATTTAAGAGTTAAAACTAAAAAAAAACACACTAAAACCTTTAGCTCCAGGTTTTCTTATATTCTTCTTCTGGTCTTTTTCTTTATCTCATTTCTTTGAAAATTTTTTTTTATTTGATAAAGAAAAATAGAAAAGTTTTCTGTTTTTTTTGGCGTCGAATTAGTACAGCCAGGTAAAAGTAGAAGTATCTAGTATTATTTTCTGTTATTCTTTACTTTTTCTAGTTGCCATGCAACGCTAAACAACAAAACTTTAAGAGTATGCAGTTTTGAGCTGAATCAGGCTGTTGTGTGAGCAACATTTCGCCACTTAAATGCTATAGGTGTGCATTATATACATAATGCTTTTTCTTAAAAGTAGATTTGTTTTTTTTGTTGTTTTAAATATATTTTTGGCCAAATTGCAAAAATTCCTAAAGAAGTCAAGTTTTCTTATTTCTTCGTTACGTTTGCTGGCTTTTAAGTTTTGTTGCAGTTTTGAATTGTTTTTTTTTTTTTTTTTTACTTTTTTATTAGTTTTTTTTCTCTTCTGGCTTACAGATGAAGATGAAAATAGCAAAAAAAAATTACTTTCTTCTTAGATAAACACCAAGCAAAGAAAATGCTAATAAATTACAGCTTTTAGCCGATTAATACTAAGAAAAAAAGCTGAGCTAAAAATATACAAATAGAAATTTTATATATTATTAACAGGGTGATTAATACGAAGTTTCGCATTAATTATTGCGGAACAGAAACAATTTGTTCCCAAAAATTTGTTATGGAATATATTCACAATAACAAATCAGAAAAGCTTGGAAGGTTTTTATGGGAATAATTGTCCACCATAGGGGTGACAAGCCAAGTTCTTGCCAAGTTTTGTTTTGTTGTGCAGAAGCCTGTTGGATGTTTTGTTTAAAACAAACAAAAAAAAAAAAAAAAGAGTATATTTTACATGTCTTCAAAGGTGCAAAACTTGTATGATTTTCACAGATTGTTTCTCTTAATATCAGTCACTCTGCATTTGCACAATATAATTTTTTTTCTGTTGCACCATCCCTTTACAAAAATGCCAAAAGAAAAAAGGTTGTGTATGCAAGAAAGGTATGTTCGTAATGAATAAATGCATATTTGTGTTAAATTTAATTAAAATGTAAATAGAAGTATTTACTACGAATTTCATTTCTAGAATAAATAATAGTGCTACACTGAAAATAATTCGTACAATGTAAAACACTGGCGCGGATACAATGAAATAGATTTTAGAAATAATATTTTTAATTTTATCAAAGTAGTTTGAGGAAAATGGACACTAAAATCAATATAGTCGTATTTATATATTTGATTAATTAAATTTTTATATTTAATATATTACATTTAATACATTTACTGCATGTTCCACGATGGCACTCGATATCGTTCTGACGTACAACTATATTTTAAATAATAACGAAATCGTAAAATTATTCGAAAGGAAGATATCGCGTGACATCGTGGGACAGGCTTTTGCCTGGAGGAATTTGAAATAAATCAAAACAAGAATCTAAGACCAAATCAGGAAATCGCCTGAGGAATTGGAAATCCTCTACTATAAATTGTTTTCCACTTCTCCCAGTGAAAGCATTTTTCTAATATAAGATTTAACAAAAACTAAAAGAAACAAACAAAAACGTTATATTCGACCGGGTCGAATCTTTAATACCCTCCAAATATTTAGTAAGTAAATTTAAAATGTTTAACTGGCTGGGACAGAGTTCCAGTTATATAATATCGTACGTCATCTCCCACTAAAGGGAGTGGGGTCCAAAAATAGACTACATCATGTTTTCGACAGACGAACGTATGGGCATTGCTAGACCGTCTTAAACTTCATCACTGATCAAGAATATATTTACTGTATGGGGTCCAATTCTCTTTTGAGGGTATTAAAACTGTATTTTGGCGGGGTCGCCCTGGCAAGGTCTGTGGGGGACTCATATCACCTTTGCCATAAAACTCTAAAAAAAAATGCTTGGTATATTTATATACAAAATAAAGTTTTATTTATTTTTTGATAGGGTCATTTACGGGGCAAAGGGGGAAGGGGGGGTAGGGCAGAAACAAGCATTCATGAAACTCTAAAAATAAATGTTTGGGATGATTATGTACAAAATTAAAAATATTTTTTTTATAGGTTCATTTAGGGGGCAAAGGGTTAGGAGGGGGTAGGCCAGAAATCAGCAGTCATAAAACTCTAAAAATTAATGCTTGGGATAATTGTATACAAAATAAATCTTTTGTTTTTTGGTAGGGTTATTTAGGTGGTGAAGGGGGAGGAGGGGGTAGGGCAGAGGAGTACCAGGTATCGTCTCAGCTTCGTTATTAAAGCTTAAAAATTTTATTTTTAAGGAATGCAGGATTAAGTAAAACAATTTGATACATTTTTAGGCTGTTTTTGCATATAATAACGCCCACTAAAGTGGGCGGGGTCCAAAAATAATTTTATTTTATGGCTCCAAGTTAAATGCGTTGGACCGTATTTGACATAAAAATATATCATTTGCTTAACAAAATAACCAAAAAACTTTAAAAATTATGTTGTTTTTTCTGGGTTGGTTTAGTTCTTCTTAGGGGAACTTTTTTCCCTCATGCACGATTTAGCCCATCTCCGAACTTTACCTGCTCTATCCTTCAAAATATATTCATAACAAATTTTAAGAGTCTAGCACTTTTCGTTTGGACTGAATCGTGATTTCCACAGACGGACGGACGGATATGCTCAGATCATCTTAGATTTCATCACTGATCAAGAATATATATACTTTATGGGGTCTGAGATGGATATTTCGCTGCGTTAAAAACGGAATGACAAAGTGAATATACCCTCCATATTTTTTTTGGAGGTTATAAAAATGTAGTCCTAAATATTTGAACCGAATAATATATCTAAAAGATTATTTGAAGAGAAGAGATATTTTAAAACTCTTAAATTATCTAATAAAAGGATCCCAGACAATTTTTATGTGTTTTTGGATTTCTTTTCTGCTTGATTTATTTTTCTTTGTTTTACTAAAAAAATCTAAAAATTAATAAAATAATCACTTCTATCATGAATAATTTTTCTCTCGAAATTTTGCCCTTATCCCTAAAATTGCAACCATGGAAACATTCCCTGTGAATGATTTCATGCTAAAATTAAATTCCCTTCTTATCGTGAATCATTTTTTCCCGCGAGTTTTTTTACTTTTCCCTTTAATTTATTCACTTAGTTTTTGTGGGGAATAGAGTAGAAAGTGTAATGGTGATTTCTTTTCTGAAAAAAAATGTAACATTTTATCACTGTTTTCCTAAAAAAATACAATTGGGCGCATTTTTAAAATAAAAATAATTTTTCGCAAGCGATGGTAAATTAATTTCTAATAAATTCACTATTTCCAAATGCCATAATATTGTCATTTTTTAATGCAAAGTGCAAAATATGTAGCATTATTTTTTAGAAAAGAAAAGTCTTTTCTATTATAATCCGAATATTAAAGTTTACAAATTTTATTTTAGGGACAAGATCCGTTTATAAGACACAAACTGATATTTTTTGGAAAAAATTAATTGCCTGCGTCTTTGTAAAACTTGTTGCTCCAATTCAATTCTAATGGATTTTGTTCGGTTTCCAAAATGTATATTTTTTTTAAATCATTAATTAAATGTAAATTTTTCAACACACATTTCTTTGATTTTGCATATTGTTTTCAGCTTCTTCCCTTTTTTACATTCACTGAGAACTGATAGCGGGAATAATATCTCACGGGAGATTCACGATACCATTTTTCCCTTCGAGTGGAATAAAAATTTCATGTGAACAAAAATTCCACTTGCTATTCACGATAGAGGTAGATTTCTCGGACTTGTTGAAATTTTAGAAATGTTGAGGATAAAAAAGTAGTTTGAATTTTTATTAAGTTTTTAAATATATTTTTTAATTTCTTTTAAATATTTTTTTAATTAGTTATTTAATTAGTTAAAAAACCGTTGCTAATAAACTTAAAATAATTCTATAATGATTTACAAAAATCATTATCTAAAGGCGAAAGAAATTACATACACACGTATCTCTTCTAAAACATAAATTTGAATTTCACCTTTTTTGAGATACATAAATAAAACTGCATAAATATAAATTCCAATTAATGTTATAATTTTTGTTGCTGCTCCTCTTGTTAGATTATAACGTAAAATTGCTTTTGATACTCGTATTAGCCTTGACGGTTTTATTTTATAGCACTTTTAAGATTTAGCTTAAAGTTTCATTGTATTGAGGCAACAGACAGGGAAGCAGTTTTTTTTTTCTATTACTATTTATCTTCAAGACCGCCACAATCAGCAGCAGCTGTTGACACAGGAGGTGGAGAAAAACTTAACATTAAAAGGAATAAAATACATAGAGTTCAAATTTATATGCCGCATCAAGTTCTCCACCTTGAAAAAGCGGCAACAGAAAAATGCTGTATTGGGTTTTTAGATACAAAATTTAACGGAGCTGGCAGATAAAAGTCTGGTTACATTTTTATTTTTTATTTCTCGTTATTTAAACGAAACCAGTATGTAAAAGGATACTTAAGTTGGTGGGTGAGGGAAATTAAAAACAAGCCAGAAGAAACGACAGGGGGTGTGAAGGGGGTACACTTGTATGCGAAAGTATAAAATGTGATGCGTAAGCAATGCCCTTTTAAAATGAATACAAAGCATAAAGAAGTTGCTAAAACTGAATAAATGCCGAATAGAATATGAACTACGTGCGTGTGTATATTATAAGGTAAAGGTAGAGTTTTCATTTTTGAAATAATACTCAAAAATATTCTTTTAACTAAAAAAAAATAGTTAAAAACTGAAGCGAAAGCAAGATTAGGCATGTACAATGTTTTTCGAAATTATGTTCGAATTTTCGAACATTCCAAAAAAAATAATATATGGGAAAATCGTCAATAGTGTGTAATATTTTAATTTCATAACATAATTTTTTTTTCTCGAAATTATGTTCGAATTTTCGAACATTCCCAAAAACACAAAAATAAAAAAATATAGCTAATATTATGATCAGTTTTTATTAAAATTTTTATAAATATTATAAAAGCTTAAACATAAACCCCCATATTTATAAAAAATAAAACGTATTTGAAATCTGTTTTAAGAAAATTTTGGATGAAAAAATATTATTAAAATACATTTCAAACTCATTTCAAATTTTATGAATACCGGGGAAAAGGTTTAATTCATAAAAAATATTTTAAGTTTAAAATTCTATTAAAAATTTTTTTTATAGAAATTTGTCAAACAAGTGTATTATTAGTTATAACCATTTTTTTATGAATTAAACTTAAAAAATCTCAAATACTATTTGACTAATTTCATGTGCTAAATAAATGTAGTATAATTTTTTAGGTGTTGAATTTTTCGAAAAGCGCTTTTAACAGTATAATTATTTTAATATATTCTAGATATTCCGAAATAAAATTTCTATAATGTAATAATTTATTTAAAAGCAAAACTATGCGTTTATTTATTCCCCTATTCTGTAATATTTGATCGAAAATTATGTAGTATTTGCTGCTACAAATTTGTAGCAACAAACAGCGTTCCCAACCGCAACTATTCTTTTTTCACTCTATAGCGCATAAAAAGGCACAAATAATAATTATAAGAAAGTAAAGGAAATAAAAAGAAACGCCAAAGACTGCAAGACTCCGGGGAAGCAATAAAATTTCGCTAACTTGGCATAAGACAAATAATTAACAGATTATAAAGTTTTCGCCGACGTTTAAATAAAATAAAAACATCAAATTGTGAGCAAAAAATTAAATTAAAAAAAAGACGGGAAAAAAAAGCATAGCGTTGCAGTTAAAAGTAGGAAGGAAGTGGCACCAAGTGCCTGTTTTATTTAAAACTTACAAACAAACACACACACACACACACACAGAAATAACTGAGAAATGGGTTAATATTCGTAGATTATTAAGAGAAATTATGAGAAATGCAGAACACACATACACACATAGCCCACACTCAAACTGTTGTCAGTGTGTTCGCGGCAGGCAACAAGCAGCCATAACAGCCAATGAAAACTTATTTTCTACGCAATTTAAAGATATTTATTTATTTTTTAGTTTATTTTTTGTCTCCCTGTTCTAAATCTTACTTCTGCCAAGATGCGTTGCTGCTGCAAATATATTATTTTTGTTGCTGGTTGGTGCCTTCTTCATTTGTCTACATTTTTCATTAAATTTGGTAAAAGGAGCTGTTGGTATTGTGTGTTGGTGGTGCTGCGAGTTTTAAAAATAATGGCCAAAGGAATGCCATTCCTTTTTTTTTTTTTGTTCACTTCTCTTGTGCTTTAATTTCAAGAATTTATTTATTTTTTCACTTTCCATTCCAATATTATTACGGCGTGATTCGAAAGGAATCTTTAAAGTTATGTCGTTACTTTTGCACAAAAATTTGTTGCAAACACCTTTGATGCGCATTCCAGTTTAGATTTATTTGTAAAAAAATAAATAAAAAAATGGAAGCGAAGCGGCATTAGAATTTCAATTGAATTGCAAGCAGCTACTTTACAAAGCGCATTTGGCAAATGATAAAATCATGGGAGTGAAATAACAAACTTGTACTTCGAATAAAGTGTACCTTACGTTATATGTGGTTTTTGTTGTTGTTTTTTTAAATAAAAGAAAAAAATCTCTTCGTACTATTTTTTCGAACTCAAGATCAAATAATTATTATTTTTATGAATATGATAAAAGCCACGTTTTATTAGTTGTGAGTTAAATATTTATTTACATATTGTTGACCTTTTAATATTATTTTAATAATGATTAGTATATTTTCTATATAGAATTTTTTAATATAATTTTTTATAAAATTTCATAAATATATTTTATATGTATAAAAAATTATTATTACATAAGCCAAATTGACAATCTGGTGCAAATGGTGTTGTTCATTGCATTTGCAACATAATTGTACTCTATATCAACACAATACATTGCAAATGCCCTCAACTACTCTCACAATTTTCAAATGCCATAATGCAAAACCATTTGCACAGTATTGTTAATATGTAATTATTGCGTAACTTGCACATGATCTAAATACTACAGCGGAATTTCATATAGACTTTGTATTGACGCAAAACCGTTTGCATTGAATACTGAATACCGCCATTGTAAAGTAGAACGATACCATTTTAATAATTTCATCTTGACTCTCACTGCCTTAATGGAAAAAAAATGTTATTTTATTATTTTTAAATACATAAAATATTTGTTTTTATTAAAAAAAACTACTAGCAGAACAAGGTTTCGATCCTCGGACCTCTGGGTTATGGGCCCAGCACGCTTCCACTGCGCCACTCTGCTTGTTATGCATACAATGGCAAATGAAGTACTGATACTCAATGTCATATGCTCTTAGCAGTTATTTTTAATTATTTGAATAAAAATTTAATATAATTAACTTATTTTAAAGAAGTATTTTAAGTAAAGAAATGTATATTTATAAATTAAATAGTTTATATAAAAAGAATAAAAAAAAAAAAAGTCACTTGGAGATGCCGGGGATCGAACCCGGGGCCTTTCACATGCAAAGCGAACGCTCTACCACTGAGCTACATCCCCATCGTAACGGAATGTGTTTGCCGCCATTTTTATTTTACTCTAACACAAAATATTTTATTTCTAGTTGGTGGTGTGTTTTTGTTATTTTTGTATGATGATGGGTTCTTAAAGCGTTGCCAGTCGTTATTTCTGGACAAATTGCAATTAAATGTGTTGTTTTATATACATAAATAATAATTTGTTTTTGGAATGCACAAATTTTTAAAGAGTTATTGTAAAATGTTGACATAACAGATAAGTAAAATGTAATGAAAATATGGAAGCTGTATTATAAAGTAAAAATTTATATTCACAGTCTTGTGCAAATGGTCTAGCACTCTATACCAACAAAATACATTGCGAATATATTTATAAATGTTTTACACATTTTTTTTTATAATGGCAATACTGGCTCCTCTATGCTCTATTCGAAATAAAGCTAAAAAACTAGTTAAAAACTGAATCGAAAAAAAAGTTATGCGTGTATAATGTTATTCGAAATTATGTTCGAATTTTCGAACATACCAAAAAAATTTATGTATGGGAAAATCGTCAATAGCTTTTAATATTTTAATTTCATAACATAAATTTTTTTTTCGAAATTATGTTCGAATTTTCGAACATTCCTAAAAACACAAAAATAAAAAAATATAGCTAATATTATGATATACTGATCAGTTATTAAAATTTTTATAAGTATTACAAAAGCTTAAACATAAAAGGTTTAACTCCTCCTATGTTCTATTGTAGTCATCCATAAAACGAAGAATGACGTATTTACATACAACACAAGTTTTATTTATTATTAGCCCTATTCGCAAATGGTTTGGTATCATTGCATTTGCAAATTGAGAGAGTATTTAAGAGCATTTTCAATGTATTTTGTTGGTGTAGAGTACAATTATTTTGCAATTGCAATGATGCAAGACCATTTACACAAAATTGTGAACAGTTGATTTGCTATAGTTTTCGCTCACTGTACTTATTGTTGGCCTAAAAATATTTATACGCACATAAATAAGTATATTCATACATACTTGTATAGGAATTTTTCTACAATTAAAAGTATTTATGTATTAAGTAATAATCGTTTGTATTTGTGGCTTAAATGTTGACAATATATCAAATTAACAATTCTTAGATGCAATTATTTTTGTTTGCTATAAAACATTTATTTTAACGAAATATGTATTTTGCACACACACACACACACACACACACATTCAAGTATTTTATAGTTATATATCTTCCCTGAAGGAAATATGGGGACGAGTGACTTCAAGTTGCAACTTTTGTCTACTATTTTGGTAACTTTCTGGCGACATTGTCAATAAGGCCTCTACATTTTGATATTTGACCTTGATGAGAAGAAAAAAGAACTAGTATAACAAACCATTTATGCGAATTAGTGCCTTTTTGGTTTTTTGCTTTTTAATAAAACTCCAAAAGTTCAAAAGTGTACACTAGAATTGCTCCAATGTACTATTGAATCACTAGTACCAATGCCACTAGTGGATTTTCAATGGCAGGCACTTGTTAAATGTATAATAAATTGCATTGACTGTGGTATTATAAGTCTGCGTCACTAGTAATTCAGTACAGTTCCTCTATTGGCATTTACTACAGGGTAAATTCCTAAACCACAGTGTATAAGTGGTATATGTCGTTTCTTACATGTTTGTCATGTTCAGTATGTTATTAAACAAAGTATTTGTTACAATTGCTTTGTCAAGGGAGGAGACTAATAATTTAACTGTCTATTAGAGGATCACGAAAGAATTTCTTTCCCTACATTTACATTTCAAATAAAGCTACATTTTAATAAAGTTTTTTTTATTTTAAAACAAATCGTATGCAGGAAAGAATTCTTACGACATTATGAAGTAAATTTCGAAATTATGTTCGAATTTTCGAACATACCAAAAAACTCCATATATGGGAAAATCATCAATAGTCTTTGATAGTTTAATTACATAACATAACATTTTTTTCGAACTTATATTCGAAATTTTCGAACATTCCCAAAAACACATAAAAATTAAAAAATATAGCTAATATTATGATATATTGGGTAGCAAAGGTCTAATACATAAAACATATTTAATGCTTGTACAAAATGTGTAAAAAAAATTATTTTTAAGAATAAGGCCTTAAGTATTTTGCTGAAAGTGGCAAACTAACGTTAAAAATTTTACTTTTAAACTAGCAAAAATTTACAGCTAAAATTTTCTTATATAAAAATGGCAAAACTTGTGTTTGAATTCCAGCAGACTAATTTATAAAAAAAATTTTGTTTAATAACAGGCTTATAAAACAAATTTTTATATTGAAATTTTGTCCTATTAAGCTGTTAGAAATCGTAATTTTTTTTTATAAATTTGACCTTTAACAGTTTCTATTATCTATTGTTATCTTAACATTCCTACCATTTAATTTTGTCATTCTACAGAACTTTTTGTTCTCACTGAACATACTTCATCAGGGTTGCATGGGGAATTGAGTTCAATATAGTTGAAACAATTAAAAAAAATTTAAATATGTATATGCTTCTAAAATTTTATTAAAATTACTGACCGTCTATTTCAGTTGTGATGTTAATTTTATGATTTTTTAATTTTAATTTTCTTAATACATATTTAATTAAATCATTGTATAGAATTATTTTTTTGCCACACTTAACATACTGCACCAAGATGGCACGGAGAATTGGATGCAATCTGTGAAACAATTAATAGAAAATAAAACAATATGTATTTCCGTATATATTTTTTTTTAATTACTAGCCGTCCATTTTACATTTTCATAATATGTATTTAATTTTGTCATCTCACTGAACGTACTTCACTAAAATTGCATGGGGAATGGGGCACAATATATGAAAAGTTAAGTAATTGCTCAATTTTTAAATTTTTCTACTGTATGGTAAATTTAGCAAACGGATTTATTTTTTTCTGTTTCAAAAAAATACACAATATTTACAATAAATATGCAGGCTCTCGGTCATATTTGAGGCATTTTAGCAAAATCTTGTTAATAAAAAAATATATAATTAATTCAAGACTGGCAACGCCGAGTGCCAGCTGTGCCTTTTTTCATTTTAAGTTTTTCTAAAAAATCCGGTGTTCCAAGAACCTTATAATATTTTTTTAAAATAGTATATTTTATTAAAAAAAAAACTATGCAAATATTTTGCATAATATTCGTTAAAATTTAATATACAATAGAAATTTCCTTTTCGTCTTATATTTATTTCTCGAAAATGTAAATGTTCTTTCAGAAGGCAGAATTGATTTGAAAATATTTCTAAGCTATTTTGACACTTCTTAATTAATTTCTATTCTCTTTGTGTTAGTGTGTTTTTCCTGGCACTACACAATCAACTCCTTGTACTAAAACTGAATTGGATGCTAAAACTGTCTCAAGCATTCTATATAAGATTTAAATAAATTTCTACAAATGAAATTGTGCAAAAATGTTCGCATTCTACAGGCATCAGGTCATGTATTTTTCTGTTTGTTTGTTTGTTTGAATGTATTTGCATGTCTTTAGGACACAATAAGGATATAATATTAAGACAAAAAAAAAAAAAAAGGATGAAAGCAAGGAAAATTTGTAATGCAAATTTTACGAAAATATTCAATAATCATCAACATTAAGAGAATTTCAATTTGTTTGTATTTGATGTGAAATACGTATAAATTGAAATCAATAAGTATTTATTGAATTTATGCAATAAATGTTAATAGATCTGCAGAATAAAAAAGAAATGCAGAAAAATATAGAATGCAATTGAAAATGTGTGTCAATATTTATATTTATTTAATTCTCGATTATTTTCTGATATAAAATTGTCTGAAGTTTTTAATAAAAAAACAATTTATAATATTAAAGGCATGTAATTTTAAAATCAATTCTGTTCTGGCAGAGGTTTTTAAAATCATATGCCCTAATTTCCACTCCGAAAATATATTCGATAATCTATACAGTAGCAAACTGAAAAACTTAAGAATGAAAATTATCTGCATGACCATTATTAATTTTATAATCACATGTGATTTAAAGCTATTCCATTTTAGGATTTAAATGTCACATAAACGATTATTGTACCCTCCAAAAAAGAATTCGGAGCGAAATATCCATCTGAGACCCCATAAATTGTATGTATTCTTGATCAGTGATGAAATCTAAGACGATCTGGCCATGTCCGTCCGTCTGTGCAAATCACGATTTAGTCCAAACAAAGAGAGCTAGACCCTTAAAACTTAGTATATCTTGAAGAATAGCACAGGTCAAGTTCGTAAATGGGCTAAATCGGCCCAGGGGAAAAAAAAGTTCCCCTAAGAAGAACTAAACCAACCTCTAAAAAAACAATATGTTTTTAACGTTTTTATACCCTCCAAAAAACAATATGGAGGGTATATTTTGTCATTCCGTTTGTAACGCAGCGAAATATCCATCTGAGACCCCATAAAATATTTATATATTCTTGATCAGTGATGAAATCTAAGACGATCTGAACATGTCCGTCCGTCCGTCTGTGGAAATCACGATTCAGTCCAAATGAAAACAGCCAGACTCTTGAAATTTGGTATAAATATATCTTGAAGGATAGCACAGGCCAAGTTCGGAAATGGGCTAAATCGGGCCAGAGGAAAAAGGTTCCCTTAAGAACAACCAAACCATCCTTTAAAAACAAATAAAAAGTTTTTAGTTTTAAATTATGTATGAATTTTTATTAGTCGAACTTTTCTTATGTAAATTGTTAATTTTTTCAACGGGCTTAAGTTCGAATCTGCAAGACTGCAAATCATTTTTTATTATTTTATTAATAAATGAATTTGTTCAAATTCTGTTTATTATTTATATTAAGATTGGAATATTAAGAATATTTTCAATAATCATCAAACCAGCAGAACGGATCAGTACTGATTTCGAGGCCGCTACGCCATCTCATCAGCGTTCTTTGTTCAATTTTTCCACTTTTGCAAGTGGTACTGGTTAGTAGGAATATCAACTATTTAACCAATGTTTTTAACGAAAATTGAATATGAGAAGTTATCACATTCATATTATTAAGTTATTACATTTTGGTTAGTACGAAATTCCCCAACCCTGACGATTAATATTCCCAATATTCCCAATATTCCCTTTATCTCTTTCGCTTTTTCCAGAGCCATCGGCTGCTGATAGCTAAAGCTTCTTTGTTATGTATGTTCAAGTAATTGAATTTAGTTGTCAATTTACAATGAACAAGTGCGCGTGCCCCCGCAATGTTTTAAATTATGTATGAATTTTTATTATTGAAAATATTCTTAATATTCCAATCTTAATATATGTAAATAATAAACAGAATTTGAACAAATTCATTTATTAATAAAATAATAAAAAATGATTTGCAGTCTTGCAGATTCAAATTTAAGCCCGTTGAAAAAATTAACAGTTTTTTTTGGTAATTTTGTAAAGCAAATGATATATGTATTTAAATGTCGCGTTAAACTTGGAACCATAAAATAAAAAAAAATTAATTTTTGCACCCCGCCCCCTTTAATAGGCGTTATTATATGCAAAATTAGTTTAAAAACTTAACAAATTGTATTAATTAAGTCTACATTCCTTAAAAATAACATTTTAAGCGTTTATGACGAAGCTGCTCGAATATAACGTTTCTACTTCTATTTTTATTAAAATTAATCATAAATTTTTTGTCTTCCAAAATCAATAAATGATTTTATTAATCAAAACAACACTTAATAGTGTATGTGACTAATGAATATTCGGTTAACCGATTATTCATGTATACTAGCAAGCTATACATTTACTTATATAAATTGCAACACTAGGTCATGCTGAAATTTCCTGCTATAAGACTTTGACAAAAATTTCACTTTTCAAACATTTTCTTCTAAATCGAAAATATTCACGTTGGAAGTAATGACACAAAAATAAGTCTATTAATAGGTTCTCATGCATACGAGTACATTTTTATCTGTGAACGTGTTTCAAAAAGAGGCATGAAGCAACTTTCACTCCAGACTTTTATCCTTGTTTTTAATTTAATATACTTTTGCATGGGGACACATTAAAACTGCAGCAACAACAAGTTGCATTTAAAACATAAAAAGAAACAGACGCACCAAACAAAAAAAAAACCGATGTACACAATCAAACAATTGTATGTTTGCCTTCCCACTTACACGCTCAAACTTAATGTTTGTGCATAAAAATTTAAATACAAACAGATTGAAATACTTTTTTGCGACTGTTGCTGGACAAAATCAAACAAATAAATGAATGAGTGAGTAAAGGAATATCTAGTGGTATGGGCAGTCGAACAAACAACGGGACTGAGTGTGCACAATGGGTTAGATTTTCTACGTGTGGCGCACAGTAAAGAATTTTGAAAGAAAATTGAAAATAATTGTGCAGTCTCTAAACGGTTAGTTCGGCTGTAACGCAGTTTCACACAAGATCGTAAGGCCACGAAGCGTGATCCACAGTTTTCACAATTAGATGATCTCGAGGTTATGAAAAATTCAAGCCTGTGTGATAAAAAATTTTCAATAATTTTCGGCTGGAAATTTTCACTTAGCTTATAAAAAATTATGTGAATTTCCTCAAAAAGGCAAATGAGATTGTTTTCTGAGATCCCCGCAATTCCCTAAGAAAATTTTCAAAATCCCCAATTTGGGATTTTTCAGTATTTTTGCTGATTCTTTTTTTCAAAAAATTTATTAGGCCTTAATATGCATGGAATGTCCTGAAAAAGGCAAATGAGATTGTTTCCTCAGATCCTCGCAATTCCCTAAGGAAATTTTCAAAATCCCCAATTTTGGGATTTTTCAGTATTTTTGCTGAACTTTTTTTTATTTCTAAAAATTTATCACACCTTAAGATGCACGACTATTTTTTGACGGCAGTATTGTGGTTTTAGAAAGCAAGACTTATATACAATTCTCAAAGAAATTTTTCAAAATCCCCAATTTGGGATTTTTCAGTATTTTTGCTGATTCTTTTTTTCTAAAAATTTATTAGGCCTTAATATGCATGGAATGTCCTGAAAAAGGCAAATGAGATTGTTTCCTCAGATCCCCGCAATTCCCTAAGGAAATTTTCAAAATCCCCAATTTGGGATATTTCAGTATTTTTGCTGATTTTTTTTTATTTCTAAAAATTGATCACACCTTAAGATGCATGACTATTTTTTGACGGCAGTATTGTGGTTTTAGAAAACAAGACTTGTATAAACTTCCCAAAGAAATTTTTCGAAATCCCCAATTTGGAATTTTTCAGTAATTTAGCTGAATCTTTTTTTTTAATTTTTAAAAATTTATCACGCCTTAAGATGCATGGCTATTTTTTGACGGCAGTATCATTGTTTTAGAAAATAAGACTTATATGAAATTCCCAAAGAAATTTCTCAAAATCCCCAATTTGGGATTTTTCAGTATTTTTGCTGAATTTTTTTTCTTTATTTCTAAAAATTTATCACACCTTAAGATGAATGGACATTTTTTTGGGGATAGTCGTCTTATTGTTTGAGAAAACATGATTTGACATGTGATATTTGTTATAACTTTGAACTGCTCTCTGGTTCTTTCGATAACGAAAATATTGAAATTAAATTTTTTGTGATATATCTTACAGTGCTATCTTTTAATTAAATATAAACATGGGGATATAGGTATTTTTTGGTGAAACATTTTTATAATTAACGCAATTTTTAAGCGCAAAAAAAGGGAAAATATTATTTCTTTTTTTAATTTTAACTTAAACTGTGGTTTATATAGAACGAATTTTCCTTGCTACTCGCAAACACCAGTTTGCTTTACGATAAAAAAATACTTTAGGAAATTTAAAAGCCAGAAGGTAACTGCCAAAAAATTTATTATGTATTTTTTGATTGACCACATGTGCTTTTCGCAATTTACATCATAATCAATTAAAAAGTCTATTTTATTTTTTCAATTACGCCCTGTTGGATTTCAGGTGGCGATATTAATAATAATTATATGTATGATAGATGTAACAAACTATTTCAAGCCAATTTCTGGTTTATCTGTTATTGATTAGGTGTTTCGGTTTCCATCCCACGCCAAATTTGGTTTGTAAACAGACTGGTTTTGGTTATATGGTTTATATAGTTTAGTACTTTTATTTAATAAAGTGTTCAGAATATGAATAAATATAATAATTATAATAAAAGTTTTTATAAATAAAATAATATATCAAAATTATCTTTGAAACTGACCCATTGTGCATTTGGTATGAGTATAATATCAGATGAGGTTTATTTGAATTTGATTGTTTTTATTACTGTTGTTGCTGTTGTTGCATTCGGTTTGTGTAAAGATGTATAATTTCATATTTTGTTATACTTATTAAAGGACAATTGTTAAATGGAGACACACGCACACATACTCCTATACAAACATGCATAATGTGCATTGCATATAAGTATGTATGACGGCATACAGAGCCTGGCAAAACAAATTTCTATGATAGAGTTGTGAATACACAAGCACAATACTTATTTGCGGATAGACAGACGGTCAGACAGCCAGATAGACTGTTACACAAACTCTCAAATATAAGCAATCAGTTTAATTGTACATACTCATACACACGTACTAAATTGCTAGTAGGGATGGTGTCTGTGTGTGAGTGTCCGTGTGTGAGCGGTGCGTAGTTTGCAAGGGAAAATATTTAATTGAAATAATTTTCTTTATGCTTTTGGGAGTTTTGGGAATTAAATTTGCACTCTTGAATGTATGTGTGCATGCATTTCTATCTATAGGAAATTATAAATATGCGTGTGTGTGTGTGTGTGTATGTGCTTATAAATGCACAGCCATACAAAAGTGTTTGCTGGAATATTGAATTGAATTTTAATGCGCCAACCCCATACAGTCAGCCAGTCAGTCATTCAGTAAAACACTCGTACTCTTTCGTACAAAATCAACAATAATAATAAAAATATTGAGTTCAATATGTTGTGTTCAATATATTTATTAATTTATTATATTTACCAGAGACACATTCATATCCACATACAGGCATGCACATGCAAGCACATGCATACCATTTAACTGCAAGTCTACAAATGAACTCATATCATGCAATTAAGACCAACAAATATGTATCTAGATGAGGAGCACACATTTAAATGTCCATCTGTCACAGATTGTAACAAAATTTCATAAATTCAACAACTAATACCAACAGCAAACATATTCTGAATATGAATTTAAACATTTTAAAGCTGTTTTTAATAAACATTTCCTGTGGTCTGAATTATTAAGAAAAATATAAATTTAATTTTTGTCAAACTTAATATTTAAGTTATTTTTGACAAGCTTTAGTAGATATTTTTATTTTAAACATAAATTTTTATATATTTATTTTCTCAACATTTTTTTAAATTAATACAATAAGAACAATTACATTAAACATTTTTTTTACACTTTTATAAATATTTGCATATTTAAATACGAACAGCTGTACTTATAAATGATTGTTATAATTAAAAAAGAAAAAAAAAATAATAACTCGCCCGAGCAGGGACTTGAACCCTGGACCCTTGGATTAAAAGTCCAATGCTCTACCGACTGAGCTACCCGGGCACATACACAAGTTCTGTCTATTTCACTACTGGTTACACCCACCAAAGACACAATTGATGAAATCACACACGTTACTCAACAACATGACTCATTTATTTGTGTAATGATAATATTTTTCCTTAATTCTCTTTTGTTGTTTTGCTTCTGTATGTGGTAATATAAACATTCAGATACACATTAACAAATTAACTGGAAATTGACAAACTTTATTGTGCCATAATTGAAAATTCTTGTTTTTGTTAGAGTTGAATTTTTTTTTTGTTTTTTAGGAGTAGGACCAGCACTCAGGGGATGTCCCCTATATGCAATGCATTGCGCTGGAACTGAAAACGAGGGGATAGTACTGAGGGGACAGATTAGGAAATATGAGAAGATAGACAGTTTTTTTTTTTTTTTTTTTTTTTAGCTATTTCAACCTTTTTTACTTCGCCGGCTAGGTTTTGCTACAGGTCCGACGAATGTGGGTGCTGTTTTAGTACATGATAGTGTCAGTCGCTGCCAATTATGTTCAGTGACCAGTGACTATGCCTTCATCATTGAAACAGGCTGGCAACAACTAACACAACCACGCACTAATGCTGATCAGAAGAATTCAACACAATATTTCATGACTCAGCGGGGGCTCGAACTCAGGCCAACAGCACCCAATGAAATTTAAATACACCAATACCTCGCTTTGCGTTGTTTCGTTATACGTTGTTTCGATGTTGCGTCGCTGCTGAATTAGCACTAATTTTCACTGTGCGTTGTTAGATATTCGAAGTTGCGTTGTTATACCCTCCAAAAAAGAATTGGAGGGCATATTCACTTTGTCATTCCGTTTGTCAAGCAGCAAAATATCCATCTGAGACCCCATAAAGTATATATATATTCTTGATCAGTGATGAAATCTAAGACGATCGGAGCATGTCCGTCCGTCCGCCTGTGGAAATCGCGATTCAGTCCAAAACGAAAAGAGCCAGATCTTTGAACTTGATATAAATATATCTTGAAGAATCGCTTAGGTCCAGTTCGTAAATAGGCGGAATTGGGCCAGAGGGGAAAAAGTTCCCCTAAGGAGAACTAAACCAACCTCTAAAAAACAACATCATTTTTTAAATTTTTTTTTTTGTAATTTTCTTAAGTAAATGATATACATATTTTTAAGTCAAAGAAGGTCAAATGCGTTAAATTTGGAGCCATAAAATAAAAATAATAATAAAAAAAAATAGTTTTTGCAACCCGCCCTCTTTAGTGGGCGTTATTATATGCAAAAATAGTGTAAAATTTTAACAAATTGTATTACTTAAGCCTACAATTGCTTAAAAATAATATTTTGAAGCTTTAATGACGAAGCTAAGACGTAACCTGGTACTACTCTGCCCTACCCCTCCTCCCACTTTGCCCCCTAAATGACCCTATCACAAAACATTTTTTTTTACATTTTGTATATAATTATCCCAAACATTTATTTGTAGAGTTTTATGACAGAAGTGAAATGTCTCCCCAACAGCCCTTGCCAGAGCGAACCCGACAAAATACACTTTTAATACCCTTTAAAAAATTGGACCCCACAAAGTATATACATATATTCTTGATTAGTGATGAAGTCTAAGACGATCTAGTAATGTCCATACGCCCGTCTGTGGAAAACACGATATAGTCTAATTTTGGACCCCGCCCCCTTTAGTGGGCGTTAAAGTCACATATTATATAAAAAATAGTGTAATAATGTAACAAATTGTATTCCTTAAGTCTACATTTCTTAAAAATTGAATTTATAAGCTTTTACTGTGAAGGTAATATGTTTTCCGATCTTACCCTGCCCTACCCGTACAACCCCCTTTGCCCCTAAACGACCTTATAAAAAAAAACAATTTTTTCTACATTTAACTACACCGAAAATTTAGTTTTAAGTTGTTACAACTTAGGTCAGATGTCTGCCCCACGGCCTTTCTCGGAGTGAAATGTCTCCCCTACAGCCCTTGCCAAAGCGACCCCACCATGGTACAGTTTTAATACCCTCCAAAGAGTATATATGTATATGTTTGATCAGTGATGCAGTCTAAGACGGTCTAGCAATGCCCATACGTTCGTCTGTCGAAAACATTATGTTGTCTATTTTTGAACCCCGCCTCCTTTAGTGGGCGTTGACGTACGATATTATATAAAGGAACTCTGTCCCACCAAGTTACACATTTTAAATTCACTTACTAAATATGTGGAGGGTATTTAAGATTCGACCCGGTCGAATATAACGTTTTTACTTGTTTTTTTTTTATTAATTTTTCCATAAATTCAAACTCAATTCGTAGTATATTTAATCTAATCAATATTATTAATCTCTTACTGTGTAATTTTTTACAATGAAAATATTGCTCTACTTGATTCTCGTTAATTTCAACTTGAATTCCAATTCCATATGAGCCGCTATTGCATTTTCAGTATCTCTATACCATTTTTTAAGAAGGCGTACTCTCTCTCTCTCTCACATTCCTAATTTTAAAATTCCAACTTATTTGACCTTTTTGAAATGTATTGTCATTGTTATTGTTAGTAAAAGTTGGACAAAAGGCTATAACATCTGCTGTCTTTAAAACCACAAAAAACAATCAAGTAACATTTCATGTGATGGTCAATAGTGACATATATCCTTATGTGAGTATATTCCTTTCTAAATTAAATATTTTTTTTTATCTGTCAGTTTGACATTTACATTTATTTATTTTTTTTTAGTTTTTTACAATGTATACAGGAAGTGTAAGTAAACTTGTCTGTAAGTGCATACGTGCTACTGCATTTTGTGTTAGATTTGAGTGGCTTTATTCTATTTAGTATCATTAAATATAAACCAACCACAGTATACAGGGATAACATTGGAAAACGTTGCGTTGCTCTTAAAAATGTTGATCTTTAAGACCTAAAGACTAAAATAAACTAAACAACAACAAGAACGGACTAAAAACTACTAGACAACAACTTTAGTCTTCATCAGCATCATCATCATCATCATTAGTAGACGACACTACTGATGCAAACGCATGCTTACGGACACACACACACGTACGCACACACAGATTTAATTTGAAAATTCTAGTAAGTTTCAAAATTTCATTGAACCAGTTCTGGATATTGGCTTAGAAAAAAGTCGATTTATATTGATGCTACTAATTTTGATTATATGGAAAAATTGGATTATTTTAATTTATACACATACGAGTACGAGTATAATATAACTATAGCATATAAATATGCATAGATATTTGCAACTCTACTTACATCACCCGGTAGTTCATTGGTTATTAAACAATTACCAATTACTTATTCTAAATAATCACCCCTATCATGAATAATTTTTCCCTTTTCCCTAAAATTGCAATCATGAAAAAATTCCACGTGAATGATTTCATGCTAAAATTAAATTCCCCTTATTGTGAATGATTTTTTCCCAGCGAGTTTTTTCACTTTTCCCTTTAATTTATTCACTTAGTTTTTGGTGGGGAATAAAGTAGAAAATTTAAGTATTTTCTATTATAATTCGAATATTAAAGTTTACAAATTTTATTTTAAGGGGAAGATCCGTTAATAGGACAAACTGATATTTTTTGCAAAAAATTAATTGTCTGCGTTTTTTAGAACTTGTTGCTCCAATTCTAAACAAGATCCGTTAATAAAACACAGTGATATTTTTGTAAAACTTGTAGCTCCAGATCTAAACATTAAAGGTCTTATTCATAAACAAGTAAAAACGTTATATTCGACCGGGTTGAATCTTAAATACCCTCCAAATATTTAGTAAGTAAATTTAAAATGTTTAACTTGATGGGACAGAGTTCCTTTAAGACATTTCTGTACCAATTTTAAATCTCCATTTTGACAGAGTCATTCGGGAAGGGCCGTGGGGGGAGACGTTTCACCTCTCCCAGATCAGAGAACATCTCAGCTTCTTATTGGCTTAAGGAATACAAATTATTCAATATTTACACTATATCGTACGTCAACGCCCACTAAAGGGGACGGGTCGAAAAATAGGCTATATCATGTTTTCCACAGACGAACGTATGGGCATTGCTAGACCTTCTTAGACTTCATCACTAATCAAGAATATACATATATACTTTATGGGGTCCAATTCTTTTTGGAGGGTATTAAAATTGAATTTTGGCGGCGTCTCTTTGGCAAGGGCCGTGGGGGAGACATTTCACCTTTGCCATAAAACTTCAAAAATAAATATTTGGAATAATTAAATACAAAATTAAAATTTTTTTTGATAGGGTCACTTAGGGGGCAAAGGGGGAGGAGGGGGTAGGGCAGAGTAGTACCAGGTTATGTCTCAGCTTCGTCGTTAAAGCTTAAACATATTATTTTTGAGGAATGTGGGCTTAAGTAAATCTATTTCTTGATTTTTTTCGCTATTTTTGCATATAATAACGCCCACTAAAGGGGGCGGGGTCCAAAAATTTATTTATTTTTAGTTTACGGCTCCAAGTTTAACGCGTTGGACCTGCTTTGACATAAAAATATATCATTTGCTTAACAAAATGACAAAAAAATGTAAACAAAATTATGTTGTTTTTTAGAGGTTGGTTTAGTTCTTCTTAGGGGAACTTTTTCCCTCTTGCCCGATTCAGCCCATTTCCGAACTTGACCTGTGCTATCCTTCAATATATATTTATACCGAATTTCAAGAGTCTGGCTCTTTTCGTTTGGACTGAATCGTGATTTCCACAGACGGTCGGACGGGCGGGAATGGTCAGATCGCCTTAGATTTCATCACTGATCAAGAGTATATATTCTTTATGGGGTCGCAGATATACCCTGCAATGCTGTTTTGGAGGATTTAAAAATATTTTAGATTTATAAGAGGCTTATAAAACAAATTTCCATATAAAATTTGTTTTATAAATCCTTTATAAAACCGAAATATTTTTTATGAATAAGGCAGTAAGAATGTTTTTAATGTATTTCGTCCGGTTTTCCAAATTATTTTACTACTTAATATTTTGCCATACGTTTTTTTTAAATTATTACATAATAGTCAATTTTTCAACACCAATTTCTTTGATTTTGCATGATGTTTTCAGTTTCTTCTCTTTTTACATTCACTGAGAACTGATAGCGGGAATAATTTCTCACGGGAGATTCGCGATACCATTTTTCCCTTCGAGTGGAATAAAAATTTCAGGAGTACAAAAATTCCACTTGTCATTCACGATAGGGGAGAATATTAACATACGAGTAATTCTAAATAATTAAAATTCTTTATATAAATTATAACCCATAAAAAAATAAAACGTATTTGAAATCTGTTTTAAGAAAATTTTGTATGAAAAAATTTGATTAAAATACATTTCAAACTCATTTTAAATTTTATGAATACCGGGGTAAATATTTAAATATTTCCTCAATCAATTTTCAAAAGCCACCAACTACCGGGTACAAGGAAAATATCAATACTATATATATTGATATTTTGACATGCCTGTGCATCTGTATGTGTACGAAAACACTTTAACAAATTACATCTATTTTCTATTTTAATGGAGTTTTAATAGTGTTGGTGTAACACATACAAACAAACTTGTACGACTACTTATAAATAGAATGCCAAACATGCAGAGAAATTTAGTCCATAAATTTTGCACTCACAATAAGTGAGTTGTCTGAAAAGTTTACTTGTCAACCATGAATTTAATAACGGCCATTGTATGTATCGATAGCTGAAGACAGCAAATACACGTGTTCCTCTAATATTATTATTTCAATTTGTTGCACAATATGGGGAAGCCCCGGTAACAGTCCACCAAGCAAAATAAAATGAGAACTTTCTTTTCAGGTGGTCTGTAAATTCAATTCAAATCAACTTTATATTCTTATCTTCAGCAAATAAAACTATTGAAATTCTACACTAAAAAGTTAAAAAAATAACAATGTACATTTATTTATGTAGCGTGCGTCACGTTTTCAATTCTCTCAAAAATTGTCTGGAAAACCGTAACAATTATTACAATTTTTTTTTCGTTTTTATAAAATTTCGTTAACAGCTTGTTAACATCTTCAGGAAATAAAAATTATTAAAATTAGATTTTTTATTGTTGTTTTTATAAAATTAATAATTTTAATAATTTTTATTTCCTGAAGATATTAACAAGCTGTTAACGAAATATTGAATAAAAATTAAACGAAATATAATTTTATAAAAAACAAATAATATTTTTTTTGTATAATTTTCCTCCTTAACACTGTTCTCCGCCTATACCCCGGCAAGTAAATTACGCCATTTTCAATTTTAGCTGACGATATATGAACACTTAATTTCTTCATTATGGATTTCTTTATTAAATTTTTTTCCCCAAAAATTCATGTTATCGATCATTTTTATTTCCGAAAATGTTGATTTATTTGGATAACAGTTTTCATCAGGCTCCTCAAGTTCATTATTGTATGACCTTCGTATGTGTTTGTTTTGTAAATATATTTTTGTTTTTTTGTAATAACAAATTGAAAGACGTCATATTGATGTTGGCCATTACATTTTGCTTGTATTGCTATTTGCTGCTGTAGTTTTATTATTGTAATTTTTGTTTTTGTTGTTTTTATTACCATTATTGCTTAATATATTTTTTTGCAGTAGGTTTTAACATTCTAATCGATTAACTTTCTCACATTTTGCCAAAAAATAGAGACAGACACAAATAGAGAGATTTGTACATGTAAAAGGGTAGAAAAGATTTTTATAGAAAATTAAATTTATATGATCTGTATTTTTTTTACTGAATACTGCTGATCTGTTTAAACAGGAAATCTAGCCTTAAAAGACAGTGCATTAAATTTTTGATTAAACGTTTTCTCTTCGTATGGTCATGGTTTTCAAGGGTCTATATTCAGATTAGGGCCGCTGTTTATGCACTATTTTAGGAAGCGGAAGGCAACTGTTCTCTATCTACGAGCCAAAAAAAAAAAAAAAAAAAAAAAAAAAAATACAAAGACCTTGGAAATCTTCTATTTGGGTATACGAAAAAGAAAGATATTGTTGTTGCTTTTCATGCAAATTTGAAGCTGTTTCTTACCACTTTTAAGCTAAAAATTTGCAAGAAATAATTATATTGTGCATATCGACATTAAAATGCACTTCAAAACTTGAATTTTTTATCAATATGGGTAAATGATAAGATACTTAAAAGTGTACCACAAAAAAAAAAAAAATAAAAAAAAAATAAAAAAAAAAATAAAAATTAAAATTAAACAAGTGAAAACGTTATATTCGACCAAATATTTAGTAAGTAAATTAAAAATGTTTAACTTGGTGGGACAGAGTTCCTTTAAGACATCTCTGTACCCAATTTTAAATCTCTATTTTGACGGAGTCATTCCGGGAAGGGCCGGGGGGGAGACGTTTCACCTCTGCAAGGTCAGAGAACATGTCAGCTTCTTATAGGCTTAAAGAATAAAAATTGTTCAATCTTTACAATATTTTTGCATATGATACGTAAGTCAACGCCCACTAAAGGGGGCGGGATCCAAAAATAGACTATATCATATTTTCCACAGACGAACGTATGGGCATTGCTAGATCGTCTTAGACTTCATCACTGATCAAGAATATATACATATGTATATACTTTAAGGGGTGTCCAATTCTCTTTGGAGGGTATTAAAACTGTATTTTGTCGGGGTCTCTCTGGCAAGGGCGGTGGGGTAGACATATCACCTTTGCCTTAAAACTCTAAAAATAAATGTTTGGTA
The DNA here is from genome assembly GCA_951800035.1 of Linnaemya tessellans. NCBI lineage: Eukaryota > Metazoa > Arthropoda > Insecta > Diptera > Tachinidae > Linnaemya > Linnaemya tessellans. The sequence goes on from OX637534.1 coordinate 10,515,590, forward strand.
TAATTAAATACAAAATCTAAAAAAAACATTGTTTTTTGATTGGATCATTTAGGGGACAAAGGGGGCGGAGGGGGGGGGGGGGGGTTACGTTTCCGCTTCGTCATTAAAACTTAAAAATGTTATTTTTAAGGAATGCAGACTTAAGTAAAACAGTTTGTTAAATTTTTACACTATTTTTGCATATAATAACGCCCACTAAAGGGGGCGGGGTCCAAAAATTTTTTTTTTTTACTTTACGGCTCCAAGTTTAACGCGTTGGACCTACTGTGATATAAAAAATATATCATTTGCTTAACAAAATTACAAAAAAAATAAAAAATTTTGTTGTTTTTTAGAGGTTGGTTTAGTTTTTCTTAGCGGAACTTTTTTCCCTCTGCCCCGATTCAGCCCATTTCCGAACTTAACCTGTGCTAGCCTTTAAGATATATTTGTACCGAATTTCAAGAGTTTGGCTCATTTCGGTTGGACTGTGTCGTGATTTCCACAGGCGGACGGACGGGCGGACGGACATGCTTAGGTCGTCTTAGATTTCATCATTGATCAAGAATATATATAGTTGATGGGGTCTCAGATGGATATTTCGCTGCGTTACAAACGGAATGACAAATTGAATATACCCTCCATACTCTTTTTTGGAGGGTATAAAAAGTGTCAGATATCTGCAAAACAGCTATTAAAAATGTATAATTTTACTATATGAATAAGTACGGCCTTAATGTCATACACAGCACACATACTAAATTTAGTTAGTTCTACTGTATTTTGAAATTTGTGTGAGAGTATTTGGCTTCATTTAAAAAAAAATCAATTTTAAATTTAATTAAAAAAACTTTGTTAAAGTCTTTAGGCAATATGCTGCATGCAAAAACATGCACACACATGCATAAACTACATAAATGAATTTGCATAAGTTAGTATGTGTTTAAATGATAGTTTGCGCATATATTATATTGCTAATTTATAAAGGATTATAAAGGATTTGCAGTCATTCAATACTAGTTTTTTTGTTCAGGTTGGTTTGCTCAGTGTTCTATAAAAAGTTAAAGGCAGGACTTTTTGGATTGATTTCAAGCATTTCACCAGTTAAGATTGGAAGTAAATTTTTGGAAAGGTGTTAATATTCAATTATGATGAATTAAAGAATACGAATTTCGAATTTAATATTTTCATATTTCTAAATATATTTAAATCGTTTTTAGAAACCATTCATTATTGATTTTGCTCAGTCATCTGTCAGTTGCAGGCATCTTTAAAATTATTCATGCGGTTGTCGAATATTTTCAATTTAAAATAAATTTTACTACAATTAATATGAAAACCAAAAACTTAAATATATTACATACTCGCATTATTTCTTAACATTAAACTTATTTAGTATTTAAAGTCTCTGGAAAATATTTGCTTAAACAAGGCTTTCAGTGTTTTTGAAGTTTTGTGGTAAAGAAAGCGACAAAAGTGTTTTTTCCTTTCAGTACACTCTCATTTTTCAGAAAGAAAGAAAGAAAAAAAAGATGTGGGAAAAACAGTTAAAAAATAATCTTGTACAAAATGTTGAAGGAAATAAAAGGCAACAGCAGCAAAAATCATCTTTATGTTTCTCAACAAAGTTTTAGGAAACCATATGGCAGTCGATTTTGTTCATGCAAAATGTTACTGAGTTTGGGAAGTTGTATTAAGTTGACGGAGATGTTGGATGCAATAAGTAATTTTTGGAATATTTTTAAAAGCTGAAAAGTTTTTGATGTTACTTTTTTTTTTTTTTGAAATAGATTTTATCAGTTCGCCATGAAGATCATGTCTTAACAAAATATTTCTTGCGACTTTATTTTGTCGTCGTGATATAAATTTATAACTTTAAATTATGTATGAATCTCTATTTTATTAGTCGAACTTTCTTATGTAAATTATATAACAGGATCTTCATTTTTTCAACGGGCTCAAGTTCAAATCTGCGAAACTGCAAACTATTTTTTTATTTTTATACCCTCCAAAAAAGAATTTGGAAGTGAATATACCACTTTGTCATTCCGTTTGTAACGCATCGAAATATCTATCTCAGACCCCTTAAAGTATATATATTCTTCATCAGAAATGAAATCTAAGACGATCTGAGCATGTCCGTCCGTCCGTCCGTCTGTGGAAATCACGATTCAGACCAAACGAAAAGAGCTAGACTCTTCAAATTCGGTATAAATATATTTTAAAGCTTAGAGCAGGTTAAGTTCAGTGATGGGCTAAATCGGGCAAGGGGGAAAAAAGTTCCTCTAAGAAGAACTAAACCAACCCAGAAAAAACAACATAATTTGTAAAGTTTTTTGGTTATTTTTTTAAGCAAATGATATATTTTTATGTCAAATACGGTCCAACGCCTTAAACTGGAGCCATAAAATAAAACAAAAAATGATTTTTGGACCCCGCCCACTTTAGTGGGCGTTATTATACATAAAAATTTAACAAATTGTTTTACTTAAGCCTACATTCCTTAAAAATAAATTTTTTAAGCTTTAATAACGAAGCTGAGACGATACCTGGTACTCGTCTGCCCTACCCCCTCCTCCCCCTTCACCACATAAATGACCCTACCAAAAAAAAAATTTTTTTTAATATTTTATGTAATCATCCCAAGCATTTATTTTTAGAGTTTTATGGCTGTCTGTTTCTGCCCTACCCCCTCCTCACCCTTTGCCCCCTAAATGAACCTATAAAAAATTTTGTTTGTTTTAATTTTGTAAATAATCATCCCAAGCATTTATTTTTAGAGTTTTATGACAAAGGTGAAATGTTTCCCCCACAGCCCTTGCCAGAGCGACCCCGCCAAAATACAGTTTTTATACCCTCCAAAGAGAATTGGACCCTATAAAGTAAATATGTATATTCTTGATCAGTGATGAAGTCTAAGACGGTCTAGCAATGCCCATACGTTCGTCTATGGAAAACATGATATTGTCTATTTTTGAACCCCGCCCCTTTAGCAGGCGTTGACGTACTATATTATATAAAGGAACTGTGTCCCACCAAGTTAAACATTTTAAATTCACTTACTAAATATTTGGAGGGTATTTAAGATTCGACCCGGTCGAATATAACGTTTTTACTTGTTATTTTTTATTTAATAAATGAATTTGTTCCAATGCTATTTATTAATATTAAGAGTGGAATATTAAGAATATTTTCCATAATCATTAAACCAGCAGAACGGATCAGTACAGATTTTGAGGCCGCTACGCCATTTCATCAGCCTTCTTTGTTCAATTTCTCCACATTTTTTTGCGGCCTCAAAATCATTACTGATTCGTTTTGCTGGTTTGATGATTATGAAAAATATTCTTAATATTGCACTCTAAATATAAATAAATAGAATTTGAACAAATTCATTTGTTAAATAAAAAAATAATTTGCAGTTTCGCAGATTTGAACTTGAGCCCGTTGAAAAAAATTAACGTAATAAAAATATGATTTATAACTTTATTATCGAGTTTGACTTGCGCATAGACCGGTTTCGGCTTATCCACCACTTTTAGTGTTCTTTATTGCCCTGAAAATGGCACTCAGCCGAATGTTCATTGAATAGATCACTATTGAAAAAGGACCTTTTCTCTTACAAATTTCTTTAATTTAAATTCCATTGCCTTAGACAAATTGTACAAAACGTTTGTATAACAACTTTTAACGGGCTTTAAAAAATGTTAGTCAAAAGAAATTGAAAACCATGAAATTGTAAGAAAAAAAAGAACAAAATAAAAAAGGATGAAAGAAATCAACATAAATAATTCATTATTGCCGCCTGCTTGAACATAAATCAAAAAGCCACACGCACACCACATATGACTCGCGTTAACAGTTACGCTACACTGGCACAAACAGTTAAAGGATGCGCGTATTTCAACACTCTCGCAAACTTGTGTAATCTTAGAATATCGATGCTAAGGACTTGAGCTTAACAACTCCCTGTATCCTTTTAATATGCTCTCAGTTTTAAATATCCACAATAAATGCCTTAAATTGTACATTTTTATTGTAAATCTATTTTTAACCATGAGTTTAAGAAATTGTTTTAGTTCTTCTGCATATAATTTTTTTTTCTTATATTTTTCCGAAATGATTTGGTTGCTCTTGTATGCAGGTCGCTAACTAAGAACTATTCATGAATGCATACGCGTACATTTATAGACGAGGAACACTTGCTTCATATACTTAATGAAATTTGATTGAAGGCGGCGGTTTTATTCATTCACTAGAGTTTTGTAGGCTCTAATAGGAGTGGAGGTGAAAATTGTCGAATCAGTATTGAAGGAGTTGCTAAGAATTTTGGTATTCTCGTGGCTTATATCATGCAATTTTCTTTTGGATTATTTTGGCAGCGAAATTCGTTTAAAAATTACTGAATTTTTACCACAAAAAAAAAAAACATTTGACCGGGTCGAATCCTAAATACCCTCCAAATATTTAGTAAATAAATTTAAAATGTTTAACTTGATAAGACAGAGTTCCGTTAAGACATCTCTGTAGCCAATTTTAAATTTCTATTTTGACAGAGTCATTCCGGGAAGGGGGGGAGACGTTTCACCTCTGCCAGATCAGAGAACATCTCAGCTTCTTATAGGATTAAGGGATACAAATTGTTCAATATTTACACTATTTTTGCATATAATATCGTACGTCAACGCCCACTAAAGTGGGCGGGGTCCAAAAATAGACCACATCATGTTTTCCACAGACAAACATATGGGCATTGCTAGATCGTCTTTGACTTCATCACTAATCAAGAATATATTTACTTTATGGGGTCCAATTATCTTTGGAGGGTATAAAAACTATATTTTGGCGGGGTCGCTCTGACAAGGGCTGTGAAGGAGACATTTCACCTTTGCCGTAAGACTCTAAAAATAAATATTTGGCATAATTAAATGTAAAATTTATTATGTGAGTAAAGATAAATATGCCGAGTTAAACATGTTTTGACGTAAGCAGTTACGAAACAACAAATGGCAAACAGTGAAGTTTTTCTTCATGAAAATCCATATTTAATAAATTTTTTGAGCATTTTGTAAAAATATTTACCGGCCATGAAAGGACAATTTACAGGCCATGAGAGTGTGTGTGTGATCTGGGAGGGATTTTGCCCCCAGTGGCAAAATAAGGAGTTGGAATGCATTGGCAGTATATAAAAAATGATGTATGGGATAGAAGACAATCCCACAATCATTTTGCGTATAAATATGGATTTTCATAAAAAAAAAAAAATCACTGATTGCCATTTCGTTACGTCATAACATATTTAACTTCACTTCGTAACTGCTTACGTCAAAACACATTTAACTCGGCATATTTATCTTCACGCACATAAAATTATTTTAAATTTTTTTTAAAGGGTCATTTAGGCGTCAAAGGAGAGGGGAGGGGGAGGACAGAGAAGTACCAGGTTATGTTTCAGCTTCGTCATTAAAGCTTAAAAATGTTTTGAGGAATGTGGACTTAAATAAAACAATTTGTTAAATTTTGACACTATTTTCGCATATAATAACGCCCACTAAAGGGGCCGGCGTCCAAAAATTAATTTTATTTTATGGCTCCAAGTTTAACGTGTTGGACCTTCTTTGACAGAAAAATATATCATTTGCTTAACAAAATTACAAAAAAAAAAAATTTAAAAATCATGTTGTTTTTTCGAGGTTGGTTTAGTTCTTCTCAGGGGAACTTTTTTCCCTCTCGCCCGACTTAACCCATTTACGAACTTGACCTGTAATACCCTTCAAGATAAGTTTATACCAAGGCTCTGGCTCTTTTCGTTTGGACTGAATCGTGATTTCCACAGAGGACGGGCGGACGGACATTGCCAGATCGTCTTAGATCTCATCACTGATCATGAATATATATATTTTATGGGGTCTCAGATGGATATTACGCTGCGTTACACTCGGAATGACAAAGTGAATATACCCCCTTATTATTTTTTGGTGGGTATAACAACAGAATCAGAACTAGAAAGAATTACAGAATATTGTTGGACATGCCGGAAGATTCCGGGTAGTTTGTGAAACTTGAGTGTCGGTGCAAAAAATTTTTTTTTCTCATATCAAGGAATTGTTGGTATTGCAGAAATGCTATTGGATCTCATTTCGCCCTGGAACTGAAAGTGTTGTTTGTTTAAAGGATTCGAAAGAATGATACCGCTGCTTGCTTAATATCATGTTGATTACTTCTTTAGGAGGGTCCCAGCCTTTTTGAGAATTCGTCCTCAGAATTTGTCTTGATCTACTCCTGTTCATGTCAGTTGGAACAGTTCGTATTATAAGATGTTTCAGTTTGCTATAACCTTTTAATTTGTCGTTTTTAAGGTTTTTTTCGGACGTAAGCCGCAAGTAAAATTTAATTGTCTGTTCTGGGCCAATTTTGTCTTTAAAAGTTTTCATTTAATGGAATAAGGATTTGTTTGGACGTAAATCACAAGTAAATTTTAATTTACAAGACCAATTGTGTCTTCAAATTCTTTATCATATCAAAGTCATCTATTGTTACGCTTCCCTTTTATTTATTCTAAATCATGTTCCATTTATTCGAACCAGGGCCTACAGTCTTCCTCTTCGATTGTGGAAATAGGGTTTAAGACAAAAGTTAATTAAATTTCATGCTGATGGTAGTTAGAGGGTGAAGCTGTTGTGTAAAGGGTGTCTCCATTCTTTGTGTATCTCATTTTATTAAAAGAATTATGCGTAATATCTAGTGTAGATTTTTTTTATTGGCGACCACTGTAATCTGTGTCAATCCGTTCCACTTACGGTGTGCCAAGAACCTTCCTCTTCATTAATTTAACTCGATTTTAATTTCTAAAGCCCACAGTTCTTAAGCTGCACCTCGTATCTCCGCTACTATAGTGTGACCCGTAATTGGAAAAGTATACAGACGTCCAATAAAAGCAGCCAAATCGAAAGATGGAAAGAAAAAGCGGGTCAAGATTATCCGTTAGAATTGAAACTGCAATGTCTTGGATAATGACATTTTATTTCCAGTCATAACAGTCTGTGCCGATTAAAACTCCGCGCTAAACCACTAAGAAACCAATAATACAATAACAACCGGAAGTTTAATTAAAAAGCAACTGAGATTATAATAATTTTTGATGGCCCTTCCTTCTGGTATCTCTCAATTGATGTTTAAAGTGCCTTTAATCAAATTTCCCTAACTGTTTAATACACCGGCTTCCTTTAGTCATTCAAACAACCATCGAACCATGCACACATCCATCGAAATTTATTCATCCATCTCCATCTAATATATTTATATTCAGACAGGCAGGCAGGCAGGCATCCAGTCAGTCAGTCATTTGTTCTTTCATTCATTCAGTCGTTCGTTCATTTATTCCGTCTTGTTTCTTCAGTTTAGAACTTTTGATTTTCCCCTTTTCAATTCTACTCAATTGCATCTTATTACCACACATCGCACATTTCACATACGCATTCCCATATGTACAGCTACACACTTGCGAGTAAAACAATGCATACATACGAACACATCCTTGTATCCTTGTACATTTGAATGTCTCAGCACAGCAGAGAGATGTGAGAATGCAGGCATGTGTATATTTGTTTGTTGTATATCGTGGTATTGTTGCCTTGTTATCCGCTGCTGCTGCTGCTGCTCTTAAAGCATGAGTATAGGAGCGACTTTGTACACGTACATGAATTCTAAGCATAGAATTATGTGTTTTCACTGGTAAATTATATGGAATAGTTGTTGGAATTTCTACTCTATTTGTCGTTTACTCCATTTGTGGTTTTATATATGGTGACACACGGAGCTTGATAAGTTGCCAAATGGTTAAGAAAACAAAAAGGAAGATAGTTTTTAGTGTTGTTGCTGGGTATTATAAGTTGTGCGATTAATCATTGTTTATTAAAATGAGGAAATACTCATACCAGTTTTCCGATACATTCGAAATTTCAGTGGCCTTGTTAAGGATCAATGCGAATTCTTAATGTTTATCGCAACTTTACGGGGGATTTGATGTGCTGCCAGTTGCAAGTAAATTTTGATTGTCTGTTCTGGACCCACTTTATCTTTGTTATTCCATGAAGGGTACCTATTGCTAAGTTTCTCACTTATTTCTCTATTAATTATATTCCAGATCTTGTCAGAAGAATTTGCCTCCTTTTTAAGATTTAATTTTTCTGTTTTAATTGCGAAATCATCAATCCTGTAAAGGCAATCTTTTAGGCAACATCAATCAGGCATGGATTACGAGTGGAATATGTAAGATCCTTGGTAAGGCTCAATGAAAATTCTTAGGAGAGGTATTATTTTTACTGTTTATTTCAACTTTGTGGAAGAAGGACTTGATCAGCTGTAAGTTATAAGTAAATTTTGATTGTCGGTTCTGGACCCACTTTATCTTTGTTATTCCATAAGGGGTACCTATTGCTAAGTTTCTCACTTATTTCTCTATTAATTATATTCCAGATCTTGTCAGAAGAATTTGCCTCCTTTTTAAGATTTAATTTTTCTGTTTTAATTGCGAAATCATCAATCCTGTAGAGGCAATTACTTAGGCAACATCAATCAAGACAAAAAAAGGAAGTGGCAGCTCAAAAAAAAAAAAAAAATTACTATGCCTTCGCAATGCGTTCCATAATAATTATTAATATTCTATTCAACTCTAGGAATCCTCATGATATATATAACGCCATATGGGAGGGAGAAGTTGGTCTCTTAGCCAATTCCAAAGAACAGAGGGACTTTGGATGCAGTCATGCATGCATGGTGAGGATATTGATTAAGATAAGAGCACTGCTCCGGATTCTTATAAGAAATTTGACGATGATGTTATTAGAAAGGTATGCAATAAATCTGTGCGGCACTTCAATACTTCCCCTACATGTGAAGGCCCCTCTCTTAAACCTTAGGTTAGGTTAGGTTGAAGAGAGAGGCATAAGCTATCCCAATCCATTCAGGATTACACTTAGGCCTCATAGCCCTGTTGTGCGCTCTATAATAAGGAGTTCCCATTCTACTGTAGGGAGCCTCCACCGATACCATGGAAACCTTTGAATTTGATTACCTTAAGAACCTAGTTTCTTCAATGTATCTCCTCAAGTCCCTCAATTAGAACCCCTAAGAAATTCCATCTCCTGTATAATCTCCTGATTAAATATTTGTCTTGTGACTTGGCTAAAAGCTAGACAGTAGCACAGGTAGTGCTCCAGTGTCTCGTCGTCTTCCTGACAGGCCCTGTATGTTATATCGTCAACGATACACATATGATTCCAGATGATTCCTTAACTCTGTATGTCCTGTTATTAGAAAGGGAACCTTAGAAAGGGAAGAGTCCTCATACGCTGATGAGTTCTAAGTAACATAATCTTTAAAGGCGGTTTTTTGTTGGACCGGCCATCGGTATATGAAACTTACTTATGCCATGCATTGTACTTCAACTATGAAAGAAGGATACAGTGTTGCGAGGAGAGATAAAGAAAGGTGAAAAGATAGAGAGTTTGTTTTTTTAGAAATTTCTTCTTTACTTCTATGATATTTTATAAGAGTTTCTGCTGTGTCTGATTGGTAGCGATGCTGGCCTATTAATACAAAAGTCGTAGGTTCGATTCCCACCAAAGACTTTGGCTGTGTGTGAAGTTATCAGGTAACACAATGTGACCTACTAGGACCCATTTGTTAATCTAAACTGACAGCCTGTACAACAACCTATCACATTTTATCGACCAACAACTGGAATGGTACAGGAGCTGCAAGACGTTTGTGGACATGCACGAGCATGTCGCTTTCTCTAGTTTTTCATATTTCTGACAAATTATCACATGTACTGTTTCTTACTTATTAAAAATACTTTATTTTGACAAAAAAAAAAAAAAAAAAAGAAAGAAGAATTACTTCCTAATGATAAAAGAAATAATATTTTCAATTATAAAAACTTTGCAATCGATCGACTTCTTCACGTAAATTTTGGAGTCTGAAAAAAATTACCATTCCGTATAAACTCCAGCACATAGTCGGCGGCTTTGTCTCAATCCTCACAAACACACTGACAAGCACAAGCACTTACTTTCGTGTATATACACATACGTATGTATGATGCTATAAACAAAAACAACGAAAAAAATCCTTAACATACTATCCTTTAGATGCCTTTGATGCAATTGTGTGGCTGCTTGTAGTCATTGCTAGTCAACGATGAAGATAAAAAACGGCACACATGAAACTAAAAACCAACAAAAATTACTCTTAAAGAAAACTAGAAAATTTAGACTGAAAATAAAATGAAATAAGAAATTTTACGTAGAAAATTTTCCAAACTTTTGCTTTTTGCTTCTTTTTTGTTTTGCTTCGCATAAAAGAAGACGTTTAGAGACTGCATTTTGGTAACAGTTATTTTGCAACACTTGGTGGCATAAGCTAAATGACCCCATTGACACTTTAAGCATGACGCATGATTTTATGCCAATTGACAAGACATCAAGTCATGGTTCAATTGTGGAATTTTCCACTTAATGTTTCTGGTTTTTATACCCTCCAAAATAGGATATGGAGGGTATTCACTTTGTCATTCCGTTTGTAACGCAGCGAAATATCCATCTGAGACTCCATAAAGTATATATATTCTCGATCACTGATGAAATCTAAGACGATCCCAGCATGTCCGTCCGTCCGTCTGTGGAAATCACGATTCAGTGCAAACGAAAAGAGTCAGACTCTTGAAATTTGGTATAAATATATCTTGGAGGATAGCAGAGGTCAAATTCGTAAATGGGTTAAATCGGGCAAGAGGGAAAAAAGTTCCCCTGAGAAGAACTTAACCAACCTCTAAAAAAACAACATAATTTTTGAAGTCTTTTTTTTGTAATTTTGTTAAGCGAATGATATATTTTTATGTCAAAGACTGTCCAACGCCTTAAACTTGGAGCCATAAAATAAAAAATAATAATTTTTGGACCCCGGCCCTTTAGTGCGCGTTATTATATGCAAAAATAGTGTAAAAATTTAACAAATAGTTTTCCTAAAGCCCACATTCCTTAAAAATAAAATTTTTAAGCTTTAATGACGAAGCTTAGACGTAACCTGGTACTACTCTGCTCTGTCCCCTCCTCCCCCTTTGCGCCCTAAATGACCCTATAAAAAATTTTTTTTTTAATTTTGTATTCAATTATCCCAAACATTAATTTTTAGAAATTTATGACAAAGGTCAAATGTCTACTCCACAGCCCTTGCCAGAGCGACCCCGCCAAAATACAGTTTTAATGCCCTCAAAAGAGAATTGGACCGCATAAAGTATATATATATTCTTGATCAGTGATGAAGTCTAAGACGGTCTAGCAATGCCCGTATGCCCGTCTGTGGAAAACATAATATAGTCTATTTTTGGACCCCGCCCCTTTAGCGGGCATTGACGTACGATATTGTATAAAACAACTCTGTCCCCAAGTTAAACATTTTAAATTTACTTAAGAAATATTTGCAGGGTATTTAAGATTCGACCCGGTCGAAAGTAACGTTTTTACTTGTTTTAATATTTATGTCTGCATTGAATGGTTACATTTTAGAGTTTATTTGGTTTTAAATGAAATTAATTGAGTTGGAATCTATTAAAGAAAGCAAGACAGTAAAAAATGAGGTCAGGTAAGGAAACAGAGAAGAATACATTTTTGGCAAGTTGATTTATATATATATATATATATATATATATATATATATATATATATATATATATGTATTTTCGAGCTCTTTGAAATAAGGCAACTTTAAAGGATTTATTGAAGTTTATGAAAACTTAGTTTTAGAGTTGCGTTTGCGGCCATGATTTATAAGACTTGCATTAGAACTTTCCCCGTTTGAATTATGCGTTATGAAATACGTGAAATAAGGCAGTAAAAAGCACTAGTTAGCATTCGACTAATTTTTTTACTTGTTTAAATAGCAAATCGCACTTTTTAATTTCATTCGAATGAAACCTTAATAAAATTTCACAAACAATTATTCGTTCTTTGCTTTTTTTTTTTTTTGCTTTTTGTGTGTGCCCTAACAACTTTATTCTTCCTTTTAGTCTCAGTTATTCTTATTATTATGCCAAAACTCGTTTAAGGTATCTAACAATTAAATCCCATTTTGCTATTAAGGATTCGTTTTTTTGATCCTTTAATAGTTCCTCGCTAAAGCCAATAACCAAGAGATTTTTGTTCTATTAAAAGAAGAAATTTACCAAATGATACATCCACAAAATGAAAACAAAATATATTTTTTACTTCATCCTTTGTTAGATCCTTCATCTCCCCTCACCCTCTGTCTGTTGGAGTAACAATGGCAACAACAAAATCATACGAAAAGGTAACATTTCTTATAGGGCATTTATACAATTAAGTTCTCTTCTTGTATGGTTTTTCATTTCAAAACGTAAAGACAAAAAAAAATAAAATATAATCACCCAGCAAAAACTATAGGAATTTTGACAACTTCCCTGTACGTTTTTGATAGCAATAAGTGGAATTTATTTACAACATTTCTTTGCTAGTTACTTTCTTGGCCATTTGTAAAAAGCACATTTGATTTTTGTAAATGACTTGAATCCTAGAAACCTTTTCTTTATATATCAGTTACTCTAATTTTTACTGGGCAGTTCCAGATATTTTAGTATGAACATTTTTCTAGAATGACAGTTTTGTTGTCAGTAATATCTCTAAATATATGAATGAGGGTCGTTTCAAATGGTATTTTAATATGATATAAGAATATAAAAAATTCTATAAAACTAAAATTTTGAGTTAAAAAATATTAAAACTAGGAACCACCTAAACAAGCTTTCAATAATAAATAAAAATTTTTTTTAAATTTTAGAAAAAGAATCAGCACAACTAAAATTAAACAAGTAAAAATTTTATATTCGACCGGATCGAATCCCTCCAAATACCCTCCAAGTATTTAGTAAATAAATTTAAAATTTTTAACAGAGTTCCTTTAAGACATCTCCGTAACCAATTTTAAATCTCTTCCGGGAAGGGCCCTAGGGGAGATGTTTCATCTATGCACGATCAGAGAACATCTCAGCTTCTTATAGCCCTAAGAAATAAATTTTTTTCAATATTTACACTACTTTTGCATATAACATCCTACGTCAACGCCCATTAAAGGGGGCGGGGTCCAAAAAATAGACTATCATGTTTTCCACAAACGAACGTATGAGCATTGCTAGATCGTCTTTGACTTCATCACTAATCAAGAATATAAACACTTTATGGAGTCCAATTTTTTTTGGAGAATATTGAAAGTGTATTTTGTCGGGGTCTCTCTGACAAGGGCCGTGGGGGAGACATTTCACCTTTGCCGTAAGACTCTAAAAATAAATATTTGTGATAATTAAATGTAAAATTTATTATGTGAGTGAAGATAAATAGGCCGAATTAAACATGTTTTGACGTAAGCAGTTACGAAACAACGTAGTGAAGTTAAATATGTTATGACGTAACGAAATCGCAAACAGTGAAGCTTTTTTTTATGAAAATCCATATATAATAAATTTTTTGAGCATTTTGTGAAACTATTTACAGGCCATGAAAGGTAAATTTACAGGCCAAGAGAGTGTGTGTGATGTTGGAGGGTTTTTGCCCCCAGTGGCCAAATAAGGAGTTGGCATGCATTGCCAGTAAATAAAAAATTATTACGGGGGTGTCTTCTATCACTCACAAAAACTGGAATAGCTGAATTGAGTCTGTGAAAATATTTACAGGTCATGAAAGGTCAACTTAAAGGAGAGAGTGTGTGATCTTGGAGAGATTTTGCCCCCAGTGGCCAAATAAGGAGTTGGCATGCTTTGCCAGTATATACAAAATGATGTATCGGATAGAAGACACTCCCATAATCATTTTGCGTATAAATATGGATTTTCATAAAAAAAATCAGTGATTGCCATTTCGTTACGTCATAACATATTTAACTTCACTTCGTAACTGCTTGCGTCAAAACACATTTAACTCGGCATATTTATTTTCACGCACATAAAATTATTTTAATTTTTTTTTAAAGGGCAAAGGAGAGGGGAGGGGGAGGACAGAGGAGTACCAGGTTACGTCTCAGCTTCGTCATTAAAGCTTAAAAATGTTTTGTGAAATGCAGACTTAAGTAAAACAATTTGTTAAATTTTTACACTAATTTTGCATATAATAACGCCCTAAAAGGGCCGAGGTCCAAAAATTAATTTTATTTTATGGCTCCAAGTTTAACGTATTGGACCTTCTTTGACATAAAAATATATCATTTGCTTAACAAAATTACAAACAAAAACTTTAAAAATTATGTTGTTTTTAGAGGTTGTTTTAGTTCTTCTTAGGGGAACTTTATTCCCTCTGCCCCAATTCCGCCTATTTACGAACTGGACCTAAGCTATTCTTCAAGATATATTTATATCAAGTTCTAAGGATCTGGCTCTTTTCGTTTGTACTGAATCGTTATTTCCACAGACGGACAGACGGACATGCCCAGATCGTCTTATATTTCATCACTGATCAAGAATATATATAATTTATGGGGTCTCAAATGGAATGACGAAAAGAAAACGGAATGACAAAGTGAATATACCTTCCATACTGTTTTTGGGAGGGTATAACAAAAACAAATGATATAATGAAATAAATGAAATTAATGGCGAGTTCTTTTCTGAAAAAATGTAACATTTTATCACCGTTTTCCTAAGAAACTACAACTGGGCGCATTTTTAAAATAAGACTAATTTTTCGTAAGAGATGGTAGGGCAATATCAAATAAATTCACTGTTTCGAAATGCCAAAATATTGCCATTTTTTTTTTATTGAAAAGTGCAATATATGTTGCATTCTTTTTTAGAAAAGAAATCAATATAAGTAAATAAATAAAAATAAGAAAATATTGGAACATGTTTAAGACTTGAATATGACAAAAAGTTCAATACATACTGACTTTTCAGCCTGCCCTCATACCAATGAAAGTGCTGTTAGAGAGAGTTAGTACTCGTATGTATATACCATGTAAATGTATGTGTGCGTTTTTATGTTGACAAATCTTGTTGCCAGGATGGTGGACCGCAGGTATTCATTTGAGTAAAAATCATGAGAGTTTAATTGTGTTGTAGCCGTTTTTGTTGTTCTTGTTGTTGTTGTTGTTGTTTGTTTGTATGCTTGTTGTAGATTTTGTGAATTTTTTGCTCCTGGTCCCTTCGATTTGTTGCTGTTGTTGTTGCTACTTTTAATTTGTTGTATGGTTGGTTGATTGTCTCGTCGGTCAGTCGTTTATGCCTTTTCGTTCAGGTGGTTGACTTGGATTGGGTTGCATTGCGTTGGTACGAGTTTGTGTATGTTTTTTGTTGTTGTTACAAAACCAAAATTCAAATCCCGGCACAGCATGCGTCTAAATGTGGGTGGTGGCATGATGCAGTGGACATCTAATAAGTGGTTTTCGGTGAACATTCTAGCTATTATTATTTTCTTTTTTTTTCCCCCCACCAACCAAACATATGGAACAAAATTAATATTTGGGTTTTTTGTACAAATGGACGTACTCGTTTGTGCGAGGAAAAGAATTTTCCATACATTGACCAACTTTAATGGCAGTAAAAAGATTTAAGCTAAAAATATTCTCTTTCTATAGGTTTTGGAACATTTTAAGCAGGTCACTTGCAGGATAATCTGGTTTATTTGCAAAATAATTCCTTTAATAAAGGAAAAGGAATATTGGCAATTTGCTTGCTATTTAGGTAATACGAAACAAAGCCATTGAAGCAAAAACTAAATCTGTTAATAAATTTAATAGGTCACTGGACGGCATATTTAAATTCAGACGCTTTTAACTAAGGCAAACGGACATTTGGGCAAGAATTTCCTGGCCACATACAATAGTTTTCTTTGATGCTTTTAAGGCATCACATGAATTTGTCTCAGTTATCTTGTGCTTTTAATATGAAAATTCAAATTGTCAAAATTATATTCTATATAAATGAATGCCAGTCATATTTAAAAGGACATCATGTTAAGATTTTTAAGCATCTTTGAAATTATTCTATATATCAAATTTTGATTTTACATTTATTATCCAAATAAATGTCACAGACTCAGTAGGATTTCCAAATCCTTAACAATTACATACTTCCATTCAATTACATTGTATTTAATCTTTTGATGAATACACAGCATTCGAAATAAAGTAGATTTTCTTTTAACGACAACTATTTTCTATTTGCCTGCTCATGAACAAAGAATTGCATAAATGCTGCTTGTGTAACAAAGAAACAATTTACGAAATTCAATTATAATTGAAATACTCGTACGAAAATTATGTTAACATTTTATATAATTTATATTTATACCAGAACAGTGAAGAGCCGAATAATAGCAGTACGTTCTGCGTAACTTTAGTATTGAGCCAAGTCTTTTTAATAAAGTTGGAATACATATTTCCTCTTATTGCTTAACCGAGATAACTTTGAAAACAAAACAAAAGGCATACATTTTTTTTTAAATGTAACAGCACCCTGCTTCGTCGGTCCTGTAGCAAAAAAATTTGCTGGCTACAAAAAATTCTCTACCTTCTCATCTCTCTTCATCTGTCTTCTCAGTACTATCCCTACTTTCCAGTTCCGGCTTAATGCACTGCATATGTAAGGGTCATACCCTGAGTGCTGGTCCAAGAAAAAATAAACAAGTAAAAACGTTATATTCGACCGGGTCGAATCTTAAATACCCTCCAAATATTTAGTAAGTGAATTTAAAATGTTTAACTTGGTGGCCCAGAGTTCCTTTACATAATATCGTACGTCAACGCCTACTGAAGGGGGCGGGTTTAAAAATAGACAATATCATGTTTTCCACAGACGAACGTATGGGCATTGCTAGACCGTCTTAAACTTCATCACTAATCAAGAATATACATATTTATTGTACTTTATGGGGTCCAATTCTCTTTGGAGGGTATAAAAACTGTATTTTAGCGGGGTCGCTCTGGCAAAGGCTGTGGGGGAAATATTTCACCTTTGTCATAAAACTCTAAAAATAAATACTTGGGATAATGATATACAAAATTAAAATATCTTTTTTTGATAGGGTCATTTAGAGGGCAAAGGGGGAGAGGGGGTAGGGCAGAAACTGGTAGACATAAAACTCTAAAAATAAATGCTGGAGATGTTATACACAAAATTAAAAAAATTTTTTATTTATTTTTAATAGGGTCATTTAGCGGGCAAAGGAAGAGGAGGGGGTAGGGCAGCAACAGTCAGTCATAAAACTGTAAAGATAAATGCTTGAGATGATTATATACAAAATTAAAAAAAAAAATTATTTTGGAGGGTCATTTGGGGGGCAAAGGAAGAGGAGGGGGGGGAGGTAGGGCAGAAATCGGCAGTCATAAAACTCTAAAGATAAATGCTTGGGATGATTATATACAAAATTAAAAAAAATTTTTTTTTTTGGTAGGGTCATTTAGGTGGTGAAGGGGGAGGAGGGGGTAGGGCAGAGGAGTACTAGGTATCGTCTCAGCTTCGTTATTAAAGCTTAAACATTTTATTTTTAAGGAATGTAGGCTTAAGTAAAACAATTTGTTAAATTTTTATGCTATTTTTGCCTATAATAACGCCCACTAAAGTGGGCGGGGTCAAAAAATGTTTTTATGTTATTTTATGGCTGTAAGTTTAAGGCGTTGGACCGTATTTGACATAAAAATATATCATTTGCTTAACAAAATAACCAAAAAACTTTAAAAATTATGTTGTTTTTTCTGGGTTGGTTTAGTTCTTCTTAGGGGATCTTTTTTCTCTCTTGCCGGATTTAGCCCATCTCCGAACTTAACCTGCTCTAAGCTTTAAAATATATTTATGCCAAATTTCAAGAGTCTAGCTCTTTTCGTTTGGACTGAACCGTGATTTCAATGCGTTACAAACGGAATGACAAAGTGAATATACCCTCCAAATTCTTTTTTGGAGGGTATAAAAAGCATATCAAATTATTTTTGACTTTAAAAGATTTTAAACTAAAGGTTTCTGGGGGTAATGCAGTCCTGTAGAGAAATTGGTTTCATAAGTAAAATAGCCGTTTTCATTGGAAATTTTGTTGCTTGAGAAGGAATTTTTGTAAGATAATTTTATACACTCAACTGTCATATTTTGTAATTAGAAACAATATGTGGTGACAATTGAAAATTGCAAATGCACCAACAACAACAGGATGACATTTGGCCACAGCAATAGCTGTGAGAGAGTAGAAACATTAACAATAGCTGGTTATAGAATAAACACGGGCCCCCTCGAACTTTATACATGATTAACAAGATGTAAAAATTATAAACAGCAACAGCAGCAACAATAACAACAACTGCACATTAGGAATCTGTTAGTAGGAAAATTTTAACAAAAACTAAAACAACAACAATAACATCACAGTACCTGCTCTAACGAAAACACTATGAAACCAAATGCACAAAACTCCAACGTACGCATTGCAATTACCAACCAACAAAACCGAACTTATACACCAACACAGTCATTGCTGGAATTGCCAAAAATGTTGCAATGAAACTACAAAATACTACAGGGATTTTATATTTTGCACAAAAAAAAAAAAAAACAAGAGAAAAATAAATAAATGAAACAACAATCATGAAAATAAAACTACAGAAACATACACAGACAGACACACTACCAAAAGCAGTTATCGATGTTTTACCAAAAACGTTGGACAGCATCGTCATCATCATCATCATCATCATAATGTCATGTTGTATCGTTTGATCGAGTATACGAGTATATAAGCTCACATGAATACAAAACAGTTGCTTGCTGCTACAAATATAACAATAATGAAAAAGCAATGATGTCCTTTAACTCAACAATAAATGTGCACACATTGGCATAACCCCTCAAACCGTAAACGAACGAAATGAATAGGGGGGGGGGGGGGGGGGGGAAATGCTGCTGGTACACGAATAACACACAGACATGCCCATATATATGTATATCTACTACCTTGACATGTACACGAACGAACGGACGAACACTCATTGAATACAGAATTTCCAAGTTACCACAGCCACCAATAAGCAGTGGCCTCATAACTTTTTTTTTTGTTTATTCAAACCTCTACAATTCATACAGAAATTTGTTGCACACACACATAAGCAAATATGCTCATACACACGACCATTTATATACATATGTATGTCTGTATACCGTTAATGAACACATACTCGTGCAGTGTACTCACAACGAGTATATGATCACTCACTCACTCACTCTCTTTTGAAGTACAGCCATAAATACGCATTTGCTCAGTCTTTCATTGAACTGAATGTCAGACCGCAACTTATACACAAAAACGAACTCATTTAAACTAGAATGACAAAGCAGTTCTTAAGAGAATACATTCTTTAGCGAATGAAATTTATGATTTTGGGTTTTTATACCCCTCTCCAAAATAGAATTGCAGGGTATATTCACTTTGTCATTCCGTTTGTAACGCAGCGAAATATCCATCTGAGAGCACAGAAAGTCTATATATTCTTGATCAGTGATGAAATCTAAGACGAACTGAGCATGTCCGTCCGTCTGTGGAAATGACGATTCAGTCCGAACGAAAACAGCTAGACTCTTTAAATTTGATATAAATATATCTTGGTGGCTAGCACAGGTCAAGTTCGTAAATGGGCTGAACCGGGCCAGAGGGAAAAAACTACCAACCCTAGAATCGTCTTTTAGATTTCTTTAGTTTCCAATACCAATTTCCTTCTTCCTGATAATTACAAAAGCTGTGAGCAACTATTGGAAATAGAATAATTCTTTTTGATGTGTTAACATCTATACGCGTGCCTCTAGGGCAGTAAACTATCAGTTTCAATACATACGCAAGTGTAAGGTGTAAGATGTAAGAGTATGTGTTTGTTCGTTGCTTGGCAGTCGGTATTGAAAGTGATTATTGAGCGATTTTCATATAATTTTCCCACGCGATTTTCTCCGGAAATTCATAGCCGATTTTATTAATTTTTGGATTAAAACGCTATTGCGGGTTTCGACGAAGAGTTTAGGCCAAAAATTAAGGCGATCCGATATCGGCGAGCGGAGATTTAAGTGTTTTAATTCGGAGTATTAATTTGGAGTAATATTAAAAAAGTGTTTTATGTTGATCTTCGGTTTTGTCTTATGCATAGCAAAGAGAATAGTGACGTGGTTATACGTACATATATAAAAATGAGATAGCAAGACAGCAACGTATGTAGCTTATGTACAAACATAACAATGTATGTATGTCTGTTGCTTTGCATTCTCTTTGTGTTTTGTGGGTTTAATATAAAATAAATAAACAAAAAGGTGTTAACACATCGCCCGTGAGTTTGAACACTCATTGATTTTTTTATAAAAAGCAGATCTCATTCTCTGCCAGAAATATTTTCCACTCCGCGTTTTTTCTGAGAAATAATCGCATATACCGATTTTAGGGAGTATAGGTCAGACGTAAGCTGCAGAAAGCTCTTGGAGGCTCTACCACCTCCAGAAACGGAGCAGGTGGGCAGCATTCAGGAGCTGGAGGATTCTTCAATCCTTTTGTCAAGAGACGCCTACCATTCATTTTTTTTATCTTGGACCAGCACTCAGGGGATGACCCCTATATATGCAATGCATTGCGCCGGAACTGAAAACGAGAAGATAGTATTGAGGGGACAGATTAGGAAAGATGAGAAGATAGACAGTTGCTTTTGTAGCTATTTCAACCTTTTACTTTGTCGGCTAATTTTTGCTACAGGGCCGACGAAGGTGGGTGCTGTTACTCAACTTTTTAGTACATGATAGTGTCAGTCGCTGCCAATTATGTTCAGTGATCAGTGACTATGCCTTCATCATTGAAACAGGCTGGCAACAACTAACACAACCATGCGCACTAATGCTGATCAGAAGAATTCAACACAATATTTCATGACTCAGCGCGGGCTCGAACTCACGACCCTCCGCTTCATAGTCTCGTGTTCTACTACTTCAGTCAACAGCACCCACATGTTGTCAGGAGCGGCAACCGTCGGCGAAGGAATCCAATACTTAAGCAGCTCATAGACTGGGATAATTATCGTAGAAGCTTCAATGTTGTCAAGAGGGAAATCAGGAAGGCATAGAGGGAATCGTGGCAACGTTTCTGCGGCAACTTGGAAAGCACATCTGAGGCTTCCCGCATAAGAAAGCTACTTTCTAAGAAGCCTGGCATGACGGGATTCCTGATGAGGCCTGACGTTTCTGTTATTGAAAGCAGCGTGGAAATCCTGGAATTACTAAAATTCAGAAAAATGGGACATGAAGAAAAATAATCAAACGGTAACACGGGTATTATAACAATAACATGTTTACATTAGCTTGATACAGTTCTCGTATTCTTTTTCACAATAAAATTTGTGTAAATAGGAACTGTTATCACATTCAACTAAGCCACCTAATAAGTGGTGACAAACACAATACACATGAGCACTGATGATGAAAGGGTTGCGTCTTTCGAAAACAGCTGTTCTGCTCTGCTGTATAAGTTGAATAACAAAAACTGATGTTGACTTGCCTTTGTGCCTTGGAATATTTATCATGTCTTTCTGAGATTTAAATTAAAAATTTCGAGCAATTAGCCTATAGAATCTTAATTCAATTTAATATAGCAATATAAAATGTTCGTTGAAATTCTTACTACATATAATAATTTTGGTTTTTAACATTCTGTGGAAAACAGAGGATGTATTTTACTCACGCATTTAACTTCACTAGAAATTTAATCTTAATGTTTTTACAATATCCATAAAGATATTTTCTGCTCGTTTTCGAAACTAATACTACAAATAAAATATATCTAAGCAAAAGGGGTAAGCTTAGCACTTAACACCTAAATTATATTTGCTATTAAAACCGGCGTAATAAACACTTAGAAATTCTTAGAAGACAAACCCAAAACCAAGGACGCATTAGCAATATCACTTATAATCTAAATAAATATAACTTAAAACGGAAACAAAAAATTTATGAGCACACAATATAAAATATTAGATTTTGTAGCTGAATTAAGCACTTGCAAGTTAAGCAATTAGAAGAACTACGAGAGAATTCTAAGAAAAGATAAAAACAAACAATTTAGTGCAATAAAAAATGTTGGTAAGCAACTAGTCAACAGAGATATCAAAGCCACATGTCGTTAACTATTTGAAAAGAATAAAAATATTAAAGAATTATTTTGTATAAAATCTCTACAATTCGGAGCAAAATTTAGTTCTGTTGGTGTTAACGCTTCGGTAAAGACATAAAGAGTAAAAACTATTTCCAAAATGAATACATCATTAATTTTTCAGTGTTTGTATTTTTTACCCTCGCTACCAGAAGTGAGTATAAGTTCTACACAAAGTTTTTCATATCCTATTAAAAACAAAAATCAAATAGTTTCTTGTGGCTTAAAAAAAGCTTAAACATAAAAATATATATATATATATGAAAAGGACTTGGTTTCATTATCAAATAATAAAAGCAAAACAAGTCCATCATTTGTCCGCTTATCCCAGGATTTTGATTTGTTTTAAACTATTTGCTCTTTATTTTAAGATACGCATCTTAGAATATGAGTTCACTGTTTCATATTATGTACTCGTATGTAGATAGCGAATTATTTTAATTTCTGTCTCCATGTATTTACTACAATAATCTTCTATAGATACAAATACGTCGCTAAATTATTGTGGTACAATTTTGCGTACCTTATCGTCAATTAATATAGGGAAAATGTATATATTTTAAACGGAATTTTTATGTAGATGCGTACAATGAAAACATGTTTCCTAACTTTTGCCATACAAGAAGGAAAAAACATATGTTAAAAACAACAAAATCATTATATTTCGCACAGATGAAGTTGTAGGCATTTTGTAAAAGAATCGGCAGAAGCGTTGCTAAGTGTTTGCAAAGATCACCGCAACATTTTGTTATTTTCCCTTTTGCCGATCTCTCAAAATGTTCTGTGCCCGGAAAGCCAGTTGATAATTTTCTTAAATGTGAACACGCCTAATTGACAGAAAACGTTGCAGATACAAGAGGACAATATGCTTATATATTATTATCGATCGTAGTACGAGTATAATATAAGGAAAAAATTCCTTCAACTGTTTCTGCACTTTTGCTTTTCAATCCTAGATTATTGGCATGTTCTTTTCTAAACGAAAATGTGCCTTTTTTACACTTTATTGAAATAAAGTATGATAAGTCCGTGTGTTAACACAAAAAATTATTGTCGCCATGTTTGTAAAAGTAATTTCTGATATTTCCAAATAACAGACTATTGCAATTTTTATATTTACTTCAAAAGTTTCCACTGTGTAATGATGCTGTTGAACAAAGAATAAATGACTTTAACGAAATTCATGATTGCGTAAAGGGCCTTATAAATCACGAAACAGACAGTGCAAACCGTATAACCCGCTCATATCATGAAATGGGAACAAATATTTTCAATATTGCTTATAACAATTGTGTTAAAGATTTGGAAGACGTGAAGCTAAATAAGAATGATCTTTTGAATATACTGATAGGAATGGAAGTCGATAAGAAGGCAGCTCAAGAAAAATGTAAAGAGGTCGCTGATTACGCCACTTGTATTGACAATGCGGTGAGTATATCTTATTCTCGTGTGCTTAAAGTACTAAAAATGTTTATTTGTAAACCTTCTAGAATGAGTCTGCTAACAATAAGTGTAAATTGGACTTTGATAGTGCAAACAACAAGACAGAAGCAGATTATAATAGAATCGACCATTGCGTTCAAGCTATTACACATGAGGTGAAACAATGCTGGCTCCAGAAGGAGACTGATCATTCCCAGCTCGACTGTCTGAGCAGTCTTAGAGATAAAATAGCAGAGCAGTAGAAGTATGGCAACGTTTTGCCATCAGCTCAGTATGGAATTAAATGCATACAGTCGTAGGCACCAGAAGTAATTCCTCTTGATTTCTTTCTTTCTAAACCAGAAAGTAGGTTCAAATAAAAAAAATAAATAAAAAAAAAAGAATAATGTTTTTATCAGTTACTTTTATAATATAAGAAAACGTTTAAATTTTTCGACTGGGAAGCTAAATGTTTGGCTCTTATTATTTCTAATGCCTCTGAACGTCGTTCAAGAATATGAAATAAGTTTAATTTACAAACGAAAATAAAAAATCCGTTCCATGTACCCCAAAAAGTTCTAATTGTCCAGACGTGGAATCGTCTTTTAGATTTTTTTCGTTTTTAATAACAATTTATTACTTCCTGATATATAAAGTAGGTATAATTCATCATAAATTGTTACTTTCAAAAAATTTCCATATTCCAACCCTGAAATTGGATATTTAATTTTTTTTGCTTTTTAATACAAATTTAACTCTTCACAAAGTATAAAAAAAGATTTCATTCACAAAAACCCAAAATATTTAACTTATGTTTCTACTTTTATGTACAAAAAAATTTGAATTTCCCAACCCTGGAAGCGAATTTTTAATTTTTTAATACCACTTCAATTCTTCCTGAAGTATAAAATAGGTTTAATTCACTAAAAAAAACAATATTTGGAATTTGTGTGGGTACTTTTATGTACCAAAAATATTTCCAATTTTCCAACTCTGGCAGCGAACTTTTATTTTTGTTTATCAATGCAATTCTTAGTAAAGTATAATATGAGTTCTACCTGACAAAAATTAAAATTTTTTCACTTTCATGTACCATAAAATATTTCATATGTCCAACCCTGGAATCGAAATTTAGATTTTTTTAAGATTTTAATACCAATTTTGTTCTTCCTGAACTATAAAATAGCTTTAATTAGCAAAAACAACAACGTCAATTGCCTTTTTGGTTACTTTTATGTTAAAAAAAATTTCAATTTCCCAACCCTGCCAGCGAAATTTAAATTTTTTTGTTTTTGTTGCTAACGCAAATCTTAATGGGGCATGAAATAGTTTTATTTAAGAGAAACTTAAAACGATTTTGGTCACTTTTATGTACTACAAAATATTGCAGTTGTCCATCCCTGGATTCAAAATTTTGTTTTATTTTTGGTTTTGTTTTTTTTTTACCAATGCATGAGGTATAAAGTGGCTTTATTTACGTAAAACTTAAAATTTGTAACGATTTTGGTAATTTTCATGTACTACAAAATATTGCAGTTGTCCAACCCTGGATTCGAAATTTGGATTTTTTTTTTAATTTTTGATACTATTTTTTTGTCTGAACTATAAAATAGTTTTAATTAGAACAAAAATAACGTCAGTTGGCTTTTTGGTTACTTTTATGTATAAAAAAATGTAAATTTCCCAACCCTGGAAGCGAAATTTTAATTTTTTTATATAGTTTTTTACCAATGCAACTCTTCATGAGATATAAAGTGGTTTTATTTAAGAAAATCTTAAAAAACTTTGTAACCATTTCGGTAATTTTTATGTACAGCAGAAACTTACAAATTAGAACCACTTTGTGTATCAGGCAATTCGATTTTCTGGACATTTTTTGGTTACTTTTATGTATAAAAAAATGTAAATTTCCCAACCCTGGAAGCGAAATTTTAATTTTTTTATATAGTTTTTTACCAATGCAACTCTTCATGAGATATAAAGTGGTTTTATTTAAGAAAATCTTAAAAAACTTTGTAACCATTTCGGTAATTTTTATGTACAGCAGAAACTTACAAATTAGAACCACTTTGTGTATCAGGCAATTCGATTTTCTGAAAAGTTCGAATTTCTGGACATTTTTTTTACAGAAATTTATAAAATTATAATATATAAAGCAAGTTATGTTAGCTTGTTTGGCATTTTTTTTTCACTTTCACACGTATGAACACTTCACTTTGAACTTAAGCCATCAACTGATCTAAATTTGTACAAGCGTGTCAAATTTCACATACATGTGACCGAATTGTACACACCACGAATAACTTGGTGATTCCCCGTTTTTTTTTTACTTTAATGAGAAAAAAAATTTACAATAACAATACAAAAAAAAAAAACTTTCAGAAAATAGAATCCCTGTTCTAATTTTAGAGCATTTAATTTGGTTTTTCGCCTTTTAGTTCAAAATCAGTGAAAAAAAGTATTTTCTAGTGGAAAATAAAACAAACAAAAAAAGCTCTTCCAGAAATTAGAACCACAGGCTCGAATTTCAGGCCGGTTCTAATTTTTGGACAGTTCGAATTTGTCAGATTTTACTTAGCTACAAAATATTGCTTATACCAAAAAAACGAAGAACTTTTAATTTCCCATGCCTGGAAAACAAAATTTTTATTTTTTTTTAAGTTCTTAATACAAATTTGATGCTTCCCAAAGTATGAAATAGGTTTAATTAAGAAACAAAAAAATAATAATTGGTTGTTGGTGTAAGCTTCCCAGCTCTGGAACCGTCGTGTTTCGGATTTTATGAATTTCAATACCACACTATTTAAGTTAATTTCCAATCCATCAGTCTAAACACGAAGTCTCTAGCTCTTCTGAGGGCTTGGGAAACCCAATTTCACGTACAGACAGACTTTTCATAAGGATTCAAAATAAATATATTTTATAGGGTCTGATATTGATATGGAAGAAATTATACACGGAATGACAATCTTATATATACCCTTTCACTTTTTTTTTTTTGTAAAGTGTATAAAAATAAATTAATTCATCGCTTAGTCGCTGTCGAATAAATACATTTCAAACAAAAACAAACTTTTAGAATCTTAGTTTCAAATGTAATTTTGCACACAGAACAATATCGAGTGACATTGTGGTACAATTTATTTAATTCAAATATTTAACTACAATTGTTTTTAATGAAAAGGTAATAGAGGAAACAAAAAATAATTCTGATAAACCGGACTAACCAGCTGCGATATCATTAGATTACAGAGACTTTTTGTAATGCAGTGTAAGTTTTGGCAATTAAATAACTCAATGGCAAAGAATAAACCCATTTTACATTTCATTTTCTTATATTTTTGAACATTGAAAACCTCTGCTAATTTAAAATTGCGCAATCTAACACTAACACTCTTTTCCAAGGCTGTCCTATGAGCAAGTTCTTCTAAACTATAACAACTTCAAAAGCACAAGCTCTTTTGTTGCAATAGGAATTTCACTAGTAAAGTGTTAGTTTGGTCTCAAGCACATGTACGCAAACTTAAAAGCACTCGTACTTATGCACGCACGCTCTCACGTACATGCCCATACATACAAGACTGCACACACACACACACGCATAAACACACCTAGCAAATGCCTTTGGGGATTTTAGCAACAACATACGCATTACGCATGCAAATACAACTACATATACGAACACGTAGAAAAACATGCCAACAAATGCCTTCATTTACGTAAGGGACTTTTATTTTTTTTCTCCATATTTTTTTTTTGTCTGTTTAATATTTTTATTTTGCCTACCAGTCATCAGTGTAATAAGACTACATGTGTAATTGCATGTTGGCCATACACTTGCATTCATTCATTTGGTTCATCGAAGGCATGCTGCTGCATGCTCAGGTAGTTAAGTTGCATGGTGTTGCAATCAGTTTAGAGCTACCACTCAAATTCACAATTTAAACTTGAAGCACTGGGAGAGAAAAAAAATAAAAATACAACCTAGACTCAATAAAACCAACAATAACAACTGTAAGCAGTCTTTAACACATGTGTGTGTGTGTGCGTCTATGTATGTATGCAAATGTGTGTGGCATTACGCACAAGCACATGTACTTCTCCTAAACTAATTACGTTAATATGTGACAATGCACCATTTACCAACGTCCAGTACAGATTGGTCACTGATTGCTTGACACTTCAGTGCGTGCTAGTATGCAGGGCTGTGTGTGTTTGTGTTTGGCTGCACAAAATGGATTATTTTCAATAAAATCGCATAATTTTACATAAATTCTTTTGGCTAAACAATTTTTGTTGTTGCTTCCTATAATTCCTACAGGCTTTAAGATTTTGTGCAAATGTCACAAATTAAAAACAAAAAAAAGGTAGAAAATAAAAACGAAAGTTAAAAGTTATTTAACAGTCACAATGATTCAATTAAATTGCTAATTCTGTGTTTTATATATTTTGAAATAGCACAAACTAAATTTCATATAAAAAGTTTATATATAGATATAAAAAATGCAAAACGGTGCAAAATAATTATGTTCTTTTCTAATAAAAATGCTATAGATCTTCTATATTCCGAAAAGTTTTGTGTTTTTTTTGGGAAAAAAGCAGCTGCTAATTTCCAAACCTATTCATGAAGAAAATGTACATAAATACAGACAAATGCGTTAGCATGTTGTGCACTCAACCCTTATTCGGGGCAACATTTTGCCCTTTTTTGTAGTCTGGTTAAATAAATTTATTTTGTAAACAAGAATGTTATGTTTTGCTAAATTTCATATAAAAAGTTTATATATAGACATATAAAATGCAAAACGGTGCAAAATAATTATGTTCTTTTCTATTAAAAATGCTATAGATCTTCAATATTCTGAACAGTTTTGGGCTTAATTTTCGGAAAAACAGCAACTGCAAAATTTGCGAACATGTTTATGAAGAAAAGGTACACAAATGCAGGCAAATTCGTTAGCATGTTGTGCACTCAACCCTTATTCGGGGCAACATTTTGGCCTTTTTTGTAGTCTGGTTAAATAAATTTATTTTGCAAACATGAATGTTATGTTTTGTTAAATTTCATATAAAAAGTTTATATATAGACACATAAAATGCAAAACGGTGCAAAATAATGATGTTCTTTTCTAAAAACAATGCTATAGAACTTCAATATTCTGAACAGTTTTGGGCTTAATTTTCGGAAAAAAAGCAACTGCAAAATTTGCGAACATGTTTATGAAGAAAAGGTACACAAATGCAGGCAAATGCGTTAGCATGTTGTGCACTCATGCCTTATTCGGGGCAACATTTTGCCCTTTTTTTGTAGTCTGGTTAAATAAATTTATTTTGTAAACACGAATGTTATGTTTTGCTAAATTTCATATAAAAAGTTTATATATAAACATATAAAATGCAAAACGGTGCAAAATAATCATGTTCTTTTCTAATAAAAATGCTATAGATCTTCTATATTCTGAACAGTTTTGTGCTTAATTTTCGGAAAAAAAGCAACTGCTAATTTTCAAACCTGTTAATGAAGAAAAGGTACATAAATGCAGGCAAATGCGTTAGCATGTTGTGCACTCAACCCTTATTCGGGGCAACATTTTGCCCTTTTTTTGCAGTCTGGTTAAATAAATTTATTTTGTAAACACGAATGTTATGTTTTGCTTTTGTGTATATAATTCTTGGATTTTCGGAAAAATTATCTAACAATTTTAAGTGTGAAAATTAACTATTTACGCACACTAGGGCCAAGACGGTAATAATACGGCTAAGTGAAAAAAAAGTTCAAAGGTACAGTGGAAACCAAAAGTAGCGTCTTTTATTTTATTTGGAAGGTTGAACAAATGACCATTAGCTTAGAAATAAATTATGATGCTTAAAAGTTATATACAAATTAATAGTAGGGTCACGCGTTGAGTTTACCTACAGAAAATGATTCACGACTTTTATACAACATTTTATTGCTTCTTTTTTTGTTGTTATTGTTTTATGTGTTTTTACTAAAATTGCCAGGGTTTGCTATGTGTGGGTCATGCATTAGTCACGCGTGAGTTGTGCGTGACTGATAAAAAAAAATAACATAATTGGTTTTAAAACTAATTCTCTAGATTTGTAAGTCAGACTTAGTAAAAAAATTTATTTTTCCAGAAATCGTAGAATTCGACTAAAATGGTGACTTGCGGCAAAAGGATTTTAACCCCACTGTGCGGCACAAAAAAGTGGTCTGTATCATTGTCTAGACGGTGTGGCCAGTGCACTCTCAAAATCTTTAATAAAGTGTGAAAAAATAATTAACAGAAGCTTCTTGATCACTTTGAAAAGGGCCAGAGTGATAATATTAAAAAGTATTGTAATTAATCAAATATATTCTATAGTGATTATCACAACTATTTCGCATGGGGTTGTTATTGGGATTCCACCCGGAGAAACGGTTAGCACTTTATTAATTTTATATTCTAATTACTAGATATCGTCATATTTCTTATTCATTTTTTTTTTTTGATTGACACTTATGTTGTTTTCTTTTCTAAAAAAGAATGCTACATTTTTTGCACTTTTCAATGGAAAATGGTAACATTATGACATTTGAAAATAGTAAAGTTATTGGAAATTGGTCTACCATCTCTTATGAAGATGTGTTTTATTTTAAAATTGCTCCTAATTGTGATTTTTTAGAATAAAAAGTGACAAAATTTTACATATTTTCCAGAAAAGAAATCGCCATTAAACTTCCATTAAAGCTTTAACATTTATTTACTTACAACCCATTGCGAAAATTCCTTTTGTTGTCTACTTTTAACCGCTTCTTAAATTCTTGCAATCCAAATTTAAGACAAACAAAACATGTTTAGGCGTGTGTACGAGTATGTGCGCTAAAAACTTCACACTAACTTTTGCACGCCTTTACAATGGCGCCGTAAGAAACTGAAACACTGGTAACTCCTATTAAAACACACCTCTATGATTAAACAAATTTACCCTCAACTGCAAACAAGAAGTCGAAACGGAGAAAAGCAACAAAAAAAAAAACGCCATAAAAGTTAAAAAAAATGCAACAACAAAGTAATAAAATGAAAAAGAA
This sequence comes from Linnaemya tessellans, assembly GCA_951800035.1. Classification (NCBI taxonomy): domain Eukaryota; kingdom Metazoa; phylum Arthropoda; class Insecta; order Diptera; family Tachinidae; genus Linnaemya; species Linnaemya tessellans. The sequence goes on from OX637534.1 coordinate 10,546,280, forward strand.
TAACAATAATAATAACAATGGTGAACTTAACATAACAGTTACACAGGGTTACAGTGAAAAAAAAGTATAATTTTGGCTATGCGAATTTAGAAAAAATTTTTTTGTGTTAAAAAATATTTCAAAACGTCTCAAAAAAGAAAAAAAAGAATAATAATTAAAAAAGTACTGAAAAAAAATTAAAAAAAATTAAAAAAAAAATTAAAAAAAGGTAAAAAAAAAATTAAAAAAAAGTTAAAAAAAAGTTTAAAAAAATGTTAAAAAAAAATTAAAAAATGTTAAAAAAAAAATTAAAAAAAGTTAAAAAAAGTTAAAAAACAAAATTAAAAATAGTTAAAAAAAAATTTAAAAAAGTTAAAAAAAAGTTTAAAAAAAGTTAAAAAAAAAATTAAAAAAAGTTAGAAAAAGTTAAAAAAAAAAATTAAAAAAGTTACAAAAAAAATTAAAAAAAGTTACAAAAAAAGGATTTAAAAAAACATTTTCTTACATTTAAAAAATAAACATTTTTTTTAATATTAAAAACATGTTCGAATCAGGTTACGTCTCAGCTTCGTCATAAAAGCTTAAAAATGTAATTTTTAAGGAACGTGGGCTTAAATAATACAATTTATTATTAACGCCCACTAAAGGGGCGGAGTCCATTAATTTATTTTTTTCATTTTATGACTCCAAGTTTAACGCGTTGGACCTTCTTTGAAATGAAAATATATCATTTGCTTAACAAAATTACAAAAAAACTTTAAAAATTTTGTTTTTAGAGGTTGGTTTAGTTCTTCTTAGGGGAACTTTTTTCCCTCTCGCTCGATTTAGCCCATTTCCGAACTTAACCTGCTCTAAGTCTTAAAATATATTTATGCCAAATTTCAAGTCTGGCTCTTTTCGTGTGGACTGAATCGTGATTTCCACAGACGGACGGACGGACGGACATGCTCAGATCGTCTTAGATTTAGACTGATCGAGAATATATATACTTTATGGGGTCTCAGATGAATATGTCGTTGCCTTACACACGGAATGACAAAGTGAATGTACCCCCCAATTAATTTTTGGAGGGTATAATAATGAAAATTCCTTAAAAGGATTATTAAAATCAGCCAAAAATCTTCTCATATTAGCGGTAATTTCTTCCAGTGTTTTTTATATAAATATTTTCATATATAATTTTTTCATTTCGTTTGCCAACCTGGCTATAAATATAAAAACTGCCAGCGTATATAAACGTGCGTTGTCACTGTTGGGGCGGCCGCTGCTACTTCTCATGTTCCAAGTTTACAGAGTCGCAGTCGTATTTGCTTACCAGCTAGAATTATAATAAAATAGAAGTTTGGTTCATATTTCCTTTGTTTGTTTTTTTGCATTTTATTTAATTTATTTTTGTTGTTGTTTTGCTCTGCACTTAAATAAGACTACAACTGTGTGCCTCTTAGTTGTTGGATTTGTTGCTTTTTTGTTTGCTGTTTTGAAATTTTACTTTTTTCATTTCTATTATTATTATTATTTTTGTAGAAAAAGACACCCACACGCTAACTATTGCTGGTGCATGAAATGGCCCAGTAGGGATTTCAAAATTAAATTCTTATAAATTAGATAAACAATTGAATAGCCTTATTCACAATCTTGTGCAAATGATCTTGCACTATTGCATTTGCAAATTGAGAAAGTGTTGGAGAGCATTTTCAATCTATTTTGTTGGCGTAGAGTATAATTATTTTGCAAATGCAATGATGCAAGACTATTTGCACAAGATTGTGAATAGGGCTATTGTGTATTTGAAAGATGTTTAATCGTTTGCTTAATTAAGCCGCCACAATGTTTTTTGTTGTGGTTCTCCTATAAATCATTTTCAAGAATTCCAGCTACTGACTTGAGCTAACAATAGAAATAACAAGTAAAAACATTGTATTCGACCGGGGCGAATCTTAAATACTCTCCAAATACAGGGTGTCCGCTGGGAAGGTATACTACTTTGTTTTGCCGCCATTTTGGTAAACATTAGTCTTGAAAGTTCATATTTGGCAGTCATAAACTAGACACGTTGCAAATTTATTACGGAAAAATATTCGATAAACCAGCGTGTTTGAAACGGATTACAATAGTATTACTGCGAGACCTGTTTTCACAACAAGTTATTTTAAGAAATGGTGATGTTGATTGGCCTCCACGGTCGCTTGACTTGACTGCTCTGGACTTCTTTTTGTGTGGGGATGATATCTGAAAAGCAAGATGTTTATGCAAACAAACCAGAAACACTTGAGCAACTCAAGCAAAATATTCGTGATGAAATTAATGAAATACCGCGTGAAATGTGTGAGAATGTAATGAAAAATGCGCCTAAAAAGGGCTCGCATTTGTGAATCTAACAGAGGCGGACATTATTTATCTGATATTGTCTTCCATGCATAATTGCCGGCATTAAATAAAACATTTATCAATATGAGATCCATTCTCTTTCATTTAATCCAAATATATAAACAAACAAAGTAGTATATCTTCCCGGCGGACACCCGGTAAAATAAATAAATGAAATAAACAAGTAAAAACGTTATATTCGACCGGGTCGGATCTTAAATACCCTCCAAATATTTAGTAAGTAAATTTAAAATTTTTAACTTGGTGGAATAGAGTTCCTTTAAGGCATCTCTGTGCCCAATTTTAAATCTCTATTTTGACAGAGTCATTCCGGGAAGGGCCGGTGGGGGTGACGTTTCACCTCTGCAAGATCAGAGAACATCTCAGTTTCTTATAGGATTAAGGGATACAAATTGTTCAATATTTACACTATTTTTGCATGTAATATCGTACATCAACGCCCACTAAAGGGGGCGGGATTCAAAAATAGACTACATCATGTTTTCCACAGACGAACGTATTGGCATTGCTAGATCGTCTTAGACTTCATCACTGATCAAGAATATATATACTTAATGGGGTCCAATTCTTTTTGGAGGGTATTAAAACTGTATTTGGGCGGGGTCTCTCTGGCAAGGGCCGTGGGGGAGACATTTCACCTTTGCCATAAAACTCTAAAAATAAATGTTTGGTATAATTAAATGTAAAATTAATTTAACTAAAAAATTTTTTTTGATAGGGTCATTTAGGGGCCCGACAGAGGGGGGGGGGCTAGGGCAGAGGAGTACCAGGTTACGCCTCAGCTTCGTCATTAAAGCTGGGGTGCTGTTGGCTGAAGTAGTAGAACACGAGACTATGAAACGGAGGGTCGTGAGTTCGAGCCCGCTCTGAGTCATTAAAAAAAAAAAAAAAAAAAAAAAAAAAAAATATTGTGTTGAATTCTTCTGATCAGCATTAGTGCGTGGTTGTGTTAGTTGTTGCCAGCCTGTTTCAATGATGAAGGCATAGTCACTGGTCACTGAACATAATTGGCAGCGACTGACACTATCATGTACTAAAAAGCAGAGTAACAGCCCCCACCTTCGTCGGCCCTGTAGCAAAAATTAGCCGGCGAAGTAAAAGGTTGAAATAGCTACAAAAAAAAAAAAAAAAAAAAAAAAAAAAAACTGTCTTTCTTCTCATCTTTCGTAATCTGTCTCCTCAATACTATCCCCTCGTTTTCAGTTCCGGCGCAATGCATTGCATATGTAGGGGTCATCCCCTGAGTGCTGGTCCTACTCCTAAAAAAAAAAAAAAAAAAAAAAAAAAAATGTGGGTCCAAAAATTAATTTTTTTGATTTTATGGCTCCAAGTTTAACGTGTTGGACCTTCTTTGATAAAAAAATATATCATTTGCTTAACAAAATTACAAAAAAAAAATAAATAAAAAATTATGTTGTTTTTCAGATGTTGGTTTAGTTCTTCTTAGGGGATCTTTTTTCCTTCTGACCCGATTCAGTCCATTTACGAACGTGAGCTGTGCTAGCCTTCAAGATATATTTATACCAAATTTCAAGTGTCTGACTTTTTTCGTTTGGACTGAATAGTGATTTCCTCAGACGGACGGACGGAAATGGTCAGATCGTCTTAGATTTCATCACTGATCAAGAATATATATACTTTATGGGGTCTCAGAGGGATATTTCACTGCGGTACAAACGGAATGAATAATTCTTTTTTGGAGGGTATAAAAAATCAAAAAAGCAAATGTATTTGGAATATATTTTAGGAAAATTTTATATGAAAAATTGTGTATAAGATAGCACAGGTCAAGTTCGTAAATGGGCTGAATCGGGCCAGAGGGAAAAAGTTCCCCTTAGAAGAACTAAACCAACCTCTAAAAAAACAGTATAATTTTTAAAGTTTTTTTTTTGTAATTTTGTTAAGCAAATGATATATTTTTATGTCAAAGAAGTTATTACTTGCAGCCATAAAATCCTAAAATTAATGCTTGGACCGCGCCCTCTTTAGTGGGCGTTATTGTATGCAAAAATAGAGTAAAAAATGTAACAAATTGTATTACTTAATCCTACACTCCGTACAAATAACATATTTGAGCTTTTATGACGAAGCCTGAGACGTGACCTGATCCAGGAAACGTTTCCCGGGCAGTTTATGTTCATAATTTGGCTGAGTTTATTAAATTATTTTAAACTAAAAAATTTTTAAGTACAAAAATTGTATAATTGCTAGTAAAAAAAATGAAATAAATATTTGCCCCCATATTCATAAAAAAATAAAAGTTATTTGAAATCTGTTTTAAGAAAATTTTTGATGAAAAAATTTAATTAAAATACATTTTAAACTCATTTTAAATGTTATGAATATCGGGATTAATATTTTGACTGAAATTTCCAATAGACTTCGCAAACAAAATAAATAAATATGTAAGACGTATAAGCACAAACTTAAATTGCATGCAGCTTCGTTTTTCAGCTCCTGACATTCACAAACAAATAAATATCCACACACACACACATACACACACTCGTGTGTACTCATATTTACATACGACACTCTACAACTTTGGCGTCATTGTAAGAAGAAACAAAAACAAACACAATCTTTCACAGATACGCCAAGAAGCAGCAGCAGCATCAGCATCAGCCTTAAAAATCCTGTTGGCAGTTTTTTTGCTGCTGCATTTTTTTCCCTCCCCCCTCTCTCTCTCCCCCTGCTTGATGGCATTAAGCTTTACTTGGTGTGTTCTTTACATTTTTATTTCTTTTTTTTATAATATAATATATTTTTTTTTGTATAATTTTTTCTTCGCCGTTGTATTTTAAAGGCATATTTCCGTTTTATTCTTCAGCTTTAGTGTCTTTTTGCTGAATGGTGGCAAATATTCGTTCATGCTTTTGTGTACGGATGCATGTGTGCTTGTCTCTTTAGTTGTTCGCTTTTGTTTTTGTCAAAGCTGCTTTTGTTGTTAGACAGTTTGTAGCGTTAAGGTTCACACAGGAGGTGCTGTGGCACATATGCGACATTTATAAATTTATAACCACTTCAAGTACTGTACAACTACAATTGCAATGAAAGAAAAAAAAACATACTAAATATAATAAAAGAAAAAAAAAAAACTAAAATGTATGGAGAAAATAACTTACAAACAGAAAAAAAGGTACAACAACAACTTTCTACTTGTTTGGAATTCTTTATAATAAAGACAAGCAGTTGGAAAAAAGCGAACAATTTAAATGAACTTTAAGTTTGGCAGAATGAAAAGGAAAAAATGAACAAACACTCACACACACACACACATAATTTCTCAAGCAATAAAATGAACTTAAGCATGTAGAGAATAGTGCGGAAAGTACTCGTACTCGTATGTGTGCGTGTGGCATTAAACATATTTGCCAACGTTTGTTGTAAATTAAAGATAATGGCTGCAATAAATTTAGAAAAGCGGCAAAGAAAACTAATTTTTAATTTAACCGTAAACAGTAATTATTAGCTGCTGGATGCATTTATGCGTGCTTCTCAGTTACAAGAATGTTTTCGTCTCCCTTGAAGTTGAGTATCGACTGTAATTATACCAATTTTAAAAAATGAAAACATCTTCTGGCCTTTTAAGAAAATTTAAATTTTCTTAAAATATTTGTTTGTCCAAAAAACATAGAATCAAATATTCCTATTAAAGTTTTCCCCACACCGTTGACAATTTCGAAAGGTCACCACAAAAAGTTTGCTTGTTAATAAGGGATTTTTTTTTGTTATTGCCGTTAAACGATTTATGATGGCTTATCAAGTCCTATTGCATTAAAATGTCAATACAATCTGACATCCTCACCACTAAAAGAGTGTTTTGCAAGAAAGAACCTTAATGAGGTAATTTTTTTGTTGGCGCTGTGGTGGTGTTAAACGATTTATGATGACTTGCAAACAGAAATGTCAACACAGTTTGACATTTTCAGCTGTCGATATTGATATATCTCATGCAAAAAAAAAAAAATAAAAAATAAAAAAAAAAATAAATAAAAAAATTAAAAAAAATATAAAAAAAAAATAAAAAAAATAAAAAAAAAAAAAAAAAAATAAAAAAAGCAAATTAAAAGAAAAAAAAAAATAAAAAGAAAAATAACATAATATTAAAAGAACAATAAAAAAACAATAAAAAAAATAAAAAAAATATTATATATAAATGAAATTTATATAATATTTTAATAAAAAAAATAAAAATGAATAAAAAAATAAAAAATAAATTTTTATAAAAAAATTAAACAAAAGAAATTTAAATAAATAAAGAGAAAAAAAATTTAATAAAATAAATTTTAAAAAATTTAAAAGAAAAATAAAAATGTATTAAAAAAAAAATTAAAAGATGAGATGGCGTAGCGGCCTCAAAATCAGTACTAATGCGTTCTGCTGGTTTGATGATTATAAAAAAAAATATTCTTAATATTCCAATCTTAATATAAATTAATGAAAATAGCATTTGAACAAATTCATTTATTAATAAAATAATAAAAAATGGTTTGCAGTCTTGCAGATTCGAACTTAAGCCCGTTGATAAAATTAACAATTTACATAGGAAAGTTCGAATAATAAAAATTCATACATAATTTAAAAAATTAAAAAGAAATTTTTATAAAAAAAAATTAAACAAAAGAAATTTAAATAAAACAAGTAAAAACGTTATATTCCAACGGGTAGAATCTTAAATACCCTCCAAATATTTAGTAAGTAAATTTAAAATATTTAACTTCGTGGTACAGAGTCCCTTTATGTAATATCGTACGTCAACGTGCACTACAGGGGGCGGGGTCCAAAAATAGACTACAAAATATTTTCCACATGCGAACTTATGGGCATTGCTTGATCGTCTTAGACTTCATTACTGATCAAGAAGATGTATACTAAATGGGGTCTAATTCTTTTTGTAGAGCAGTAAATCTGTATTTTTTGGTTTCTCTCTGGCAAGGGCCGTGGGGGAGACATTTCACCTTTGCCATACAACACTAAAAATATATTTTTGGGATAATTAAATGTAAAATTTATTATGTGAGTGAAGATAAATATGCCAAACTAAACATGTTTTGACGTAAGCAGTTACGAAACAACGTATTTAGCTGTAAAGTTAAATATGTTATGACGTAACGAAATGGCAAACAGTGAAGTTTTTTTTTCTTATGAAAATCCATATTTAAGAAAATTTTTGAGCGTTTTGTGAAAATATTTACAGGCCATGAAAGGTCAATTTACAGGCCATGAGAGTTTGTGTGATCTTGGAGGGATTTTGCCCCCAGTGGGCAAATAAGGAGTTGGCATGCATTGCCAGTAAATAAAAATTGATTATGGGAGTTTTTTTTATCACACTCAAAAATTGGAATAGCTGAATTGAGCTTGTGAAAATATTTACAGGTCATGAAAGGTCAACTTACAGGAGAGAGTGTGTGATCTTGGAGGCATTTTGCCCCCAGTGGCAAAATAAGGAGTTGGCATGCAATGCCAGTATTTACAAAATGATGTATGGGATAGAAGACACTCCCATAACCATTTTGCATATAAATATGGATTTTCATACAAAAAACAATTTCACTGATTGTCATTTCGTTACGTCATGACATATCTAATTTCACTTCGTAACTGTTTACGTCAAAACATATTTAACTTCAACCTCCAATCACCTTAGCTACTTTTCCTAAATGGTGCCCGTATTTTGCCTTGAATCTTGTCGTCTTTTTAAGCAAAACTCACCTTAAATTTTCTGGCTTAAAATTGCAATTTGAATACTCGTGTACGCACACACACACACATGCATTAATCTAAAATAAAAGAAATTCATAACGAAGTAAGTGCATGCAAATAATCACACTCTCGAACGCTATACGAGTACAGGTCTAACATAACTTTTGTTATCAATTGTCGCAGCCACATATTTTGGCGTCTTCTTTCTTCCTCTTTTACCCGCTGGCTTAAAGTTTACAGCTAAAAAAAAAAGAAAAAAAAATTACGTATAAAAAATATTGTGTTACCCGTGTAACAGGGGAAAAAATCGTTAAATATAAAAATTTGAAAGCACCAGCAATGACAACAATATGCATAAAAAGTTCTTTTGCCATTTTAATGTATGGAGTAGAGAAAGTTGATGTCAGAACAAGAGCTTAAGGCTTTCGAGCGAGCAAACTAAAAATAACATTTTAAAGCAGCTTATAACAAGTAAATGCAGCAAGAAAAAAAGAAAGAAAGGTAACTACTAATGATAAAATGCTAAAGAAGCAGAAGAAGAAGAAGAAAAACAAGCAAAAAGGAGCTGAATGAAACTGAGTGAAATGTACCAAACAGCTTTTAGACAAGATATGGAGCTGCGAATATGCAGGAGGGTGGTCGATAAGAGTATTTCGGTGCGATGGTGCCGAAATTGGAGTTTTACGATTTTGTGATGTTTTTAAATACGCGCCAATATAAATGCAAGCACACATACATATGGATATGCACATGCACACGCACACGCATGCACACACCTGCACGTTTTATTTTGCTGTCCGAGATTTAAGGGATCTTGGGACTTGAATATTACTCCCCGTCAGCTTCTAGACGAGATTTTGGGTTCCGAAATTAAATGGAACGAGTGCAACCGCTATATATCTGTAGTTATGCAGGAACAACGAAGGCTGGAAAGACAGAGATCGAACGAGCGTACTAAGATGAAGCGAAATCGTTAACCAGCCCTCCGCAAAGTAATACCTAGCGGCAGTCCCGCGGAGGGAGAGTGGTCGAAGGAAACAGGGGATGGGTTTAGTACGTAGGCACCAGTCATGGTGAATCGTGCATGCTTATGATGGAACATAAGTATCTTGTGAAGATTACCACCTCCGGTTCTATAAAAAAAAAAAACCTATATCGCACACACATACGCATATTTACACTCATACACCCACGCATATTTACACACACTCACCCACACATATTTACACCCACACACCCACACATATTTACACACACACGCATACACACACAAACATGCATATATACACTCACACACACACACACATACTTACTCTCACTCACACACACACGCATTATTAAACTCACTCACACACATACGCATACTTACACTCACATACACACACTCACACGCATACTTCCACTCACACACACACACATACTCCCACGCATACTTCTACTCACACACATACTTACACTCACTCACACACACACGCATTCTTACACTCACTCACACACATACGTACACGCACACATATACACGCACTCGGGCACACACACACAAGCACCCATGCGCATACATATCCTACACATCCTACACATACAATACATACTCACACGCATTCAGTCACACATACAAAACACATTCGCACGGTTTTACACACTATACGCTTATACATAAAAAAACACACACACATGTACATACATATATATATATATATATATATATATATATATATATATACGCACGTGCCTGCACACGTACATACGCGTAATACTGACAATTACGTGACGAGCTGGTAATTAGTGCCCCAACACTCCTAAAATATTGTTTATGTTGTTGCCTCTTGGATGTCATACCCATTATTTAAACATTTCCTTGACAGGTCCCATTAAATACTTAAAAATATCTTCATTACAATCACAGAATATGAGGGAAATAGAGCCGTGAAAGACTCAAGGACTTGCTAAAGATAAATAAAAAATCCTCCCGCTACATTGATGAGAGAGGACCGATTTCTGAAATTTATACGCCATTAAAGAGATCAGCAGACATTACAGGTAAAAATATTCGTGCACTTATGTTGCTGGGCTGGACTCTTTCTTCCTTTTACCAGCAACCAGCTAACCTAACCTAACCTAACATAAGTTGCTGGTTATTTTAGTTTCTGCACAGGTCATGGTTCAGAAAGAGCAAAATGACAGCAGTATGGATGGATCACCAATGATCATAAGAGTACAATGACAGTAAGGTGGCACGGCAAGTTGATGGACGAAGATCCTGAAAATAACTGCAGTATATAAACTCCACATACAAGCTGGTAGCCAAGTTTTTTTTTTTTACTAAAATTTTGTGGAAATAGTTAATCATACAACAGGTAAATTTTATTAAGCTCATGCAAGCATTGACTCGGCTCTTAAAGGGTCAACTTACGAATAACAACACAAAATTATGCAAAAATCCAAAATCTAAGAAGAGAAACTTGAATTTACGTCTCATATGACCCTCTTCTAGTGCTCGAGCAGCCAACAAACCAGTACAACAGTTTTAGCTCCAGAAAAAGAAACAGAAACACACAAATAAAACCATAGAGATATCTCTGCTACTTTTTTTTTCTTTTTAGAAAATGATGTTTACAATGTCGTTGTAGTTGCCGTTTTGTTACTATTTTGTTGCTATTTTGTATGTGAGCACTAATACAGCCAAACGTGTTTGTTGTTCAATGTAAATTTGATAGTTGACAAAACATTTTTGCATGTCGAAGTCTGGGTTGCAGGAAAAAAAAGAGTAATCATAAAATAAAAGGAAACGAAACGAAACCGTTTTTGCATGTTACAATAACAAAATTAAAAAATGCTAGAAAAAAATGCATGGAAAATCTGAAAGATTCAGGCGACCTGCAAAAGTTTCGTTTGTCTGTTCTCCAAATTTTTTTTCTTTGCTTGTTTGTTGTTGTCAAAATAACAGAGTGCATGTGGAGCTTTCTTAAAAAAAAAAAATGAAGTAATCACGTGATATTCGACCGGGTGGAATCTTAAATACCTTCCAAATATTTTGTAAGTAAAATTAAAATGTTTAACTGGCTGGGACAGAGTTCCTTTAAGACATTTCTGTACCCAATTTTAAATCTCTAATTTGACAGAGTCATTCCGGGAAGGGCCGTGGGGGAGACGTTTCACCTCTGCAAGATCAGGAAACATCTCAGCTTCTTATAGGATTAAGGGATACAAATTGTTCAATATTTACACTATTTTTGCATGTAATATCGTACGTCAACGCCCACTAGAGGAGGCGGGGTCCAAAACTAGACTACATTATGTTTTCCACAGGCGAAGGTATGGGAATTGCTAGACCGTCTTAGACTTCATCACTTCTCAATTATATGCATACTTTATGTGGTCTAATTCTTATTGGAGAGCATTAAATATGTATTTTTTGGGGTGTCTATGGCAAGGGCCGTGGGGGAGACATTCCACCTTTGCCATAAGACTCTAAAAATAAATATTTGGGATAATTAAATGTAAAATTTATTATGTGAGTGAAGATAAATATGCCGAGTTAAACATGTTTTGACGTAAGCAGTTACGAAACAACGTAGCGAAGCTAAATATGTTATGACGTAATGAAATGGCAAACTGAAGTTTTTTTTTATGAAAATCCATATATAATAAATTTTTGGAGCATTTTGTGAAAATATTTACAGGCCATGAAAGGTCAATTTACAGGCCACGAGTGTGTGTATGTAATCTTGGAGGGATTCTGCCCCCAGTGGCCAAATAAGGAGTTGGCATGCATTGCCAGTAAGTACAAAATGATTCATGGGATAAAAAATACTCCCATAATCATTTTGTATATAAATTTGGGTTTTCATAAAAAAAAATTCACTGATTGCCATTTCGTTACGTCATAACATATATACCTTCACACCTAAATACGTTGTTTCGTAACTGCTTACGTCAAAACATGTTTAACTCGGCTTATTTATTTTCACTCACATAATAAATGTTACATTTAATTATCCCAAATATTTATTTTTAGAGTCTTATGGCAAAGTTGAAATGTCTCCCCCGTGGCCCTGGCCAGACAGACCCCAAAAATTCAGATTTAATGCTCTCCAAAAAGAATTTGACCACATAAAGTATGCATATTCTTGAGCAGTGATGAAGTCTAAGACGCTGTCTAGCAATGCCCATACGTTCGCCTATGGAAAACATGATGTAGTCTCTTTGGTCCCCGCCCCCTTCAGTGGGCGTTGAAGTTACATATTATATATTTAATATATACAATATTTAATATTTAACAAATTGTATTACTTAATTCTATTTTGATAGGGTCATTTGGGGTGGCAGAGGGGGAGGAGGGGGTTAGGACGGAGGAGTACCAGGTTAGGTCTCAGCTTCGTCATTAAAGCTTAAAAATGTTATTTTTAAGGAATGTAGGCTTAATTAAAACAATTTGTTAAATTTTTATGCTATTTTTGCATATAATAACGCCCACTAAGGGGGCGGGTTAAATTTTTATTTTTTTATTTTATGGCTCTAAATTTAACGCTTCTTTGACATAAAAATATATCATGTGTTTAACAAAATTACAAAAAAAAACTTTAAAAATTATGTTATTTTTTAGAGGTTGGTTTAGTTCTTGCTAGGGGAACTTTTTTCCCTCTGGTCCGATTCAGCCTAGTTACGAACTTGACCTGTGCTCTCCTTCAAGTATATATTTATATCAAGTTTCAAGTCTAACTCTTTTCGTTTGGGCTGAATCGTGATTTTCACAGACGGACGGAGGGACCGACATATTCAGATCGTCTTAGATTTCATCGCTGGTCAAGAAGATATATCTTTATGGGGTCTCAGATGGATATTTCGCTGCGTTACAAACGGAATGACAAAGTGAGTATACCCTCCAAATTCTTTTTTGGAGGGTATAAAAACATTATTGTGTGGTTAAACGAAAAACCCACACAGGCATTGGTTACATCTACACACATGGACACACACTCACACATACAATGTTATAATTTTAGCTACACAAATTGTAATACAATTCCCTATAAAATGTTGCTAAAATATGCCTTAACAGTTTGTTTAAATTCACAATTTCCAAATGTCTAAACACTTGCACGTACGTACTTAAAATGCAAATGCTCTAACACACACACACATACATACACATACAAATTTGTATTTTCAAGTGCATTGTACTAATGCTGGATAAATATGTGATTGAAGAAAAAAAGTAAGAGTTTTATAGCAAGTGGGTCGAATTTCCTAGGCCCTTTAGATTTGTTGGCAAATTAAAAAGGAAAATATGTATAATTTTTAAAGCACCAACTCTTTGCAACTAAATAAGTGAATCTTGAGCAGAGAGGCTTTTTAAATGTGCATTTAATGAACAGTTTGTGTCATTAGAGACGATATGCATGTGTGTGATACGAGTACAAGTGGGTAAAAAAAGGAAAACATATTTCGATTATCAGGCTAAAGTTTGCAACATTTTTGTCAGAAATACTCCTAAGGAGCTGGTGGTTTCTAAAAGTAACGTTTAATCATTTAACTTTAATGTGTAAATAACAATCAAATTAATTGAGCTTGAGAAATAGTCGCATTGAAGAAAAATTATTTGTTTGTTTTTAATTTCAATTAAGATTTATAAAATTCGTAATATTAAATTCAAAATATTCCAGCGAAGAAGGGAAAATCAGCCTCTATTTAATTTTTAACTTGTAAAGCAGTTGAGCACTATTTTCGAAGGCCTCTACACCATCATATTCAGTACTTCAGTGTATTTCTGATTATCACCACTTTTTGTAAATTTTCTCTCGACTATTTTGCTTGAATCAGATCACTGCAGATGTCGTATAGCCGAAATCGGTTAAATTAAAATTATGGAAAATCTGTCCCAGAGAAAATTAAATGGAGGCTTTTGTAAAAGTGAATAGTAGTAATTCTAGAGCTTCTAAATTATTAGCTCGATGGTAATCTAGTTTCTCACAGTATTAAAAAAGCTATTGTTGAGTCTAAGTATAAAGTTTCAATATTTATACCCTCCAAAAAACAATTTGTCATTCCGTGTGTAGCGCAGCGAAATATCCATCTGAGACCCCATAAAGTATATATATTCTTGATCAGTGATAAAATCTAAAGCGATCTAAGCATGTCCGTCCGTCTGTCTATGGAAATCACAATTCAGTCCAAACGAAAAGAGCCAGACTCTGGAAATTTGGTATAAATATATCTTGAAAGATAGCACAGGTCAAGTTCGAAAATGGGCTAAATCGGGCCAGAGGGGAAAAAATTCCCCTAAGAAGAACTAAACCAACCTCTTAAAAACAACATAATTTTTAAAGTTTTTTTTTTAAATTTTGTTAAGCAAATGACACATTTTTATATCAAAGAAGGAGTCATAAAGTGAAAAAAGAATTAATTTTTGGACCCCGCCCCCCTTACTGGGCGTTATTATATGCAAAAACAGTGTAAAAATTTAACAAATTGTTTTACTTAAGCCTACATTCCTTAAAAAGAAAATGTTTAAGCTTTAATGACGAGGCTGAGACGTAACCTGGTACTCCTGTGCCCCACCGCCTCCCCGTCCCCCTTGCCCCCTAAATAACCCTATACAAATTTTTTTTTAATAAATCTTACATTTAATTATTCCGAACATTTATTTTTGAGGTTTTATGTCAAAGGTGAATTGTGTCCCCCTCCGGGTCTTGTTAGATGGACCCCGCTAAAATACAGTTTTAATACCCTCCAAAATGAATTGGACCCCATAAAGTATATGTATTCTTGATCAGTGATGAAGCCTGAGATGATCTAGCAATGCCCTTACGTTCGTCTGAAGAAAACATTATGTAGTCTATTTTTGGACCCCGCCCCTTATAGTGGGCGTTGATATTATATGCAAAAATAGTGTAAATTTTAAAAAATGGTTATTCCTTAAACCTATAAGAAGCCGAGATGTTCTCTGATCTTGCAGAGGTGAAACGTCTCCCCCACCGGCCCTTCCCGGAATGATTCGGTCAAAATATAGATTTAAAATTGGGTACAGAAATGTCTTAAAGGAACTCTGTCCCACCAAGTTAAACATTTTAAATTTACTTACTAAATACTTGGAGGCCATTTAAGATTCGACCCGGTCGAATATAGGGTTTTAAATATGAAAGTGACTGAATAACAATATTTTGTTTTCTTTTTGGTAATTAAACATATTATCTGTTTTAGAAATAAAGAGGAAATACATCTGTGAAGGGTATTTAAGATTCCGCACTTTTACTTGTTTAAACTTATTGTGTATTTTTCCATCGACTTGTGTTCTGTAATTAATCTATTATTTTCAGACCTATTGAAAATACTTTTTATTTTATTTGCTGCAGTACGAGTACAATGCCAGGTTGTGTCTGTCCGTTAATATGTTTTATTTGAGATTTCTTGACCGTCTATATTTCTGTAGGCATGTGTGGCAGTTTCTTAGTTTTGCAACATTTTTATTTGCCTAAGAATTTTATGTGGACTCTTCGCAATTTGCTCCTTTAAAGTGCTTTAAAATAAGCACACCTCGTTTTACAAATCACTCTTATAAAACTGATATTAAAAATGTTCCTACAATTGCAGCTGTTTGCCAGCAGGAAGAAAAAAATACAAACATTTTTTATTTTTAATTTCTTTTATGTTTTTGCCCACATCTGAGCCAGAATAAACAAAACAAAAAGCCAGCGAAATGAAACAATAAAAAGATTTGCAGTAGTTTTTTTTTTCTTCCAAAAAAGTTGCAACAATCTGTTTGCGTATGACCGGCCGTATCTTGTACATGACGTCATAGTCCCCTTGGCATTTCTATAAAATACTCTCATCATATACGCAGTTGTTGTAATATGATGGCGGAAGTTATCGTTATAAGGTGCATGCTTTGTTGTTGTTCTTAGTTTGTTACTGTTGTAGGTGATTGTGTGTACGTCTTCTGTTTTTTTTTAAATTTATTTTGCTCTAAACGTTAGAATCCTCTGCATTCTGGGTGGGTGTGTGTGTTACTTTTTTTTTTGTATTGATACAGTTAAAACCACATGACGCGTCAAAATATGGATTTCAGATGTACAAGTGCGTATGTGTGTGTAGTGGATTTATGCACATATTTTTTGTTTTATTTAAAGAAGGCAGTTTAAAAGTTAACTCAAACTTTCCTAGTTTATGATGAAAATTTTTAAAAAAGTTATTCTTGTGTATCCAGCACAGTAATATCTTTTAACTGTTTAACCTGCTTGATATCAAGTATCTTTTAACAAGTCCTGCAGCCGCGTTATAGAAATCAGGACACGCTCATCATTAATACATACAAACTTATTGATGGGAAAAACTATTAAAATTAAGTCTTTATATTCATCTTCATTATATTTCATATAGGTCTCGATAACTTTTCAGACTGCTCTCGTATATCTAGCTTGGTTTGCTTGTGTATTTATTTTTTTCTTTTTTTTTTTTTGAGCAAAAACATGTTGAAATTTTTTTTATATTTTTGATGTTTTTTTTTCTTTCTCCTTATGCGAAATTACAAATTCTCGTTTGTTTCACATGACTTACGCAGTCAGTGTGTACAAATTTGCTCTGTTATATGTTTTTTAATGTTTTACTTCAATATATATTTTGTGTGTGTGAGTGTGTACTTTTTAACGTATATTTTTACTGTTTGTTATGTTCGCTTCTTAGAAGTGTTTTTCCAGCAGAATTATTTTGTATAGATACGAAAAGAATTTTTTCTTCAGCAACACAAACGGCAGTGAATTCCTTATGCTCATACAAAAATATAAAGGACACAGCTTTTATACACACATGTTGCCACATGATAAATTTTGAATACCATTATACTCGTGCTTGCATCCTTTACTTTTTGCTTTTTCTTTTTCCTATTTTTCTTGTTTTGTCTTCATGAAAAGATCTTTGCTTGTAAAGATTTTTTTTTAATATGTTACAAAATGTTAAATAAAATTATTATAAGAAGTTGTCCTTGATGTGTTGCAGGGGGGAAAAAATGAAAGAAAGTAAAAAAATAAAAAAAAAAAATAATAATAATTATAGTAAAATTAAAAAAATAAAAAATATACAAAAAAAGGTAAATTTAACTCCCACTGCTTTTAATGGCTGCAAGTTTTTAGAACACACATTTTTAAAATCTGCTACATAGCGAACAGAAAGTTATTTTAATATATAATTTACAACAAATCTGGGCTCCTAAAAAATATAATTGGCATTACACGTAACTTCTTTAAAAGCCTGACCTTGCCTTTTCAAATTTATCTATGAACTTTATTAATTTTTATTTATATAAAACAAATTTCCTTATTTATTCTTAACATATTTTCTTTTACTTTTTCCTTTTTAGCAAAACGGTTTTTAACAACTGCATCCTTTCTAAACTTGACGAAAAAAAAATCCTCTTTTAAAAGGTTCTTAAAACTCCAAAGAAAGTGAAAAATTGAAAACAATATGTAAATAAAAAAATAATAATACAAAAAAAAAAAAAAGAAAAAATACAGTGAATTATAAACACCCTACGAAACAGATTAAGTTTTACAAATTAGCATAAGAAACAGAGAATTTTTGTATAATTGCATTAATTGAGCAAAAAACACTTGACAAAAGCGCAAAGACACAAACAACACAAAAGAAAACACACAAATACACTTGAGAAAGCAAAACAAAAAGGAAACAACTGGCTGGATGAATGAATGAATGAATGAACGAGGAATATAAACAACAGCAGCAGCAGCAGCAACAACAAAAAGTAAGTACGATAAAAGATTGAAAATACACTAAACAAAACCTCAAAACTCCAAGTTACTTTAACCAACAAAAGACAATAAGGACGACAATGTCGACGATGATGATGACGATAATAATGATGACAATGACACCAAAGAGATTTCAGAACAACTAAAACAATAAAGCAAATAGTAAAAAGAAAAACAAAAAAAAAAAATTACAATAAAAATGCTAGCATTTTTATAATGAAAGCCAGGGGATGTCATCTTTTTTTGTGTGATAAATATCGCCAAAATAAGGATTTAATTGTTATTTTTCATAGTTTTTGCTTCTGCATCAGAAACAATTGCTATTTTCGATTTCTACTAAAAAATGTAAACAAAATAAACTCACAATAATTCAAATTACTAGGGGATTTATAAATTAAATAAATAATACATACAGTAAAACTTCGATATAACGAATTCCAAGGGGAGCCGAAAATACTTCGTTATGGCCATTGCTTCGCTATAAATACAATCAGCAAAGCCTTGATATAACGAAAGTTGAAGAAATACGAAAAAGATTCGTTATAACTATAGTTTTGCAGACACCTTAAGAATTCGTTCTTTTGATAACGGGACTTTACCATTTTTTTATAATTTTATTTTTACTTCGTTGTATAGAGGGTTTTGTATGAGTACTTCGCTGTATAGAGGCTTAACAAATGCGCTTGTAAATACATTTAGACTTCGCTATTTTTATAAGGGGATTAATTCTGATGTCCTTATATTTGGGGCATTTGAAGGAATATTTTGCTATATAGCGGTTTTTTGCTCAGAATTTGTTCGTTATATCTATAGTGTATTTTTGTATGAAAAACTTTGCAATAAATCTCAAGGGACTCTATAAAACATACGTTATATTGAGTTTTTCGTTATAACGAAGTTCGTTATATCGACGTTTCACTGTACATATATTAAACGATATTTTTAATAATAGCAAACTTAAATTTCTTTTAGTATAAACTCTAGAAGGGCAAATTTAGGCATCTAGATTTCGGCAGTTGCTGATCTCTGATGGGCTTGATTAAATCGTGCTGCTTCAGTGCAAGACTATTGCTGAAACTTATTTTAGAAATTGTCTCAAAAAAAAATATATATATTAATAAAAAATAAAATATGTAAAA
The DNA here is from genome assembly GCA_951800035.1 of Linnaemya tessellans. Lineage (NCBI taxonomy): Eukaryota > Metazoa > Arthropoda > Insecta > Diptera > Tachinidae > Linnaemya > Linnaemya tessellans. The sequence continues at coordinate 10,565,256 of OX637534.1, forward strand.
ATAAAAAAAAATAAAAATAAAAAAAAGCAAGTAAAAACGTTATAATCGACCGGGTCGGATCTTAAATACCCTCCAAATATTTAGTAAGTAAATTTAAAATGTTTAACTTGGTGGAACAGAGTTCCTTTAAGCCATTTCTGTACCCAATTTTAAATCTCTATTTTGACAAAGTCATTCCAGGAAGGGCCGTGGGGGAGACGTTTCACCTCTGCAAAATCAGAGAACATCTCAGCTTCTTATAGGGTTAAGGAATACAAATTGTTCAATATTTAAACTATTTTCGCATATAATATCGTACGTCAACGCCCACTAAAGGGGGCGGAGTCCAAAAATATACTACATAAAGTTTTTCTCAGACGAACGTAAGGGCATTGCTAGATCGTCTTAGACTTCATCACTGATCAAGAATATATATACATTATTGGGTCCAATTCTTTTTGGAGGGTATAAAAACTGTATTTTAGCGGGCAAGGGCTGTGGGGGAGACATTTCACCTTTGTCATAAAACTCTTAAAAAGAAATGCTTGGGATAATTGTACACAAAATTGAAATTTGTTTTTTGATAGGGTCATTTAGGTGGTAAAGGGAGAGGAGAGGGTAGGGCAGAGGAGTACCAGGTTACGTCTCAGCTTCGTCATTAAAGCTTAAAAATGTTATTTTTAAGGAATAAAGGCTTAAGTAAAACAATTTGTTATACTATTTTTGCATATAATGACGCCCACTAAAGGGGGCGGGGTCTAAAAACTACTTTTTTTATTTTATGGCACCAAGTTTAACGCTTTCTTTAATATATAAAAATATGTCATTTGCTTAACAAAATTGAAAAAAAAACTTTAAAAATTATGTTGTTTTTAAGAGGTTGGTTTAGTTCTTCTTAGGGGAATTTTTTTCCCTCTGGCCCGATTTAGCCCATTTCCGAACTTGACCTGTGCTATCTTTCAAGATATATTTATAGCAAATTTCCAGAGTCTGGCTTTTTTCGTTTGGACTGAATCGTGACTTTCACAGACGGACGGACGGACATGCTCAGATCCCCTTAGATTTTATCACTTATCAAGAATATATATATAGTTTATGGGGTCTCAGATGGATATTTCGCTGCTTTACAAACGGAATGTCAAAGTGAATATACCCTCCATATTCTTGTTTTTTGAGGGTATAAAAAAATAAAAATAAAGAAAATAAAAAATAAGAAAAATAAAAATAAAGAAAATAAAAATAAAAAAAATAAAATATATAAAAACTAAAAAAAATAAAAAAAAAAAAAAAAATATATAAAAAAATAGAAATAAAAATAAAGAAAGCAATAAAATAAAAATAAAAAATTCAATAAAGGAAAAAAATAAAAATTAAAAGTAAAAAAAGTTAATAAAAATAAAAATAAAATAAATAAAGAAAAAATAATAATAACAAAAAATAAATATGTAAAAGGAAATTAAAAAATAATAATAATAAAAAAATAATAGATAAATCATAACGCTACGTGGAAGCGTAAAAAATACAATAAAAAAGGAGAAATAAATATTTATAAAATTCCAATTTTCAAAGAGAACTTAAGCTAAATTTTTCCTTTAACGGGTTTGTTGAAACATCAGCCAGTGTAATTTGCCCTGCAGCTTCAAAATGTCAGGGTTAATGTTTTTCTTAGGTGCTACTAGGGTTAATGTTTTTGATCCATGCGTTTAATATTCATATATAAAACGTAATTCGTCTTAAACTTATAAAAATTCTAGCAGTTAAAGCGTTTCGGAAGTCTGACGTTTTATGTGCAGTTGGTAGTACCAGGGTTAATGCGTTCATAAAAATGTTTTGAACTTGCTTTTCACTTGGTCATAAATATTATTTACTTAAAATTCCAAAAATTGTAGGCATTTTAAAATTTTTATCAATTCGAATCCGGTTCGAAGGACCAATATTTATTTTCTAATTTGGTAGTGTTGGGGTTAACACAATGCAATAAGAGCCTTAAAAATGTTATTTATAATGAAATTACTATTATTAAGCTTAAATTGCAGAAAATTGTTTAGATTTTGATACTTCTATGAACCTTGCCATTCCAGTGTGTCTGAGTTAATATTGTTGTTAGCTGCTATCAGTTAATGTTTTTGATCAATGCCTTTGGACTTTATATTTATAGTAGAATTAGTCTTAAACTTTTAAACATTCTAGCAATTAAACTTTTTCGAAAGACTAACGTTTTATATACAATAGGTAGTACCAGGGTTAATGCTTTCATAAAATAGTTTTGAACTTATTTTGCACTTGGTCATAAATATTATTTACTTAAAATTCCAAAATTGTAGGCATTTTAAAATTTTCATCAATTCGAATGCGGTTTTATTTTTTAATTTGGTAGTGTTAGGGTTAACACAATACAATATCAGCCTTAACATTTTTATTTATAATGAATTTACTATTATTAAGCTTAAACGGCAGAAAATTGTTTAGATATTGAAAATTGCATGAACCGAAATTGGTTCGAAGGACCAACGAACTGGCTACTAAAAATTTTCCAATTCTATATTTTTATTAGTACATTTCGAAAAGTTTTCAATAGCCTTGTACAGATCGAAAGATCAATGTCTGAGTATATGTTTTATGTAGGATCAGAATTTTGAATCAATCATTTATACTTGAATTAAAATTATTCTTACACAACTGGTGTAACGTTGAAAAATTTTAAATATTCATGTTGCGCATGAGGGACCCTTAACTTTAAAAGTTTTACAAGGAAATGTTGTCGTTTTTCGCCTAAATATAAAGAGTATTTTCATAAAAAGAAGTCGTTGTGAGTTGTGTGAGTGACACAACTCAAGTTCTGCCAGTTTCTACTTGTATTTTTTGCAGAGAAACAGACAATCAATCTCGTTTATATTTAGGATTTATAAACGATCTGTAGCGAGAGTGTGTGTGTGTGTGTGTGTGTGCGAGTTTATTAAACAATAAAAATATATGGAAAAATAAAAGACACGAAAATCCAAATAATGAAGTACACAAAATGCTATTGCCAATGTTTTGCAACAACATGATAACTCACACTGTTTTACAAATCAGTCAGACTGAGACAGTCACAAATGCAGTCAGTCAGTACAGTTAGTCAGTTCAGTCTGTCAGTCAGTCAGTTAGCCAGCCAGCCATTCATGCAGCCAGCCAGCTGCCTTACTGACTGTTTGTATGCATTCAATTTCATATGCGGCCAGTTACAAACAAACAGACAAACAAACAATAATAAAGTAAAAGCTTTCATACAACAATTTCTACAAAACAGCATGTAAAAGTGGGTGGGCAACCAGCAATAGGACAAGTAATGGAATTTGCAATACATGTTGTGGGTAGCAAGTAGCTGTTGTTGTTGTTGCTATTGCTGTAGCTGTAGCTGTTGCTGGTATTGTCGGTGTATTTCCACCAGCAAAATATTTACTGTTATACAAGACAACATTTTATGCTCGAAAGAGTTCTCCGAGTGTTTTTTCATTTGTTTGTTGCAATGATGTGCAGGGTTTGGAAAATATGTTGATAAAAAAGTTTAGTTGCAAAAAAAAACAAAAAAAGGAAACAAAAAGAAAAAAGCATAGAAAAACTTTAGACAAACTAGAATGTATAGATAACAGACAGTTATGAGTGATCATATCATACCCTATAGTAAATTGACAAAACAATGTTGTGTGTGTGTGTGTGGAGGGGTGAGTGTGCTTGTTTTTTCTTATTTTCTTTCACATTTTTTGTTATAAATTTTGTGGAAATTTTTTCGTGGATGTGTGTGTGTGTTTTTTTTGTCTTTTGTTATTTTAGTTTAAATTATGAGACCATTAAAAAGTCTATAGCAGGTTTGTGGAAAACAGAAAATAACTGCGGTAAAACTGGGGGTTTGGCTAAAGCAATTAAAGACTGTTTGATCAAAAGGTGAACGAGTGTTTGCTATGATAAATATTTAAATTTGAGGTTAAGTACGATGACTGACTTTGTGGCAACTTTTAAGTTTTAATAAAAATAATGACTTTCACTTTTATTGCTTTTGATGTCTGAATGAGACATAGAATGAATAGAGAATAGAATTTTTATAAAAAGCGTTTGATTTATTTTCAAGATTCAGGGCTAATAACGGAAGCGGAAGCGGGAGCTTTTTGTCTGTGACTATAGCTGGTAAATATTTAGTGAAAGTAAATAGATTTGTTTAAGCTTTTAGGTTAGTTTATATTAATAATAATTGTTCGATATTTCCCTAACCACCAGGAAATTATTTAGTTTTGTCCTGAAGAAGCTAACCGATGGTTAGCGAAATATCGAACAATTATTATTAATATAAAATAACCTAAAAGTTTAAACAAATCTATTTACTATTAAAAGAAAAAATTTAAAAAAAAAATTAGACACAAGAATCATATTTAGTGAAAGATTATCTAGACTGCAAGCACTTGTCGTTTGCAAACCTGCTGCATAGCAGTGCTTTAAGTCCCATCAATGAATTTATAAGTCACATGCTGTAAGTGATTATATCAAATAATTTCTCAAGTTCGATGTATGAGCGGCTTAAAGGAATCAAAAGCAACTTGTAGCGGCCACATGGTTTTTATTATCTTATCGCAGTAGAGTTCCTTTTCACAAATTGTTGTTGTGGTTGTTAGCCTGTGTTATTGGTTTCTAATATTTTTGCTATTGCAGTGGCTGTAAATGCATTCTTTCTATACTCTTCTTGTTGTTGTTTTTTAATGAACTATCTCATCGAATGTTAAGCTCTAGAATTTTGTTGTGGATCAATAGCACAGCAGCTCAAACAACAAGCAAGAGGTTTTGTTCTCTTGCCGATTTTTTTTTTTTTTGACCCATTAAAGGAGTATTGCATGCTATCGGTGTACTGGATTGTTGGCTGTGATTTTTTCCTTGCAACATGTTATTTTTCTTTTTTTTTTAGAGGAAATTTCTGTAATGTTTTTCTTTTCTAGCATTTGAATTGATGGCGTTTTCCTGATTTTTCCAATATTTTTTTTTTGCTCCATTTTCTATTATGTTGTAAGTTTTATGCTATTTTTTCAGCTCCTTTTGTTTTAGTAGTTGCTGCCACAGCCATTGTTATCTATCTATCTGTTCGGTTCTTTTATTAACCATTATTTTTTTATTTTTTTATTTTTTGCTTCTTCCTGATTTCAAATCCTATTGGGGTATTAAATTGAAGAGTGAATGTTTATTTCCTTTTCTTTTATGTTTCATTTTCTTGTGTATTCTTTCCATCCACTGATATCCATCTCTGTGTGAGCGGCGCTGTTGTATTGGTTGCAAGTTGCAAGTAAATGAAAATTTGATTCAATTACTAAGTAATTATTGTTTACGTTATAAACTATTTTTAATTGAGATTGGAGTGGAATTATAGTGATTAAATGTTCCAAAGTTAATCCACAGATATCACGTTGTAAGGTCTTTTGTTATTAAAAAAAAAAACAGGGGAAAAGGAAATGTGAATAACAAGCAAGAAAACAAAAACAAAATAAAGTTTTTATAACAACTAATTTGATATATTTGCTGCAGCAAGTGCAAAACAATGTAAAAATAGTTTCTGTTGTAAACAATAAAACTGAAGCGGCCATGGCATGGCTTAAGTTCATGTTCTTCTAGAATCAGTTTCTTGTTTTAAACTAATATGCAGGTGGTTTTAATTGTATGTATTTCATGTGTTAGAAAATATTATAAATGTCTTAAGTTTTTTTTTTAAATAAATTTGGCATTTGGAAATTTATAGCCTATTTATAAATTTTTTTTATATATTTATTAATTGTTAATTTTCTTTTTCTCAACGGGCTTAAGTACGAATCTGCATGACTGCAAATGATTTTTTATTATTTTATTAATAAATGAATTTGTTCAAATTCTATTTATTGTTTTTTATATTCAGATTGGAATATTAAGAATATTTTCAATAATCATCAAACCAGCAGAACGGATCAGTACTGATTTCGAGGCCGCTACGCCATCTCATCAGCGTTCTTTGTTAAATTTTTCCACTTTTGCAAGTGGTGCTGGTTAGTGGGAATATCAACTATTTAACCAATGTTTTTTAACGAAAATTGAATATGAAAAGTTCTCACATTAATATTTTTAAGTTATTACCGTTTTGGTTAATACGAAATTCCCCAACCCTGACGATTAATATTCCCAATATTTTTTTATTAATTTTCGAAGAAAGTTCGTTTAATAAATTTAAAAGTACTCATATCATAGCAAATATGCAATTTAATAAAAAAAAAGTTGTATTCGGTGTTTGGCCGAATATCACTTTTGCCGAACTACGAAGCCGAACACGATAATTTGGTTGAACACCATAGACCAATAACGCCGTTGCTCGTCTGCAATTTTCGTCTTTTGGGAACATGTTTTATAACATCTGTACGTATGAGTGATATTATTGCTATTCAGATATATTCATCATACGCCTGCGAAACTTATTTTGTATTTTAAAATGTTTGCATTAACGGCCTCACGCGCTTTCAGAAATGTTTAATTCACTCCCAAAAAAAACTCTATGGGTGACGATCTAGTGTAATTGCTTGATACTCTAGACAGTTTTGCTGTTAAGATTTTTTATTAATATCTCCTATAAATACATAAGCTAAACTATTTTCAAATACAAACAATTTCAATTGAAATTATTCACCATTTGTGTGCTACATCTTCGACCTAAAAAAAATTACGCCTTCATTTCAGTTAATCGTTGTAAAAATTTGTTGATAAAAAGTGCTATACAAAACGAGGTGATCCTGGGAGGAGACGATAAACAAAAACATCAATAATCACTGCATAAGTGGAGTGTGTCGTGTTTTTATCGTTTAAAGATCTTGCATTATATTCAGGAGTATGACGTACTCTATTCGCAATTTTTATTTTACTTAACTCAATTAATTACTTTTTATTTAACTGAAAAATTACTTATATTTTGTATTCAGTTCATTAAAAATAAAAAATAATGAAAAATAAAAAAGAAATAAAATTAAAGAGAAATACAAAAATAAAATAAAACGAAAAATAAAAAATAATAATAAAAAAGTAAAGAAAAAATTAAAAAAAAAAATAAAATAAATTATAATAAAAATAAATAAAAGAAGAAAAATTAATTCGCAGAGCGAAGATGCCGAAAACAGCGATGGCAAAGCAGATGGAGCACGGAATCCGCTGGTAGATGGACGCGGAGGCTCATTACCAGTATTGAGGCGTGAGCTCAAAGAAAATTCGGAGAAGTGAATTACTTCCTGACACAGTTTCTGTCAGGGCTTGGCTACTTCTTCCAATATCTTTACCGCATGGGCAAGGCAGGAAACCCCTTCTGCATGTACTGCATCACGAGGAACGACGACGCAGGACACACGTTCTTTGAGTGCTAACGGAATATTTATCATGTCTTTATGAGATTTAAAAACAAATTTCGAACAATTAACCTATAAATCTTAATTCAATATAATAATTTTTTTTCCTTCAAATTAAAAGTTGAAAATAATAATTTTTTAATGCTTACAATTAAAATTAGTTTTCAGTAAAACTTATTTATAAGGACGCCCTGAATAATTTTCACAATTGAGTTAACAATTTTATTATCTTGTTAATATTTGATCATAAAAGCCATAATGACCGAGTATAATTGCAGTCACTCATATGCATTTTAATATACACTTTGCTGTACGTGAGAATCGTAATATATAATTCGAAAAGTAGTTTCAATATTTGCTGTAACCAACACTGAAAATTCCGGTCGTAATAACCTAAGAAATAGCACACACTTCTGCCTATAAAAATTTTCGGACAATATTTGATTTGGCTTAACACTCACAAAAACATATTAACAGATTTCGCCACACTCACAAGTTCTATGCAGTTTACTGTCCGCTCTTCAAATGCAATACAACACTTAAATACCGATTTTCTACTCGCATGTTCTTCATTTGGATGCCTTTAATGCCAAAATTCTCACACAAACACAAATACCTTTTTTTTGTGTATAGATAATGTTTTTGAGCAGCACAAACTGATGGCTGCCAAACTATTTCAGACGATTATGCTGATGATGTTGTTGTTATTCGTCATTCAACTACCTGTTCCTTAAGTAAAAAAGCAGAATTTTTTTTGCAAATTCTGCTCATATCACAAACTGCCCAAAGTGAATGAATGCTAGGAAAAGAAATGTAATTAAAGCAGACGGCTTAAGTTATCATAATTCATTAAACACATTCACGACAGCAGGCTACCAACTGCAAACTGTCAGAAATAGAATACATGTGTTTATATGGGAATAAGTATTTTCACGGCTACACGGCAGGTTGTTGTCCATGCTACTTTTGTAGTTGTAGTCGAAATAAACTAATCTCTATTTTCATAGGCGACAATAAATAAATTAGTGCTGCCAACACAGTGAAACATCTTAAATAAATAAGCGTTTAAAAATATTTTCAAACTGGTCAAGAATATGAAAATTTTTAAAAATAAAGAAATGTAATAGCCCTTTCAAGAATAAAAATTATTTTGTAATATATATATATATATATATATATATATATATATATATTATATATATATATATATATATATATATATATATATATATATATATATATATATATATATATATATATATATATATATATATATTATACCTTATATATTATACCCTCCAAAAAAGAATTTGGAGGGTATATTCACTTTGTCATTCCGTTTGTAACGCATCGAAATATCCGTCTCAGACCCCATAAAGTATATATATTCTTGATCAGTGATGAAATCTAAGACGAACTGAGCATGTCCGTCCGTCCGTCTGTCTGTGGAAATCACGATTCAGTCCAAACGAAAAGAGCTAGACTCTTGAAATTTGGCATAAATATATTTTGAAGCTTAGAGCAGGCTAAGTTCGAAGATGGGCTAAATCGGGCAAGAGGGAAAAAAGTTCCCCTAAGAAGAACCAAACCAACCTAGAAAAAACAACATAATTTTTTAAGTTTTTTGGTTATTTTGCTAAGCAAATGATATATTTTTATGTCAAATACGGTCCAACGCCTTAAACTTGGAGCCATAAAATAAACAAAAATATTTTTTGACCCCACCCACTTTAGTGGGCGTTATTATAGGCAAAAATAGCATAAAAATTTAACAAATTGTTTTACTTTAGCCTACATTCCTTAAAAATAACATTTTTAAGCTTTAATGACGAAGCTGAGACGAAATCTGGTACTACTCTTCCCTACCCCTCCTTCCCCTTCGCCCTCTAGATGACCCTACCAAAAAAAAAAAATTTTAAATTTTGTATATAATCATCCCAACCATTTATCTTTAGAGTTTTATGACTGCCGATTTCTGCCCTACCCCCTCCTCTTCCTTTGCCCCCCCCCAAATGACCCTGCCAAAAAAATTTTTTTTTTTTAATTTTGTATATAATCATCCCAAGCATTTATCTTTAGAGTTTTATGACTGCCGATTTCTGCCCTACCCCCTCCTCTTCCTTTGCCCCCCAAATGACCCTGCCAAAAAATTTTTTTTTTTTTAATTTTGTATATAATTATCCCAAGCATTTATCTTTAGAGTTTTATGACTGCCTGTTGCTGCCCTACCCCCTCCTCCCCCTTTGCCCGCTAAATGACCCTATTAAAAATAAATAACAATTTTTTTAAATTTTGTGTATAATCATCCCAAGCAGTTATTTTTAGAGTTTTATGTCTACATGTTTCTGCCCTACCCCCTCTCCCCCTTTGCCACTCAACAAAGAGAAATTTTAATTTTGTATATAATTATCCCAAGCTTTTATTTTTAGAGTTTTATGACAAAGGTGAAATGTTTCCCTTTGCCAGAGAGACCCCGCCAAAATACAGTTTTTATACCCTCCAAAGAGAATTGGATCCTATAAAGTAAATATGTATATTCTTGATTAGTGATGAAGTTTGAGACGGTCTAGCAATGCCCGTACGTTCGTCTGTGGAAAACATGATATTGTCTATTTTTAAACCCACCCCCTTCAGTAGGCGTTGACGTACCATATTATATGCAAAAATAGTGTAAACATTGAACAATTTGTATCCCTTAATCCTATAAGAAGCTGAGATGTTCTCTGATCTAGCAGAGGTGAAACGTCTTCCCCACGGCCCTTCCCGGCACGACTCTGTCAAAATAGAGATTTAAAATTGGGTACAGAAATGTCTTAAAGGAACTCTGTTCCACCAAGTTAAACATTTTAAATTCACTTACTAAATATTTGGAGGGTATTTAAGATTCGACCCGGTCGAATATACCGTTTTTACTTGTTTTTTATTTATTTTATTTATTTATAATTTTTTTTGGTTATAACTCTTAAAATATAGGACGCATATAAACGATATGGTTATGATTTCAAATTACTTCAAAATGTCTTTCCATTGTTAGACATATTTTTTAAATTTAATCACCTATTGCAATTATTATTAAATTTTGAAATTTTGTATCTGACTTTTCAACTAAAAACTCAATTATTTTGAAAAATGCTAGATGCAACGACATTTGAACTCTAATTTTGTATATACTTGATAGCCGTTATCTATAAAAGACGTCTAACTCATGCCACAAATGAATTAACTCATAAACTCATTTTCTTAGTGCCCTAACAAAAAAGGACATCAAAATGTATTTATTACAAATGCAAAAACAATAAAGGGCTATAAGCAAATAAAGTGTTTTTATTATTAATTTTGTTTCGATCTATAAATAGATTTAGAATAAACGCTTTTAGTTTTATATACGAAAGTGGCACCACTAAAATGAGATGTTGGCGTTGTAGCTGCCGCGTTCAAAATAATTAACTAGCTGTGACTATACGGCGACAAGTGTTGCTAGCGGCACATGTAGCCATATAGTCGGTAGCCTGCTGTCGTGAATGTGTTTAATGCATAAACTTTTATAATTGATTTCATGATTAGCCACTGGTCTTAAATGTAACCCTGCAATTTGGTACATGTCTGAGAGAAATCTTTAAATATCCAAAATTACTAAAATTTAATATACGCGTATCTTAAATATTTGTGTGTGTGTGCGAGCAGCAGGTATCTGAATCCAAAAAGAAAACATTAATTATAGCTGAAACATTAGTCAGTTATTGTTAAAGCTTTTTGACTTTAGACTCGGATGCTAGAAGAAAGTTAATGAGTACAAGAGCTCTTGATACTCTGAACAACAGTGAAACTGCTGTTGCTGCTGCTGCTGCTGCCACTTGTAACGATGCCACTGCTGCTGTTCGCCCTTCTGGTTGTTGTTGTTGCTTGTTTAAAGCTTCGGTTGCTTTACCTTTTCACTAGTATTTGATGTTGTTTTTGTTTGTCTGTTCTTTCATTTTAAGTTTTTTCATTTTTTGACATTTTTGTCTGTCTGTCTGTCTGTTTCTTTATTTGTTGTTTGCTGTTGCCTCTGCTGGAGTCGTTACACATTATTTTGTTTTACTTGTGCTACTGTATGTGTGTGCCTGATGTTTTTTTTTTTGTGTTTCTGTCAAATCTGAAATTCTCTATCTCTGCAGGAGAAAGTGACAAAAATCTTCAAGGTAGCAAAGTATCAAAGTTGGAAGATTAATGAGTTGCTGTTTCATTTAGTTTAAGTGTTGCTTCAGAGTAAGTGTCCTTGTTTTCATTTTATTTTTTTCAGATTTAGTATTTTCTTTTCTCTACTTCAGCAGGATCTGCATCGTTTAAGGATTTGCAATGATTTTAATAAACATTTTGGTTATAAAACGGAGGGGGGAGGGAGTAGCATTAGAGTTTAATTATTCATAACAAGTTGTTTTAAGTTTTCAATTTGTCATTAAATAACAACAAGCACTTCCTGTGAAATGAGAAGCTGTATTCTAATTAATTGATTTTTCTTTTGTGAATTAAGTGCATAACGAGGATTGTCTAATGAAGATAGTTCTTTTAACATTTTAGTTTTGAACACGGCAGGCATTGTGAACAACAAATGCACACTACATTCACTTTACCAAAATCTTATTACAGCTACAAAAGTCGTATGCGAGCCAAGATTTATTTTAAAACATTCTTCACAGACTTCTGGTGAATAAATAAACTGAATGGTATATCTGTTATATTTAATATTATATGTGACCTAATCCGAGAAAAGGGACGTAGTGTGTGAAAATGAAGTTTTAAGAAAAACGCATTTAAAGTTTCATAACGCATTATCACTTTGAACACACCACACTTAAGTCCAAACCCGTTTTTTGACACACTAGATCCCTTTTCTCGGAGAAGGTCATACATAGTTTAGAAATCAGTCCTATAGATGGGAGCCGAGGCATTATGCTTTCTTGGCTTCGATTTAAGATCAACCATAACACTTTGCATACGAGGTCTGTTAAAAATAAAAGGTGAATTTTTAAATTTTTTTTTTTTTTTTTTTTTTTATAACGAACACAACCCGCGAAGCGATTTGCTTGTCTGCGGTAAACACCCAGAGTCTCCGGTGGGAATCGAACCCACGACCATTGGACTGACAGGCTAGCATTGTTACCCATCAGCCACAGAGGCACTCGTTGGGAAAATAAATCGACTGCCAAGAACACACTTATCCACTGGCGTAGCTAAACATTTAAAGTCCATATTAGACCTTCTCTTCTATTATCAAAATTACTCTAGTATTTTGAATTCTATGGGAAAGAAGAGCATTTCTGGTTTGGCTTACTGCCTCTAGAAGGTCTTAGCAGCTACGCCAGTGCTTTATCCCTATAGTCTCAGTTATTTGACTTCTTTGTGAGAGTTAATAAAGTTAGAAGCGATTTGCGCTATTGAGAAAAATATATCAAAAAATTTGCATCGAATTTTGTATAAAAATTTTTTATCAAGTTCTCAAAATTACTTCAAATATTGATAGTGATATATATTGCGATTTTACTTTGGGGGCAGAAAAATACTTACAATTAGTGTCAGCCGAAAATATGTGAATGATATCGCTCATTCTGCCGCTACACCTCAACAACCGATGAACATGTTGAACAAATGATGAAAATTGTCATGAAAAATCGTTGAATCATAATTAGAAAAAGTGCTGAGAATGTCAGCAAATCGGTTGGCATGAAGTGTAAGTAAATGCTCAAAAAAAAAAAGAACGTATTTGTCAGACTTAGCCTTTTTCCTGCTTTCATGATTGAAGAATGACGTTTTCCACGATTGAGGAGATAAATCGCTTTGGGAACCCAAGGACATACATATAAGAGCAGCTACGAGTATTGGAAAAAACTGGCACACGTGTACTTTCAATCTCAATGGAGTACTTTGAAGGGGACAACATAGAAATTAGAAAAAAATATATATTTTTTGTAGAAAAAAATTTACTTTGTTTTTTGAGCAGATCTCGTAAAACCTAATAGTAAATTGTAAATTTTAACTATTTTATTTTTATCAAGTTCAAAGTCCGCTTTCTGCAACCGCCAGGCTGCAATCTAAAGAAATTTTCAGTTCATTTAAAAAAACAAAAAAAAAATAAAATAAAAATAACTGCAAATGGCAAAAAAATACTAACAATGGAACAAGAATAAAAATAAATTCAACATTTTGGAATCTTAATAAATTTATTTGGGAATTCGAAAATTTCCTTGGGAATTGTAGGGATTTTAGAAATAAATCTGATATTTTCCATCTAACAGACAATATTCTTTTTTTAGGGATGACCCCTACATATGCAATGCATTGGTCCGGAACTTGTGAAAGGAGGGGGTAGTATTGAGGGGACAGATCAGAAGCTGGAGAATTTTTTTGTAGCAATTTTAATCTTAAAAACATGTTGATAAAAATCAAAATTTTATAGTCTTTTTAAGATTTTTTGTTGGATTTTTATTACAATAGGAGTACCAGTTTAAATAACGCACAAAAATTTTAGTTTTTTTCCAAAATTTCCCACTGTGCAGCGTTGTTCCAGCGTAAAATGATTGATTTTTGTCAATATTTCGTATAAATAAAATCTATTACAATAATCAAAATAAAATGCGATTGCGAAAAATACATGCATATGGATCACCTTGTATATATGTTTTTGCATTTTACATAACAAACTTGTATTTGAATCACCCTGTGTATAGTTCTTTTTACACCCTCCAAAAAATAATTATAGGGTATATGCACTTTGTCATTCCGTTTGTAATGCAGCGAAATATTCATCTGAGACCCCATAAAGTATAGTATAAGAAACTCTCATAATAATTTTCATTTACTGGCAGTGCATGCCAACTCCTCATTTGGCCAGTGGGGGCAAAATCCCTCCCAGATCACACACACTCTCATGGCCTGTAAATTGACCTTTCATGGCCTGTAAATATTTTCACAAAATGCTCCAAAAATTTATTAAATATGGATTTTCATAAAAAAAAATCTTCACTGTTTGCCATTTTGTTACGTCATAACATATATAACTTCACAGCTACGTAAGCAGTTACGTTGTTTCGTAACTGCTTACGTCAAAACATGTTTAACTTGGCATATTTATCTTCACTCATATAATAAATTTTACATTTAATTATCCCAAAATTTATTTTTAGTGTTTTATGGCAAAAGTGAAATGTCTCCCCCACGGCCCTTGCCAGAGAGAAACCAAAAAATTCAGATTTAATGCTGAATTGAACCCCATAAACTATACATATTCTTGACCAGTGATGAAGTGGAAGACGATCTAACAATGCTCATACGTTCGTCTGTGGAAAACATGATATGGTCTATGTTTGGACCCCCCCTTTAGTGGGCGTTGAAGTTACATATATAAAAAAAATAGTGTAAACCTTTAACAAATTGCGTTACTTAAGCCTACTTTCCAAAAAAATTTAATTTATAAGCTTTTACGCCTTCGTTTGACCCTTAAATGACCTTATCAAAAAAACTTTTTTCTACACTTAACTTCCACAAAAATTTAGTTTTTAAATTTTTACGATGTTTCCCTTACGGTCATGGTCGGAGTGACCCTTTATAGAGTTTTAAAATTGGGCACAGAAATGTGTTAAAGGAACTCTGACCCAGCGGATTAAACATTTTTAATTTATCTCAGTCCCTTTTTTGCACTATGATATAGAATATTATTACGTAAGTCTTTTTGCTGATGGAAAGGTGTCTCAGCCATGCTCCTTCCAACACATTGGAAACGACCGCATTAAAATAAATTTTTTTTTGTTTATTTAAGCCAAATGCTATAAAAATTAAAATTTTTATAGGAATAAAAATAGAGTTTTTAGTTAATAAGTATTTGGAGGGTATTTAAGATTCGACCCGGTCGGATATAACGTTTTTACTTGTTGTTTTTTTAATGGATTTTCGGCTGCATAAAAATATATTCCACATAAAATACTTGCATTTGAGACTCAGTTTTTATATCTGTTTTTATGGCAGCATAAAAATAAATTTTACATAAATTTTAGATAAGAAACTTTTCAATTAATTTTGTCACCAGTGCGCCGCCCGGTGACATAAAATGTTGAGTCATCAATCTGCTGCTCAGTCAAGTTAATGAGTATTTGATTGCTTCGATATGATATTTTTTTTCTTTGGCTTTTCTAAAAGTAGAGATCTGTACATAATTCATTTACCAAGAGTTTAAATTAAGCAGGGCCATTTAAATAGCCAATAGGAAAAATTTAGAATTTGTGGAAAATCATAAGGAAAGACACTTTTGTAAAAAACGTACTTCCTTGCAATAAATAGAGATTTAATATTATTCTTAAGAAAATAATATAACAATTTATTTATTTATTTATTTAAGCCCATGGACCACAATATCCTTGTAGGCTTTAGCAATCCACTTAATCTAAAAATATATTTTCTATTTGCTATTTTCTAATAAAATGATGAAATTTCTTCTAGGCAAAGTATGAATGTTGTTAAGATGTTTATTTCAGGAGTTACTTAAATTTCCTAGCGGGACAACAGTTTTACCTTTTCCACAGTCACTGACTTTGGTTTTTGATAGCATATTTTTCCTTGGATTTAGTTGGTATTTAGGGCTATTAACGTTGTTATTGTTACGTATTAACCAACAGATGAGAAACGAAATGAACGATAAAGAAACGAAACAAATTAAAGGCGTAGGAGGAGGAGCAGAGGAACCAGTCAACTGAAGACGAAGATAACGAAATAGAAATGAGCTTAATAACGAATCTGCAGTTGGTTGCCTCCATTTTGGCCTAATATTGAATATTTTTGTTTTTCTTCTTTTCTAACGTGGGCAACAAGGTGGCGACTTAATTTTCTTAAATACTCAGCAGTTTAGTGTTTTGTTGTTGCTGTTGTCATGATTCTTTTATGGCTTGTGCCTGCCTGCCTGCCTGCTGCCTGCTTGGTTTCCTATTTGTGCGCTAAAGTACAGTGGAGAGAGAGGGAGGGGCAGTGTGGGTTACATTTTCCTATACTTTCCTTTTATTTTCGATTTTTCATTTACGTTCTTTTAAATACTGCTTATTTAGTCCATTGAGCTTAAGGTTAAGGAATGTAATTAATTTCATTTCACAACAGCTGTGCTCCAATGAAATTTCCTTTATGCATTTTGTTTTTGTTTTTCTGTCTTCTGTTGTCTATTTAAGAGAAACTCGTATTTATTTTAATTTTATTAGGTTTTTGACTTTTCCTAATATTTTTTCTCTTGTGTGTTTGTCTCTCATGCTGCAATATATATTTTTTTTATTTTGCTAAATTTAATTTTAAGTATTTGTTTGTGTTGTTGGATGTTCCCTTCATGTTTTACAAATCAATGTTTTTGAAACTTGATGTGGGTTAAGAGATAATAATTGGCTTGCGGTAGATAATACAAGTGCTTGAATTTCTTATCGCTATCTAATAAGGATTCTATTCAAATTGTATAAATTTAGGCAATTTGATTTTGATTATTTCCAAGTATATTTTGTGCTGGCTGCCTGTAAACCATAAAGTTTTCTATTAATTTTAACAATTTGATGTTTACATGTTTGCGATTTCTAATAATAAATCAAGTTGGGAAATATGTTAAATACTAGATCTTAGAAAATCGTATCCAAAGCCATCTCATGGTAAAAACTGTTTCCTTTTCAATGAAACCAAATGGATTAGGAAATCGGTACAGTAAATCGGCTCATCTTGTCTTATCACATGATTACAAAAGGCTTAGGTTGCTGGAAACGACTTCCATCACTTACCTGAATACATAATATTTGTTATTGCCACATACGAGGTCTGTTCAAAAATTTGTTTAATTTTAATTTTTCTTACAAAAATATGTATTTTTTCATTAATTTGTTTTTCTAAGTTTTTATAAACATTTTAATGTATTTGAATTTTTTTTATTTCATATATAAATTGCATAAATTGCTAACAAAAAATTTTTTGATTGAAAGCACAAAAAAACAAGTAAAAGTGCTATATTCGGCTGTGCCGAATCTTAACTACCCTTCACAGATGTAATTCTTCTTTCTTTCTTTCTTGCTAAAATTGGAAGTAGGTTTAATTAAAAGATGTGACATAGTTTTACTTGACAAAAAAAATTTAAATTTTTAAACATTTTGGTCCGTTTCATGTACCATAAAATATATTATTTGTTCAACCCTGGAGTCGAAATTTTGATTTTTTAAGATTTTAATACCAATTTTGTTCTTCTGAATTATCAAATAGTTTTAATTAGCAAAAACAACAACGTCAATTGCCTATTTGGTTACTTTTATATATTTCGATTTCCCAACCCTGGAAACGAAATTTAATTTTTTTTAGCAACGCAACTCTTAATGAGGCATGAAATAGTTTTATTTAAGAAAAACTTAAAATTTGCAACCATTTGGGTCACTTTCATGTACTACAATATATTGCATGTACCAAAAAAACTTTAAACTTCCCAACCCTGGAAGTGAAATTTTAATTTTTTTGTTTTATTTTTAATCAATGCAACTCTTCATGAAGAATAAAGTAGTATTATTTAAGAAAAATTTAAAATTTTTAACCATTTTGGTCACTTTCATGTACTAATAAATATTGCACTTGTCCATCCCTGGATTCGAAATTTTAAATTTTTTTTTGGATATTTTTGATCTTCCTAAAATATAAAATAGTTTTAGATAGCAAAAAAAACGTCAATTGCATTTTTGGTTACTTTTATGCATAAAAAAATTTCTATTTCCCAACCCTGGAAGCGAAATTAAAATTTTTTAAATTTTTGTTATAAATGCAAATCTTTATGAGGTATAAAATAGTTTTGTTTAAGAAAAATTTCAAATTTTTAACCATTTTGGTCACTTTCATGTACTATTAAATATTGCACTTGTCCATCCTTGGATTCGAAATTTTATTTTTTATTTTATATTTTTTGATACCAATTTTGGTCTTCTTAAATCATAAGACAATTTTAGTTAACAAAAAAAAACAACATCAGTTTTTTTGCCTGTTTGTTACTTTCATGTATAAAATAAATGAAATTTCCCACCGCTGGAAGCAAAATTTGAATTAAAAAATTTTTTTTGGCCAATGCAAATCTTCATGACGTATAAAGAGGTTTTGTAAAAGAAAAACTTAAATTTTTTAACAATTTTAGTTACTACATGTACCACAAAATACCAAATGAGCCGAAAAAAAATTTTTAATTTCCCATCCCTGGAAAAAAAATTTTATTTTTTTAGTTTTTAATAGACCATTGAGGCTCCCCAAAGCACGAAGTAGGTTTAATTTACAAACATAAAAAAAAATAATTGATTTTTGGTATAAATTTTGCGTCGAGCTCTGGAACCATACTTCGGATCTTTCTGAATTTCAATAGCACACGTAGGCAGTTACGAAACAACGTAACTGCTTACGTAGCTGTGAAGTTTAATATGTTATGACGAAATGGCAAACAGTGAAGATATTTTTTTTTTGGGAAAATCCATATTCAATAAATTTTATGAGCATTTTGTGAAAATATTTACAGGCCATGAGAGTGTGTGTGATGTTGAAGGGATTTTGCCCCCAGTGGCCAAATAAGGAGTTGGCATGCATTGCCAGTATATACAAACAATGATGTATGGGATAGAAGACATTCCCATAATCATTTTGTATAAAAATATGGATTTTCATACAAAAAAAATTTCACTGATTGCCCTTTCGTTACGTCATAACATATTTAACTTCACTTCGTAACTGCTTACGTCAAAACATGTTTAACTCGGCATATTTATCTTCACACATATAAAATTATTTTTAATATTTTTTTTAAAGGGTCATTTAGGAGGCTAAGGAGAGGGGGGGAGGGTAGGGCTGGGGAGTACCAGGTTACGTCTCAGCTTCGTCATTAAAGCTTAAAAATGTTATTTTTAAGGAATAAAGGCTTAGGTAATAAAATTTGTTAAATGTTTACACAATTTTGCATATAATAGCGTCCACTAAAGCGGCCGGGGTCCAAAATTGTTTTGTTTTGTTTTTTTTTATTTTATGGCTCCAAGTTTAACGCGTTGGACTTTCTTTAATATAAATATATAACATTTGCTTAACAAAATTACAAAACAACGTTAAAAATTATGTTGCTTTTTTTTGGGTTGGTTTAGTTTTTCCTAGGTGAACTTTTTTCCCTCCTGCCCGATTTAGCCCATCTCCGATCTTTACCTGTGCCATCCTTTAAGATATATTTATACTAGATTTCAAGAGTCTGGCTCTTTTCGTTTGGACTGAATAGTGATTTCCACTAACGGAGCGACGGACAGATATGCTTAGATCGTCTTAGATTTCATCACTGATTAAGACTATATATAGTATGGGGTCTCAGATGGATATTTCGCTGCGTTACAAACGGAATTACAAAGTGAATATACCCTCCATATTCTTTTTTGGAGGGTATAAAAATAGAAAAAATATAAATAAAGAAAATAAATACTAATACGAGTATATAATGTAAATAAAATATTAAAAGCGAATTAAGAAGGAGGAAATATCTATTAATATATGTATATTTAAAAAAATTGTGTTAAAAAAATTAATCCTTGCAAAATACTTCGCATATAGAATAAAGAACCACTAATATGACAGTATCGTTGAAATATTCATAAAATTTAAATAATCTTTCACAAATATTTTATCAATATCAAGTGCAATAAATATGTAACTGAACGTGTGCATATTTTATTGGCATTGGCGCAGAAAGTTTATGTTGATAAAGCATAATATTACTTTAAGCTTCCGCCACTAAACCGGATATACCGAGTTAAAAAACAAGAACAACAAAAGACAGAAGCAAAACAGAAGCCACCTTGCGAAAATGTATCCTCATGTCACTTATTCGACATAAAAACTTTAGAGGCAACAGCAAGCAACAGCGATTGCAGGAGTAGCAACAGCAACAGCAACAGCAGCAGCAGCAGCGTCAAAACCATGAGTGTGTTTTAAATTTTCCAAATAATTCCATTGCAAAAAAAAAAAATTAAAATAAACAGAAAAGAAAACCATGAATTGAAAACCGAATGAATGTATTAGAATTACTATATGAGCAGGGTTGTGTGTATGTGTGAGTCTGTGTATGTGTATTGAAATTGTTAACGAAATATTTATGTGCCTGTGAAAGTTTAGTGTTGTGTACAATGTGCAAATATGTTTAAGTGTGTGTGTGTGCGCGTGTGCGTGTGCTAGTGCTTAAAAGTTGCCAATATTGATGCTGGTATTTTATGCCACATCACATTTCATTACAATTCAATCGCTTTTACAGACATCAAATCACTGTAAAACACACAAAACCCTCTTGAATAAAAAAAACCTAAACTGATAGAAAAAGATACACTACACACACAGGCGAACACACACACACACCGTCACATTTTATTTAAACATGCTCATCTTACACTTCACACTCTTGCACTCTGTTGTTACAACTTCAACATCAAAATAAACTTTAAACCATTTTAAGGATGTATGAATGAGTATAAATACAGATTTTTATCCAAAACTTGTTGTAAGTTTAATTCTCTCTTATGGTTATTGCCATGGAATAGGCTAGGAGGGGTGGTGCACGGGCATGAGCCGGGGCGGTATGATCAAAAATTCATGGTTTAAGTAAAAGTTTAGAATCTATCATGGTTCATGATTTAAAACGAATGGCTTCTCTGAGGTAATACATCATTTTCATTGTTGTTGTTGTTGTTGTTGTTATTGCTGCTGCTATTTGGGGTTGTTGTAGTTGTTGGCACTGCTACTGATGCTGTTGGCACTGATGCTGTTGTTGTTGGATGGCATTGGATATTTTGAATATTTTCGCATTTCCTTAACTCTAGACAACTTAACCCTTGTCACTACTTTATCAAATTGTACTTTGTTTAACTATCAACTACACCGAAAAGCAGAGCCGTAGAGCGACTTACAGATGCAAGCGAAGGAAATAAATGCGCCAGGGTCTAGCAGGTGTGACATTTTTCCTTAATACATTTATTTATTTATTTCGTTTATTACAGTGAGAGTGATCTGCTAATGCAACAGATATGATATCATATGAATAAGAGTATTATAATCAGATTTCTTATACATGTATGACATTAAATTCGTTAAAATTATATGACAATGTTATGTTTCTTATACGAGGTGTGTTCAAAAAATAAGTTGAGTTGAGAAATTTCGTGGGTTACGTGCAATTATTTGCACTATCCTGTGCAGTTTATTTTTGTGAATCACAAAAAAAGATTTGCTTCTACCAAAAAAAAAAAATAAATAAATAAATAAAATAAAAAAGTAAAAATGTTGTATTCGACCGGGTGGAATCTTAAATACAAGAAAAACAATTATTTTAATACGGTCGTTTCCAATGTGTCGGAAGGAGCATGACTGAGACTCCTCTCCGTCAGCATAAAAACTTACGTATTAATATTTTATATCAACGTCTCAAAAAGGGACTGAGATGAGTTAAAAATGTTTGACCTGCTGGGTCACAGTTCCTTTAAGACATTTCTGAGCCCAATTTTAAAACTCTATACAGGGTCACCCCGAAAAAGGCCGTGAGGGATACGTCTCACCTAAATCATAAAAGCTTAAAAATACGATTTTCAGTTACTGAAGTGTAGAAAAAAAAATTTTTTTATAAGATCATTTAGGGGCAAAGGGGTGCTTAGGGGTAGGGCAGGGGAACATAATACCTTCGTCAATTAAATTTTCAAACAACGTAGGCTTAAGGAATATAATTTGTTAAATATTTAATTTTTCATATAATATGTGACATCAACGCACACTAAAGGCGGCGGGTCCAAAAATAGACTATATCATGTTTTCCACAGACGGACATATGGGCATTGCTAGATCGTCTCAGACTTCATCACTGATCAAGAATATATGTATATACTTTATGGGGTCCAATTCTTTTTGGAGGATATTAAAACAGTAATTTGTCGAGGTCGCTCTGCCAAGAGCCGTGGGGGAGACATTTTACCTTTGCCATAAAACTTCAAAAATAAATGTACGGAATAATTGAATGTAAAATTGTTTTTATATGGTCATTTAATTAGAGAGAAAATTATATTTTTAAGGAATGTGGGCTTAAATAATACAATTTGTTTGCATATAATAACGCCCACTAAAAGGGGAGGGGTCCAAAAATTAATTTGTTTGATTTTATGGCTCCAAGTTGTACGCGTTAAACCTTCTTTGACATAAAAATATATCATTTGTTTAACAAAATTACAAACAAAAAAACTTTAAAAATTATGTTGTTTTTTAGAAGTTGGTTCAGTTCATCTTAGGGGAACTTTTTTCCCTCTTGCCCGATTTAACCCATTTACGAACTTGACCTGTGCTATCCTTCAAGATATATTTACATCAAATTTCAAGAGTCTGGCACTTTTCGTTCGGACTGAATCGTGATTTCCACAAACTGACGGACGTAACAACATGGCCGGATCGTCTTCGATTCCATCACTGATCAAGAATATATATATGCTTTATGTCGTCTTAGAGAGATATTTCGCGGCGTTACAAACTGAATTAAGTGAAGTGAAGTGAATATACCCTCCAATTCATATTTGGAGAGTATAAAGAAAATATTGCTTAAATCTGAGAAAAAAAACGAAATTGAGTGCCCACAAGTTGATAGTGACGGCACGGTGCCTATTTTATGCTTTAGAAAGAATTGGTATTAAAAACCAAAAAAATTAGATATTCGATTCCAGGGTTGGAGAACGGAAATTAAATAAAATAATCAAAAGAGTTGCTACTTTTGGGGTTTTTTTTATGCTTAAGCAAGAATTAAATTTGTGTTAATCGCCAAAAAAAATTTTAAGTTGAGTCCAGGGCTGGAAAACCGAAATATATTGGGTATATAAAAGTAGCCATATAAGTTCCCAATTTTTTCGTTTTCAGTGAACTAAGTCTATTTTATACTTCGTGAAGAACTAAATGGATATTAAAAACCAAAATAAAAAAATTTTAAATTCGGTTCCAGGGTTGGAAAATCAACATTTTTTTGGGTACATAAAAGTAGCCACCTGAGTTCCTAATTAGGGGGATTTTCAGTGAATTAAACCTATTTTATACTTTGCGAAGAATTATTAAAAACTAAAAAATAAAAAAAATGTTCAGGGATGGGAAATTGTTTGTTTTTGGTACATGCAATAGGTTGTAGTACATGATCAAAATGGTTAAAAATTTTAAGTTTTTTTAATTAAAACTATTTTATACCCCATTAAGAGTTGCGTTGGCAAAAAGAAAACAAAAAAATTTAAATTTCTCTTCCAGGGTTTGGAAATTGATATAGTTTTGCTGCATAAAACTAGCCATTTAAGTTCCTAATTTTAAATTTGATTCCAGAGTTGGAAAATCAAAATTGTTTGGATACATAAAAGTAGCCACAGGAGTTCTTAATTTTGGAGGTTTTCAGTGAATTGAAAATATTTTATATTTCGCGAAGGATTATTAAAAACCAAAAATATTGAAAATTCTATTCCAGGGTTGGAAAATCAAAATTTTTTTGGTACGTAAAAGTATTTAAATAAGTTTCTAATTTTTTTATTTTAATTTACTTTTGTTGAGTTAAAAGTTTTTTATACTTCAGAAAGAAGGACATTCGTGTAAAAAATTAAAAAAAATTAAATTAGATTCCAGGGTTGGAAAATCGAATTTTTTTTTTATTTTTTTGGTACATTCAAGTAACCAAATAATTTCCTTATTTTGCTTGTTTTGGTGAATAAAATCTATTTTCTGTTTTAGAAAGAAAAGAGAAATACTTGTGTGAAGGGGATGTAGGATTCGGCACAGTCGTGTTATTTTTTTTTTTTTTTTTGTTAAAATCACCAGATTAGGCTTCTGGCGATTTTTTTACTGTTCCCAAGATTGAATAGACTTAAAGAAATACAACGTTTGGCAATGATTGAAAAAAAAACGGAAACCGAATCGCTAAGAGATCACTAGGACATACCAAAATGTCCATATCACACCAGCTTCGAGGAATGGCAAAAACGCAATGCCAACGTATTTTACATCTCAGGGGGATTATTTTGAAACTTGCATTATAGAAAGTGGGGGAAAAAAATTAAAATAATTGTATTGTCCACTCCCAGCCACGCTTCTGTCCATCCAACTTCTTTGATTTTTAGGTATTTGCATTAAGTGCCACTTAACATGGAATTTCAATATTTTATGCAAAATCACAAGGATAATCTTTTCTCTACATTGATGCTCTTTCAAAAGTACAATATAGTTGCTTTTCTCAATTTAACTTTTTTTCTCCTTCCTCTTATTCTTCTTCTTGTTCTTCTTCTTGCCCTTCGAAAACAGATAAAAGACATAAATAAGAAAACAAAACTAACAACGAGTCAACTGCTCCATAGACATACTCGTATTTATATGTACGAGTATAAAAATCATTTAATATTATTTAGTTTCCTACTGATATTTTCGTAGCAGGCAAATTGCAAAATGTGTACAAGAGACTTTTACTTTAGAACATTTCTTTTGTTGCTTTCTTTTCCAGCTGTCTTTTCTATGCGACAAGTTTTGCTGATTTCAGTTTTATTTTTTTTTTTTTAAATAATTTTTTTCTGCCTTGGAATGCGATGTGATTCTTGTGTATATAAGTCAGTCAAGCAATTCGTTGTTGTTGGATGGAACTTTCAACTTTTTGCCTCACATCTTTGACTTTGTTGGCAAAAGTTTAAATAATGTAGTACGTAAACGACTGACGTTACACTGCGCCCACTCTCTGGCACTTGCAATTACGTACTCTGGCTATTTTAAATATAACAATCCCACACACACACATACAAGCACGTGTATTTATATGCAACAAACACAAAAACGAGCCGATGATATTACAAAAAGTTTTTTTTTTTTTTTTTTTTTTTTTTTTTTATTAAAGCATTTGCTTTATGGAAGTTTCTTAGTATTCCGTAAGAATAATATTTAGAAAGTTGTCCTTCATCATCTTCTATTATTGGAAATTGTATCTATAGATTTACTGAGATTTTATAAAAGTCATGTGCAGCTAGAATTTCATTGAACATGTACCGTTAGTGGCATTTATTTTTTAACGCCATTTGGAATTTGACTACCAACACGATTTCACTAACGCCTTCGAGTTTCATTCAATTTTACCCGCAAAGCTATCGACCCCTATAAGAGAATGGAGAACACTAACTGATTGCATATATAATTTTGGAGTTTTTAAAAAAAATTACTTACCATATCTCCCGAACGCATCGGCTGTGGAATCCATGGGCAATGCCATTTAAGCCTTATTAAATATTAACAAAATTATTTTTCTCGAAATCTACCGGACCGAATTTGTTGCAATTTATAGGAAATAAAAAATTTATATAATTCAATTCGATTCAGTCAAGCCGTTCAAAATTATAATCGGTTTACCCACACATAGAAACAGTCACACTCACAACTCATACATACACACACACACACACACACTCAGACAGATTTGGTTCCAAGGAATACTGCTCGGTGGTCACCCTGGATCAGTGTTGCCAAATCAATTTTATCGAAAAACCCCAAATCATATCAAAAAACCCTAAATTTGCTCTAAGCCAAAATAAAAAAACCCTAAAAAATTATTTTTTATTTTAAAATTTTTTTCAGTAAAAATACCATGTATTTATTTCATATTTCACACTACTTATTTCATTTTACATATATACATAAATATTCTATTGTCTTTTTACTTCATCGTCCAAGCAAGGAGCAAGCCAACATTTTAAAAATAGAACGTATTACTATAACATGAAAATATAATAAAACTAAACAACAATTAATCACCTTTAAATTCGTCTTCTTTTTCCCATTCCTTTTTATATTTTTGGTTGTATTTTCTTTCTTTATACATTTTTAAAGTTAGTATTTCTTTTTTGGGAAATGTTTACTGTTAAGAAGTTTAAATTAAGTTGAAAACAAATTTGAATGGTTGCAATATCTAGGCATATGTGAAGATTACTACTAAATCAACACATATGTATATATTAACCCTAAAGTCCTCCTAATATTATTTAGGGGGATTTTTAGATGGAAACAAATTTGAACCGTTGCAATATTTAGGCATATGTGAAGATTACTACTAAATCGACACTGATATATTAACCCTAAAAGTAACCCTAAAAATTATTTTTGAACCCTAAATTTTCCCCTAACAAAATGTACACCCTAAAATTCACCCTAAACGTAAATAAAAACCCTAGATTTAGGGTGAAACCCCTAACTTGGGAACACTGCCCTGGATATTCAAAACGCATTTAATTCCCTGAATTGGGGGAATATTGCCAAGGCCCTTTTCATTATGGGTACGCCGTCGTACCTAATGAATTTGGTAAACGACTACTTTCGGGAACAAGAGTATCAAAATAAATTTTTTTCTTGTTTTATAAAAATTTAAATTTTAATAAAAATAAAAATAGAGTTTTTATTTACTAAATATCTGGAGGATCGAATATAACGTTTTTACTTGTTTTTGTTTTTAATATTCGGTTTTGGTAAAAGGAGTTGAATTTATTTGAACCTATAACTGTAGGGCAAGAGAATTTTGATTGATCTGCTTTAAAAAATAGTATCTCGGCCATCTGTTGTCGATGTCTTTAATTTTTAAATTAAAATATTTTTGACTTTCTGTTAACGGCAATTGCAAAAAAAAAAAAAAATAAAATAAAAATTAATACACAATATTTACTTTGAGATATTATTTATTATGAAATAAAATATTTACGGCCGTTTTTATAAAAAAATTATTCGTCTCACAAAAATTATTTTAAATCAATCTTACAGACTAATTTATAAGAAATTTTTTTATTATTTGTATGAAAATTTGTCCCACATATTAATCTGTTTTAAATCAGATTTTGTATTTAGACCCTTAACGTACAAGTATAACATATTTATTTTTATTATTTTTATAAATGCGACAATTAGAAAAGGCAACATCTTTAATGTGTGATGCATATTATGATCTATATGCGAGTGTGTGCACTCCCTTTTTATATATTTTAGACATCCATTTCATGCCCAAAAGTGTTATTGTATTTTATATGTCTGTAAAACTATTTCGACTTGATTTAATATGACATTGAAAACTTTACGGAGTCTGTAAAAACTTCTTCTTGCCATTTTTTATTTCTACTCGTTTTCCGTATGTTTTCGTTTTGCAGTGTCCAGATTTTGATGCATTTGATTGAGGTTTTATACTCAATCAATTCACTGCAGCTGTTTCAGCATTTATCTAACCTTAACCTCAGTTGGGTTTGCTGGGTTTTTCACTGTTTTACCTACGATCGACTGACTGATGTATTTAAAGTTTTTCTTTCTTAATACTCGAACAGTTGCAGTAGTTTGCTGGAAATTAACAAGGTGAATAGTTAGAGAGAAAGAGAGGGAGTTTTATTTGTTGCTAAAAGTTTTCATAGTGAATATATTGATGACCGCTTAAAGGAGCGTAATTTCATACTTGATCCTTGCTACGGTTACTGCTTTAGCAGTTACTTACATTAACTTTGGCTGCTGTATTAAAGTCTTTCTTATAGTTCAGACAACTATAATTTTATTAAGAGCTTTTTCTCTTCTTTGCAAAGGTTTTATTTTATTCTTTTTTGTGTTTTCTTTTTTTTTTGTTTTAAGTATGAGTGCTAACAAGTATTTGATTTGTAAAATTTGTGTTATTTACAAAACTTTTCTTTAAAATGCAGCAACAACTGGCAGTCATATCGGTATTCATGATGATGATTACCAGGATTGTTCACAGTCTTTTTTTTATTGATATTCCTGCTCTCGTTTTTGAACTTTTATTATGGCAAAAATATATGAAGATGACATTTTTGCTTTTTTTTCTTGTTGTTTGTGTAAGTGTAGATATTACTGTACGAGTTGGTAAATAAACTTTGTTTTTTTTGCGCTGCTATACAATAATGACATTTTTATTCAAAAGTTTACAAGTGGGCTGAAAGAAAAACAAGAGTACAAAAAGAGAATGAAGTCTAGTTGATGAATGTGCATACAAGTAGATATTGATATTGAAAAAGTTCATCGATTTTCATCGAAGTTGGGATATTAATTTTGATAATAAATGTGGAAGTAAATAAATACATGTGCTGTATATCAATACTTACATATTGATCTCTTACTGCAACATAGTCGTATCTCAAAAAAATTAAAATTTTTAATTAGATAAACCATAGTGATCTCTCATGCCACGTGTAAACAAATTTCAGCATTTTATCTCAAGCTGAGGCAAAGTTATAATAAGATATACTATATTGAGCAAATGTATCTGAAAGCGTAGATATTTTTAAGTTTGATCTTGTTTGAGATATGACCATGTTGTACCAAAGGAGCGACATGTTTCTGTGTATGAATTTTAAATTTACGGGTGCGTATGATCAATAAAATTCTTCAACGTCAATATATTAATCATACGCACTTGTGCAAACAGTAATATTTTCCTACAACAATATATATGGACAAGTGTTGCCTACTTTACAGGGCTATTCAGAATATTTTAAAATCTTTCAGAATATTTTCTAATTGTTCTATTCAGAATATATTCTAAATATAATTTTTCGTAAAAATATTAATCATACGCACATGTGCAAGCAGTAATATGTTCCTACAACAATATGTAGACAAGTGTTGCCTACTTCACAGGGCTATTCAAAATATTTTCTTATTTTTTCATTTAGAATATTTCTCAAAGATAATTTTAACGTAAAAATATTAATAACACGCACATGTGCAAGCAGTAATATGTTCCTACAACAATATGTAGACAAGTGTTGCCTACTTTACAGGGCTATTCAGAATATTTTCCAATTGTTCTATTCAGAATATATTCTAAATATAATATTAACGTAAAAATATTGATCATACGCACATGTGCAAAAAGTAATATGTTCCTACAACAATATGTAGACAAGTGTTGCCTACTTCACACGGCTATTCAGAAAAATCTCTAATTGTTTTATTCAGATTATTTGCTAAAGATAAATAATATTAATCATACGCACATGTGCAAACAGCAATATGGAGACAAGTGTGGACTATTAGAGGCCTTGAAGGGTGAAAAAAGTTGAAAAAAATTAATTTTTAGATTTGAACTCGAGACTGAATAAAATATTTTTATCTTAATAATAAAATTAATAAATTCGAAATATAACAATTTACATTCATGTTGTTTTCGTTGTAAATGTACTTATGCGACAGTACGATGTCGAGTGACAGTTTATTAACATTTTTATATATGAAAGAAATAAATTCGGTAAAAATGTTTTAATTATATATTTGTAAAAATGAATTTTTTAAACGATATCTGCAAGTTGAAGTATAAAATTGTTTTAACAAAAATTATATTCCAAAGTGTTTATGTTGCTGACAGTTAAGGTTGTAATAATTATTATTTTCTTACAAAACAATATTAAAATTAATAGAAAAACTTTGTAACAAAGATGTTCCAAATGAATAATTTGTATAAAAAAAAATCGCAAAAAAGGTTTAGAATAATTTATTTATCTGAAGCTAATAAAAGTTTAGATATCAGAAAGATGTTCTCATCATATTGATTCAATTAAAAATAAAATGACTGCAGGGAAATGCTTATAAATATTTCTAAATAACTGAACATTATTAAAGTCCATTTCAAAAGGCATTTACCAAAGATTTTGTCGAATTTATTTAAATTTATTTAAATATTTATTTTATCACATATAAACAAAAAAAGGAAACAAAAAAAAAAAAGAATAGGAAACAATAAATTATCTAGTTCGGAGTAACATTTGAACAGCATGTGTGTAATTTGCTGATGAAAACTGTCATTAAATGCAACAAAAAAAAAAACTTTTTTACACAATAGAAAATTTTTATTCCAACTCTATAGAAAAAATCAACTTTTTCTTATACAACAGACTTCTCTATTTATTTGATATTCATAAACTTCATTTATTTATTTAATTTTTTGTAAAGCAAAGAAAAAGGGAATTAAAATACAGGACAGTAGAGAAAAACTAAATTGAAACTATTTTATTAACTACTAAATAAACTTTCAAATTCAAATGCATACGAATAACAACTTGTGTGTGTGTGTTTGTGCATGAAACTTTTCACATTCAACTAAATACGAAAGTATATTTATTTACTCATATATTATGCTACTTTAGTAGAAAAATTGTAGAGTTTCATAAGTTTTCAAACAATAAGTTAATAAACGAAATGAAGTGGAAATATATACTCACACTCACACTCACATATGCATCAGAATATTACATTTTGCTTGTATGTGTGTGTGTGTGTAAACTTGTACAACTAGTTTGAAGTTAGTCGATGTGCATATCAGTTCGTAATATATTTGATTCAATTAAAAACTAATCAAACTTATAATGCTAAACTATATAAATACTGTGTTTATTCTCCTGTGTGATATTTTTATTGCAAACGAGTTGAGGTTTTATTGCAAGTGTATTGAAGAAAATAATACGGAAAAGAAATTGCTAAGGAAAATAAACGATAGAACAATAAATTTTAATTGATGGAATGGTATAGTTTGCAAAGCAAATTAAAGACGACAGGACAATTGGCTGTAATCTGTTCAATTAAATTTTAATAAATAAAAAAATAAAATAAAATAAAATAAATAAATAGAAGTTATAATAAGGAAATAAAAAAAAAAAAAAATAACAAGGAAATAAAAAAAGGAAATAAAAAAAGGAAATAACAAAAATTAAGAAAAAATATAGAAATAAAATAATTAAAAAGAAATTATTAAAAAAGAATAAAAAAATTAAAAAGAAATTATTAAAAAAGAATAAAAAATTAAAAAGAATTAAATAAAATAAAAAAAAAAAATAAACAAAGGGATAAAAAAAATAAATAAAAAAAAGAAAGAAAAAAACAAACAAAAAATAAATTAAAAAGAAAATAAAATAAATAAAAAAAAAATAACACAAAAAAAATTCAATAAAAAAAATGTATGACAATAAGGCAATGGGGTTTTTAATTAAATTAGCAAAAAAAAAAAAATAATAATAAAATAAAAAACTATGTATAAGAAATAAAGAAAAAACAATTATTCGACAGTCGGTCCTAATATGCAGGTGACAGTACTCTCCACTCAACTAACATTTTAGAAACAATTTTTATGCTGTTTTTGTAAATAAAATTCCGTCTGGGAGTTTATATTGAAGCAACAATTAAAAAGAACCTAAATATCTATATAAACTCCTCCATGAATATTTTCTTTAAAAAAAAAATTTTTATTTTATTTACTAAAAAAAGCTTTCGCTGAAGAAAAAACTTCCAACATTAAAAATCTAAGAAGTACTTTTAGCCTAAATATTTGTAAGAAACTTTGCATATTTTTGGGGGCTTTTGTTGTATTTGCATATTTGCTAGCGAACAAATAATTACCACACAAAATAAGCCCCCAAAAATATGCAAAAGTTTCTTAGAGTCTTTTCAGTCATATCTTCTGTATCTCCTTATGTTTGAAAACAATTTGTATTCTTTAGCAGCTGTTGTGTTGACCGCATGTAGGGCATTCAAATAAACAACCGAAAACTTTTATCAGATTATTTTAAGCTTACGTAGAAAATATGTTCAAACTGCTATTGTTGCAATAAATGTTTTACTTTCCTCAAACAATTTCTTTCTATACACTTAATTTTTTTCTTTTCATATATTCCTTTTAATTCATTTTTACTTGGCCCGCATGAATCTTTTCTTCATTTTAGCAAAATTTTTGAACCTTGACCAATTGGTTAGTAAGTAGTTGAACGTAAGTTTTTCATTTTCTTCTGTTTTTTTTTTTTCTCCCTTTTTGGCAGAAATAAAATCCATTATACTCAAATTAAATAAATTACGTTTTTACAAGGTTTGCTTCAAATAAGTGTGGTTATGTGCTATAAATATGTGTGGGCGTGTGTGTGTATGATTGTATTTGTATAACTACGCGTGAGTGAGTGCATGTGTTTGACTGCGTTCATGTAGTTTATAGAGAAAACATTATTAAGTGTTTGATAGTAAAACAATCTATAAAGATTTTATTTTATGATTTAAGCACTGATACAGAAAAAACAAGAAATAAAATTACAAGAACATAAAAGCAATAACTTGAAAGGATTTATGGTAAAATCATAATTGAATGTTAAGTGTGAAAATGATTTTAAAGTGTTTTTGCAATATATGCTGAAGTATACGAACAATAAAAATTTATAGCATACTTTAAGGCAAATATTAATTTTGGAAATATTCCACTGCTACTGTAAAGCTGATGCACTTTGGATTCCTGTGTGAAGAAAGTGAATTATTTTAATTGTAAACTTTTGTTGTTAATTTCATTTTTCTGTAATTAATATTTATGTAAAAAAGAATATTAAACTGGCTCAGGTTTTTAAATAAAGGGAAAAAAATATATATATTTCCAGCCATCAAAATTAATTGTATCAGCTGTCGCTGTGTTTTCCTAATAGAAATAAAAGCGTATAGCCCAAGTAAACGAGTGTTATTAAAAAAAAACAAGTAAAAACGTTATATTCGACGGGGTCAAATCTTAAATACCCTCCAAATATTTAGTAATTAAATTTAAAATGTTTAACTTGGTGGGACAGAGTTCCTTTAAGAGATATTCGTACCCAATTTTAAATCTCTATTTTGAGAGAGTCCTTTCGGGAAGGGCCGTGGGAGAGACGTTTCACCTCTGCAAGATCAGAGAACATCTCAGCTTCTTATAAGCTTAAGGAATAAATACAAATTGTTCAATATTTACACTATTTTTGCTTATAATATGGTACGTCAACGCCCACTAAAAGGGGAGGGGTTCAAAAATAGACTATATCTTGTTTTCCACAGACGAACGTGTGGGCATTGCTAGACCGTCTTAAACTTCATCACTGATCAAGAATATATTTACTTTATAGGGTCTAATTCTCTTTGGAGGGTATCAAAACTATATTTTGACTAGGTCGCTCTGGCAAGGGCTGTGGGGGAGACATTTCACCTTTGTCATAAAACTCTAAAAATAAATGCTTGGGATAAATATATACAAAATTAAAAAAAAATTCTTTTCTTGAATTGGTCATTTAGAAGGCGAGGGGGGGGGGGATGAGGTGGTAGGCCAGAGTAGTACCAGGATCGTCTCAGCTTCGTCATTAAAGCTTAAGAATTTTATTTTCAAGAAATGTAGGCTTAAGTAAAACAATTTGTTAAATTTTTGCACTATTTTTGCATATAGTAACGCCCACTAAAGGGGGCGGGGTTCAACAATTTTTTTTTTTAATTTCCAAGTCTAATGCGTTGGACCTTCTTTAACATAAAAATATATCATTTGCTTAAGATTATTACAAAATAACTCGCTAAAGCTAAAACTACACCGCTAAAAATCTAAAAAATATTTTCTGCCTAAATAGAAAGTTGTGCATATTTTTGGGGGCCAGCAAACAAATAATTATTATACAAAATAATCCTCCAAAAAAATAAGCAAATGTTTCTTGCAAATACTTTTCAGATGTTTAGCGATGGAGTTTTAGCTTTAGCGAGTTATGGAATGTGACTGTTGACATAATCTTTTGGTATGTCCTTGCGATGCGGTTTTTATTTTCGCAAAAAAGTCATCCTTTTATGCGTGTCTTATTAAATCTTGGGAACAGGAGTTTTAAAAATCCCTAGCACAGGTATTTTATATCTGACGGTAACTGCAGCATTTAGGGGGACAAAATAGAAACTGATGAATTAATATATAAATATTTTTTGAGAAAAATTAAAATTCGCCATATATTTTGACTTCATATATGATTTAGTTGATCATATTTTTATGCATGATAATGCGTATCGTCATGATTTAATAAACGTATAATATTGTATATTTATTCGCACACACACAATCTTAAAAATTTCTACAAGAATGTGTGTTGTCTGTGTGTACCATTTCGCTTAGATGGAAGTGTATTATGTGTATATATATGTGTATGTGTGTGTGTCTGTAATGGTTTCAACATTTTATGCTCTCCAGTAATGCCCCAAACAATGCAACATTTTTTATTTTTCGTTTGTTGTGTAAGATTGAGTACGCATGTGTGTGTGTGTGTGTTTGTGTGTGTATGTGAGTCTGTATGTGTTTGTGATAATGCATATAGATTGCTACATATTGTAGTTATGCTGCTACTGTCATTGTCGCTGGCATTTCTTGTTGGCTTTGTAAACAATTGGATGTGTAGTTTATAGTTTATGTGTGTATTTGTGTGTTTTACACACATATGTACATACATATATCAGCAGAAAAAGCTCATGCAATTCCAATTGTCCTGTATGTCTGTGTCTTGTAAACAAATACCTTTTCATGTGCCCTACAAACATCCGCAACTCCATCTGATCTTAAATTTTCTTTCGATGGAGTGACATTCTTAAGCGACTTTTGTCTTGATATTTTTGTAATAAATTTTTATCGCTAGTGCTTTTGGTATTTGGATCTCAGCTTTATAGCGTAATTTTCTGAAACAAAAGCGTAACACTTTTGCCAATTTTAGCATGATTGGCTTTTAACTGACCCTTAGACCGGCTGCAGTGGATAATATCTGGTAGGCGACAGTAGTACGTTAAACTCTTCCTTGTATGCTGTACGGTCGAATTCGCTTTAGCGTAACACGCTTTACTGAAAAGAAAATCGGATTACTGAAAGCGATACAAATCCCCGCACTTATTTTAAACGCAGCTAGTCTTATTCACTTCGGTATAGCGAAACATCGCTTTACTGAAAATATCGTATTACTGAAAACCAAAAGCAAGTCCACAACTACCTTTTGTATGACACTTACTTCGCTTTAGTGAAAAAAATAAACAATGAAATCGAATCGATTGCATAACTTAAGGCTGAAAAAATTTTGCATGTTTTCTCTGTTAAAAAATTAAATGGCAAAATTTATTTGTCCTTTTCGCTCTTACGTACTTTATTGTATTTTTCTATTATATCGTCAATGCAACTGGCTAGACATTTTCGAGGAATTCGTGAAAAATTTTAACAACAAAATTAATAATTCTATGAATAATTTTTTTTTAATAAAATTTTTACGTTAAATTGACGTAAAAAAATATACAGATTTGATATAAAAAAATATTGTTTAACTGATTTTAAGCAGTACGCTTAACTGTAACAAATTTCAGCAATCCGAACTACGTTTTAGCGAAAAATCGGATAACTGAAAATATTGGTTTTTGGTTATTTCCAGTAAAGCGCAGTCGACTGTAATATATTTCCGAACTGCTTTAAGCATTTCTTAGCCTATTTCTTTATCTGGCCACTTCCAAGAAGCATTTATTATGATTGTACGAAAAATTTAATTATAATTCTGTCACTGCAGTATTAATTAATTTCTTTCTTTTGTAAAATTTTTAACATATTTTTACATATAATGCCAGCAGTTAGATGAGCTCTATTGTGAATAGTCCAATTGAATGATATTCACAATAGAGTTCATCATAAATGGAAATTCTTTCTATTGGCTTCTTTGATCACAGTCGAACATTGAACGTGGCTCGTAATAGGCACATGTGTCTTTTGCTTATAGCACAAGGATGCCATAGGGTGTAATAGTTTTACGTCATTTCACAATATAAAATAAATGTAACAATATAAATATATAAAGTTTATTGTAAAAAGCTGAGTATATTTTTTTTAAGCTATTGCGATTGTTTCCTCGTGGCTGGCTAAAGAGAAGATCGTTTCAAGGACTTGCGATATGGAAATAAAACTCAAACATATTAAACATAAATTTCGAATCAGTAGAATACATATTTCAGTTTCGTGGCAATTGAAAATTTCCCTTTTTTTGAATTTTCTTTACAAATCAAAGGATTTGGATTTTTATTCTCTCTTCTTGTGTGCCCATCATATGGTAGCTTTTTTATAATAATTTCTGCGATTTTTTTTTTAGGAGTAGGACCAGCACTTAGGAGATGACCTCTACATATGCATATGGAACTGAAAACGAGGGGATAGTATTGGGGGGACAGATTAGGAAAGATGAGACGATAGACAGTTTTTTTTGTAGTTTTTCAACCTTTTTTTCGTCGCCGGCTAATTTTTGCTAAAGGTCCGACGAATGTGAGTGCTGTTTTAGTACATGATAGTGTCAGTCGCTGCCTATTATGTTCAGTGACCAGTGACTATGCCTTTATCATTGAAACAGACTGGCAAGAACTAACACAACCATGCGCACTAATGCTGTTTAGAAGAATTCAACACAATATTTCATGACTCAGCTCGGACTCGAAGTCAGGACCCTCCGCTTCATAGTCTTGTGTTCTACTATTTCCGATCGCCTGATCAAATATTAATAATTTTAATGTTATTTCAAAGGTTTCAATCTCCTCTTAACAAATATTTATTAAAAAGGACATGGCCTGCTGTTACAAGTGCCCTTAAATTGCCACAATATTCTTTGTGGCCTTAAATATCCTGTATCACAATAATACATATTTCTTTAGTTATTAAAAAATTTAAACAAATGACTAAATAAACTTACCTTAAGTAATGACTAAATAAACTTACCTTAAAGTTTCAAGATTTATATACAAAAATTTAACGTTGTTGCGGCCTTTGAAAACCACACGATTTCTATTTCCGATTAAATTATCTGTGGGAGTTCTATAACTTGTTCCTCAATAAAATCGTATTTCAATATGAACTTTTTTTTTGTAAATACAATAATAGTTTCCTAAATATGTATATTTAAAACTCGTATTTGATTTGAGGCTGTCACTCATTTTTGATTTTTTTACTCTCATGCTAGAGTTAATGTCGACGTCGTTGACGGCGTTTCAACGCCGAAAAAGTTGAAACACAATGAACTTTTACGGCGGTGGAACGCGTTTAGATTAACTGCTCTCATACAATTTCATACGATTCAACTTTTTTTTTTGACATTTGACGCCGTCGACGACGTCGACATTAACTCCAGGGTCAAGAATTTATGTTTTAAAAAAAATTTATATATTTATGTATATTTATTAATTTAAAAACTTTCCATCCATATTGTTTGTTAAGGAATTTGCTAGAAGCAAATAAAATATTCGCTTACATCCAAGTGTTCTTTGTCCACAGCATCATCATGATCATCATCATCATCATCATACGCGTGTGTGCTGCCTTTGAAAGCCATGAAAACATAGCGAACGTCTATGGCATGGCTCAGTTTTGAATTTATTGTCCACATTAACATGTGTTCGAACTAATCGTAGGGTGTTGTTAGTTTTGTTGTTCGGAAAGAAAAGAAGCAAAGCTGCTGAAATCTTACAGACGCTCTAACAACCACTTCGGGTGTGTTGCTCGAATATTTGCAAATAAGTAGAAAATGAAAGATGAGGTAGATGAACACACACACATGCAAATATTCTGTACACGTGTGTTTACTCACAGCACTTTTTATACCCTCCCTCCAAAAAAGAATATGGAGGGTATATTCACTTTGTCATTCCGTTTGTAACGCAGGGAAATTTCCATCTGACATCCCATAAAGAATATATATTATTGATCAGTGATGAAATCTAAGACGATCTGAGTATGTCCGTCCGTCCCTCCGCCCGTCCCTGTGCCCGTCCGTCTGTGGAAATCACGATTCAGTCCTAACGAAAAGGGCTAGACTTTTGAAATTTGGTATAAATATATCTTGAAGAATATCACAGGTTAAGTTCGGAAACTGGCTAAATCGGGGAAGAGGGGAAAAAGTTCCCCCAAGAAGAACAAAACCAACCTCTAAAATTTTTTAAGCAAATGATACATTTTTATATTAAAGAACTTGGAGCCATCAAATTAAAAAAAAATTATTTTTGGACCCCGCCCACTTTAGTGGGCGTTATTATATGCAAAACTAGCATAAAAATTTAACAAATTGTTTTACTTAAGCCTACATTCCTTAAAAATAAAATCTTTGAGCTTTAATGACGAAGCTGGGACGAAACCTGGTACTATTCTGCCCTACCCCCTCCTCCCCCTTTGCCCCCTAAAAAACCCTATAAAAAAATAAAAATTTTACATTTTGTATACAATTATCCCAATCATTTATTTTTAGAGTTTTATGACTACCGATTTCTGCCCTACCCCCTCCTCTCCCTTCGCCACCTAAATGACCCTACCGAAAAAAAGAAAGATTTTAATTTTGCATACAATTATTCCAAGCATTTATTTTTAGCGTTTTATGACTGCCTGTTTCTGCCCTACCCCCTCCTTCCCCTATGGCCCGTAAATGACCCTATCAAAAAAAAAAAAATAAATATAAAAAATTTTATGTTGTATATAATTATCCCAAGCATTTATTTTTAGAGTTTTAAGACAAAGGTGAAAAGAGTCCCCCACAGCCCTTGCCAGAGCGACCCCGACAGTTTCAATACCCTCCAAAGAGAATTGGACCGCATAAAGTATATATATTCTTGATCAGTGATGAAGTCTAAGACGGTCTAGCAATGCCCATACGTTCGTCTGTGGAAAACATGATATTGTCTATTTTTGAACCCCGCCCCCTTTAGTGCGTGTTGATATATAAAGCAACTCTGTCCCACCAAGTCAAACATTTTAAATTTACTTATTAAATATTTGGAGGGTATTTAAGATTCGACCCGGTCGAATATAACGTTTCTACTTGTTTTATTTATTTTTTTCACTTGGATGAAAGTAAAGCTTAAAGGTGCACACTTTTAGGTGCCAAAAAAAGAAGAGAACACAACACATGAATAAAGAAATGGGGTTACAAGTGTTTGCTTGTGCTGCCATGAAACTCATCTGACGTTAACTTTTACCTAGAAATGGGGAAAAATCTAATAAAAGGAAAATAAAAGGCTGGAAGAAGATGCAGGTTTTGTTAAGGTTCATAATGTTTATGATGATTATGTTGACGTTTACATTGTGCTCTGGCTTAGATAATAATGATGTTATTGTTGTTATTGCAATCAGTTCAAAGATTTGGATAATAAGGCTGCCTGACTGCCTGACTCAATGATGTCACCTGCTGCCGCTGCTGCTACTGCTGCTGATTCTCTTGCTGCTGCCGTTTGTTTGCCTGTTTGGCTGCTATTTGTTTGTTTGTTTGTTTGAAGTGTTAAAAGAAAATGTTTTTCTTCTTATATTTCTTGACAAGATTTACTAACGATAATTTATGTCAAGGTGTTTTTAACAAGTATGTTCTTTTTATTTATATGACGATTGTATATTATAATAAAAATATTAAAAAAAAAGAAAAGAAAAGACATATTGAACCAATATATTCTGTTTGTGCCATTTTTGCATATGAATTTGCTTTGAAATCTATTTAAAAATATTTAAGAGCAATTTTAAATTAAACAAATATGTTTCAAGTTTCCTTTATTTCCATTGCTATTTTATAAATTTTTGCGAATCTTGCAAATGGCATTAAATTCTAGCTGCTGTAGCTCAGTTTTTATTCTTAAATCCTGTCCTTCGGCATATTTCCCAGTAACACCAAATGAAATTACCATTTTTGAAGTAGAAGTTGTGGTGATATGTTGACTGACTGTTAAAAGACTTTAAGTGATTGCATAGTTACTTCGCATTGGCAGACCAGGTTAGATTAGGTTGGCGACTTGCTGGTATACAAAAATGCAAAGCGATGAAATTCCATCATAACTGCTTCCAAT
The DNA here is from genome assembly GCA_951800035.1 of Linnaemya tessellans. Lineage (NCBI taxonomy): Eukaryota > Metazoa > Arthropoda > Insecta > Diptera > Tachinidae > Linnaemya > Linnaemya tessellans. The sequence continues at coordinate 10,605,281 of OX637534.1, forward strand.
ATGAACAACTTGCGCTACTTTGTGTTTAGAGAGTAGAAATTTAAAGGGGAAAAAGGACTCGCCATAGTGGCATCGGCCGCCGAACCAAGCGCCAAACTAACCGGTACTCCTAATAAAGAGACCCTGACTCATATCTGATAACTTAGATATGCTTTTGAAAAGTGTTCTACCAATTTTCCAGATCATAAATTTCAAACGTAGCTAGTCTTATTCACTTCGCTTTAGCGAAACATCGCTTTACTGAAAATATCATATTATTAAAAATCAAAAGCAAGCCCACAACTACGTTTTGTATGAAACTTACTTCGCTTTAGTGAAAAAATAAACAATGATAAATTTATTTATTAGAAATCGATTGCATAACTTAAGGCTGAAAAAATTGTGCATGTTTTGTCTGTTAAAAAATTGAATGGCAAAAAGTATTTATCCTTTTCGCTCTTACGTAATTTATTGTATTTTTCTATTATATTGTCAATGCAAGTGGCTAGACATTTTCGAGGAGTTCGTGAAAAATTTCAACAACAAAGTGAATAGTTCTATAAAATGTTTTTTTTAATAAAAATTTTACGTAAAATGGACGTAAAAAAATATAGACAGATTTGATATAAAAAATATTGTTTTACTGATTTTAAGTAGTACGCTTAATTGTTACAAATTTCAGTAATCCGAACTTCGTTTTAGAGAAAAAATCGGATAACTGAAAAAAATTGGGTTTTGGTTATTTCCAATAAAGCGGAGTCGACTGTATTAAAAATTAAAAAAAAATTATTTTCTGTTTTTGGGTACGTGAATATTATACGTATTAAAAACCACACACTATCACGCACGGTTCTAAATTTTTGAATTACGCTTACTCACGCTGGCGTGATTTTAATCATTTATAATCACTATTTACATGAATCACGTGTGACAAAAAAAAATCACGACATTCGCACATCTCTACATATGGGTTTAATTTTTTTTGGTAAAAGGAGTACAGAAGAACGTACACACATATTTTTAAAGTCTCCAACAGTTTCCTACAAAATCTGTATACTCCATAGGAAAATATGCTTAATAAACAACAATTCCATGTGTTTGTACAATCAGCAATTATTTCGTTTCAAAAGGAATTTTTAATCGCAATTAAATGGTTTCAACTGTGATAAAAAGAACACATTTAAAAATAAAATAATAAAAAAAAAGAAATCCACTCCTTCAGCAAAACTTCCAGCGTTTCATACTTAAAAAAATATATTAAGTCTCAACGTCAACATTCCATTTCATTTAAAACACTGCGTCAAATATCTTTATTAAACATTTCGTAACCACATGCCACTAAATATACACATAGACTAATTTATATACATACGAGTATATATATATATATATATATATATATATATATATATACATATATATTTAAAGCTACTCATATGTATGTACTTGTATTCTAACTTGCGGTCCTGTGCTTTTTTCCATGTGTTCTCTTTTTTCTACTATTTTTCGGTCGAGTTAAACAATATTGCTACTTAATATACTGTGTTACCTTTTTAACAAAATTATTGTATTGTTTTCATATTGTTATTCAGCCAGGATCCCGACTGCTGGTGCAGCAGAAGGTGTTCTGCATGAACTTTTCGCTTTTATAAAAATGAATTTCACTTGAATTTGTTGCTTTTTTATACCATGCAAAAAAAAATTGAAGGGTATATTCACTTTGTCATTCCGTGTGTAGCGCAGCGAAATATCCATCTGAGACCCCATAAAGTGTATATATTCTTGATCAGTGATGAAATCTAAGACGATCTGAGCATGTCCGTCCGTCCGTCTGTGGAAATCACGATTCAGTCCAAACGAAAAGAGCTAGACTCTTGAAATTTGGTATAAATATATCTTGAAAGATGGCCCAGGTCAAGTTCGTAAATGGGCTGAATCGGGACAGAGGGCAAAAAGTTCCCCTAAGAAGAACTAAACGAACCTCTAAAACACCACATCATGTTAATTTTTTTTTTGTAATTTTGTTAAACAAATGATGTATTTTTATGTCAAAGAAGGTCCAACGCGAACAATAAAATAAAAAAAATAAAATTTTGGACCCCGCCCTCTTTAGTGGGCGTTATTATATTCAAAAGTAGTGCAAAAATTTAACATTTAACATTATTTAAGCCCACATTTCTTAAAAATAAAATTTTTAAACTTTTATGACGAAGCTGAGACGTATCCTAATCCTCCTCTGCCCTACTCCCCTGCTCCCCTTATGTCACCCAAATGACCCTATAAAAAAAATTTCAGTTTTAATAGCCTCCAAAAAGAATTGGACCTCATAAAGTATATATATTCTTGATCAGTGATTAAGTCTAAGACGATCCAGCTATGCCAATACGTCCGTCTGTGGAAAACACGATATAGTCTATTTTTTGGAGTCCTCCCCCCTTAATTGGGCGTTGAAGTTCCAGTCGACTCCGATTTACTGGAAATAACAAAAACCCAATTTTTTCAGTTATCCGAATTTTTCTCTAAAATGTAGTTCGGATTACTGGAATTTGTTAAAGTTAAGCGTACTGCTTAAAATCAGCAAAACAATATTTTTTTATATCAAATCTGTATAATTTTTTTACGTAAATTTAACGTAAAAATTTTATTAAAAAAAAAAATTATTCATAGAATTATTCATTTTGTTGTGGAAATTTTTCACAAATTCCTCGAAAATGTCTAGCCACTTGAATTGACAATATAATAGAAAAATACAATGAAGTACGTAAGAGCGAAAAGGACAAATACATTTTGACATTTAATTTTTTAACGAACAAAACATGCAAAATTTTTTTCAGCCTGAAGTTATGCAATCGATTTCTAATAAATAAATTTGTCATTGTTTATTTTTTCACTAAAGCGAAGTAAGTGTCATACAAAAGGTAGTTGTGGGCCTGCTTTTGGTTTTCAGTAATACGCTATTTTCAGTAAAGCGATGTTTCGCTAAAGCGAAGTGAATAAGACTAGCTGCGTTTAAAATCAGTGCGGGGATTTGTATCGCTTTCAGTAATCCGCTTTTTTCAGTAAAGCGTGCTGCGCTAAAGCGGATTCGACTGTACATATTATGTAATAAAATAGTGTAAATATATAACAAATTGTATTCCTTAAGTTTACATTCCTTAAACATTTAATTTATAAACTTTTTTTTCTATGATCTTCCCCTGGCCTACTCCTCTACCCTCGTTTGACCCTTAAATGACCTTATAAAAAATTTTTTTTTCTATACTTAACTTGCACGAAAATTTAGTATTTAAATTTTTACGATGTCTCCCCCACGGCATTTCCCAGAGTGACCCTGTATAGAGTTTTAAAATTGGGCACAGAAATGTCGTAAAGGATCTGTGACCCAGCTGGTTAAACATTTTTAACTTATATCAGTCCCTTTTTTGCACGTTGGTATGGAGTATTAATTCGTAAGTTTTTATGCCGGAACGACGGAAAGGTGTTTCAGTCATGACCCTATAACACATTTAATAAATGTGTTGCTTGTTTACTTAAGTCAAACAAAGTCAAATACCATAAAAATGTATATTTTAATAAGAATAAAAATAGAGTTTTTATTTACAAAATATTTGGAGGGTATTTAAGATTCGACCCGATCGAATATCAAGTTTTTACTTGTTTTTGTTTGTTTGGCTTTTTATACTTTTGTTTTTCATTTATCTTGCTTTTTTTTCGTTTCATTTTATTTAATTTTTTCCCCATTACACAATGATACGCGCGTTATAATAAAGATTTTTGTGTTTTTATATTTTGCGGTTTTATATTATAATGGAACATTTTTGGTTTTTATAGTTGTATGATGAGTTGGTGTAAGCGGTAGAAGTAAAATCGGGTTGTTATTGAAACTTGTATAATTGCGGATATATATATTGTGTTTATCTGAGAAATTTCTATTGAACTTTGGTGTGAAAAGGCTTTAGCCTACTCAGAAACTAAATAGTAATACCCTAGCAGTTTTGTAATAAAATAATAGTTCTAAAGAAAAGTCCTTAAGAGACTCCTAGAGTATATGTATAGTAGATATAAATCAACTTTAAAAATTAATAGCTTCCCATTTTTATGTCACATTTTATATGAACCGTTTTCTCCATTATATGAAAAGTGTGACATTGTGGTTTATTATATTCCAGCACGTATAAATGAGAGCTTTATAAAATGTATTAAAAAAAGTGCAGCGAATATGTGAATATACATATTTTTTCTTCTCTTTTTTATTGTCAAAAAGTTATTTATTTTACTTATTAAATAAAATGGGAAATTTAAACTTAATTAACCCACACAAAAACACAGACAAGGCACTGTTAACTGATAAAAACAAAAGAAAATGATACAATCACATTATTTGTTATGCAATTTAGTATAAGAGAAAATAAAAGAAAAAGAGCAAAATGATTTTATAATTCGGAAAAAAGGAAATTTAAAATTTATTTAAATTATAACTTGCGGTAAAAAAAAACTCAGGGTAATGCAATAAAACATTATTTCGAAAATCACTTTTGGCCAAAGTGATTGTAGATAAATTTAAAATTTAAAAATAAATAGTATACGACAGAATGACAAGTCTTTTCACAAAAAGAGCCTTAAACACCTATTTTCAAAATAGTAATATATGTGTGATTTACTTTTATCATAACTATAGTAAAAATTTATGTTTTCAAATAAAGGATATATGGGTAGCAGTAAAGTCCTTGCAACGATTTTAATGAAATTTGCCGCAGAGTTTTAAAATAAACTTTGAGAAGTAGTCACCAAGTTTCACTTTATTGCGGCTATAATTGCATTTAAAATGCAATAGTTAAAATAAAGGATATATGGGAGGTATAGCAGTTCTTGCACCTTTGGAAATAATATTTGGTGCATAGATGCAATTGAGCGTTATACAAATAGTAACCAATTTTCAATGCAATCTGATTAGAATTATACCTAGAAAATCATGTTATATAAATTGTCGGTTATATAGAAGGTAGGCAGGTCCTGGCAATGTTATGAGTGAAAAGCATAGTTTTTCTTATAATAACCTGTTTTCCAACCACTTCTGTTGCATATATAGCTACATTTCAAAATTTGAAAATAAAGGATATTAAGGAGGTGTGCTAATCCGTGCACTCATTGAGATGAAATTAAGTGCACAGTTTATGGACATAGTTTGGCAAATAGTTGCATATAAACTTTCCATGTATTTTGAGCAAAACTGCATGTAGGTGATATATGTATAAAGTGAAGGATTTGCGGTAGGCGGGCATGATCTTGCAAATGTTATAAAACAACAGCACATCTTTTGATGTAATAACACATTTTGGACTCATTCCTATCGTATTTACAGCTTAAGTAGAACACTTAAAAATAAAGGATATATGGGGGGAGAGCGAATCCTCTTGCCTATTACAACGAAATTAAACACAGAGTTAAAGAACAAAATTTGGTAAATAGTAACATACATATTATCGGTGTATTTGATTAAAATTCTATGTACTTAATATAGAACTTATGTAAAGGACTCGTGAGAGATAAGCACGAGTTAGTATTATTAGAAGTTAGGGGTACATTTTTCTTACATAATAGCTAGTTTTAGAATAATTTCCATTGCAATTGCAGATTTAGTTGTACTTTTAAAAATAAAGGACATATGGAAGACAGGCAAATTCTTACACGGATTAAAGAGAATTTATGGCCAGAGCTTGCCAGCATAATTTCAGAAATAGTAACATCGTTTTCTTGTGTCTTGAGGTAGTAGCTAATTTTCGACTTATGCCTGACATACAACTTAATTGCATTGGATAACTTTTCAGAACTGTGGTTAAAGTCTACTGATGATTTGGTAAAGCAACATATAGACATTGCATATAGACATTGCTTGACCACCAACAAATAAATTTCATATAAAATACTTAATTGCAGTTATAATAATTTTTTTTTTTAAATAAAGGATATATGAGAGGTGGTCTAATCCTTGCTGCTATTAAAATGAAATTAAATACAGAGTGTGACTACGTAATTTGGCAAATAGTTATATAATTTCGGTGTAGTCTGATGATAATTTCATGTGTTGTATGTATGTACTTACTATGGAAAGTAAAGGATTCGTGGGAGGTTTGTAAGTGCAATATTAAAGACGGACAGTAATTCCTTTTTTCCGTGTAATAAATAATGTACGTATCATTCTTATCGCAAATAAAGTTATAATGCAATATTTTGAAATAAAGGATATATGGGAGGACGATTAGTCCTTGCATTGACTGAAGTGAAATTAAGTACACAGTTTACCAGCATGGCTTAGCAAATAGTAACATGCTTTTCGTGTATTCTAATTTCAAATTCATGTGAAGTTTAATATTTCAATTGAGGGGAAAGTGGGAAGGGGCATGTTTTAGCATTTCTTGTCATTGATCGCTTTAGAGACTTAGACAGGAACCTACAGCTTAATTTTAGAAAATATAAATTGTTTACTACCGTTTCTGAACATCATTGCCGATAAAAGCAAGTTTTTGATATAAAGGATATATGGGTGGCAACTAGAGCCTGGCCCTGATTGCTTTGAGATTTTGCACAAGCCTTAAAAAATTAATTGCCGTAGTAGTAATTAATTTTCTATTCATTCGAATTGTAATTGCAGCTAAAATGTTATTTAAAAAAAATAAAGGACATATGGCAGTACAATATTATAAAGCAGCTGTTGAATTGAATTTCAGCGTAGAGTTGAAGCGTATAATTTTGCAAATAGTAATTACTTTTGGCTGCCTTAATGTAATATTTTTTTTGTTAATTTAAAATAAAAATACAAAATTTAAAATTTTATTTATCTTGATATCAAACCTGAGTTTATCAAATATTGTTTATCTACCTATAAAGTAAGTTCTCTAGTATTGCCCATTCATTATGCACAACACTGCTATTTGTATAAAATTAATTAATGTAAAAAGCAAATACTCGTCATGGAGCATTTATTTGATAACCTCGTAAATTTATCGTAAATGTGAAAGTTTATATATTTGCATGTTTGTTAGTCAATTGCCGGTTATAGAAGAGATTTAAATGAAAATTGGCTGGATTGATATGTATTGAGTTCTTAAATCTATGGGGACGAATTCGCGTGCTTAGGATGGTATTCCTTTAAGATATGAAACATGCACTTAGATATAAAGAGCAGAGGAGCTAAAATTAAATTTAATTTGTGGTATGAAAAGCTGTCGCGCAAATTGCAATATATGAAAATTTTCTTCGAAACTTCTTAAAGAAATTGCTTATGTAAACTCATATATTTTTTTTTTCGTCCTTTATAGATCCCAACATGTACGTGCAATATACTTATAAAACTTGACATGTATGTGTAATTGTACTTTAACTACTTTTTATTTTCTTTTATTGCTGTGGCAGTAAATAGTACGTGCCATACGTACCTGTACTTTATATAAATGTATTTGTGCATGTGTGTGCAAAAGTATAATTTACTTAACATCCCAGGACTATTATTATAGTTATAGTAGTAGTTGGTTTGGTTGGCTGAATGGTTGGCTACCTTTCAATGTAATACAATCAACTAAAAAGGACATTCATTTAACTTTTGTATGCATTACTGTTTAACCACTTGTAAAAGAATAATAATAGCAGAAAAGCATGCACGCACATGCACCCACACTTTCGCTCGCTCACCAAAATACAACGTATCTTGTGGTCTTGCTGTCTGGTTTAGTTTGTTTTCTTTTTTTCTTTTTTTTTTATCTCGTTTTCATTCTGTACACTTAAAGCGCGTATAACGGCAAGCAAGAAGATGCGTTTCGTGTATTATTTCGCTTCTTAGGGACAGATTTATTAACAGACGACACAAGAATTACTGTGTAGGGGTGTTTGTTTTATTTTGGAATTTAATAACCGAGAGTTGTTTGCAAACAACTTTAAAGTAGTTTTCAGCATTTCCTGCCTTATGCACCATCAGATGCAGTTGTAAGGCACTGCAAGAGTAATTACAACATGTTTTCCAAAAGATGTTTTTAAAAAAAATATTTTATAGATTTTTACGCGAAACTGATCCCTACAAACCACATCAACTTTATTAAACTCAATTAAGATTTATAGGCTAATTGTTCGAAATTTCTCTTTTCTGAAAGTCAATATCAGTTTTTAGGTATTCAACTTACACTGCAGAGCAGAACAGCTGTTTTCGAAGGCCACAACGCTGTCATAATCAGTGCGCATGTGTGTTGTGTTTGCCACCACTTATTAATTAGGTGGCTTATTTTTAATGGCGAAAAATTGTTTAGAATTCAATAAAAAAAACCCTTCAAAAGAAATATACAGGGTGTTTTTTATTGAGGTATAGAACTTCGAATTGAAATAAAACACAAGAAAATCGTTTTAATGTCCATCAATTTGGCTTTATTGGAAGGATAATTTTATGCCATTAATGTTTAAATATGATTTCGGGCATGTGGCCGCCGCGGCTGGCTCGAATAAAGCCAATTCTAAAGGTCCAATTTTCAACCACTTTTTCGAGCATATGGGGCCGTATGTTGGCAATAGCGCCACGAATGTTGGCTTCCAAGTCCCCTAACGTTTCTGGTTTGTTGGCGTAGACGAGCGACTTCACATATCCCCAAAGAAAATAATCCAATGGTGTCAAATCACACGATCTTGGTGGCCAATTGACAGGTCCATTCCGCGAAATTATGCGCTCATCGAATGTTTCCTTCAATAAATCGATTGTGACGTGCGCTGTGTGGCATGTAGCGCCGTCTTGTTGGACCCACAACTCATCCACATTCATGCCATCCAATTCGGGAACAAAATAGTCGGTTATCTTGGCTCTATACCGGTCTCCATTAACGGTAACTGACCCTCCAGCATTATTTCGGAAGAAGTCAGTTTTTGTGGATGTAATGGCGTCTCAAGGGTCTCATGTGGATTCTCTTCACTCCAAATGCGGCAATTTTGCTTGTTGACGTAGCCATTCAACCAAAAATGAGCCTCATCACTGAACAAAATTTTGCGGTAAACTTCGCGAACTGAACCATAACTTTCGAAATAAATTTGCACGATTTGCAAGCGTTGTTCTTTTGTCAATCTGTTCATGATGAAATGGCAAACCAAACTAAATATTAATCACTTGACAGCTGACAAAATGGCCGCCAGTTAAAAAAGTGATGCCAACTTAAAGTTCTATACCTCAATAAAAAACACCCAATACAACAAATAAAAACTATTTGCAAACAAATATTTTATTTGATGTAATTAAAATTTTAATTACTAAGGCAAATCCCGAGTGACGAACGTTACATTTGTTAATTAAACATTATATTTAGAGGAATTGAAATCCATTTTCGTGTGATACATAATATATTTTAACCCATATTTGTTAAGAAATAATTGTTCACGAAGTAATGTGACGCACGTTACAATAAGGTAATATTGTATTAACTTAATAAGTCTAACTATAATTTCGTAACTTATAAAGATCATTGTATAGTAAACTCGCAACATTTAATTCCTGAAATTAAGAAAGTTATGAAATAATTTACTTCTGTTTTTATTAAAAAATTCTAAAATCCTTTAATAGCAAACTAAACGTAAGATAGGTTAGGTTCTCTCTTTCAGAGAATCCAATTGGTTACCCTGTTTACACAACTTTGTGATGCTCTGCAGCAGTAATTATCATTATGATTACTCTCCGCTTGTGTTCTTTGGGAAAACGTATGATCTGGTAACCACCTTGAAATTCAAGTCCTGCCAAAAATTAAAAATAAGGAACTTATTTGGTTACTTTTACGTACCAAAAAATTTTGATTTTCCAACAATGAAATTGCATTTTCAATATTTTTGGTTTTTAATAATTTTTCGCGAAGTATAAAATAGGTTTAATTCGCTGAAAACCCCAAAATTGGGAACTCATATGACTACTTTTATGTACCAAAAATATTTCGATTTTCCAACTCTGGAATCAAACTTAAAATTAGGAATTTAAATGGCTAGTTTTATGTAGCAAAACTAAATCAATTTCCGAACCCTGGAAGAGAAATTAAATTTTTTTTTGCCATAACAACTCTTAGTGGGGTATAAAATAGTTTTATTTAAAAAAAACTTAAAATTTTTAACCATTTTGATCATGTAATACAAACTATTGCATGTACAAAAAAAAAACGCAATTACCATCCCTGGATTTTTTTTTTATTTTTTAGTTTTTAATACAAATTTTATTCTGCCCAAAGTATGAAATAGGTTTAATTAACAAACAACCAAAAAATAATTGATTTTTGCTAGTTAATTTTGCGTCCAGAAATAGGTGTAAGCTTCCCAGCTCTGGAACCGTATTTTGCTGAATACCAGGAGTCAAATTACAGCATTCGATATCGATCAAAATTTGTATATAAATTGTATTGAAATTTCGATCGATATCGAATGCCGTAATTTGGCCCCAGCAATACCACTCTATTTAAGTTCATTTCCAATCCATCAGTTGAAGAATGAAGTCTCTCAGTTAAAAGGACATGGCTCTATCGCCATCGCTCTTCATAAAGATCCAGAATATATATACTTTATTTGGTCCCATATTAATATTGAGGAAATTACACATGGAATGACAAACCTTTCACTTACTACTACTTTGTTTTGCCGCCATTTTGGTAAACATTAGTCCTGACAGTTCATATTTGAACTGAAGTAGACACGTTGCAAATTTATTATAGAAAAATATTCGATAAACCAACGTGTTTTAATCGTTAAAACATTTTATCCAAATTCAATCATCGACTACGACAACGCATTATTTATCGTGTAGTGAATGACTTCGAAGAAAGAGGGTCTATAGGTGATAGGCCCCAGCATGGACCACAACGTACTGCAAGATGAGCGGAAAACATTATTGCTGCTCAAGCAAGTGTTCAAAACAATACATCAACCTCAATTCGATACCGTGCTCGGGAGTTTGGTCTTCAAAGAACAATTTGCACAAGGATTTGCATTCGTTTCCATTTAAGATTCAGTTGACACAAGAGCTTCGTGCACAAGACCATTTACGACGCCGTAGATATGACAATAGGATGTTACAGGCAGTCCATGACAACCTCGATTTTCATGAAGAAATCATAATGAGTGACGAGGCACTATTTCATTTGAATGGGGATATGTGAATAAACAGAATAGTCGGTTCTGGGCAATGGAAAACCCTCAAATTATTCATCAGTCAAATTTGCATCGATTAAAAGTGACAGTCTAGTGTGCAATTTGGTCAGCAGAAATCATTGGCGTTCTTAACGCCACAACTGCATGCTGTGGGCTTGATTAACATGTGGTATCAACAAGACGGTGCCACATCGCATACAGCCAGGATTACAATGGAATTACTGCGATCAATATAAGATCCATTCTCTTTCATTTAATCAAAAATTATAAAGAAACAAAGTAGTATACCTTTCCGGCGGACACCCGGTAAAATAAATAAATAAAATAAAAACAAGTAAAAACGTTATATTCGACCGGGTCGAATCTTAAATACCCTCCAAATATTTAGTAAGTGAATTTGAAATGTTTAACTTGGTGGGACAGAGTTCCTTTATATAATATCGTACGTCAACGCCCACTAAAGGGGGCGGGGTTCAAAAATATACAATATCATGTTTTCCACAGACGAACGTATGGGCATTGCTAGACCGTCTTAGACTTCATCACAATTCTCTTTGGAGGCTATAAAAACTGTATTTTGGCGGGGTCGCTCTGGCAAGGGCTGTGGGGGACACATTTCATCTTTGTCATAAAACTCTAAAAATAAATGCTTGGGATAATTATATACAAAATTAAAATTTCTCTTTTTTGATAGGGTCATTTAGAGGGCAAAGGGGGAGAGGGGGTAGGGCAGAAACAGATACACATAAAACTGTAAAAATAAATGCTTGGGATGATTATACACAAAATAAAAAAAAATTTTATTTATTTTTAATAGGGTCATTTAGCGGGCAAAGGGGGAGGAGGGGGTAGGGCAGCAACAGGCAGTCATAAAACTCTAAAGATAAATGCTTGGGATGATTATATATACATTAAAAAAAAAATTTTTTTTTTCTTTGGTAGGGTCATTTTGCTGGCAAAGGAAGAAGAGGGGGGGGGGGGTAGGGCAGAAATCGGCAGTCATAAAACTCTAAAGATAAATGCTTGAGATGATTATATACAAAATTTAAAAAAACATTTTTTTTGGTAGGGTCATTTAGGGGGCAAAGGAAGAGGTGGGGGGGGAGGTAGGGCAGAAATCGGCAGTCATAAAACTCTAAAGATAAATGCTTGGGATGATTATATACAAAATTTAAAAAAAAAAATTTTTTTTTGGTAGGGTCATTTAGGGGGCGAAGGGGAAGGAGGGGGTAGGGCAGAGTAGTACCAGGTTTCGTCTCAGCTTCGTCATTAAAGCTTAAAAGTGTTATTTTTAAGGAATGTAGGCTTAAGTAAAACAATTTGTTAAATTTTTATGCTATTTTTGAATATAATAACGCCCACTGAAGTGGGCGGGGTCAAAAACTATTTTTATTTTATTTAATGGCTCCAAGTTTAAGGCGTTGGACCGTATTTGACATAAAAATATATCATTTGCTTAACAAAATAACCAAAAAACTTTAAAAATTATGTTGTTTTTTCTGGGTTGGTTTAGTTCTTCTTAGGGAAACTTTTTTCCCTCTTGCCCGATTTAGCCCATCTTCGAACTTAACCTGCTCTAAGCTTTAAAATATATTTATGCCAAATTTCAAGAGCCTAGCTCTTTTCGTTTGGACTGAATCGTGATTTCCACAGACGGACGGACGGACATGCTCAGTTCGTCTTAGATTTCATCACTGATCAAGAATATATATACTTTATGGGGTCTGAGATGGATATTTCGATGCGTTACAAACGGAATGACAAAGTGAATATACCCTCCAAATTCTTTTTTGGAGGGTATAAAAATCCCTTGTACTAGCGAAGCAAAATACAAGCTTATTTTCTGTGACGCACGTTACAACGTATGAATCTTTCATTTCTTAACAAATTTAATTTTTTGCAAAATGACTAATTAATTTTTTTGTATCACAAATTTATGAAAAATTAATGGATAAAAATGTGATTGTCGGTTAGATCATCCATTTTAACACTAAAGTGACGACATGATCAGCTAAGAAATTGAATGTCTTGCATCAAAATGAAAGATTTCAGGTGAACTGGGATTTGTTAATAATTTCTGTATTAATGACTGGGGCGAAAAATATTGATGAGATTTGCTTGAAATATTGTTATATTGAGTTGGCTTTTGTACTCGTATTCGAGTCATATTTAACGAATTTACAGTCTCTGCTGTTTTAAACCAACCCTCGTTATATTCTACTAGCTGGTGACCGTGGTCGAATGGAGTTGACTACCTTGTGGTTTTTACCTGGGCGTGGAAGATGTGAAAATCTTTTAAATATTAAAGTTCATGCTGGCTGAAATGGCACAGAAGTGCAAGAAGTGCTGATTTTTTTATTCGTCTTTGCCAGCTTTAGTTTTTTCTTCTTCTTATTTTAATGCCATTTGATAAGCAATAAAACTAAACTTTGGGAATCGTATTTCTGCTGTTTGGCGCAAAATTATTTTTTTTTTAAATACTTTGTAAAAACCAATTTGATTTTTTTTCTGGTCTGCTCTCATTTCACTGCTGATAGTCTCCCCAAATAAGATGCTTTGGTGGCTTTTATTTTTTGCTTCTTAAACTACCAACGACTTGTGGTCGTCTTGAGATACTTATTTTGCTTGATTTCACTGGTTGCTGTAGCCATGGTGCGGTGCACTCGGCGGTGTGGTGTGCGGCAATACTTTTCATCTTCAATATCAAATTAAGTTTGACAAAATTTATATGCAAAGTTTTCAAGCATCAGTTTTGTTTATTTTTATTTCACTTCCTTTTTTTCTTTTTTCTTTCTGCTTTGTATTTTTAAATGCAGTTTCTTTTTGGTGAAAAAGTTTTGAAATTTAACTGAAAAAGAAAAAAGTAGCAGAAACATAAAGCTTAATTAATTAGTTTGTTAAAGTGTTTGAAAGAGGAAAATAAAGAGCTGAATACACACTCCTTCGCACATGCAAGACAATCAGAAAAACGGTTAATTACTTACTTTGGGTGGAAAGTTTTAATAAGTGAATTATGGCAAAAGTAAATGTTATACGTGGGTTTATATAGAGAAATTTTGCTAAAATTTTTCATATAGAAAATTTTTCTTGGAACATTTTGAGTGCACTTCACGCTGGCAGGCCACAGAGGACATTTGAGAGATGTTATGCTCCACAACAAGGTTTTCAAAGGATAAAATAAATGTAAAGGTAGGAACCACTCAATGCAGGACAATATAAATGTGTCCAAAAATCACTTTTTATGTAAAAATTAAAAATTTTTCTCATCGATAGATCTTTTTTAATATATTTTATACGCATGGAATTTTTTTAGAACTCTTTCTAAATCAAAAATTAAATTGTTTAGATAATTTTCGTTTTTTTCTCAAAATTATGTTTGAAAGTTTTTATGTTTTTTTAGATCCTTTGCTTGTTTTGTTTTATTTCGGGATATGTTTCTGCTGAAATTTTAGTTTTTTTAATTTTTACATAAATTTATAGTAAACAGATAATTCATTAAAAAATAAAATGTATTTGAAATCTATTTTAAAAAAATTCATTAAAAAAACATTTTAAATTTTATAAACATTTGGAGAAAAAAAATCTGTAAAAAAATTATGCTATAAAAAAGTTTTATTTAGCAATATTTTGGAAAATGATGTACGTGATGTAATGAAAGCCAAATAAATTTTTTTCTGAGATCCCCATAATTCCCAAAATTATTTTTAAAATCCCATAGTGGGGATTTTTGAGTGTCTTCGCAGAATTTAATTTTTTCGAATTATTTCAGAGCACATGAAGGCTTGAAAAGGATGGCAAATTTCATGGAAAAAAGACTTTAACAAAATTATGCTAAAAATTTTTATTTGTGAATAATTTCAGTTCAAAATAATCACTTAAAAAATTATGGAAAATTTTTTTTATCAATATTTTGGAAAATGATGTACTCAATGTAATGGAAAGCCAAATAATTAATTTTTGTTTTTTGAGATCCCCATAATTCCCAATAATATTTTCAAAATCGCACAATGGGGATTTTTTAGTATATTAGCAGAATTTAATTTTTTCGAATTATTTCAGAGCACATGAAGCCTTGAAACGGATGGGAAATTTCATGGAGAAAGACTTTAACAAAATGATGCTATAAAATTTTTATTTATGAATAATTTCAGCTCAAAATAATCACTTAGTTAAAAAATTATGCCAGCAATTTTTATTTATCAATATTTTGTAATGGAAAGCCAAATAAGCATTCATTTTTCTGAGATCCCCATAATTCCCAATAATATTTTCAAAATCCCACAATGGGGATTTTTCAGTATTTTCGCGGAATTTTATTTTTGCGAATTATTTAAGTCCACATGAGACCTGAAATGGATGGGAATTTTTGTTTGGTGGCAGCCTTGAAATTTCCAATAAAAAAATTTGTGTACACATGTCCTGCATAAGGACATGGTTCCTGAAATCCATTCGTCAGCAAAATAAGACAGTAAATAAAATGCCTACCGCAAGCTCAATATTGTGAGCTCAGGATAGAAGATTTCTCTCAACACTACTGCTAATTTCTATATATCAAGACAGTAAAATATCGCCGGTACATCAGGTTGGTTAGTCCCTAATTAATTGTAATTAGGAGGCAAAATTTTATATTCCAAAAATATTTGATTTGGAAAGCTTTTTAATCCCTAAAAAAAGTTTTATAGCAACAACGATCGAAGAAAATGTTGTTTTCCTATATTTTTTATAGCAATATTCTGTAATCCATAATCTTATGTGTAAGATTTATGTCTAAACATTTTTTTTAATCAGTCAGTGTTTTTTAAAAATATAAATTTTGGTCCATAAATTTTTTATAACACTTTCTTGTTCGTACGTTCTTTACTAAACAAAAAAATTTTTTTTAAACAAAAACTACCCCATAATTAAGCATTTAAGCTCAGCCGTGTAATTGGTAAATTATGAAGATGTTTTGACAACTTTTGGGATTAATTTGTTGTTAAATTATATCCGTGGCGCGAGCTATAAATTTACATATGTTTCTTTTAAATTTACTGCAGTAATTTTTGTTAATATTTTTTTACCTGTTAATCGACTACAACATTTCCCCAAAAGGTTAATCAACCATTATCATTTATTCACTTTCCTACCTTTTACGCACGCATTCATTCACACTCACCCTCCTTCAGTGTCTCTTTTGCCTTTTTAAACATTTCCGCTTGTTTATTACCAGTATCACAATTTAATTAAATTATACTCATCAAGCCAACACTTATACACATTAACTCGGTAACAGCTACACAAATATGTACGTACACATACAAAAAAAATTATTGCCTGCAATTCTTTTCTTCTACATACGAGTATGTATGTGTTTTTCCCCATTAAATAAATGTTGTATGTTACGATGTGAGCCATGCATGCATGTGTATGCTTTAATTGTCACTTAAAATGTGATTAAAATGTATTGTAATTTCTGTACGCATTAAAGTAATTGAATGCGTCGATTTAAAATTGTAAAATTTTATGATACAGCAAAGTGTTTTAAACACAACACACGAGTACATGTACCTCATCATGTAAATTTAATACACAAATTAACAAACATCCTTATGTGTACGCCAATGCAAGTAAATAATGCTTCATTTTCTCATACCATTTACGAAAGAATATTTTCAAGAATGAAAAACAGTAGTCACACTGATATTTTACAAAAACTTTTTGGGAATTGAAGTTAATATGTTTTAATAGAAACATATGCTGAGTTAACTTTTGCTAAACGACATATCTTCTATTCAAAATTTAGAAATTCTTTCGAAAATGTTTATGAATTATAAATTTCACACGGCAAAGTACGAGAAATTTTCTATACAAAATTTTTTGTGAGCCATAAACTAATTATAGAAAAATATTTCTTATTTTTTTTATTTTTTGGCTGAAAATTTACATTAAGTTGTATTACGTTAGCTTCTTTTATGCTATTTTGAGCTACCTTATTATTGGTTGTACTGCATATTACCTGCTACTTTGTTAGCAAATATTACTTAAAAGCAATCGGATCTATTACGCGATTTCCTGACAGGTTAATTTTGTTATACATACTTTCATTTTGATTCAACTGCTCTTTAACTTTTTCCAAAAAGTACTTTTTTGAAAAAGTACCTTTTCCAACAAGTACTTTTTCGAAAAAGTACCTTTTCCAGCAAGCAAAAAATGTACTTTTCCAAAAAGTACATTTTTTAGCAAGTGCTTTTGCCAAAAAGTACTTTTTCCAAAAAGTGTTTTTTTCAAAAAGTAGTTTTTCCAAAAAGTACTTTTTCCAGCAAGTACTCTTCCAAAAAAGTATCTTTTCCAGCAAGTACTTTTTCCAAAAAGTACCATTTCCAGCAAGTACTTTTCAAAAAAGTGCTTTTCCGAAAAGTACTTTTTCCATCAAGTACTCTTTCAAAGAAGTACCTTTTCCAGCAAGTAATTTTGCCAAAAAGTACCTTTTCCCAAAAGTACTTTTTCCAAAAAATACTATTTCCAAAAAGTACCTTTTCCACAAAGTACTTTTTCCAGCAAGTACTTTTCCAAAAAGTACCGTTTTTAGCAAGTACTTTTGCCAAAAAGTACCTTTTCCAAAAGGTACTTTTTCGATAAAGTACCTTTTCAGCAAGTACTTTTGCCAAAAAGTACCTTTTCCCAAAAGTACTTATTCCAAAAAATACTTTTTCAAAAAAGTACCTTTTCCAGCAAGTACTTTTGCCAAAAACTATCTTTTGCAACAAATATTTTTGCCAAAAAGTACTTTTTCCCAAAAGTACATTTCCCAAAGATACCTTTTCCCAAAAGTATCTTTTCAAAAACACAACTTCTAACAGAATTGTTCATATATTCTTTAAGTATAATTTTAGGATGTACGAGAACCTTTTTTAATCAAGTACTTTTTTCAAAATATGTAGTACCATTTCTGAAATATATACATATATGTACATATATGTATATTTTTTTTAAATTGTTTTCTATTTTATTATTTCTTAATTTTATTCGTAATATTTATATTTGAAATATGTATTTCAATTATTTGATACTTGTCGAATTTAACAATTTTAGTACGGTTTTCCCGTACCTATACTTTTCAGTACCTTTTTTGTCCCCTTCAAAAAATAATATGTTTTGTATAGTCAGGTTTTGCAGAGCAGTAGAAAGTTAAAATTACTTTTACATGCATGTATTATATCATTAACAAGAAAGTACCGAAAAAGGGTACGATTTTACCCCTTATAATTGGATATTTGCAAAAAGTAACAAGTCTTTCCTGCCGTGTATAGCACGGAGAAATTCAAATCGAATGTAGATACTACTCCCTTTATCCTTCTTCCTACAACCAATTTTCCTAATTCCAGCACAATGTACGTAGGAGTAGGGTTCATCCCCTAAGTGCCGGTCCTAATAAAAAAAACATATTCCAAGTTTTTTTCAAGGGAGTAATACATGTCAAACAGGGTACGAAAATTTACTTTTTGCTCCTTTCTAAACCCCTAGGCTAAAAGCACATCATTAGTTTCATACACATAGATATCGATTTTATCGTTTTGTGCCCTTTTTTACACTTACCTTAGAATTTCCGACAATTCTTTCTTAGCGGATTCTATACATCTAAATTATACTCGATAACTCTGTTTTATGGAAGAATACATTTGCATCGCACCTGGCAATTTTTTTCAAAATGTCTGTACAACATTTGCAATTGTAGCAACATGTGTATGTGTATGTTAATGACGATGTAGTGGTAATTATCATTAAAATGTTAAACATCACAAGGAGCAAACTTTGGCTTTACGACACAAACATTAATTCTGCTTATGACAGTTTATAAAACGTTTGTGTGCATGTATGAAAGCATTTGTATAGGTATTCATGTGTAGCTACATGTTAAATATGTATAAATGGCATTTAACGTAATTGTGTTGTGATTTGTAAGTCTGGCTGTCCGGCAGCAGCTCTTCTCTACGGTACGACTGCAATTGTATATTTTTAAGTGAAGCAAAGTTTTGTTACAAAATAAAATGGTGTTATAAACAATATTTACGCAACACTTTATCATCAGCTTAAATAAACACACAAATACACAACACATCTACTCATACATGAGCGTGTGGTTGTTATTTTTTTTTAGATAAATTTATCTTACATACAAACAAACACATAAGGATATATGAACGTACGTTTGTATATCTCCGTTTTTGTATGAACACATATTTTCTCAATTTAAATCACATTTTGTGTAACCAGAAATAACATCCTTCATCCCTGTAAATTACAACAACAATTGTTAAAATAACACACACACATACACACACCCACACACACACACACAGCACTCATGACGCCTGAGAACGAGAGGGTATAAAAATAGTAAAAAAGCTTCAAATCAAAGAATAATAATACAGTGCAACGAATTTCTGCAAATGCAATGTGTTTTTCCAACATGACGATAAATAGTTGTTGCACTTGCACACACACACACATACACATCAATAACACAAATGTGGCACACAAAAAAAAGCCACAAATTGTGTGAAATTTAAACACACCTCAAGCATTAAAGTGTTAAGGTAGTCCTGTAAAAATATTGAAATATTTATACAAAACAATTCAGAATACTGAAATGGTCTGTGACCCCACCAGATGTAACCGATCGGCTTTAATGGGTTAAAGTCCTGTTTCTATGCATAGATTTTTGTGTAGCTTTCTTGTGTTTCTTGTTTTCTTACTCACGTTGTTTCTTTGTCTTTTGAATTTCCGAAAAAATTAAAAATATATATATTTAATTTTTTTTTTATTAATTTTTTAAATTTTTATTGTATTTTTTATTTCACTTATGTTTTGTTGTTGTTGTTGGTTTTCTTTTAAATAACTATTAATCATTATCTTTTACATATTCTTTTTGTTGTTATGTTTTATTTTCATAATCTTAAATTTATTTTAATAAGTTTTCTTGTTGTTGTTGTTGTTGTTTCATGATGTATAATAACTAAATTTTCATTTTATAAATATAATATAAGGGTAATAATATATATTTTGATGATTCTTGTTTTATTAATTAATTTTTGTTTTTATTTATTTCCCATAATATTTATGTTTACAATTTTTTTCTTTTGTTTAAAGTTTAATAGTTTATTTAAACTCTTTGTTTATGTTAATTATTTGTATTTTATATTTCTTCTTTTTTTATAATTTGGTGTAGGATTTAATAAACGTTTTACGTAAAAATACACATGCTTATTAATTAATATAAAAATAAAATTATTAAACAAAGTAGTGTAAAAAAAATATGATTTTTGTTTTAAACGAGATAACAATTTAAAAAATATATTAAAAGAATAAAAAAATTAAACCAAAAATTATATATAAAACAATTGTTAAGAATAAATAATATATAGTTTTTGCTTTTTTTAAATTAAAATAATACTTTAAAATATATCATTACATGAGTTATATTTTTTTTATTAAACTAAATTAATATTTAACAAAAATTTACAAAAAAAAATATATATTTAAAAAAAATATAATATATTTGAAGAATTTATTATTTATAATTTAAATAAAAAATTCGTTGATTTTATCACTTGTTATTTTGCAAGGAACACAAAAAAAAAACTTTTATTCGATTTCGGCTTAAAAAGTTTTTGAAATTTTTCATATCTTTCCAAAGAATCTCAAAAAGACACAGACACCGAACAGTTAGAGGTTTAAAAACATGTACAAAAATATTCGTCACACTCTTGTGCATTTAAAACAATTAAATCCGTTCTTCACTTACTACAGAGAATTATACAAACGAGTGTTATTTAATTCCAAAGTGTAATACAAACATAAATTTTGGACACCGAACAAAAATTTTCCAAGTGCCAATTTTATAAATATTTATTTACTTCAATAAATATTCATTTCAATAAATATCTTAAAAATCGCCCTTTTTAAAAATTTTCTTTGATGCTGTGGAGCTTAACTGTGGTGTTTATTAACCATCATTATTTTGTCTAATATTTCTTAAAAGTCTCTTTTTTTATGTCACAACGTTTTACAGTTTACCAGACACGTAAGCCAACAAACTTGCTTAAGCTGTAATTAGAAAATTTTAAGCAAAAATGCGAAAAATTCCCTAAATCTGGGCGAAATTCAAAATTGACCTCACGCATACATATTTAAGCATTAGCAGCCATGTCACAAATTATCAAACGATCGACAGAATTTCTAATTCGGAAAGTTGACACTCCAGTAAAACCACAAACTAAAAATTCCCTTTGAAACTTCCTTCTACCTAAAAAGTTAAAAAACTCTGCATACTTTTAGGAACAGTAAATAAACTTTTGCTGCACACCATGTTTATTTACTGTTAAACATCGTGGGCAGCAAATGTTTTTTGATTTTTAAATTCGATTATAATGCTGCTAAAGGTAATTTCAAAACCCACTAGATGTTTAAACTCGGATATTTAAAAATTTGTAAGTTGACTCTCAAATAAAAAATTCCCTTTGAAACTTCCTTCTACCTAAAAAGTTAAAAAACTCTGCATACTTTTAGGAACAGTACATAAAGTTTTGCTGCCCACCACGTTTATTTACTGTTGAACATCGTGGGCAGCAAATGTTTTTTTAATTTTTAAATTCGATTATAATGTTGCTAAATGTAATTTCAAAATCCGCTAGATATTCAAACTCGGATATTTGAAAGTTTGTGTGAACAAACGTGTTTGAATATTTAATAATAAAAAAAAACTATTAACGGAAAGGGATGTAGGCCTACACGTGGCTTAAAATTATGTTTGTCTTCCTGCATTTGAAATATTCTATTATTGTTTTTCTCTTTTGCTAAAAATCATTAAGCTGAAATCACATTATTGTAAAATTAACAAAAAAAAACATTTACAGAATGAAAATATTAAATAAATAAAATATTTTAGGAAATTAATTTTAGTATAATCTAAAAAGAAAAAAAACGCAAACAAAAATATTAACAAAAAATTATAACAATTACTATTCTAAACAGTGAATACATAAATTTGTATTTTTTAAAATATTTTATTTGTAATAAATTTAATTTATTGTGTTTTTTTTTTTCTTAAATGTTATTTTTTTTAATTAAACTACTTTTAATTATTGAAATATAAATAAAATCCAAAATAAATATTGAAATAATATTTGAATTTTATTAAGTATAATTTTTACTTTTATTTATTATATATTTTAATATTTACTTTTTTTTTATATATAAATAATGTAAATTATATAGACGAATTAATGCTTAAAATTTAAAGTATATTTTTAGTTTTGTTGTAGTTGTGGTTTGTTTTTTTTCCATTTTCATTATTAATAAATTTTAAGTTTTATTTAATAATTAAACTTTAAGGCAAATAAAAGTTTCCATCTAGTTTACAAATCCTAATAATTATGATTAATTATTTACTTTTCATTCGTAAGATTTTATTTTTATATTATTAATTAATTTATATTATTGTTTAAACCATTTCAAAAAAAGTTTACTTTTTATATAAATATTCCTTGTTTTATTTGCAAATAAAATTCAAACTGAATTTATGTATTCCATATATAAAAAAAAAAATAAATCTCTTTAGGATGAAATTAATAATTACTTTTCTTTAAGAGTAATTAATTTAGTTATTTGTGTTTGTTAAATATTTAATAAAATTTTAGAAAAAGTATATAATTTTCATTACTATTTTATAATAAGTGTTAATATTTTGTGATAAGGTCATGTAGTAAAAAATTTGCAGAACCTTAAAAGGTGCTGTAGCAACTTTTAAGTGTTGGAAAGTTGTTTTTTAATATTATATTTAAAAAAAAATTTCAATAATTTTATCAGTTTTGGTGTGAAAAAGTAACCTTATCACTTTGACGCTTACTACTTTTAAATAAAATTTTAGAAAATGTGTGTAGGTTTATTTTAGTTGTTATTGTTATCTGTTTAAGTGTTAGTGTTTTGCATAATCAATATTTAATTTTAAAAATATTTTTAGTAACAAGTTACAAACAGTGGGTAACAAAAAAATCACATACACTGCCAGAATTTTGGACAAAGTAGGGTAAAAAGTTTTTGTTTTTTCATTTTACTTTATCGAAGAAATGTTGTTTAATATGGCTTTCCTTGCCTTACCCACTGTTGCAGTTTTACCTTTTTACTTTATAATTAATATTTCTATATAACCTTACTTTCTCGTCTTCAGCTTCTTCTTCTTCTTCTTCTTCTTTGCTTTCATTTATAATTATGAATTAACTTACTTAGCTAAGTTTAGAACATGGTTGATTTGTTTTCTTTTATATTTATTAATTATTTTATTATAATTTTATTAAATTTATATTTTATTTATAATAATTCGTTTTAGCTTAAATTTGATATTTCGTATTTATTTATTGTTGAAGAATTTTTTTAAAAAATTCTGTTCATTTGTTAAAAAAAAAATTTATAGTAACTTCATTTTAATTATATTTATTTATTTATAAACTTTTTAAAGTGTGTATATTTTTAATTATTTTTCATAGTTCTGTTGTTATTGTATAATTTAGAAAAAACATTTGCAATATAACGGTGTTTGGTTTAATCAAAGATTTTTTTTAAAGTATCATTTTAGGGGTTTACTCTTATTATTTTTAATTTTTTGGTTTTCGGTTTTTTTTGTTTAAAAAATTATAACACTTCTTAAAGAAAAAGTAAGTAAGTGGAGATAGTATGAGCATAGTTTAACTGTTTTCATATATTTATTTAAGGTCTGTTTATAATGGACGGAAACATATTTAGGCATAGTTTTTTTTTTTGGTATAAATTTACGATTTTTCTTATTTTATTTATTTAATGTTATTTTGGTTAAAGTTAAGGGATTTTAAAGATGTCTGAATAAACTTATTATGTATGTTTGACAAGAAGAAGGGGCACTGTAACATTTTGGGGCTAAAAGATTTAATTTATATATTTTTGCTTTTAGTTAAAATAATTTTAAAAATGTCTTAAGAACATTAAAATACATTAAAATATTGAAGAGCGAATTTTACGAATTTTGGAGAAATGTATAAGAAGAATGTACATGTACATGCACATTTGGTTTGTTTTGTCTTAAATCTAATAGATGCCTGTGTGGCATCTCTAAAGGTTTATATGGTGCAAAACTGGCCTAATTATAAAAATCTGTGGACCGAACAAGACTTATGACCCAAAATTTTACGATCAGTTTTTAATGGCGGCTAGCTGTTAGCGAGAAGGCTTAGTCCTTTGTCAGTTCACCACAGAATTTCTTAAGTAATGCTTATCTTCGTTCGTCGCTGGAATACGAGATCGTTTTTGGTTTTAAACCATGTGACATAGAGTAAGTTTTTTACCGCACTCTGTATTGGTTCATCGGGCAAATTCTCATAACAAAAGGTGTCTTGAAAATTTATTTTAACTTTTTAAATGGCTTTGATCCTTGTCGGCTTCTCAAGCTTTATACAAAGTTATATTTTCGAAGTTTCGATACTTTTTTTTTAGCCTTAAGCAAGCAGTTCTGAAATGAGGATTCTGGTACACCGGCTGTGCCTGGTGTTTTTATCATGTTTTTTCTGCCTCCAGACAGTGGTTATGAAATGGGCTGTCTGTAAAAGGGTTCTGACGTTTTTACCAAAATCTTTTTGTAGTAGTTTTGCAATGTGGATTCTGGGACATTTTTTAAATCTGGTGGTTATATAAACATGTTCATTTTCATACTTTTTCGATTTTCAGCCAGTGCTTGTGTAATGAGGATTTTAGCACACTTGTTGCGTCTAGTGCTTGTAAAATCAACTTAAAGTATGCGCATAAATTTTTTTAAACTTTTTTCGGTATTTGCAAAAACTTTTATAGTGGTTTTGAACTGTGGATTCTGAACCACCTGTTGTCTAAGTGTCTGCATAAACATTCTGTAGTATTTGCAAGTGTTTAAACTTTTTGCAGTCTTGAACGTACTAAAAGACTTGGTGTTTCTGGTCCCTGTATCAACATTCTAAGGTAAGCGCAAAAGGTTTTCACCTTATGCAATCGCAATGCTGGACCTTTTCAATCTAGTGGAGTTATAAACATTTTATGGTATTTATTAATTTTTATAGATTTTCCTTTTTAGAAGCCATTGCTTGTGCCATGAGGACTCTGCCACACTGGGTGCGTCTAGTGCTTGTAAAATAAATCTAAAGCAAAAAGTTTTTTATAATTTTTTCGTCCTAAGGTCAGAAAATTGTGTATTAAATTATGTGTTTGCAAGAACATTTTAAAGTATTTGCAGCAATTTTTTATACTGGTTTTAAAATGTAGATTCTGAACCACCTAATGACGAAGTGTTTGCATTAACATTTTACCATATTTGCAAGTGTTTATAAATTTGTCCGCCTAAAGTCAGGTATGGTACTTATGATGTCCAGTATTTGTAAAAACAATCTACAGTATTGGAAAAATTTTTTTGAGTGGTTTAGCAATGATGATTCTGCGCCACCTATTGTCTAAACATTCTATAGTATTAGCAAGTCTTTATACCTTTTTTCAGCCTTGTTAATTCTAAAAAAGGAAATTGTGGCTTGAATTTTGTGTTTGCAAGAATATTCTGAAGTATTTGCAAAATCTTTTTATAGTGGTTTTGAAATGTGGATTCTGGACCACTTATTGATGAAGTGTTTCTATTAACATTTTACAATATTTGCTAGTATTTATACATTTCTCGGCCTAATGTCAGGGAAGTGTGGTACTTATGATGTGTCCAGTGTTAGTAAAAACAATTCACAGTATTGGAAAACGATTTTTGTAGTGGTTTAGTAATGATGATTCTGCGCCACCTATTCTCTAAACATTCTATAGTATTAGGAAGTTTTTATACTTTATTTCAGCCTTGTAAATTCTAAAATACCTAATGTTTGTGGTACCTGCATGAACATTCCAAAGTAACCACAAGAGGTTTTTAGACCTATACCTCAAGCCAGTAGTTTTGCAATGGTATTCCTGAAACACCTGGCGTTTAGCCGAAAAAAGTTGCTAACCGGTAGCAGTATTATTGCGGTTGAGCATCTGAGATAAAAAATAATTTTATTATAAATGAATAAAGTTCAGCCCTTAAAATGTTACAGTTTAGTTTTTGCTCTTCATTGGTTGACGTTCGATTTAAATATATTTTGAGATTATTCTTGATTTTGATTAAGGTAAAAGTTTTTTTGTGGATTGTGAAATTGCTTAACTGTTGTTAATTGTTTTTTTTTTGTTATTTCTATAAATGGAAAAAAATAATTATTTTTCTTTTTTGGAATTCAAGAGAAGGAAATAGGACTGGTGGTAAGGTATCTGAAATTATACTCAATATAAGCCGTAGGCCAAGCACAACGATTATGAATTGGGAATTTCAGGGGGTATTGAGAAAACTTGCTGCCTTTTAAATTGTCTCATTGGATCTAAAACTTTCTCCGTTTTCTTTCATGTTTTTTTTTCGAATGTAATAAAAATTAGAAAATATTGTTCGGTTTAACACATATTTACTAACTTTTATTGTTGTCGCACATGGGCCCAAATTATCTCCATATTTTTAAGGTATTTTTTTTTATAGTAAAAAAGTGTATATAATTTCCGTTAATTATAACCAGTCCTTAAAAAAAATACAAGTATGCCAAAGTTTTGTTAAGGAAGATCTAAATAAATTAAACAATTATATTAATGCATGAAAATTTTTTGTTTGGAAAATCATGAAAAAAATAGATAATTTTTAATTGTTTGCTATCGTTAATTATATTATCAATTTATTTATATGTATGTATTAAAAAAGATCACATTTCAATTCTTTTTTTTTCCTCATTTAGTATATATTTTATTTAAATTGGTTTTTTTCATCAACTTAAATTTAAAAATATATTTTCTTTGTTAAATAAACAAATAAGTGTTTATTTTATTTTGTTGTTTTTTTCAGTTAAATACAATAATGTATAATTTAATTATAGTTATGAGTAAAATATAAAATATTCTCTTCTTTAAATAAAGACGTAAATCAAGAGTTAAAAATAATTATTAATCTGTTCAATTAAAATGTTTTTGTTTATTTCTTTAAGGAATTTTTCAAACGCTTCTTTTTAATGAAATTAGGAAGTTGTTGTTTTTTTCTTACTAAATATTTTTTTTTATAATATTAGTAATTTTTTTTTTAATTCATTATTAAATATGTAAAATATTGTTTGATTTTTTTTAATTTTATTAATTTTTTTTTGTGGTTTTTTGTTGAGTTTTTATAAAAAATATTTATTTATTTGTTTTTGTTTTGAATTAAATTTTTTCAGTGTAGTTTCAGTTTATTTGTTAAATTGTTTTGTAAAAAAAGATTTGAATTTTTTTGTTTGTGTTAAAAAAAGATTTTTTTTCGAGTATTTTTTATTTTATTTTTTTTCAATAATTTATTTGCTGTTGTTGGTTTCTGTTTTGTCTTGTTTTATTTTAAAATATTTTTGTTCATATTTTCTTTTTCTTTATTTGTTGTAATAAATCGTTGTTGCAAAAATAGGACGTGACTTTACTTTTTGTTTTAGTTTTTGTATAATTTTCTTTTAATATGTTTTTCAAGTTATTTTGATTAGTTTTTTTTTAATATTCTCTATAAATATTTATTGTTTTTCCCCTTTCTTGTTCTTTAGTTAAACAAAGTTTTGTTACAACTCCACATCGCTAAGACTTTATAAGGAATACTTTTGGTTTTTCATTTTTAAAAACTATTATCCAATAAAAAAAATATATAAAATTAAGTCGTTTCCAAACAAATTATAAAACACAATATCTAAATATTCGTTGTGCAAATATTTCCATCAGTTTATTCTTAGGATTATCACATAAGGACTTTTGTTTCATCTGGTATATTTTCTCGGAAAATTCTGTCCTCGGTTTTAGACTGATAATGATGCTCACAAAAAAAATTTTTTTTTTGGTAGTAGAACTTATAGTTCGCAGTTAAAAAACTTATCTCAATAAAAAGTACAATATATCAAAATTACTTCCGCTGTCATTCCGCTGCACAGAAAAAGGTTTGTTACATTGTATATAATATTTTCTGTTTTAATGCGCAGCCGTGTCTACTAAGTTATCGTTACATGGTCACACAAGATTACCGTAGTCGAAACACCGTAGTTGCAAATACCACAACTATAACATTTGCAAAGCGTTTTTGCGGTGGCCGCAAATTGTACTACATAATTTTGGGAAAAAAAATTGTGATAATCATATCTATTGTTGTCTGCAACCATATATAGTTAAGATGACGACAGCTTTAATTACAATATTGTGGTATAAAATAATGGTCATGACACACAAACACCATACAATTACATATTGTTGTCTGCAACATAATATGGTTGTGACAAACTTGTTATTAATGTAACATGGTTATCGTATTTATAATATCCTGGTAATATATTATCATCGAGCCACAAATATTTACAGCAATTATATAATGTTCTCTGCAATAATAATATGATTGTGGTAAACAAATTATAGTGTCATCATAATTCTATTATGCTGGCAATATTTTATATTCGAGACACACATCTTTACAGCAATTATATAATGTTTTCTACAACAATAATATGCTTGTGGTAAACATATTATAGTGTCATCATAATTATATTATGCTGGCAATATTTTATTATCGAGACGCACATCTTTACAGCAATTATATAATGTTCTCTACAACAATAATATGCTTGTGGTAAACATATTATAGTGTCATCATAATTATATTATGCTGGCAATATTTTATTATCGAGACGCACATCTTTACAGCAATTATATAATGTTCTCTACAATAATAATATGATTGTGGTAAACAAATTATAGTGTCGCAACCACTTATTTTACTGTATCCAGCGAGTAGTATAGTCGTTCAGACAGTCTTGGCAACTATCGAATATTCTATGCAATAATATCAGGTGACTTTAAACATATTATGCTTGCAACAAATCGTTATTGTGTCATATATTGACACAAGAATTATACCACATTTTCTGCAGTAATAGTAAAAACCTAAGTCCCTGTTGTGGCATATCGTGCAATGGGAAAGTAACCCAATGTGTAACAAAATATGACTGCGGTAAATAATTCATCGTTGTGGCATTGCTAGTAAAGCAAAATTTCTTGGTATAACAATTCCGCACTCTTATTCATGGCAATAATCCTTGATGCTCACTAGCAAACATTAAACATTTTTTGCTAGAAATTTAAAAAAAAAATAAACTCTTAAATTACGTTAATTACTTAAAGATCTTAAATGCTGCAGGGATAGTTTAGAGACAGACACCGATCATCTTTTAATTATCAAGTTAACACTAGAATTAGTTGGACACCAGCCGGGAAGCAAATATTCATCTATATGATGTTAGACATGTTACTAAGCAGCGTAGTCCCGTCTTTACTGAGGCAAACACATCAAGATGCCTTTTGAAAATTAAAGCCAGTAATTGTATGCGGTCAGAAACAGATCTTAATTGAAATCAGTAAAAATGATATTATCACGCTGGACAATATTATGTTTAGAATTTATTTGATTATACTCTAAAATAATGCTTTTTAAGTTAAATGTAAAATAGACTTACAGAAAAGTCGGAATAGTATAATTTAGGGGTGTGGACTACAACAATAGATAACTGAACATATTATGATCAGTTCTATCATGTTATCTTATGTTCCTGCTCCTTGCTACGATTTCAATGTGATGCTAATATTCAAAAGTTATTTATATAGAGAAACAGCACTCGAATTGAGCTGAAAAGGCTTACGAAATGATCACGTTGTGACGAAAAAAGTCATTTTCAGTTGACCTTGAATTAATTTGTTGCGGAAAAGAGATCAAAACAGGACCTGAAATAGGGAAAAATGAAGGATTTAAATTTAATTTAAAGTTAAATTCCATTTGTTAGTAAAAATTCGCAATGAAAGCTGAGCATTTATATGGCAAGACTGATAAACAGTCAACAAACTTTTCTTGGCCATATTTGTTTTTTTTTTGACAACAAAACTTTAAATTTTGCAAATAAAAAGCTGGGCAATTTTCAGTTCCTCCACAATTTAGTATTTTTTGTTGTTGTTTGTTTTTAATAAAATAAAACTTGTTATTGAATGAAACAAATTATACATCTTTTTAATACCTTTCATAGCGATGCAGAGCTGTCCATTCTATTGTAATTTATTTAAAATATACAATATAAAAATTGATTAAAGAAAAACAAAAAATTCCTCAACTTAAAATTTTTTCTATTTAATTTATTTATTTGGTTTTTAGTTTGAATCAGTAATATGGAACACTAGTGTTTTATTTCTTTTAATAATAATATTTTTTTCTTTCTTTATTTCATCTAAATTTTTCTTTATGTTATTATTATTTTATTTTGTTTTAAATATTTAAGTCTTGCTAAAGTTTTGGAGAAAAAAAATCTTTAATTAATAATTTCAATATTTTTTCCATTTTTTTCTACTCTATTTTAATGATTTTTTTTCCTTTTGAAGTTCTTGTTTTTGTTTTTTTTTGTAAATAATTCATCAACCTTTAATTTTCTTTAATTATTGTTAATGGAAATGTAGAACAGTAAATTTTTATCTTGTCAACATTTAACTCTTTTGGTTTCAGGCATTTAGCACGAGCACATGCTTCAATTGTTAATACGCGAAGTTATTAAATTTTTGGTATCAAGTGAATGAGAATTATAACATGAAAAAATGGCTTCAGTGGTGAAGTGGTTGTAAAGTATAAAATTTGAATTTAAAATTCAGGAAGATAATTTTGAAATGTTGTTGTAATTTTAATCAAACTCTCGTGACTGAAACATTTTTTTTTAATTTTGTTGTTTATTAATTTGTTTCATCTATTTATTTGTTATTTTATTTTATTCTTTTTTGTTAAAAACTCTACTATTTCCTCTTTTCCATTTATTTATTTATTTATTTTTTTTTAGTTTTATTGGTTTATAAACATTTAATTGTTCAACAGCACTGATTTTTTTTGTTTTGTTTTAGATTTTCTAGAAATTTCTATAAAATTGATTTTGGTTTTCATTAAATTTCATAAATTTTGAAAATTATTATTTTGTTGTTGTAATATTTTTTCAAAAAAGTGTTACTTTTTCGTGTATTTTTTATTATTAATATTTGTTTTTTGATTAATAAAAAAACCTGCCTTAAATGCGTGTCCAGCATTTAAGGGAAATTTCCTATAATTTTATTTTTAGAGTAAAATTTTTTTTGTTTATGTAAAAATGTTTTCTTGTAATAATTATTGTAGTGTGTAATTTAAATGTAACTATTTGTTTAAGTGTATATATTAATTAATACTAGTAAGTACTTTGGATACTTTTTTTTGCCGTGTAGTTGTGTGGTTGTGAAGTTAAGTAAATAAAATATATTCTAAAACAAAACGAAATGTTTCTTTAAGATGATTGAGTTTTTGTTTGTGAAATTTGTTTTTCATTTTAGTTAAATTCTATTAATGAGAAATAAATGAGTAAATGGTTTAAACATTTAATAGTTTTTGCTTTTTTAAATATGAACATTGGGGATGTTTTTTATTTTTTTTTAAGTAGAGTAATATTGAGTTATTTTAATATGTTACAAACACACTTAAATAATGTTTCGTTTAGCTATTTTAAACATTGGGTTTTTAGGACTAGACAAATGCCTTCAGGGGATTTGAGGAAGAAGTTTCGGAATACAATTATCAGGCAGCACTGTTTGTGTAAATGGTTAAAATTAAAGACAGTCCCGAAATGGAAAACTTTTTTTTATAAAAATAATCACAGAGAGTCGAATTGCCACAGCATTAGAAGTATTATAGAATTAAAAACTGAAAGAACGTTTAATTAAAGCTTTAAATGATTTTATAACTATTTTCCTAAAGAATGTTAAATTTTTTTTTAAAATATTTGAATAATTTCTAAAATACTTAATTTTGTAAATTACTTTGCGTTAATAAAATTTATTAAAAAAATTTAAAAAAATAGGTCCTTAATAAAATTTTAGGTTTCAAAAAAGCTATTATTTCATATTTCTTTTTTGAACTGTTAATTTAAAAAATAAGTACTAAAATAAGATTTATGGTAAAATTGAAAAATATGCTTATACAAATTGAAAATTGATTTTTCAAATCAAATTTAAAATTTTTTTATTTTGAAAATTTTCAAAGTTTCTTTCAAAGTTTTCGTTATCGTATTCATAAGAAAATTATTTAAATTTCATAAAAATTTCGTAGGAATATCAAATGAAGTTTTGTTACAAAGCACTTGTAACAAATATAGTCGCCTCCGCTTTACTGGAAATAATCAAAACCCAATTTTTTCAGTTATTCGATCTTTATTTTAAACGTAGTTCGGATTACTGAAATTTGTTACAGTTAAGCGTACTGCTTAAAATCAGTAAAACAATATTTTTTATATCAAATCTGTATAGTTTTTTTACGACAATTTAACGTAAAAATTTTATATAAAAAATTATTCATAGAATTATTTATTGTGTTGTTGAAATTTTTCACGAATTCCACGAAAATGTCTAACCATTTGAATTGACAATATAATAGACAAATACATTTTGCCATTTAATTTTTTAACAGACAAATAATTACTGCTGATGAAAGTGTAGCGGCCTTCGAAAACAGCTTTTCTGCTGTGTAAGTTGGATAATCATAACTGACGTTGCTTGACTTTTCTTTATGCCTTAAAGACACTTAAAACAAATTTTCCATCAATTAGACCATCAATCTTATTGAATTTTATATATGAACAAGTACGTTTTTATATTAGTTTTTAATAAAAATTTTAAATAAGAAATTTAGACCAATTGAATGGAAAAAGGTACATTTTTTTTTTTTTTTTTGAAAATTAGTACAACTTGTAGAATCTCATTTTGCATCTTTAATTTGAACTAGAACGCAAATCCATTATCAATTCTGTATATTGCTGGCTGATCGATATAAGTGCAATTTTAAGGATGTTGCAAAATTTGCAGTCCTATTACAAAGTATTTGGATTTGAATGAATTAAACTCGAAACAACTAGACTTGAAGTGATTATTTTCCATAACAAAAAAACTGCTGAAACTCTTTAAACATTTTATTTAGCAAATATCACTGTCATTTGCTTTTTGTAAACCATCATTAAAACTAGTGTGTGCTGCCTTTTTTTTACAAAAAAAAAAAAATAAAAAAAATAATTGCAATTTCTATTCTTTGCTGGCTAAGATCTTAATAAAATAAGTATTGAAACTTACTTCCAATCCGGCCAGTTCTTAGTGCTGCGGCTGGGGTGTAGCTGAATAAATGAAGGCATGTGTCGGATGTCCGGTCAATGCTGAAACTTCGGTTGGTTGTGTTAAAATGGGTATGCAGTTTGCATTGTAAGTGCTATTGGAGAGTGCGGTGCCCAGGAGCAGAGGCGGCGGGGCTTGTGTGGCGATGGCTATTGTCATGGCCGTAGCGGCTGCAGCTGCAGCTGAAGCATTAGGCGCCGGATGCGATGGAGCCTTGAGATAATTGGCTGTGGTTGGTGCCGTTGTTGTTGTTGGTGGCGGCGGATGTAGGGTTGCAGCTGCAGCTAAAGGCAAATAATTAGCTGCCATTGGTGTGGGTATTGTGGCTGTGGATGTTGTTGAGTGGGTTGTAGTTGTCGAAAGAGTGGGAGAGCAGGCTTTGGAGCACGATAATGATGAGGAGGCGGACGATGATGTTGAGGCAGCCGAAGGTGAATATGGTGAGGTGATGTGATGGTGCTGGTGAGGTAGTGGATGAGTGTGGTGTTGCTGCTGCTGTTGCTGCTGATGATGGGAAAGATGCGGATGTTGTTGATAGTGGAGATGCTGATGGCGATGTTGGCTATTGTAAGTTGTATTGGCAGTTGTATATTGTAACTGTTGATATTGATGCTGCTGTTGTTGTTGTTGTTGTTGCGGCGGTGAGGTATGGTAGATATGTGTGAGAGCAGTTGCGTGTTGTGTTGGTTGCTGTTGTTGTTGTATATGATGATATAGATTTGTTTGTGTTGTCAATGCTTTTCCTGCAGTTAGACATGCTGGTTGTGGTTGTTGCTGATGATGTTGTTGTTGTTGCTGTTGAGTAGTTGTATAGCTTATCGTTGTCGGCGTATAGAAATGTTGTTGATGATGGTGTGGTTCAATTATAATCAAATTGTTGTTATAATTTGTAGTTGTAATTGTTGCCGTTGTCGATGGTACTACAACGCCACACGTTGCTGCTGAAGTTGTTGTTAGTTTCAGTTGCTGTTCATAATCATGCTGTTGTTGTTGAAGTGTTGTTTGCGTTTGCTGTTGCTGCTGATTGTGTGTATTGATATTGTTATTATTGTTATTGTTGTTGTTATTGTTGCCATTAATTAATGCTGCCATAATATTAGCGGGCGGCAATACAATTGGTATGTGATAATATTTACATTGTTTACGTCTGCACTGACCATTCGCATGATCACGACACACAGCCACGCGTTGATCACATACTTCAACCTTATCGTCTGCATTAGTTTTATTAGAAAAATGGAAAGGAAACATTTGCTCAGTTATTGGACTTTAAGTGCGTACTCTTATTAAAATTAAAGTGATTTGAGAAAAAACTGAAGCTGTGTGAATTTACTTGAAACTCTAAAAAAAATATACTTGAATACCTGCTTAATTAATAACGAATCAGATATGAATTCACGCTTA
Source organism: Linnaemya tessellans (assembly GCA_951800035.1). Taxonomy (NCBI): domain Eukaryota; kingdom Metazoa; phylum Arthropoda; class Insecta; order Diptera; family Tachinidae; genus Linnaemya; species Linnaemya tessellans. The sequence continues at coordinate 10,640,102 of OX637534.1, forward strand.
AATTTAATTTAAATCTATTAAAAATAATTAAATATATTTGAGAGATTTTCTAGAATTTATGTTTCAAAGCTAGATTTACATATATGGCACAAGTTGTTTGCTGTGTTGTTTTTTAATTTATTGTGTGTATATTTTACTAATTACTGGTAAAAAGTGTCGTACGTTTTGTTGAATGATATACGGTCATATAGATAATCATGCCTCAGCGACCGTATTCATCCAGATTTGAGCCCCGGCGTTTTTTCCTGTGAAAATTCAAGGTATTTTTTGAACATACCTATCGTAGAGCGAAAAATAAAAATATTGAATTTTTTTGGGGTTGCGCTGCCATTGATGAATAAAAACATATATTTTTTGTGAATGAAAAGTCGTCGTATATTTTGAACAGACCTCGTAAGGAGTATATAACAAAAGTATTAAATATTTTGCGTTGCGTTTCAACGAGACTAAATAGAAATTGGTGAAGAAATAAATATTTTTTCTGAGAATAATGAAAATTCGAGGTATTTTTTTAACATACCTCGTATAGAGCAAACAATGTAAATATTAAAAACGTTGCATTGTGTTTCAAGGGGTTTGAATAGAAATAATGAGTAAATAACTGTTTTTTAAAATGAAAATTGAGCATAATTTTTGAACATACCTCGTATAGAGAAAACAATAAAAATGTTGGGTTGCGTTTCAAGGGGACTAAATAGAAATTGATGAATAAAAATATATACATATATATTTTTAAATTCATCGTAAATTCTGAACAGGCCTCGTTAGAGCAAAAAATAAAAATGTTGAATATTTTTTGGCGTTGCCTTGCAAGGGATCTAAATGGCAGCTGATGAATAAAAAAATATACTTTTTGTGAATGAAAATTCATTGTATATTTTGAACAGACCTCGTATGGAATGTACATATAATAAAAATTAAATATTTTGCGTTGCGTTTCAACGAGATTAAATAGAAATTTGTAAGGAAATAAATATTTTTGGACAAGAATCAAAATTCAAGGTATTTTTTGAACATACCTCGTATAGAGCAAACAATGAACATATTAAAAAATTTGCATTGTGTTTCAAGACGACTGAGTAATAATGATGAATAAATAAAAAAATTTTTAGAATGAAAATTTACCATAATTTTTTAACAGACCTCGCATAGAGAAGGTAATAAAAAAAATTATTGGATTGCGTTTCTACGAAACTAAATAGGAATTGGTGAGGAAATAAATATTTTTTGAGAATAATACAAATTCAACGTATTTTTGGAACATATCTCGTATAGAGCAAATAATACAAATATTAAAAAAATTTGCATTGTGTTTTATGGGGACTGAATAGAAATGATGAATAAATAACTATTCTTTGAGAATGAAAATTTACCATAATTTTTGAGCAGACCTCGTATAGAGAAAATAATAAAAATATTGGATTGCGTTTCAACGAAACTAAATAGGAATTGGTGAGGAAATAAATATTTTTTGAGAAGAATACAAATTCAACGTATTTTTCGAACGTACCTCGTATAGAGTAAATAATACAAATATTAAAAAATAGCATTGTTTTTTATGGGGACTGAATAGAAATTAGTAAATAACTATTCTTTGAGAATGAAAATTGATCATAATTTTTGAACAGACCTCGTATACAGAAAAGAATAAAAATGATGGTTGAAATGATGGAAAAGTCAAGGTATATTTTGAACAGACCTCGTATAGAATTATAATTTTATATTGTTAAGTTCCAATCAAGGCTAAACTAGAATTGGGATGGTCTCGTTCATTCGGTCGTTTTTGACCAATCGGTATGGTTTTTATGGATTTGATTGTCTGCTTTAAAATGAACAGATAATCTAAGTCTGGAAAAAAGTCTATTGTTTACACTGGCGTGGAACTACTTTAGCAGTTTGCTTAAATTTGTTGCCATCAACGAAGTCTTGCCAAGAGACTTTCTTCCCAAGGATCGTATGGCATAATTTTCTAGCTGGCACAGCTGTCATCAGATATATGATCACAGCCATATAATTTATAAAGGACTTATCGTTGATTTATTGTTAAAAATCAATTACTGTAGCTTGTTTAGGTTCATAAAACCCTAAGAAATTTTTAGGTTCTGAAATTGATATCATAATTATAATTTAATAAATTTTTTTCAATTTAGACTTAACCAACAACTATGGCAAATTATTTTCTGACAAATTCTTAATATATTCAATAAATACTTTAATAAATACTTAAGATTGTGGCAATATTTAGATAAAATCAATTTTAAATATTAAACTAAAGGCTAACAAATTTTGCTGAAGATTTTTGGAGAAAACGAAATTTAAAAGCCAACGTAATACAAAAGAGCTGTAATAAATAAATGCTACCATACACTAAAAATCAGTAACATACTAAGCCTTCAAAGGATAATAAATAAATAAAAATAAAAATAGGATAATCGAAAAGGAAAATATAATTTAGCAGCATGCACTTACCTCCAGTTAAATGAACGAATCTACAATTTAACCGACTGCACATAGATCTATTAAAATCTTGGCACACCGGGAGGGTGTCCAGTAACTAGAGATTACAAAAATGAAAAGTTGTTTTTGTTGTTGTTGTTGTTGGTATTTTGGTAGTAATTTGAGTTTTTTATAGTGAGTATATGTTTTTGTAGTTGTTGTAGCAATTGTTAATTGTTGTAGTTGTCGAGGTACAGATTTACGAGATGCGAGCACAATCAATAAAAAAAATATTTCAAAATAAATTTTACAAAATTAAAACAACATTTCACCAAATACAAGAGAAAACAATTATTATAAATTTTGGTTTGTTTGTTTGTTTTTTTTTTTCATAAAATTTGGAAAAAGAACATAATTTAGTGTGTGTTTTTTTTCAAATAAAATTATAAAAAAGGGAAGAAGAAAAAAGAAAGAAAAAAGAGCAAAATTAGTTTTATATTGTACATACTAATTATATAATTTGGTTTAGATTATTGTTATTATTTTTATAAAATTGTTGTTTATAATTGTTTTTCTGTATGAGTTTAAAAATAAATATAAAAAATAAGTTCAGTTCTTTTCTTTTTTTTTTTGTTATTACTTTAACTTATGGGCTAAATTTAAATTAAAATAATAAATATTTTAAGCTTAAGCCATGATTTCCCCCGAATTCTGTTATAAAAAAAAAATATAATTATTTATCGCTTAAGGTTTCTTAATTGTAGCTAAACATTCTATAATTGATTTATGTAAATAGATGTATTTTCCAGAGCTTTAGATTTGTTTAAAAACTAATTAAAAGTAAAGAAATTAAAATAAAAAAAGAAATAAAAAGAAATGGGAAGACAATAATTTGCAAAGACTTGACAGTGGGACCAGTACAAGGCCTGTAGAAGTTATGCTCAAGATCAATATAACGGGCAGTTGGAGATGCGCAAATCGAATGAGTTTGTTTTTACAGATGACTAAATTTTTAAAAAATGTTGCATTTCTATAACGGGTTCAGAAATCGATGGTATAAACAAGTTCAAGACGTTCTATTTTAAATATTTTGAAATCTGATTAAAAAAAATTAAAAAAATGCCAAATCACTTTGTTACTACTCTTGAAAACTAGTACTCAGACTCAAGTTCAAATCTGCGATTTTAATAGTTCCTTTTTTTGGTAGTTTTCTTGAATAAATTTTTTTCTTTTAGAATATTTTTATTATCACGAATCAGTACTGATTTCAAGGCCATTCTAATAGTTTGACGATGGCAAACAATTTTGTAATCATTCCACTCTTAATAAAAGCTTTTAATTTCAAAAATTATTTGTGAATTCGCGGATTCGCACTTCAACCTAATAAGAAATTCTCAACTCAGTAATTTCAACTTTAATTTTTGGCATTTATTTTAAGTTTATTTTTAAGCTTAAAATAATATCGCCAATTTTTCTAAGGGAATTTTGATAAAAGGTTCCCTGCTGAAATTAGTCTTGAGAGTCGCTAACAAACCCTAAAACAACCACATAATTTTTTAAATTAATTTGGGCAAAAAAATTACAATTGCATTAAAATTTATTGTTAAATATTTCCCTTAACTAAATTTTATATTAATTTTTGTTTATAAAAGTATTAAAAATTTTTTCAGTGTTTAAAATATTGCCGTGTCGGTGGTCAAGTTTCAATCACATTAAGCTCTCCTATTTATTTGTTGCTTCTGTTTTTTTTTTTAATTTTTTATAGAATTTTGAATTTGATGGCAACATTTTTGTTTTGTTTTCAATTTAAGTAATACTATTAATTAAATTAAAAAAGATGTGTGGTGTCGTGGGACACCGGATAGGAACGAAGTTCTTTATTATAAAAATATTAAATTTAAGTTCTATTCGAGGTATAAAGAAAATAATTATTCGGGTATAAATTTTTTATTATGATTTTTTTTCGCCGACCAACGAAAATGCAGAATCAATTTTGTTCCCAAACGAAATTGAATTCTGTCGCGGCACGGCTGCGTATGATTAATATTTGTTTGTATGGAATCGTATTACTCATACGTCTTACACTTTGATTTAGAAACAAAAAATCTTACGTTACGGACGTTTTTTTTCCGGTTAGGGTACCCCTCGGCATCGTCCCATAAGGAACTTCGTTCCAAAAATTAAAGGTTAAAACAATTACATCAAAATTCTCTTTCGATATTTTAATTGGTTTGTTATTTATTTTTATTGTTCTTTTTTTAAAGACAATCTAATTGGCGAAACAAATATTATATAGAAAGTCCTTAAACTTAAAGAATTATTACTAGAAAAAGAAAAAAAAATACTACAAATTCTTTTAGGAAAGGGGGCAATATGTAAAAAGTTTAATTGTACTGACAACTTTTAAAGAAAAATGGCGAAACGTGTAGTTTTCGAAGGTCGCAATACTTCCGTACTAATTTTCACATTTATTGCCTTTATAGCAATGGAAGAAACATAAACAAAGTTTATTTTTGCATACATTTAGGGGCCGCTAATTTCACTTATACATTTGCCGTGGTTTCTGTGGATATGTTGAAAAAAAGATTTCAGTTTTTTTTGTATTTTTTTTAAAGCAGCTATTGAAAGCAGCACGATATAAAATATTTTTTTCTTTCGTACAGGTTTTGAAAAGGATCTGAATATATAAGTGAATATAAATTTAATAGCAAAGAGTCATTACGTGCCTGTTACAAAAGAAATTGTAGGCAAAAAGTCAATATTAATTAAATTAATTTTTGATAGAAAAGTATTTTCCAGTTCTATTAAATCTGTATATTTAATTCTGCTTAAAATTAAAATCCGGCGTACATTTTCATACTTGTTTACGTCTCTTTAGTAGCCTCTGACACAGCCCCATAGTGCACAAATTGTGCTTTTGGGACTCGCAATTTCTTAAAACTTAAAATAAGCGGAGGTAGTAAAAAAAATTTAATAATTTGTAAGGATACCGATTTCCTGGTTATTTGACTGCATGAGGTAAATTGTGTAATGGCTTGTGAGGTCGTGTTGTGGCAATATGTTTGTGATGCGCCCTTGAAGTTTCAATGCAGCAATCTGTAAATCAGACACAAGTAACTGGAGATCTCACGGCAAATATGTTAATTTGCCGTATTTTGAATTCAGCCTTATCATCGACAACTTAATGTCCTGAAGACAACAAGAAGAATCGCTATCTTTCTGTTATATTACAGCAGCCTCTTTCATAGGTGTTATAGCAAAAATGGCTATCAAATATTCTCTCGTCTAAGTTGTCAAACTTTTACTAGTAGCCGCTCCATGCATTAGTTAAAAATAAAATTCAACCTCAGGCTAGCTTACAATAGATCACCTTGAGCACACCACCCACGTTGGGTCCTTTTGTACTTACAGAATCTTCGATACTGTTTTTAAATTGTAGAATACATTCTTTTTTCAGATAGTGTTGATAAGCAATAAAGAGTAATTCTTTTTAAATTTAATTGGTTTAGAAACACTTTTGCTTCTTGGCAAATGGATAAATAAGTTTAAAGAAAATACAATCTGTGGCCAATTTACCGCACTCGCTATCGATCGAAATTTCAATACAATTTAAATGGAAATTTCATTCGATATCAAATGCCGTAATTTGCCCCCTGATCTGATTTGAGCCTTCTGTTATTTAGAAATTATTAGGAATGTTTTTGTTTTTCAATTTAAAATGTACATCTTAAAAGCACTTTAACTTGTTTTCCCTATTGTAAAGCATAATTTCCACAGGCGTTGTACTTGGAGTTTTAAAAAGCTTTGATTCGGAAAAGCTTTAAAACCTAAAAATAAAAGTCTTACAAAATTAAAAAAATAAATAAATCAATTAAAATTATCAAAATTTATGTGTGAAAACTTAATTGAAAGAAGATAAATGTATAGAAAAGGAATAACTAAAAAAAAAGCTTAAAAAGCTTCATATAGAAAGCAGCAAGTTGTATTTCTCAACTGATTATGAAAATATAAATATAGTTTGTGATTTGATGTAGTCTACGATCTAAACAACACACGCACACCAGTTTCCATTCTTAAACAGATTAAAAGAAAAAACAAATTAAAGAAGAGAGAAAAGCCTAAATAAAAAAGCTTTGCCACTATACAATAAACTGAACTTAAATAACAAATATTGTTTTTATTTTTTATTTTAAAAACTCACATTTTCAGTTTTGATTTCGGTTTACTTTTCATTGCTTTTTGGGGCTTTTGATTTCGTTTTGATTCTAATATCACAATTTTTGCTTTAATTAGTTTAAATGGAATGTTTTCGTTTTTTTTTTTTTAAATTATTTTGTTAGAAAAAAATATTGTATATGAATTAAAGTTGGTGCTAAAGTTAAATTTTCTCTTGATTTTTAAATAATTTTTTGTTTGTTTTCGGTTTTTGGTTTTGGGAAAAGTAAAGCTCCTAAAACTCTGTTCGAATTGTTGGATTTTAAGAGATCTTTTTAACAAACACGCAGTTACAAATCCTAAATGACGGCACTAGAAATGGTTGGAAAAAAGAGACAAAAAAAGAATAAAAAGAAAACAATAAGCTTTTTTGTTGTTGTTGTTGTTGGTTTTGTTGTTTGTTATAAAACAATTAGGTTAAACAATTAGTTTTTGCTAATACTTTATATATGATTCTATATAAATATTTAATAAATAAAAGTAAAAAGCTTTGATGTTTAACAAGCTTAAAAGCTCTTCATTTTGTACTAGTACGTTAACATTAAAGTGTACAAATAGTAAGTTTCCTTGTTGTAGTTGCTGTAGATGAAGGCAAAACCAAAACTTAAAAGTAAGCACAACTAAAGCTTGATTCAAAAAAGCTTTTAAGCTAAACTTAAGCTTAAAAAGCGTTATGTATAGATTTTTGTTTTTAATTTGTTTAATTTTTACATAGACAGACTTTATTTTAAATTTTATTTTCTTTTAAACTTTCATTACCTAATTATGTAAACAGTGCCATTAATAAGTATGGGACACTGGGTGTGATATAATAACCGCCGATCAGAGTTATGAGCTGCTTACATAAAGTAGTTTTAAAAGGATTTTCAAAAAGGTTGAACGTATTGTTTTTTTTTTTAAGAAATTAGAGAAAAGTGGGAAAAAGAAGAAAGAAAAAATATGTATTTAAAAAAATTTCTTTGCGATTTTACAGAATTTTCTTAATTTTTAAGCTTAAACTAGTGCTAGGAATTCTAAAAAAAAACTAAGTCCTTGAATAAAAATTACAATATTTGTATCATAGTTGTTTACTATTTTTCATTTAAATACATTTGTTAGAGTATGAATGTGTATGCTATTTAATACTAATGCCTTGTTTCATTAGCTAGTATTTTTTATTTGTTTGTTTTTCTGAAAGGTAAATGGGAGTGTCATAACAGTCGTAATCATAATCATCATCATCGTCATCGTCGTTGTAGCCATCATCATCAGTCGTTAGTGTTAGTTAAATATTGGTTAGAGCTGAATAGAAAACTTTACAACAATCACAAAAACAGAAAAGCAAACAGTGACATCACCATCATCATAGACTAACATTAAATAAACATTCTGTTTTTTTTATTTTGAGTTTCCTTCAACTATCAGGCTTTAATTTAGTTTTCCCCTTCGCTCTGCTTGTAACAGAATATTTAGTAATTATAAGTACACCTAAGCTCTTATGCAGTAATTAAAAATAAAATTCGGGAAAGCAAGATAGAATATATAACGCCTTTTTTAAAAGGATATTGGCTTTATATAGAGCAAATGGTCAAAGTAAATAACTGGCATTTCATTAAAAAAAACTAATATACGATATACTTCCGAAAACCACTGCAAGGACTTGGGTTATAACAAGCATTGTTAATTAAAAAATGACATTAAAGCTAAAATTACATTTTGAGAGTATGGAAAATATACAACTATTTCCAAAATTATGCTGTTAAGCTGCTTAGTGAATTTCGCTGCAATCGGTTAAGGCACATGTCTGGCTCCCATATATCCTTTATTTTTAAAACTACATCTTAGCCACAATTATGCTCTAAATGCAACAAAAAGTTTTTAACAGTTTCGAAAGTTACAGCACTAAGCCCAATGCAAAATTTCATAACAATTATTCAAAGGACTTACTTATCTACCATATATCCTTTATTTTAAAAATTAGTTATTAGCCACAATTTCAATCAGAAAGCAGTGGAAACTGATAAATATTGCTTACATTAAGGTTCTAAAGTTATCGGTAAATTAATTGCAAACATTTTACAGCCAAGCTTATGTTCTATATATCCTTAATTTTAAAAATTGAATTTCAACAGACACTAATTTGTAACTACTTGTATAATTTTGTTGTTAGTAGCTGTAGCGAATTTCATTGCAATCGGTGCATGGACTTAGCTGCCTCCCATATATCCTTTATTTTAAAAAATTAATTTTTACTTGAAATATAGTAAAAAATACATTGAAAATTTGTTATTCTAAAGACTATTGTGCTCGACATAGCAAAAAATTTAATTCTAAGGATTAAAAGGACGAGTCTATATACATATATTGAATTTTGTATATTCGATTACTATTACTATTTCTAGAATTATAAAAATAAACTCTGTGCAAAGTTTCATTAAAATATGCACCAGGACTTTTTATTCTCCCATATATCCTTTATTTTACAAATTAGTTTTTGACTACAATCGGGATCACAAAACAATGGGAATTAGTAAATTTTGAGTTTAATTATGAACAAAACAGTAACCAGCCTGCCTCCCTCCCATATATCTTTAATTTTCAATGTTACAATTTAGTTCAATTTTAAATAGAAGACCCAACTTCTATTTTATTATGTGAAAATCCTGCCTGTAAGGCGGTATGAACTATTCATATTTGTAAAATTATACTATTCATTCAGTTGTGTGATAAATTTAATTTCGATCTGTATTAAATTGCTCTATTTTCTAATTCATTTTTTTTTTATTCCAGTGAAAATTATATAACAATTTGTAGAATTATGATGCTAAGCAGTGTAGCAAATTTCATTTCAATCCGTGGAAAATTCTTTACAGCCTACATATATCCTTTATTTTACATTTCGAATTTTAGGTTAAAAAAGTGAGAAGAATGCACCAAAGCCCTCCAATGTTTATTGCTACTGATGTGTTAGTAAGTTTTTTGCTAAATTTAGTTTCAGTATTTATCAAGCAAATAGAATTCCGAATATCCTTTGCTTTAAAAATTAAATTTTAGCTACAATTTCATTCAGAATAAAATAAAATCTGGTTACTATTTGTAAAATAGTGCTGTTAAGCTTTGTGAAAAATTTCACTTCAATTGGTACAAGGATAAACTAATCTTCCATATATCCTTTATATTCGGTATCATATTTTCACTAAAATGATGCAAGAAATATATTTAATTTTATTTTTATATGAATTATATTATAAATTAGGGCGAGCACTAAAAGGACTTGGCTGTTATATGAAACAAAAAAATATCTAAGTAACAAAAATTTCAACATCAGGTTTTTAATCAATTATTGTACTCGAAGTTTGTGCTCCGCAATATTATATTCAAAATGCAAACAACGTAGCCACTTTATTGCATTAAGTCATAGAAAATGTAAAAAATGGCTTGGAAACATGACAAACAAATTTTACTAGAAAATTTTGTTTTCAAAATAATTTAAAACTATCAATATGAAAAAACTATAGTATGAATACAGGCGCATATAAATATAAATACATAATTCCTAATAAAAAATTATTTTTCATTTTTTTTTTTTTGCAAAAGTACTACTCGTTTGCAAAAGAATTGTCATGTAGTGAAAATTAATTATTTAAATTCTTTATTTGAATTTACTGGAAATGTAATCGTCAATTAATCCCCACTGGGTCAGGAATGCTTATCCTCATCTATAAGTCCAATGACTGTTCATGTTTCAACAATTTTCATTAAATAACTATCCAAGAACGCTTCATTTAAAGTGAAAAGTTAACCGACAAGAAAAAAACAAACCTGCTACCCACTCTTAATTATAATGCTTTATTTGTTTTGAAGGCGCGGATGCGCAATTAATTCGATTAACCTAATTTATATAGAAGAGAAAAAGCAAACGTTGCAAATAAAAACCAAAACATAGACAATTTTACGTATGCACATACGAAAGTGGACGACTATTATCAGACCACACACATTCTTAGTAACAAAACAAGTCTGTATGAGTAATACTAGAGTCTCTGGCATAAACCCTATTAAGATATTTAAAGCAACCACCCCTAACGAGTCATTAACTCATACAAACAATTTGTTTGCTGCTGTTAATGTATGAGTACAAGAGCAGGTGTGTCAATTAGTAATAAACCTTTTAAAAATTAAATAAAAGAAGAAAAAAATTCGAGGAAAATATACAAGAATTAGCAGAGTTCATGGCAGAACAATAACAATGTGGAAAAAAAGTTTGCCAATGAAGCCATTCTATTGTAGTGTCTTTGATGGAAGTAAAACGATTTTTAGTAGGCAGTTAATAAAAGTTGTTAGCAACTTTTTTAGGAAAATCTTAATAATAAATATTTTTCAAAAAATCTTATAAACCACACAGTGCAGCAAATAATGCCTTAACAGTTTGGAATTCTTAAGGAATTTTAAGCTCTGCTGTTTCATAACTTTTTTTGTCTGCAACTGTATACTTGTACACAATCTTGTAACAATTTTTTATTTCCTGCATATAATTTCATACAATTTTGTTAATATCTCCTTCATTTTATTTATTTATTTTTCTGCAGTTATTTTTCGCTGGGCGAGAGGATACTTTGTTGGTTAATAAATAGAATATAACAACAACACTCCCATACAACTTTTAAGAGGGTCAATTCAATTAAGTTAAAATGGCTCGTTAAATAATGGAAAAAAAATAAAATAAAAGTAAAATGCCACCAACGAACGGAAGTGGCAGGGAAAATAGATACGAGTAGAACAGGTGAGTTAAGGCAGTGAAAATAGTTCTCTCTTGCTTTTAATACTATTAGTTTGTAAATAATTTAATGACGTTCTTACCTAAATAGCCAAACGTAATTACAGTAAATAAAGTAAATAAGGAAAACTAGAGGTGAGAGTTATAAAATCAGGTCACTTAAACAACTAATTATATGAAAAGAAAAAACCATTTTGGAAAATAAGCACATAAACTGACAGCGTTAGTAGAATGAAGATATCAAAATTCGGTTAAGAAAAAAATTTGAAAGAAAATTAAAAATATGAAAAATAAATTTCGAAGTTTTTTTTTTGCATGTTGTGTTGGCTTAGTTGGATATCATACTATCAGTTCCCCATTTTATTTTCTGTGGTAAAACCTTAATATCTAGTCTGTTTTATATTTATTAAACTCCAGGTCGGTTTTTTTATAAAATTATTACAAAATTTCGTAAACAGTTTCATCATAAATAAATAGGGAATTTCATTTAATTCTTGATGATTTTAACAACCTGTTAACAAATTATTGGATATAAATAAAATTATTAAGCTAAGAATTTTTATATTTAGGAAATAGGTACTAATCCCTACTGCTAGTTTGATGATATATAGAAAATATATTCTACATGTCCTTTCTGAATAAATAATTTGAATATTTGAATTTGATTGCAGATTTGAACTCAAGGCTAACTAAAAATTCTTAGCTTCATAATTAAATTAATAAGAGCGAATAATAAAATATCGAATTTTGTAATAATTTTATACAACACGTGGTATTTTCTTATACAAAATTTCTTTGTATTATTTTAATATACACACATTGATAATGAATAAATAATTTAACAAAAAAAAAAAGAAAAAAATGTCCGTTAAAGTTCGTTGAAAATTCCGAACATAATTTTTGGCGAATTCTGAGTCATCACGCCTTTGAATAAACGTGTTAGCAGATTTCTTTACTCACTGTCATATGGATAGGATTTATATGTTGTTATTGAATTTTATAAATTTTTGTATGAACAGGATACCACAGGATATATCTACTACGCATTTTCATGAAAGTATAGTCAAGACTGGTATTAAGGAAATTAATATAGGACAAGTATATTAAATTTAATTCTATAGACTATTACCCAGCTTGTTAATTATGTGAAATAACATCCTACAAAGGCAACACCATGACAAAGTTAACGGTCCCTTTTATACAAAACTCTGGAAATTGTACCAATAAAGGCGACATTGTGATAGGCTCTCTTTCATCTTGAATTCTTATGTGAATTTGTAAACTGGCAAATTGAAAATAAATTTTAATTTATATACGAGTTTTTGGGAATTGTTGTTTAATACTTATCTATTAATTTTAATCGCGCTGATTCTTTTTCGATCTCAAATTTACAAAAAAAAAAGAAGAAATATATTGGTTATTGAGGGACATTTTACAGTATCTAATGCAATTCAGGGAGCCTTTAAACTTAAATTTTTTTTAGAATAACTAAATATTTTATTTCCACTCAACTGAATAGGAAATTTAAAAAAATATTAACGTTAAAATAAGAACTAAAAAAAAAAATTATTCGAACAAAATTTCTTAGAATGGTACCTTTTTGATGTGTTAACATCTATACGCGCGTCTCTAGGGCAGTAAACTATAAGTTTCAATACATACGCAAGTGTAAGTGTAAGAGTTTGTTTGTTCGTTGCTTGGCAGTCGGTATTGAAAGTGATTATTGGGCGATTTTCTCCGGAAATTCATAGCCGATTTTATTAATTTTTGGATTAAAACGCTAGTGCGGGTTTCGACGAAGAGTTTAGGCCAAAAATTAAGGCGATCCGATATCATCGAGCGGAGATTTAACTGTTTTAATTCGGAGTATTAATTTGGAGTAATATTGAAAAAGTGTTTTATGTTGATCTTCGGTTTTGTCTTATGCATATCAAAGAGAATACTGACGTGGTTATACGTACATATATAAAAATGAGATAGCAAGACAGCAACGTATGTAGCTTATGTACAAACATAACAATGTATGTATGTACATTTGTCTGTTGCTTTGCATTCTCTTTGTTTTTTGTGTGTTTAATATAAAATAAATAAACAAAAAGGTGTTAACACATCGCCCGTGAGTTCGAACACTCATTGATTTTTTTTAAACAAAGTTATTTGAATAAAACTATTTGATTGATATTATTCGAATATTTAGTGGTTAATCGAATAAAACAAAACGAAAATTATAAAATGCATTAAATTATATATGAGAAAGAAATTGCAGATTAAAAAGTTTTTTTAAACGAATTTATTCGATTAACGTTATTCGAATTAAAATTAATCGATTGAAAATTATTTAATATAAAAAATTATTTATTTGTAATAAGTCGAAAAATTGTTTTTATTCAAATCTAGTTGATTAAGGTTATTGGAAGAAACATGATATCGATTAAAATTAATCGATTAAAAATGTTAAATGACACTATTCATTAGTAATAAATCGAAACACTTTTAGCTGCTTAACTAAATCTATACGATTAACGTTATTCGAATTAAAATTATTATTCGAATATACATATGTATGTATAGTAGTTAATCGGATAAAGTAAGTAACTTGCAGATTAAAAAGTTTTTTTAAACGAATTTATTCGATTAAAGTTATTCGAATTCAAATTAATCGATTAAAAATTATTTATTTGTAATAAGCCGAAAAATGGTTTATATTCAAATCTAGTTGATTAAGGTTATTGGACGAAACATGAATTCGATTAAAATTAATCGAATAAAATTAACCGATTAAAAATATTAAATGAAATTATTCATTAGAAATAAACCGAAAAACTGTTGGCTAAATCGAAATAAAATTATTATATTAAAAAAATATATTTAAAAAATATGAAAGTTAAAACAGCAACTCTATAATTACCTATACCTTTTTTATTTTCTTAATTGATTTTACTTGAGAAATAATCAATTTGAATCTTTCTTTTATAAACTTGGGAAAAAAGAATCAGCACAATTCAAATTAATAAACAGGCGAACAAAAAAAATTAAATAAATTGCTTGCAGTAAATTGATAAACAGCTTTAATTATTTCGTACACACAATTTTTCAGCTAAAATTTTTTCATCTTGTTTTTTTATTTGTGCTACTTTAAATCGTCTTTTTTTAAGACATTTTTATACTACAATTACAATGCAGTCTATGTAGGGATTTTTGTCATTGTTTGCTGGCATTTTTAATATTTTATATTCTATAAAAAAAAATTTATTACAAAATATTTTTAACTTATCCTAGAAAATATATATTATTATTTTTTTTTTTACAAACAATTCCTAAAAACTACATTTACAAGTAAACTTATCACATTAATGGTGTGTTGTTGCAGGTCTATGAACCCAATCAGTCTTTTGAATGTTACCTTAGGAACTTACAACAAAGTATATGTAAATTTTTTTTAAATTGGTGTTTCAAAATTTTACAAACTTGCTGGTTTCTAAAGAAGTTCAAGTAATTTTTAGATTTTGAATTAAGAAAAAAAAAAACAAGAAACTAAAAATAAGTGAATAAAACAGAATAAGGTAAAAAGCTTTAAATAAAATATAAAAATTATAAAAAAGGCAAATAAGCGAAATATAAAAAGGCAAAGTTTAACTTTAATAATTAATTATAATAACATAAAATATTAACAGTTTTAATTTAACAGACCTGACCGCTTTCATCTGTGTAATTAACATAAGAAGCATTTATGGGTATTTTCTTAGAAGCTAAATTATTTATGAAAAGATATTTTTTTTTTAAATTTTATTTTAAACAAAATGGTGTGGCGGGCATAAAATAAAATAAATGATATATAACATGCATTTTTTTTATTTGTTTGTTTGTAGTCACAAGTTTATATTTTTGGCAGTTTGTGTTGCAAGAAACAGTTTTTGTTTCGGTGTTTTGCAGTTGGTTGAGAGGCATGCAATTTGGTGTAAAGTGGTTTTAATTTCATAGATAGATTTTGTATCCGGTTTTATTAAGTTATAAAGATTTTTAATATGGTAAGCATGTAAAAAGAAGTAGAAAGAAAATGTGTAAGAAAATATATAAGTTATGAAACAAATTTTATATAAATAAATACATTTTTTCCGTTGACAATAAGTGTTAATAAGTTTAACTAAATTAATAAAACTAACAAAAACTATGCGTTTGAATTACGAAATATTTAATCAGAAAATAAAAAATTGCACCAGTTCTTTTTTTTTTCTTCTTCTTTTAAGTCTACTAAAGCAACAGGTTGTCATTTTTTATATATATATTTTTTTTCCACCGGCCATTTGTATAATAAAAAAGTTTTTATGTCTGGTCTCAATGATGACAAAACTTTGGTTTTTTGTTTTTTTTTGCATTTAGCATTTGTGTAGTTTGGTATTTTATATTTGGTTTTTATAAACATTTTTATTATCACCCTTAAACAAGTTAATAAATGTAAATTAACGCCTTGTTTTTTGTCTTTAGAGCAGCATCTGCTGCATAAGCTAAATGTTATCATTAAGGGCAATCAATAAAAACAAATTAATAAATTTTCAAAAAGATTAATTTGAAAATTACTACAAAATAAGTAATAACAATAATAAATAAATATTTGTTTGTGTTGAAGGGATTTGCCTTCCCATTCGCCTGCAATTGCCTAATTAAATTTGTATAAATAAAAACTGTTATCATATTCAAAGCCGATACACTTTCGTCATCAGTACTCAGTAGTTGGGTTACTCTGTAATGCAATACGAAAAGAATTACTTTCGCATTTAAATGTAAATATCATGCAAATGCGATCAGTTTTCCATTCGCATCGCATTATAGTTAAACTCAACAGGTCTATTTTGGTTTTCACCATTAATAAGTGGTGAAAAACAAAATACACCTGAGTACTGTTGACGAAAGTGTACGGGCTTTCGAAAACAGCTGTTGAAGTTGAATAATTAAAATCTGATGTTGACTTTTCTTTGCAGCCTGGAATTCTTATCATGTCTATCTGCCTTTTGTTTGTCCCTAATAATTTAATTGAATACAAACATTTTTAGACACAGAAAAAAAATAATTTTTTTTTTAATTTTTTATGACACACCGGTTTGCTTGTTTAATAAATACATTTTTTAAAATTTCGTTTCAAAATGCTATTATCCTACATATTAAATATGTTTAAGAATTATCCTGACAGAAATCTGGCATTAACTCCCACCTATTTTGAGCCCCTAGACTTTTTAATATATCATTTTGCACTATAACTTGCCAAATTAAGTGAATACCCCTGTTTACTAATAAAAATTCAACATCTCGACCACATATAGTTTTAGTTGTACTTGTAGCGTACTACACTTTTATAGCTGGGATACATTAAGTTCAATTTCGCTCGTTTTTTTGTTCCCCACTTTATTTTTGTCGGAATTCATTCATGTTCATGTTTGTGGGAGTGCTTAGAGCGTTGTAATTTGTTCAGCACAACGAAAGTTATAAAATGCACATAAAAAATAAAAATAAACTTTCAAGTTATCCAGCCCACTCAATGAAATTTGTTTTTTGGCTTAAAGAAGAAACGACTAATTGCCAAAAAATAAAACAGTTGGCATTATATTTAAGAGCTTGGATTTTCGTTGGGAAAATTATGGCGCACAAACAGGGATGCTGTGCAAGTGACACTAGCACACACACACACACACAATAAATGCGATAAGGGATAAGCTAAATAGGAAAAAGAATCAACTTTTTCAAACTAGTAATTCACGGTCTACTTAAACTATACAGAATATAAAATAATCAAAAAAAAAAAAAAAAAAAAAAATAGCCCACTGTTTTGAATAACCATTAACCCCGGTATTATTCATAAAATTTAAAATGAGTTTAAAGTCTATTTTAATCAAATTTTTTCATAAAAAATTTTCTTAAAACAGATTTCAAATACGTTTTATTTTTCTTTTATGAATATGAGGGTAACATTGTAACCAAAACTTTTATAAATTTCATTGAGTTTAAAGTTATTTAATATATTTAAATATATATATTTTTTTTAAATTTCCTACTGGGTGTTTAATTGTATTTCGCTTCGTCTATAGTAATTATTTGAAAAGGCGTGCATTACACAGTCCATTAGGGCGTATAATTTAATATGGCCTCAGGGGACACTGGACAATCGCTGATGTTAGTTAATTTGGAAATTAATTGTCACTACAGGCAGCAAATAAATGAATAGAAATTCGAAAAAGCGAAATTAAATTTTAAGTTCTCTTGTGAAATACTATAATGAATTTCAATCGATTTTTTATCATTATTTTTTTAATTAAAATGCAATTCTATTTCAATTTGTAATATATTCCATATTAACCCAACAATAAGTTAAATTGTCAAAAATTTACAAACGAATTTTTTGTTTTTTTTCTTTTTGTTCCAACTTCTGGTGCTGCATACAAAACCCATCATCCCAGTAGCAGTTGCAGAACTATCCTGCCAATAATATACGATTACATATTTATTCTATTAAAAAATTTAGTCATATCATCAAATGTCTTACTGCCTCAAAATTTGTTGTTGTTTCAATATAAAATCCCATGCAGATCCTTATATAATAAATTATTAATTAAATAAATTATTGTTAGTTTTACATCAGAAATGACAAACTGTTGTTCTGTGTGTTATTAAGCTATTTGTGCAATAGTTTATTTAAAGTATTTATATAAACGTATAACAATTTAAAAAAAAAAAAAAATTTGCTAAAAAGCTTAAACGAAAATAAAGCTTAATATTTAAAAATAAAAACAAATTTTAAAACTCTAAAAACGATAAAAGCTTTAGTCCAGTTACTTAAAACATATTTAATGCTAATAAATATTTAACACTTAATTTATAAAAAAAAACTATTTCGTCTTTATTTGAAAATTTTTTTTTTTTTAGAAATTTTTCAAATAAGAAGTTTATAAATATGAAATAGTTTTTATAAATTAGAGCTTTTGGTTCAAAAATATTAAACTCAATTCAACATCAGCTGTTCTATATTAAAACGTGTAATTTAAACAGTATTTCACAAATTCTACTGAGAAACTTTTAATATTAAAAGCTTTCCATATTAAAAGCTTTTAAAATTAACTGCCTAATCCGAGGATAACACCAGATGTTGTTCTATTAAATTTAATTAATTATTTTTATTTAATTCAATTTCGAAATCTTTTTGAATAGAATTGTTCGACAGAACAATATCTTGTGTCATCGTTAAAGCTTTAAATTTAAGCTAAAAAGTTTTGGATGTCATAACATTTATTTCGGCACATAAAATTCTTTTTTTATTAAATTCATTATTTTCTAATATACATATAAAGCTTTTACCTTTTTTTTAAACTTATTCGTACAATAAATACTTCGCATAATATTATGTTAATACCTTGGCAAATGCTTACAAAAAGCTATACAATTTTATAAAACTTAAAAGCTTAACTAAAATTTTGCTAACAAATAATTAAAATAAATCGGTATATAAGTGATGTGCAATATGATAAGTAATTTTTAAAATTCTTTCCCCAACAAAAGCGGGCCAGCAGGCTGCAACAAGTTTTGCTTCAAATAAGCTGTCAAATTAAGCTTAAATCATGAAAAAGCTGTTAATTAAAGCAAATGAAAATTTTAGTTAAAACAAAGCTTTTTTTTTTTGAATAAACATTATAATCATTGAAATTTACAAACTTTTACAATACTTACTACATACAAGCCTGTAAAATGGTCAACAATATAATAAAAGAGTAGATAAAAAATATACAAGTATTATATGACATCATGTTTATATGTTATTATTTTTCTGTTACATATGTGACTTGTTTCAAAATTTAATTGGTGGGTGTGATTTTTAAAGAGCTTTTTCGAAAGTAATAGAAGAAATTATATGCTGATGTTGTAAAATTTTGAACAGTTTCCAAGACAAGTGCTTTGTTGTATAAGCGCTAAAGCTTTATTGTAAAGCTTTGTACGTAAGAGATCAATACCAAAAAGAAAAGGGAAGATTTTTTTGTTTGGAAATTGATATTTTATCTTAACAAGCAAAAAAACACAAAATTCCAGAATACACGGATTTTTCCTCTTGAAAGCTTTGAATAAATCTTCGTTTATATTAATAATAAGGACATAATATAAAAAATTAAAAGGTTTTAGAAAGTTTTAATGAATTTAATTATATATATTCTCGCAATGATCAATAAAAGTAAAATTTATTAGAAATGATACCGATCGCCGAAACTGTACCTAATTTGTTGAAGAATAGATAATTATGTTAAAAATCAGGTGCAAGTATTCCACTAAAAGTGATTTGAAGTTATTAGAATAACATTATTGGTTTAAAATTTTTTCAAATAAAATTATTCGATTAACAGTTATTCGAATAAAATTATTCGATTAAAAAGTATTCGAATAAAATTATTCGATTAAAAAGTATTCGAACAAAATTTATTAGAATGGGACATTTTTTTAAAATGTTATTTGAATAAAATTATTTCATTAATTTTATTCGAATACATATTTAGTAGTTATTCGAATAAAACAAACCGATTAATATAAAAGTAATTAAATTATTTATTGGGAAATGGGTGGAAAATCAAGAAGTTCTTTTTAACCGAATTTATTCGATTTGAAATTAATCGAATAAAATTAATCGATTAAAAATTTTTACAGAAAATTATGCATTTGAAATAAAACGGAAAATTGGTTTTTAACCAAATATATTCCATTAGGTGTTTTCGAAAAAATATTATATCGATTAAAATAATCGATTAAAAATTATGAAATGAAATTATTCATGCGAAATAAATCCAAAAACTGTTTTTTAACCAAATTAATTCTATTAAGGCTATTCGAATAAAAATTAATCGAATAATTTTTTGCAATACTGTACTATATATTTGGCATTGCTGTAAATGTCTTGTTAGGAGGCGTTCGTTTGGAATTAAAAGCGGCTTGTTAAATGGCTCATCAAGCTGTTTTCAAGGGCTATAATTTTTTTATGATACTATGAAGTATAGCTATTCCACTTATTGTTAAAGTTACGAATTTAAGAGGAACAACTAGGTAATTGATAAGGTATGTATATTGAAATGCGCAAGCTCCAGCTTATGAAAAACAAAATTCTTAAAACTGTTCAAAATTTTACAATACTATTGATGAAAACGTCGTAAGTGTATTTTAAATAAATTTCTGAATTTTTTTACCAATTTTGTTTTTTTACAATTTCAATGTTCGGTTTCAATTATCTATCACCAACCAGCATTTTGATTAATAAATTTATGTGGACGAAACAGTGATTGTATTCTTGTAGTTGCTGTTTAGAAACTCAAGTAAAAATAAATAAAACAAGAGTACATACTTTTAAATACATACATTCTGTATATGTGTATGTATAAGGGGAAGTGAAAGACAGAGAGTGGTGTAGTTTAATCCAGCCATGCGTTACTAACATTAATCCAATCAAGTAAATTATAATTAATCCACAAAGAAAGCTTCATTTCTATGGTCTCAAAATAATTGAAGTAAATTTGGTTTGATTTCTTTGTTTTTTTTTTTTTTGTTTGTTTTTGTTTTGGTTGACACAATGCATTTCCACTTGGTACATTTGCTACAAACGGTTTCTTGATTTTGTTCAAAAGAAATTTATATGCATAATTGTAAAGTAGTTATAGAGATGGAGAATAAACTAAAGCAATCGCTAAGGCGTTGATGTACTTTTATTTTTCTAATAGTGATGCTGTTGATGTCTTCTAACGGTAGTCTTGTATTTTGTTGTTGTAGTTGCATTAATATCTTAACGGCCAAATGCGTTTGTGTATGCGTAAGTGTTGTAAGTTTTTCATTTTTTAATTGAAGAAGCTCTGTATGTGTGCGTGTATATGTGTGCTATGCATACATATTTATTTACTGGTACTACGAGCAAGACAAATAGATTGTAGTGAATGCCTTAAATTTACCAAATAAGCAGGATTTCAAGTGCAGGTGTTTTGCTTTTGTATTTTTTTTTGTGTGCGTGTATGTTTATGTGGGTGTTTAAGTATAAGTAGTAGCAGTAGTAGTTGTTGTTGTAGTTTACACACATGTTTTCTTGGTTTTAAATACTTCCATTCCAAATTCAAATAAAGCTGTGGGGTTTCCTAGTGTTATTATTTTATTTTATTTTTTTCTTAAAGCATCTACAGCGGGAATTTTTTACATTTCTTGGTTATCTTTAAAGACGATTTCTGGGGGGGTTTAAAGCGTTTTTACTACGTTTAAGCATAGTGGCTGAAATTCTAGTTTATGAAGAAAATGAAAATATATCTATAGATAAAATCAAAAAAAGTAGCATATTTTAAATAAAAAACAAATAAATTATACACAAAAAATACAACACTTAAGGGATTTTTTTGTTTGTTTGGTTTTAGGAGTTATTAGTTCGAGCTTTTTGATTTTTATTTTTATATAAAAGTATGTATGTAATTTGCTATATATTGGCTTTACAGTAGAAGCGTACCTGGAGATGTAAAAAAAGAAAAAAAAAAAAATAAAAAGATGTTTAGTTAATATACGTTTTTTTATAAATATATAAAAATGATTTTACAACTAGTCAAGATTTTTAAAAATCATGAAAAAAAATCTTGTTTTACAAAAAAATAAGTAATAACATGTAATGGACTAGAGATCAGCAACTGCGATACATTTTCGTACAGATTAATTGTTTCAGTTTATCACTGCATACGATTAAATTTTCAAGTCATAAAATTAATGGATTTTGTTACTGTGATTTTATTACACATGCACTTGCACATGCGTAGTAGCGAAGAGGACAAATGCATTTTGCCACTTAATTTTTTAACGGACAAAACATGCACAATTTTTTCAGCCTTAAGTTATGCAATCGATTTCTAATAAATAAATTTGTCACTGTTTATTTTTCACTAAAGCAAAGTAAGTTTCATACAAAAAGTAGTTGTGGGCTTGCTTTTGGTTTTCAGTAATACGATATTTTCAGTAAAACGATGTCTCGCTAAAGCGAAGTGAACCAGACTAGCTGCGTTTAAAATCAGTGCGGGGATTTGTATCGTTTTCAATAATCCGATTTTTTTCAATAAGCGGATTCGACTGTATATAAAAAAAAGGTAAACGGTCATAGGGATGAAGTTTATATTATACTCGCCATTTCTGATACAATAAAATGGAGGCTGCAGGAATCTTATTACAACGATTTTGTTATTTTTTTTTACACACACCCAAAACTTAAAATCAAAGTTAAGAAAGAATTATTTTATTTTGTTGCATCGTGATATAAAAGCATTAAATTCATTGTGTTGACTAAAAACTGAACTCTCTTTTCCATTACACACGCAATTTAGTTAGTAACAAGAAAAACGATCATAATAAGTAATAATTAAATTAAATTTAATAATATAAAATTAAAATATTACCAACCATTTATATTTAACTAAAATGAAAATTGAATATTGGAAATAAAAAATTAAAACACATACAGTTATATAGAGAAGGATAATTTATAAATAGAATATATAAATATATAGTATATTATAATAAGATAATGAAAAAAGCTTACGTTCCTTTTTTAGCATATAACACATTCATCAATGCACGAGTACGAGTAGTTACAGAGTAGAAGCTCAAGCTCATACTACGGGTATGAGTCAATAGTTTATGGAGTTTCATGTTTTAATGTATTTTTTTATATTTTTTTTTTTGTTAGCCAGTGAGTGCAGCTTACCTTTGTAGTGCAGATTATCTATATAGTTTTTTTTCTTTTCTTACTTTAAAAAGGTATAAAACATGCTAAATGACACAAAATGAGCTGGTTGTTTAATCCTGGAAAAAAGCTTTTGTTTTTGTTTTGTTGATTTCACATGTAAAATGGATAAGGTTTTAGATTACAAAGAATATGTATGTACCATGCTGTTCAAAATAAGTTCACTTAAATTAAATTTTTCAATTTCTTCTTCTGCTGTTTTTCATTCTTTTGGAAACGAAATCAAGAAGTTACAACTTCCCAGTATGAAGTACATAGTTGAAATCAGTTTTAAGCAAAAGAATTTTTATGAGAGAGTAGAGAGAGCTAAATCTAAAAAAATGTAACAAGGAAAGCCTAAGATTAAGAGTATTTGGTTTTTATATCGAAAGCTTTGGTTGAAGGTAAGAACAATCCACTACCTAGCAGACGATCAACCAGACATAGAAATATATTTGCCATACACCGTTTCACTAATTAAGAAAAATTTACAGCTTTGTATCTTTAACCATAATGTCAATATATATATTTTATAAATGGCATACTATTTAGCAGATTTTAGTATCCACTTGTTAATGCAACCCTTAAGTAATTAATGTTGATAAAGTTATTTTAGAAAATTTTATTGCATTTTCATTTAAAAAAAACAGAGTTTATCCTTTTCTGTTTATAAAATATGTCTATACATATACTGAGCTAGATAATAACTGAAATTAAATTAAATCCTCGATAAGTGCCATAAACAGGGCGATAAAGAAGCACTAGACGTGTCCTTGTCCTTGGCTTGAAAATTAAACCATCAGTCAGTATAAAATCTTAGTTTTCTGCCAGTATAGCTTATCCAATGCCAATTTAAGCCACAAATGGCAGAATTGTAATACCACACACTTAAAAAAAATTCTCAAGAATTGATAACCTTCGGCTTATTGAAAATCTGCTAAGAAAATTCAAGAAAAAAATCTAAAATTATTAAATTTTTGGTAAGAAAGAAATTATGTTCCAAATTAAGTAAAAAAAAAAAACTTAAAAATGGACAGACGGACCTAGAATTAAAAAAAGAAATTTAACAATGGAGATTAAGGCAAATCAAAAATTGGCAACAAAACAAATCATATTCACTTGCCTTGGGCACTCATGACGTATGAGGAATATTCAGCCTCATCTCGTGAAATATCACTCATACGCAAATATTTGTACACAAAATTTTGAATTTGCATGCAAATCGTGTAGCATACATTTAAGCTGTTGTACAACAATAGTTGTTGCTACTGGGCAATGAAATGGAAATTTTAAACGAATTTAGCCTTTTCCTGATTTTCGTTTTATGAAGCTTTTAATTATTTCAAAAACTAGTTAAATATTGTCATATTTGCTCAGTGTTAAAAAGTTAAGCAATTTCATTCAAATCTAGAACACCCAATAATTTTTTTTTATTCTCTCAGGGCAGCCGACTAAAAATTTGTAATAAATGTAAATATGTTTTTTTTTTCAAAAATCGCAAGTTATTTCACAATTACAAAAACATTTTTTTTTAACAAAAACGAAAAGCCAGATTATCTAAGTGCAGGCCTACTGTACATTCAAACGATTAAAATGTATTAAATGTTCATATCAAAGTATATGTAATAATTTAATGTTATTCTATTAAAGTAAAGAAATAAATTTTATACAAATATATATTGACATTATGGTTATTAAAAAAGCTTGAAAATATAATTTCCTTGAAAAAAAATATATATATAAATAAAAAAATATACAGCTATTTGGCCATTACACAACAACATCTTTAGAGTGGAGTTACATATATGGATGTCCAAAAGAAAGTTAAAAAAAAATCATAAATAAATAAAAATTTAAAAAGCTTGAAACTTAAATTATAGGTATGTATTAGATTGAAAAGCAACTAAATTAATAAGAAAAAGCTCAGATATAAAAAGGGGGATTTTTTGGGGAACAGTGAAACAAATACTATAAACTTAGTTTTTCTAACAAATATGTATGTATGTTTAAAAATAAATACTTAAAAAACAGCTTTATTTAGCTTTTAAAGCTTTTACTACCAGTACAACATATCCGAGCAATGATGCATTAAAACTGCTGAACACTTAAACAGTCATTTATATCGAAATTATTTTAAAAAAATTCAGCAAGAAGTCAATAACAACTCAAGTGGACATTACAAAATTCTTACAGGAACCTAATTCATAAGAATATATATCCTGATATCTCCTATATTTTACAAAAATTAACAAACCCTATATTAAGCTTCAACTGTATTTTAAATGCGATTTTACACTAATTTATGCCTATAAAAATAAGGCAAAAGAATTAAGCTTAAATCTTACAAGTCTTTGACCTAAAAAAGTCGTTTTGAATCTTAATAAAATTATTAAAAATTGTATCCTTAAACATTTTCTTAAAGCTTTCAACTTTTTTATTGGAAATCTTGTATGAAAAAGCTTTAGTAAAATCTGAGTTTGTACTAACAGCACTGTTGGTTAGACTTTGAAAATTTTGTAAAAGTTGAAATAATATATTAAAGCTTTTCAGATTTTGTATAATCTATATATTATCGATTTTTTTCTTTTTCTAAAGATTGCTAAATAATTTTTGTGTTTAAGCTTGGAAAACTTTTTAAAAGTAAAAAAAACATGTTTTTTGCAAGCTTTTAAGTAGTCAAAACATCAAAAAGTTTATATATTTGTGAAGTTCATTTAATGCTTTTATTTATTAAAAGAGATTTATTAAGATTGGGAAACGTTTTATTTTCAAATAGCGTAAATATTCTTGATTTTATTTATTTTTAAAGATCATTAAACTTTTAAAGCTTCGTAAGTTAGAAATATTTTATTAAAGCTTTTAAGATTTCCAAAAATTATCTGGAAATTTGCCGCAGTTTCAAAAGCTTCTTAATACCTTTCAACTCCTGAAAACCTACACTCTATACATTACTGCAAAGCTTTTAAAAGTTAATAGCTGAAACTATTAAAAAAAGTGGATAAATATTTTTTTTTATTACAATTTACAGGTTGGCTTGCTAATTATAAATTTTTTCCCTGAAGAATATTTAGGACCATTCTCAAATTTCTTTAGATCTAAATTAGAATATATTTTTAGTAAAGCTTTAAGCTTGAAAGCTATAAAAGACTCGCTTTCTAAACCTAATGATATGTAAAGCTTTCTATACTTTCCTAAACCACTTTATCTTACTGATTTAAAAAAAAAAATATTTGCAATATTTTTCTTTAAAAAGCTGAAATAAATAATAATAATAATCTTTTATAAAAAAGGCAACATACCATACGTTCAAAAAAGTTAAGGTTTACATTTTTGTGTTAAGAATGAAACGGAATAAAACTCAGGGTGTATTCGAGCCAAACAATTAATCTAAAATTTCAATTTCAATTATTCAGTCTCTGTTTCCAAACCAAAACTAATGAAACAAAATCGAACGAAATAAGTAGAAGAAAAAGCTTTTGGTTACAAAAAGTCTAATTACTTGGAGATCAAATGTAAAAGTTGTACTTGTATAAGAAGTAGAAAGTAGAGTTGTGAGATATTGTTCAATTGATTGTACGATACTTAATTAAAAAAGCATATTGTTGGTTTTTAAATTTCTTTAAAATCTTTAATAATAATTATTATAGGTAATAATAATGATAATAATAATATATTTTCATTTTCATTAATAAGTATATGCATGTATAATTAAATGTTTTATGTCTTGTATTTCAGCATACATTAATTATATTAATTCGTTATGTGTTTTTTTTTTTTGTAAATTTCTTTTCTTTATGAACTTTTAATTTGTCAAAATACAGTTAATAACATTTTCTTTTCTTTCAAAAAATTCCTCTTTTATATTTATATTTTTTTAATTTTTTTTTTTTTTTTTGCAAATTTCTTTTAAAACTGTTTTATGTTTAAATAATAATTATACTTCTTTTTTACTATAAATTTATTGCTGCTGTTTTACTTTAGTTTAAACTTATAGTGTCGTATAGTTTATGTACTTAAATTTTATAAAAGTTCGTTTTAAAAACAAACATGCAAGTGTTTTATTAAAAAAAATTGGTTTTTTTTTACTAAATAAGTGTTTTTATTTTGAAAACGATTCATTTTAATAACTTGAGTTTTGTGTGTAATAAAAGGAGTTTAATATTAGAATTAAAACATTAAGGGCCATTATTACAGCTTAAAGTTTGTTAAAAGTAAGATTTTATCAGACGTATAAAAAGCTTTCCATTATTGCAAATTGGATTTAACTTACCAGGTAGGATAAACTTACCTGCAATTTATCGCTCACTTTAGGTTAAAGTAAAATTTTGCAAATGATAAAATTTTTATACGTCCGATAAAATCCTACTTTTAACTAACTTTAAGTTGTAATAATGGCCCTTACACAGAAAATATAAGTTTGGAGAAGAAAATATATTAAAAAAAAAAAAACAAACTGGAGAAACTAACTACCTGTGTGTATGTATATGTGTGCTTTTAAAGCACAGTGGTGAAAGGAAATTTTTAGCCTTGTTATTATTTCAAAACATGTTAGTCTAACTGTTCCACTGTGCATTTAAAGTGAATGGAAATTATATAGGAGTTGAATTAAAAAACGGACGGATTTAATGTTTTATTGTTTTAGGAGCTGCACTACATTTATCTTTCCGTGCTTTTTACAGTAAGCTTTATTTTTGTAATAAAGGGTTTAACAATTTTCTTTAAGCTTTAAAGAAAACCAAAAGCTTGCATAAGCTAGATTTGCTGTTAAAGGTCATTGAAAGCTACTCAAGAAGAGAAATCTTTCTTCAGACGATATTAAAAGTAAATTGCTATTAGTGTACCAACAATCTTTTACTATATATTATTAAAGGCTTCGAGCTTTTATGTTACAGCTTTTAAATTAAACGTTTATTGTTTAAATATTTACTTTTAATTTAGGCTTTATCTGCTCTAATGCAAACTTTCTTCAGAAATTAATATGATGTGATATTTGATGCAAAGCTTTTTCTTTTCTCTAAGCTTTCGTTTTGGGAAAGTTGCTGGTTTTTTTTTCTATATTTTTACGAACGAAATTTTCTTAAAGAAATCCTAAACAGCAACATAAATTCAAATTATAAAAAGCTTAAGTGAAAAAGTTTTTTGTTTTGTTTAGTTTTGAAAGAAATCTAAAATTTAACATTTATCAAATAAAAACTAACAGCTATTACACCCACTTTTTCGAAATCAGTTAAAAGCTTTTATATTTTTTTAAACGGTTAAACATGCTTAAAAAAAAGACTGTTAGTAAACATATTTTAACAAAAATGTTTGCTTGGCAAAGAAATTAAAATTTAATTTGCTGCTTTCATATTATCACTCACAATAAGAAAAAGTGTTTATTCATAAAATATTCGGTGTTAAGAAAAGTCTATGAAAAAATATTAAATACTTCAGCATAATATTTAAATGTATCCTCGTTTTTTAATTGTTATTAGTAATTTTATATTATTTGCATTAATATTTATTAAATAGCTATTCTGTCATAATTTTGGTAAACTTTAGTAACACTTAACAAGGACGCATATGATTTATTTAAATATATATATTTTAAAAACTCTAATAATAATTTTATGTGTGTTCTACTTATTTGTTTATTTCTAACAAACAAAAATATTTTGCAAAAAAAAAAAAATTAATAAAAAACCGTGAAGGCAATAAATGCAAAAAATAAAACATAATAAAATAAATGATATGTAAATACAGAAATACTTAAAAGTAAAACCAACAAAATGCTTTTAAATTATATAAAACAATAGAGATCGAGAATTAAACCAAAAATATTGCAGCTTAAAAGTTCGTTAAAGTAAATCAAAGAGTGAAAGCTTTAAAAAGTTATAAATCGAAAGAGATAAAATTCTCTTATAAGAAAAGCTTTTTGTAAAGTTTAAGCTTCAAATTCGATGCACGTGTATATTTATTTAAGTTCTTGCGGGAAAACGGAAAATGTTTTCGAAAATAATCTTTTGTAAATTAAATCAATTTGTAACGTTCATTTTCCAAAATTTTTAAAAATGTATAAGAAAGGGCGTTTCCAACTGTAACAGAGAAATTGATATAAAATCTTTCCAAAATTATATACAGTTTTCTAATTGAAAAATTTCAATTAATTAATTAAATTTTTTTTGACGGGTTTAAATGGAACTCTTTTGAGTTTTTTAAAGGCCAAATAATTTCCCATTACAATGTATGACATATGCTAGAGCTTTGAGCTTGGAACAAATTTTTTTTCTTATTAAAGCTTTTAAAAAGCTTTGGCAGGTTTTTGAATATTTTCTCAAAAGCTTTCAGCTGCAAAGCTTTTAATTTTCAACTCTGCAAACTTTTTGAAAAAT
Organism: Linnaemya tessellans; assembly: GCA_951800035.1. Classification (NCBI taxonomy): domain Eukaryota; kingdom Metazoa; phylum Arthropoda; class Insecta; order Diptera; family Tachinidae; genus Linnaemya; species Linnaemya tessellans. Next base: position 10,669,638 of record OX637534.1, read on the forward strand.
AGTCCAGCAGTTCCTGGCTCTAAAATAAAAAAAGAATAAGTCTAAATTAGTGTATTTTGTTTGCTATGTGGTCAAGTATGTCATACATACAGACATACTTGACCACATGGCAAACAAAAAGCACTAATTCAATTGAGATAATATGTCGAATAAACGATTTTAAAATGATTAAGTCTAAATTTATAATATAGTTCAAAATTATTTCCATAATAAATTAAGCAGCTAGCTTTTTAAAGCTTCCATTTTTTTAATACTCGATTTGTACAAACATATAAATAAGAGAATATAAAACAAAGAAAAGATCAACAGCAATTCGTGATAGATTTATGAGAGATAAATAGAGTGAGAAGAGAACAAAAGTTTTACCAAAACCTCAACCCAAATTAGATAACAAAACATTTAAAGAGAGTGAAAGAGAGCAAAAGAAAGCTATTTATCTTGGTGTTGACTGAATTAATAAAAAATTAAAAAGTTTCTTGTTTTTTTTTTACAGAAAACTATGTTTTTTAATATATTTTTAAAAACAAAATTAACAAAGAAAACATTTATAAAATACGCTAAAAGCTAAACAAATAATAATAGATTTAATAACATAATTAAGGTTTATTACTAAAACAATAATGACAATGAAGATTTCATACAATTTTCTTTAAAAATTAAATTGAGAGATTAATACAACACAATTTGAAACAAGTGAACAACTTATTTTAATAAAAAAAATTTCAAGATTTTCTGCAGTTTTGCAAATTACAAAGTACAATACAGTTTCGCAAATAATGAAAAGTTGACAATTATATTAAACATTTTAATCATGTCACTAAAACTTTACAATTAGTTATAATATTAAGGATTAGATCTTTTCAAAAAGGATGGTGTGTGTGATGTAAAATTTCTAGTGTTTTAAAATTAAATAGGGATTTTTCATTTTACGATGTAAAGCACAACAACGATGATTGAAATAGATGTAAAATATATTGTGTAAAATTAATCCAGAGGCAATAAATAAATAATTTGACACTATTGCTAGTTTAATAATTGGCAAACATGTACATATTAACAAATAATAATAGTTATATTTCGTTAAATTATTAGAAAGAAGCGAGATCTAAATGTAACAGTAGAAAGTATATAAAACCAAAATTTTTATATATAGAAAATTGCTTTGAAAAGAAACAAATTATAGTACAACAAACACAAAAATAATTTTAATACGTTTTACACGTTTTTATACAATTCGTTGTCTAAGAAAATTTTATCAACTTCTGGTTTTCTTTTTCTGTTTTAAAATAATTGCTAATTAAAGTCATACTTAAATTATAAAAAAAAAATATTACAAATTACAACAGTATCAATGCAAAGTGAAAGATAGAGAGAATTATAAATTAAATTAGAGAGCTTTTTTTTTTGTATATACCCATCAAACATTTAAGCACATTCAAAAGCTTTGTTTGTTTTTGTTTTGTTTTAAATAAAAGCCAAGGGCATTACTACTTAAGCTTAGCTTCAAGTTTGTCATTTACAACTAGGATCCAAGTCAAGCTTTCAAGCTTACAGATGTAAAGCCATATGAGCTTTCTTGAAGTAAGTCACAAGCTTAAAGTTGTTTTTTAATGTAATTTTATACATGTGTGATTAATTATTAGGAACCTAAAGACAACACAAGAGGTTAGTAAGTTAATTACTAGTATTTCGTTGCTAATAACTAAAATTTAACGCCGTACTAAGTCAAGCTTTTAATGCAACATATTCATTTTGTTTTTCTCTACATAAATTTTCTTCTGTCAAGAAACAAAAAGCTATCACAGTACTTCGTTTTCACTATTTTTTTTTCTTCTTATCTTTCTGTTTTTTTTTTTTAATTTCTAATTTCTATAGTTTCTATCGTACTAGTTTATTAAAGTGTTAAATTAAATGTATGTTTATAGTGTTATTTTTTATGTTATTTTTCAAAAGGAACCTAAATATGAAGAGCTTTTAGAAAGCTCTTTTATTTTGTTTGTTTAATGGCAAAAACTAATTGTATAATTAAAAATAATAAGATAATCATTAATCAGATAACTATAAATTATGGCAAAAATTAAGGCAGGTTTTAAAACAAAAAATATATTAAAATTATATATATTAAACAAATTAAGAGGTCCCTAAGTTGTATTTCGTTTAAAATGTATTTAAATACTAAAAGCTACCAGACACTTTGTATGAACTTCTTTTTACTTTAAAAACGGGTTTATTACAAGCAAAGCAAGGCTAAGCACGCACTAGACAAAAAAAAACTATTTTAGTGCATTTCATTTTAAGCCAAAAGATTTAAAGAAATGTTTGAAAGTTTTTGAAAGCTTTTGCAGTATTCATAAAGCTTTTCAATATTTAGTATATAAACTAAAACATTATTGTTGTCATAAACAGTAATTAAAAGCTAATGCTGGGGAAAAGCTATAAGCATCATTTTCTTATCAAGCAGTAAAAAATTTTATGATTTTTATTAACCCCAAAAATGTTTTTCAAGAATTGGTTTTAGAGTTAATTTCGTTCTTGAGTGCTTTTTAATATAAAAAAAAAATCGTAATTTTTTTTATTAAGTTTGTTATTTATTTTGCAAATAAATAAAAATTATGACTTTATTTTTTGATATCCATAGCCTTAAGTCCTGCATAAAATTTTAAATTTTATAATAAAGGGAGAAGAACGCTCTACAAAATGTAAGCCAGCAATATTATATAGAAAGCTTTTATTTTCAGACTATTTAAAAAGGAGTTTTATGACAAAATTGTTTGTTGAATGTTTTGTAAAATAACGAAACAATAGCAGCAACTTAGGAAAAGCTTTAAGACTTGTACAAAATAAGTTTCATGGTTACACAGATGCAGACAAATTCAAAAGCTTGTCTATATCAGTTTATTGAAAATATTTGCATGAGGAAGCTTTCTAAAATCTTTTGAGAAGAACATTATTAATAAATAAAATTATAAATTTTTATGCAAAAAAAAAAAAGAGCTTTAGCTGTTTAATGTTTACCTAAAGCTTTTTGGGAAACAATTAATTTCTATAAACCGGTTTTATCCTATTTTAAATTACGTAAAAAAGGGTTTTTTTTTAAAAAGCTTTCTTTTTAAGTATCTCTTTTTATACAGCTTTACAAAAGTACTGAGTCCATACTTTTAACTAAAAAGCTTTCTTGGTTCTACATAAATAGTAAATTTTTTTATTAAAATGTTTGAAAAAACATTTTTTTTAATAAAATTAGCGGGCTTTTATTAAAAGATTGCTTTAGCTTTAATTTAAATTCACTAGAAATGAAAGCATGCATAAAAACTTTTAGTTAAAGCTTTTAAAATAAGCTCATTAATAGTAATCTGAAATTGTTATTAAAACATTATTGTGCTTTAGGCTATTTGAATGCTTTTGCGTTAGGTTTACAAATAATTGGGCATAATTTTGAAATATGTTGGAAACAGTTAACAAAAGCTTTGCTTGCATAAACCTGTTTCTATAAACTAAATATGTATACAAGAGTTTGCTATATACTTGAGCTTTTTGTAAAATGTGTTCGCAAATTGTAAATAAAACCGAAGTGATTTAAGGACTGAGTAAAAACGAGAACTGATAATCTTGAAAGGAGGGACAAAAATCTAACAAAAACGATGGTAAAAACGTTAAAGTTTCTAAAAACGAGGCACAAATTTGTTTTCCTGTTTTTTTTTTTTTTACTTTTTTTTATATTTTGTATGGTATTTTATCATGTAATTTTTCAAAAATTATTCAATGAGTTTGAATTAAGTACAAGAATAGAGTAAACGACGATTCTTTGAAAACGTTCCATAAAAATTTTAATTTGCAAAGTTACACATTAGCGATACTAGCAAAAGCTTTTGATTAAATTGCATTTTTTGCCAAGTGAAAAAGTTATATATTCAAAAGCTTTTGACCGCACGAGTAAACTTTGCTGTTGTAACTAAGTCTCTGGGCCTTGGAGGTTAAGAGGATCACGTTGTAGAGCAGAAACTCTTAAGAAGTTTTCATTTTCTTGTAGGGATTCAATACCAAAGCACTGCTTGCCCCGCCAGCTGTAGAGGCCGTTGCTGCTGTCAATTGAGCGGTGGGCGTCATACCCGCCGGCAGACCGCTGGCTGTGGGTATGGCAAAAGGATAACCTGCCGCTGAGGCCATCATGCCGGGAAAGAAAAAGGCGGCCTGCTGTTGTTGCTGCTGCATGGCGGCCGCAGCATATTGAGCATTATGTGCTGTTGACAAAGTCATGGGCTGGCCTCTTAGCAGAGCTGCACCAGGAGTAGCTGGCATGTAGCCGCCAGCTGCAGTTGGAGGTCTTTGCAAAAGAGCCGCCGTTGAGCCGGTGGCCCCGTGGACAGGGGTGCCTACTGGGGGAGTGGACAAAGCACTATATGAACGCATTTGGGCACCAGCCATGGCAGCTACTGCGGCCTGCTGTTGCTGCTGCTGCTGGTGAGCTTGTGCCTGCACCTGCATGAAGGCAGCATGCTGGGCCATAACCTGTTGGCCGGGTGTCGCCATATAGGCCTTATTCAAGGCCATGCCGGGGTAGGCAGTAGCCGCTGCTGTCAGCGGCTTGCCCGTCAATGTCGAGGCATTAGCATTGGCCACCTTAATGGCATTGGCATAGCTCTTCTGGGCCACCTCTTTAGCCAGAGCAGCAGCATCGGCATAATAGGTGGAGGGTGTGGCCGCAGCAGCTGCTGTCTGGGCGACTGAAGGATAGGCGCTGTAAGTGTAGTGTGTGGGCGTGGTGCCGGCATATGAATACGTGGGTACTGTGATAGTTTGTGATGTATAGGGCGAGACCGAAGTATTCGAAACTGGCGTCTGGTGGCCATAGCTGGCCATTATATTGGCATAATTCGAATTGGCCACTGCTGCATTATAAGATTGTTGGTACAAGCGCTGCATGTTTTGTTGGGCTTGATAGGCATTAGTCACCACTGACGAGGAGACTGGCGGTGTGGGCAAAATGCCAGTCGCCTGATGCGACGTGGGAGTGCTGTAACCATTTGCATATGAAGCTGAGCTAAAGGCAACAGTCGAACCGTTCAAGGATGTGTTTGGTGTGGCACAACCATTTGACAGTTTTTCAGCTGATTTATTGCAGCTGTCACCGTTTAGGCCATTGTAGTACTTAAAGCTTTCACTAGAGCTTTGCATGTGGTTGTTAGTTGAGGGGAGAGGGTAATTGCTAGACGTGTTAGTGGTAGCGGCAGAAGTAGTAAGGCCTTCGTTAAGCTTTTCATTGTTATTGATTGCATCGTCGGGTGCTTTTAGGGCTGTAGCATTTGTAGCAGCCGTCGTAGTATTCATTGAGGTGTGCAAGGAAGGCGACGAAGACAACGAAGTCGACGACGATGATGACGATGACGATAATGATTGTTTAAAAGCTTTTTCATTATCGTTGCTTTTATTCTCACTGTCAGACCCTTGATCATTACTGTTGTAATTATTACTAAATGTGGTAGAAATTGCCGCAGCATTACAACTACTCTTGCTGGCTGTGTCTGCTGCTGCAGTTGTAGTGGTGGTCGCAGTAGTAGCAGAAGTTGAACTGCCAATAGCAGTTGTAGCAGTAGTAGCAATACTAATAGCACTAGTAGTAGAAGAAAGTATGGGAGTAGGATTGGTATAACCAACGGAAATACTATCGTTATTACTGTTGTCTGCAGTAGCAGCTGCAGCTGCAGCAGCAGCAGCAGTAGCAGCGCTAGTAGTATTTGTAGCAGAAATAGTATTGGGATAATTAATCAACTTAAGACTATTGCTATTGTTTAAATTATTATTTATATACGATAGACAATTATTATTGTTGTTGTTGCTGTTGTTGTTGTTTGGGTTGTTGTTGGAGTTTGTCATAATGTTACTGTTGTTGCTACTACTATTATTACAGTTACTGTTACTGTTACTAATATTACTATTATGATTATTATTAATATTATTAGCAATATTTGATAAATGATTATAGTTACTATTCATATTGGATAATTGGGATATGGATTGCTGTTGTTGTTGTTGTTGTTGGGATGTATTTATGAATTGGGTATTTGTGGAGAGAGTGGAGGAGGAGGATGGCAATTGTTGTTGGTTGGGATTTTGTAAATTAAACAATTGTTGTAGGTTGTGGTGGTTGTGATGTTGGTGTAGGTGATTAAGGTGTTGGTGTTGGTGATTGTGGTGTGTTACATTAGCACCTAATGGTGTTGTTGTAGTTGTTGCTGTAGTAGCGGCACTAGCAGCAGCAGCAGTAGTAGTAGTAGAATTACAATTGATATTGATAGTAGTAGGAGCAGTAGTAGTAGAGCTTGTGCTAATTTGAGTTTGATACTCACATGAGACTGGTACAAATGGTTGTTGTAGTTGCATTAATTGTTGGTATGTTGTCGCACCGGGATACACAGGGATGCCAGACTTTTCAGCCGCGGGACGTTTAATGGGCACCATGCCAGAATAAGCCTACAATGTTAGACAATAGAAAAAGCAATAAAATATTATTAAGTTTATGTTCTATACAAAAAGTAAAATATAAAAAAAAATATTCTAAATTAATAATATAACTTTCTTTTAAATTAAACAAATCAAGTCAAGCTTTTATACAAAATAAAATAAATAAAATACTTGGAAAATCAAATTAAAAAATTTAATATTAAGCATTGAAAACGGCAAAAACATAAAAATATTCATTAATAATTTAAAACATATATCCTAGCTCATGTTACTCGGACAAACAACTGTACAATTATTTCTGGTGTTAAAGTTCATGAATTCCCCTATCGTCTGTTGTATAATATGAAACTGCTTTTTACAATATGTACGAGTAACGAGACTTAAGTTATTTTTATATTAAATTGAATTAAGATTTTATAGGCTAATTGTTCGAATTTTTTTTTTGTTTTAAATTCAGAAAGACATGATAAATATACCAAGGCACAAAGGAAAGTCAACATCAGTTTTTAGTTATTCAACTTACACAGCAGAGCAGAACAGCTGTTTTCGAAAGCCGCAACACTTTCATCATTAGCGCTCATGTATATTGTGTTTGTCAGTACTTTTTAAGTGGCTTAGTTGAATATGATAACAGTTCTTATTTAAACAAATTTTATTAAGAAATTGCATACGAGAACTGTATCAACCTGATGATAACACATTATTGTTTTATTGTAATACCCGTATTGCCGTTGGACTATTTTCTTCATGTCCCATTTTTCTGGGTTTTTTGTTCCAAGTTATTTTGTTTTTCTATAAAACACTGGCTTGTAAATTATTATTATTTTATTGCTGTAGTAAATTCAATTAGGATACGAAAATACGCTTTAAAGACATAATAAATTTTAAAAGGCTTAACGAAAAGTCAACATCAGTTTGAATTCTTCAACTTACACCGGAGAGCAGAACAGCTGTTTTCAAAGGCCGCTACACTTTCGTGTGTATTTTTGTTTCTCACCACTTATTGTTTGGCTTAATGGTATATATATGACAATTTTATTCTTTTTTTATTAGTACTGATGATGAAAGTGTAGCGGTTTTCGAAAACAGCTATTCTGCTCTGCTGTGTAAGTTGAGTAATTAAAATTTATGTTGACTTGCCCTCGTGCTTTGGCATACTTTTTTCGGTTTTATCTAAATTTAAAACAAATTTTCGAACAATTAATTGAATTATTATTTTATTTTTTTTTGGCATTGTGGCATACTTATAAGTTATTATAGGGAATTGGATACTGTTTCACGTATTATACAACATGCAATGGATACATAAACTTTTGAATTCATTATGTCAGTGGTAAATTTCTATATATACAAATATATAAAATTTTGAAAAAGTACTTTTTCTGACAATTTACAGGCAACAAAATGAAGTTTAATAATCCATGACCGCTGAAAACCATAAAACTGAATTTGATATGTTGGCTTTAAAAGTAAATACTATTCGGAAACTTATCTGTAGTATAATACCTCATCTAAAATGTATACAATGTCTGGTTCAAGATATAGGAAGAATTTTAAAATTTCTTGGGAGTTTTTTTTTTGTAATGGGGCCAGCATGCATTGCGCCGGTACTAGAAATGAGGGGATAGTAGTGAGAGGACAGATGAAGAAAAACGAAATTATATAGATTTATTGTAGCTATTTGAAGCTTTTAATTCGCCGGTGAATATTTTGCTACAGGGCCGACGAAGAAGGGTGTTGCTACTCTGCTTGTTTAGTAACCGTGACTTGATCTAAATTTTATTTCATTTTTTTTATAAACAACACCGTATGCATGTTTCGGCCACCGCATTCAACAGTCTGGGCCTCTTGCTTATTTTTCCTGTTGCTAAGATTGAAGAGCTTCAGGAAAGCAAAGAAATTGAATCGCTGAGGAAGGCTCAAGGACATGCCAGTATTTCACAACAGCTTTGAAGATTTGGATAAAAAAAAATAAACACTGGCATAGTTTTACAGTCGAATCCGCTTTAGCGCAACACGCTTTACTGAAAAAAAATCGGATTACTGAAAGCGATACAAATCCCCGCACTAATTTCAAACGCAGAAAGTCTTATTCACTTCGCTTTAGCGAAACATCGCTTTACTGAAAATATCGTGTTATTAAAAACCAAAAGCAAGCCCACAACTACGTTTTGTACGAAACTTACTTCGCTTTAGTGAAAAAATGAACACTGATAAATTTATTTGTTAGAAGTCGATTGCATAACTTCAGGCTGAAAAAATGTTGCATGTTTTGTCGGTTAAAAAATTAAGTGGCAAAATGTATTTGTCCTTTTCGCTCTTACGTTATTCATTGTATTTTTCTATTATATTGTCAATACAAGTGGGTAGACATTTTCGAGGAATTCGTGAAAAACTTCAATAACAAAATGAATAATTCTATGAATAATTTTTTTTTTAAATAAAATTTTGACGTTAAATTGACGTAAAAAAAATATACAGATTTGATATAAAAAAATATTGTTTTACTGATTTTAAGCAGTACGCTTAATTGTAACAAATTTCAGTAATCCGAATTACGTTTTAGAGAAAAAATCGGATAACTGAAAAAAAATTGAGTTTTGATTATTTCTAATAAAGCGGAGTCGACTGTATTTCATAGCTGAGGGGATATTATTTTGAAAAAGACAAAACAAAAATCGATAAAATGTATTTTTGTTTTAAATTAATATTTTTCTTATGTTTTGAGCAGACCTCTTACAGTCAAGGAATTACTTTTTTCTTGTTGCCTAAAAGTATAATTAGAAAAATTAAAAAGAGTGGAACTGTTTGTTTTCAAATGAACAATTACAAACGAAGAAAAAGAATTAAACGAGATGTGCGAGTTATAGCAATAATTATTCATTTCTCTTCACTTGTTGCTTATGGTGTTTTTTTTTCTACAAAAATGTAACATCTTGTTGCTTCCTTTTTTTTCTAAAAATTTCCAGTTAAACTGGATTTTAAATCAAACATTTATTTCTTCAGTCTAGCAGAGAAATTCCTAATAAATTCGTTGTTTTCAAAAGACATAAATAATATAATGAGTTTTCTTTTTTAAAAAGCACGCAATACGTTGCCCCAATTTAGAAAATTAATAACTTTTAGGTTGAATTCGTCATTTCAAACAAAATTACTTAAAACAAATTATTTGTAAAAAAAAATTTTTTTGTTAAATTATTGTGTTCTCATCTTGCTTCATCTGACCTCTCAATACTATCGCCTACTTTCTACTTCCGGCTTAAAATATTGCATACCTACAGGGGTCATGCCCTGAGTGCTGGTCCTACTTAAATGAAATCTAACTTAAACGAAGCAACAAAACTACTGTAATAATTTATTAATTTACAAAAAAAAATGTAATACTTTTAAAGCGAAACCAAATTTTTAAATTCTTCTGGTTTCTTGACCTTCTTTTGATTGTTATTATACTCTAATATTTTTAAGCTTAAGGTCTATATTAATTTTCAATATTTCATCACTCCTTTGTGTGACTTCTTTAGGAAAATTTTTTTTCACATCAAATAAAATAATTACACAAATGAGTGACGAAATATTGCAAATTAATATATTTTAAATTAAAATAAAGAGACCTTAAGCTTAGAATCCAAATATTTGTTGTTTTTTTTTGAATTTTTTTGCAAAAAGTACTTTTTCTAATACCGACTTTTTCTTTAAAAGACTTAAAATTAAAAATTTGCAAACTAAAAAAAATTATCCAATAAAAACACATTTTCAAAAAGTTTTACAAAATACTTTGTTGTTGTTTTTTTTTAGCATTACAGTAGTACTTACAAAATTTTCATAGTAAAATGAACCAACCGTTTTAACATCCATCTTTTTTTGAGTTTCAATTACAATTTGTACAGTTTTTTTTTTAACAAGACACAACAAAAATGTTTAACAAATATTAGTTTTTTTTTTTGTTTGTTTGTTTGATTCATTCATGTTGTAATATGACGGCGTTGATGGTTGGGTTGGATGGAAACAAGCAATATTTGGTGTGAAATGGTGGCGTTTTGTAGTAGCAGAAGGATAAAATAGTAGTAGTAGTAGTAGTGGTGGTGGTGGTGGTGGCGGTAATAGTAGTAGTAGTTCATGATGATGTAGCAGTTTTACAACAACAAAAAAAGTTTAGTTGGCAAAAAATGAAATTTGTAAAGAAAAAGTTTAATAAGTTTAACAAGACAAGAAGACGTTACAAATGAAATATACAGCGCGAGTGCGTTACAGCGTTACACAGAATATTTCAGACACACGCACACACAACAACAAAAGGAAATTTGTAAATATTTGATGAGTGGTAGACACAAGTTAGTTGGCGTGTTTTTTTTTTGTATTTAAAAAAAAGGGGAAGAAAAAGAGAAGGAAAAATATTTTGTTAAAAATTTTACTTTGTTAATGGTTTTTTAAGTTCTTTTAATTTTTTTGTTTTTTTTTTTTTGTTGTTTATGCTTAAATAGGATTAATGTTTAATACTAAGTTTATAATTAAAATCGACAAAGAAATTATAAGGGAAATTATAATATAATTTAAAGAAAATCTTAAATAGAAACAAATGAATTATTTGAAACAGTTGTTAGTTAATCTGTAACGTAAAATAGTTTTATACAAATTTACATAAAATATTTTGAGTTTGGGGGAAAGTTAACTGGTTAAGGAGTTTTTATGTCACAGGAACTTTAAAACGCAATTGAAATTTAAAAAATGTCCAAATATTTTTTTTTTAATTTTTTACGAGGGCAATTAAATTTTTTGAAGCTTTAAATTTTATTTTATTTCATTTCATTTTTTAAGCAGTCGGCAATTTATTTTATCTCATCAGTCAAATGGTGAATATTACACAAACTTGTCCTAGAACTTAAATCTAATTGCAGTAAGAGGTCATTATTGGCTAAAATGATTCGCAGCTTCTAACAATTGTAACAGAGGAACACAAAAAAAGAAATCTACTTTTTTTTGTGGAGCCTGCAATCCTTGTTAAAAACTTGCAATCTTGCTAAAAAATGAAATATGAATACTGAAAATCGTTTTGTCTACAAACGGAATTTTATCGCCACTTAATTGTTAATAAGGGCTTAAGCAGAATAAGTCTGCAAGTGCCAGGCCAAAGCGCTGTCCAGCAAACGAACATCACATCTAAATCAAAGCCAGAGACTTTAAAAACTCTCTCAGGTCTTGTTTTGTATACCCTCCAAAAAAGAATTGGAGTGTATATTCACTGTGTCATTCCGTGTGTAAAGCAGCGAAATATACATCTGAGACCCCATAAAGTATATATATTCTTGATCAGTGATGAAATCTAAGACGATCTGAGCATGCCCGTCCGTCCGTCTGTGGAAATCACGATTCAGTCCAAACGAAAAAAACCAGATTCTTGAAATTTGGTATAAATATATCTTGAAGAATAGCACAGCCCGAGTTCGTAAGTGTGCTGAATCGGCCCAGAGGGGAAAAAAGTTCCCCTCAGAAGAGCTAAACCAACCTCTAAAAAACAACATAATTTGTAAAGTTTTTTTGTAATTTTGTTAAGCAAATGATATATTTTTATGTTAAACTTGGAACCATAAAATAAAAAAAATTAATTTTTAGACCCCCGCCTTCTTTAGTGGGCGTTATGCAAAAATAGTGTAAACATTTTACAAATTGTTTTACTTAGGCCCAAATTCCTTAAAAATAAAATTTTTAAGCTTTAACGACGAAGCTGAGACGTAACCTGGTACTATTCTGCCCTACCCCCTCCTCCCCCTTTGCCCCTTAAATGACCCTATAAAAAAAATTTTTTTTCTTTTAATTTTGTATTTAATTATTCCAAACATTTATTTTTAGAGTTGTATGACAAAGGTGAAATGTCTGCCCCACAGTCCTTGCCAGAGCGACCCCGCCAAAATACAGTTTTAATAGCCTCCAAAAAAAATTGGAGCCCATAAATTATATATATGTATATTCTTGATCAGTGATGAAGTCTAAGACGGTCTAGCAATGCCCATACATTCGTCTGTTTTTCAAACCCGCCCCCTTTAGTGGGCGTTGACTTACGATATTATATGCAAAAATAGTGCAAATACTGAACAATTTGTTTTACTTAAGCCTATAACAATCTGAGATGATCTCTGATCTGGCAGAGGTGAAACGTCTCCCCCACCGCTCCTTCCCGGAATGACTCTGTCAAAACAGAGTTTTAAAATTGGGTACAGAAATGTCTTAAAGAAAGTCTATCCCATCAAGTTACATATTTTAAATTTACTTACTAAAGATTTGGAGGGTATTTAAGATTCGACCCGGTCGTCGTTTTTACCTATTTTCTTTTGTACTATTGTACAAATTTTATTGCATAAAACTTATTTCCTTTAAATTTTAATATTAACTTGGAAACTGCTTGAACCATTTTTTTTTTTTTGCTATTCTTGCAATGTTTGCATTTACACTTAATTAACTTAATTAATTAAACACTCAATTGAATATATTACATATGTATGTATATGTATATACATATAACACACACAACCGCCCTTTAAAGTCTATTATATTTGGTATCCTTTGCACAGGAACAGAGAAGAGCAAATAAATAAAAAGGTCTGCGAAACAGTATGAATTGATTTTATGTGCAGGAGAGAAAGGAAATTTCAGATATTAATTTCGATTTTTGGGAATTTAATAATTTTGCAACGATTTCTTGCTGGGTGGAAAACGAAAAAAATTGCACCTCAAGCAGAATTTCTCTTTGGTGTCAAATAGGAAGAACCAGTAATATTCACCATGACGTATGAGTAATTTATATCGATTGTACACCAGCACGTATGATTAATATTAACTTAATTTAATAAAGCAAGCGTAGCATATATTTACTTATTATTAATTTAATGAATTAAGCTCATGGCGTTTAAAAATTCAAAAGCAAACCAGACGAAAGCTTGAGATTTAACAACATGCTTTAAAGCTTTTTTTTTAATAAGGCTGTTAATTTAAAGACAAAATAAAGAAGAAATGTATATGTATATTTGCTAATTAATTATGAAAATAAAGTTTACAATTTAATAATTAAATAAAGTAATACACACTCAGGCATTCAAAACGAGCAGAAAAATTGCAAACAATAAAAATTGGTTAAATCAAATACACCACGAAAAAGAAAACATCAACAGAAAACGCAAACGTAATAGAAACAATAAACAAAAGAATATTAACACAATAAAAAGAAACAAAAAACAATCGAAATAAAAGATAAAAAGAAGAAAAAATTAAAATACCAATTGAAACATGTCTGTATCGGCAGCACGTTTCTTGCCCACTTCCAAAGGATGCTGTTGACCTAGAGTCAAGGCAGCGACGGCAGCAGCATTGGCAGCAGCTGCGGCTGCATTCGCTACATTCGTTTGCTGTGTAGCCGGAAGTGAAGAGCCGGGCATAGCGGGGATGGTTGGAGGTGGCAAAGGTGGTTGTTGTTGTTGTTGGTTATGTTGTTGTTGTTGTTGTTGTTGATGATGTGTCAAAGTTGCAGCGGAAACGGAAACAGGTGCAGTCTAGTGGTGATCGTGAGCGTGCGTGTTTTGTGCATGTAGTTGTGCATGAATTTTGTATGCATGTGTGTAGGCATTTTTAAGCGTAAAGTGCATATTGAAACCATATTTTTTGGGAATATTAATTTGCATTTGTAGTTGTTGTTGTTGTTGTTGTCATTTTTGTGCATAGTCACACATGCATAAATGCAGACATTGATATTCATTATTATAATTGCATACACACATACATGCCATTTCAAAGTACACACATGTACACAGACACACACACACATCCATTTACATTTATTTATTTAAGCAAATGTGTGCAAAAAAACCATTTAATTGCATTTATTCATAGTTGTTTATTAAATAAACAAATACACATACGCAAAGACACAAAAAAATTATTTATTTATATTTTTCGGATTTTAAAGTAAATCAATTTTAGTTCAGATTTTATTTTTTAATTTGTTGTTTTATAAATTATTTTTTTTATTCCGCGTTTTTTTTTTTTTGCAGTAATAAATAGTTAAATTATTTAATGGTTGATTTAATATCAAAATAATTTAGAGATATTATGGATATTCATTTATATTTATCATTTGATTTAAGTGCAAAAGAAATAAGGAAGCAAATTTATTAAATTCATTGCATGTGTTTGAACATGTTTGTTGTTCGTTTGTATGTGTTTGCATAGTTTATTTGTAGTTTATATGTAAATTGTTTTTATTTAAAGTTATTTGTTGCAACCATCCATCGAAGCAAAATTTTTTTATAAATAATAGTTGGCAGAAGTGTCGAACAGATGAGTAAAAAGTTGGTGAAATTAAATGAAAATAAATATAAAAAAGAAAAAAAGTAGACAAAAATTATAGACAATAAATTGACAAAAAGTTCTTTTTATGTTAAAGATTAAACATAAAAGCTAGAAGTTGGTTTCAGTTAACTAGAACCTATTACAAATAAACTAATGCCTACTTTTAAGGGCTGAAGAAATATTTATATATATAACAGCTGGCAGGGACTTCACAAAATTAAATAAATTGTTGTTAAAAAAAAAAAAAAAGAAAGA
The DNA here is from genome assembly GCA_951800035.1 of Linnaemya tessellans. Classification (NCBI taxonomy): domain Eukaryota; kingdom Metazoa; phylum Arthropoda; class Insecta; order Diptera; family Tachinidae; genus Linnaemya; species Linnaemya tessellans. The sequence goes on from OX637534.1 coordinate 10,684,692, forward strand.
CTGCTTCTGAATGATTGACCCGAGCTGGCGAGTGCAAGTAATCATCCCTATAGCATATGTTATGGTGAATTGTTAAATTAATTGAAATAATAATTTTTTCCTCATATTGAAATACATTTTTTGTTCAGCGACAGTCACTTCCTAACCACTTCTTATTATTATCTAAAAACCAACCTACTTTGAATTAGTTAAACCATTAAGTGAACGCAAATAACTGTGAGAATGGCAGGTGCTGCTTATTTTACTTTGAAAAACAGAAAAATTCGCCTCCAACAGCAATTAGGTAAAATTATATCATTTTGCGGCCCCAAAAGTAGACATTTTAATTTGTTTATCATGTACATATTTTTATTTATAGCTAAAACTGTCACTTAATTTAAAAAATGTATATAAATAAATAAATAATGGCCTATTTTGTGCTTCACTCTAAATGGCAATGATAAAATTTTGTTGCAGCAAAAAGTTCAAGAAAATACTCGTACAAATTATTGTCATTTCGAGTGAAACAAAGAAGGCGGCCAAGTAACAGCGAAATTAAAATTATGTTAGTTTAGTAGATTTTGTAAGGCTAAAGAAAAGCAAATAGTTCAATAAGAAAAAATAAAAAAACAACACAAAAAATATAAAGACAAGTTTGCCACTTGATGGTTAAATTATTTACACATTAATAAGAAAATATTTGAAAAACAAGCCTTAAGCAAGAAGAGCTCAATAGGTTTGTGCAATTTTAGTCAAACTTGGAATGAAATGAGATATTCTTGCAAGTAAATCCTGAATAACTTCTTTGCGAAAATTTCCAAAAAAAAATTTTGGAAGTCTGATAGTCCACCCTTTTTTTTTGGATAAAAAATTAGTTTTCGTTTTTTGTTATTATTTATTAGTACATATATCAATTATAAGCCAGTGCCAAATATTGGTGTCAACTCCTGTAGGCAAATCCGGAATAACGGTTTGTTTTCTTCCTTGCTGAAAGATGAAATATTACCACTGTTGTCTATTAAAAATTAATATTTGTATCCTAAAAGTATGCTATGCTATTCAGTAAAAAATTCTTTCAAGTTCTAAAAGCTTTAGTTCATTCAAAAAAATATATATATTTTCTTCCAAAAAATAGTTTTTTCTAAGTTAGCCCATCCTTTTTTTTGACAAAAAAAAACAATTTTTTTTTTCATTATTATTTATTGATATTTCAATTATAAACTGCCTTGCAATAAGCCAGTGAAAAATATTAGTGTCAACTCTTGCAGCTACATCCTGAATAACCGTTTCTTTTCCTCCTTGATAAAAAATGTAATGATGCCACTGTGTCATTTAAAAGTTAATAATTGCTATCCTAAAAGTATGCTATGCTATTGTTATTTAAATTAATATTTGTATCCTAAAAGTATGCTATGCTATTGATTAAAAAATTCTTCGAAGTTCCAGTCTTTTCTAAATTTTTTTTTTTAATTTTTTTTTTCGCTTTTGAAACTCCTTTCAATACTTATTAGAAAAAAACTCCTTTTGGGTCAAATTGTGTTTCAACCGAAAAATTGATTTTTTCCAAAGAGGTACCCCTTTCCAAAAAATTGGCCAAAAATTGTTTTTGCTTAAATGCATGCGACTTAAGCTTTTTCGGAAGCTTCTTCGCATTTGAAACTCCTTTGAATAATTATTTACTAGAAACAAACGCCTTTTGGGTAAAATTGTGTTTCAACCAAAAAATTTATTTTTTGCAAAGCGGTACCCCTTTCCAAAAAAATTGGTCAAAAAATTTTTTTTGCTTAAATGCATGCGAGTTAAGCTTTTTCGGAAGCTTCTTCGCATTTGAAACTCCTTTCAATGCTTATTTATTAGAAATAAACGCCTTTTGGGTAAAATTGTGTTTCAACTAAAAAATTAATTTTTTGCAAAGAGGTACCCCTTTCCAAAAAAAATTGGTCAAAAATTTTTTTTGCTTAAATGCATGCGACTTAAGCTTTTTCGGAAGCTTCTTCGCATTTGAAACTCCTTTTAATGCTTATTTATTAGAAATAAACGGCTTTTGGGAAAAATTGTGTTTCAAGCAAAAAATTGATTTTTTGCAAAAAAATTCTTAAAAAATTTTTTGCAAAAAAATTCTTAAAAAATTTTTTTTGCTTAAATGCATGCGAGTTAAGCTTATTCGGAAGCTTCTTCGCATTTGAAACTCCTTTCAATGCTTATTTATTAGAAATAAACGCCTTTTTGGGAAAAATTGGGTTTCAACCAAAAAATTGATTTTTTGCAAAGAGGTACCCCTTTCCAAAAAAATTGGTAAAAAAATTTTTTTGCTTAAATGCATGCGAGTTAAGCTTTTTCGGAAGCTTCTTCGCATTTGAAACTCCTTTCAATGCTTATTTATTAGAAATAAACGCCTTTTGGGAAAACTTGTGTTTCAACAGAAAAATTGATTTTTTCCAAAAAAATTGGTCAAAAAATTTTTTTGCTTAAATGCATGCGAGTTAAGCTTTTTCGGAAGCTTCTTCGCATTTGAAACTCCTTTCAATGCTTATTTATTAGAAATAAACGCCTTTTTGGGAAAAATTGGGTTTCAACCAAAAAATTGATTTTTTGCAAAGAGGTACCCCTTTCCAAAAAAATTGGTAAAAAAATTTTTTTGCTTAAATGCATGCGAGTTAAGCTTTTTCGGAAGCTTCTTCGCATTTGAAACTCCTTTCAATGCTTATTTATTAGAAATAAACGCCTTTTGGGAAAACTTGTGTTTCAACAGAAAAATTGATTTTTTGCAAAGAGGTACCCCTTTCCAAAAAAATTGGTCAAAAAATTTTTTTGCTTAAATGCATGCGAGTTAAGCTTTTTCGGAAGCTTCTTCGCATTTGAAACTCCTTTCAATGCTTATTTATTAGAAATAAACGCCTTTTGGGAACAATTGGGTTTCAACCAAAAAATTGATTTTTTGCAAAGAGGTACCCCTTTCCAAAGAAATTGGTCAAAAAATTTTTTTGCTTAAATGCATGCGAGTTAAGCTTTTTCGGAAGCTTCTTCGCATTTGAAACTCCTTTCAATGCTTATTTATTAGAAATAAACGCCTTTTGGGAAAAATTGTGTTTCAACAGAAAAATTGATTTTTTGCAAAGAGGTACCCCTTTCCAAAAAAATTGGTCAAAAATTTTTTTTGCTTAAATGCATGCGAGTTAAGCTTTTTCGGAAGCTTCTTCGCATTTGAAACTCCTTTCAATGCTTATTTATTAGAAATAAACGCCTTTTGGGAACATTTGGGTTTCAACCAAAAAATTGATTTTTTGCAAAGAGGTACCCCTTTCCAAAAAAATTGGTCAAATAATTTTTTTGCTTAAATGCATGCGAGTTAAGCTTTTTCGGAAGCTTCTTCGCATTTGAAACTCCTTTCAATGCTTATTTATTAGAAATAAACGCCTTTTGGGAAAATTGTGTTTCAACCAACAAATTTATTTTTTGCAAAGAGGTACCCCTTTCCGAAAAAAATTGGTAAAAAATTTTTTTTGCTTAAATGCATGCGACTTAAGCTTTTTCGGAAGCTTCTTCGCATTTGAAACTCCTTTCAATGCTTATTTATTAGAAATAAACGCCTTTTGGGAAAAATTGTGTTTCAACCAAAAAATTTATTTTTTGCAAAGAGGTACCCCTTTCCGAAAAAAATTGGTAAAAAATTTTTTTTGCTTAAATGCATGCGACTTAAGCTTTTTCGGAAGCTTCTTCGCATTTGAAACTCCTTTCAATGCTTATTTATTAGAAATAAACGCCTTTTGGGAAAAATTGTGTTTCAACAGAAAAATTGATTTTTTGCAAAGAGGTACCCCTTTCCAAAAAAATTGGTAAAAAAATTTTTTTGCTTAAATGCATGCGATTTAAGCTTTTTCGGAAGCTTCTTCGCATTTGAAACTCCTTTCAATGCTTATTTATTAGAAATAAACGCCTTTTGGGAAAAATTGTGTTTCAACCAAAAAATTGATTTTTTGCAAAGAGGTACCCCTTTCCAAAAAAATTGGTAAAAAAATTTTTTTGCTTAAATGCATGCGATTTAAGCTTTTTCGGAAGCTTCTTCGCATTTGAAACTCCTTTCAATGCTTATTTATTAGAAATAAACGCCTTTTGGGAAAAATTGTGTTTCAACCAAAAAATTGATTTTTTGCAAAGAGGTACCCCTTTCCGAAAAAAATTGGTAAAAAATTTTTTTTGCTTAAATGCATGCGACTTAAGCTTTTTCGGAAGCTTCTTCGCATTTGAAACTCCTTTCAATGCTTATTTATTAGAAATAAACGCCTTTTGGGAAAAATTTTGTTTCAACCAAAAAATTGATTTTTTGCAAAGAGGTACCCCTTTCCATAAAAATTGGTCAAAAAATTTTTTTTGCTTAAATGCATGCGAGTTAAGCTATTTCGGAAGCTTCTTCGCATTTGAAACTCCTTTCAATAATTATTTACTATACCATTGTTGTCATTTAAAAGTTAATAATTGCTATCCTAAAAGTATGCTATGCTATTGAGTAAAAAAATTCATTGAAGTTCTACAGGCTTTAGGGCATTCCTTGTTACGAAAAAACAAAATTATATTTGTTTGTTTTTCATTATTATTTATTGAATTTTCAATTATAAAATATGTATAACAATTTTTACTTTAAATTTTTACATAAATCTCTATATAGTAAAGGATATTGGTGTAAACGGTTATTCCCTCGGTTCTCCTATATTTCTCGCCTATGGCTGAGCGGCAAATGATGATTATTATTACTATGCAATTAATTGTTATGGGAAGGTAGTATTTCAGATACCTTAAAAATGCTGAAAGTGTGCATCTGAAACTTTTATAACAATTCTGCTAATAACGGGTGTTTTGTTGTTGAATGGTAACAGATATATATATATATATATATATATATATATATATACATATATATATATTTTTTTTTTTTTTTTTTTTTTTTTTTTTTGATAATCTGGTAGACAATTTCATGCCATTTATTTATTCTAGATATAATTTTCGGCATATATCCGCCACTGCTTGTCAGTTTGATATGTAATTTATTTTATTTTATTTATTTTTTTGCAAATTCCAATTATTAATTATAATTTAATATGATTGTGCCAGGAGCACATCCAATTATAGCTCCTATTCTATTTTTATTAAAATATATAATTTTGCTTTCTTGCAGTTTATTTCGATTTTGGACAAATATTGTAAGTCTTGGAAAACCTCTGACAGCAGCACAAGTACTCTGGAATATACAAGAGCAAGCATATTTTAATAATCAATTTAAAGACTGAGCTCATACACTGAATTGTAAAGAATACAATTGAGTGAAATTCAGAATATTTTTATTTACGCTAGAATTCGATCAGCTCTTTGGATTATTGCTTTAACTGAAGTTATATGCTTCAGGATTGTGGTCTATTTGTGTCTCACAAACTCTGGAATGAAACTACGAAATAAAAACAAAAACCGAAGTTTCTCATCGGTTTTTGGCGATGTCATCTCCTCTAGGATGCCTCCCTCGACTGGTATTTCGAATTGGACACTTGAAAACATACGCTTGTGGCCTGCTACAGTTTATTCCTTATTAGCATATGGACTTAATACCTTAAGAAATCTTTGTAAAATTTACTTTTGAAAAATTCTCTATTGATGATACCAGATCATATAAATGTATACTTTTAAGTACATATTTGCTTTTCTTAAAAAAAATTAAATAAAAATAGAACAATGCTTTTTAAAAAAAAAAAAAAAAAATTGTGTTTCTTTACATACAAAAACGTAAAATGTTGCTTAAGACCGTGACTGACTATCCTACACAATTGCACGATTCATTCACAGAAAAACTTTGCAAAAGTCTGACCGCTTTTAAAAAAAAATCACTGCAAAATGCTGTTGTAGTTGACACACTGTTACACAAAAAAAATATGCAAAAACATCTGTTTGTTATGGAAATACACATGCAATCTTAATAAAATAGAAGCCGCCTTATTCTGTAACTATTTCTCGACGTCACGTCACGACAATATCTAAAATAGGGCAGTTGTATTCTGGTTGTGGGCGCCAATTGATTACTGCTGAGAGCCTCTGACTGTTCTCTAAGCCGTATAAAATAAAAGGAGTTAAATAAAAATAGAGTGTGCGGATGTCTTAGTTTTGATATTGTCTTGACGTGACGTTGGCAAATTGTTACAGAATAAGGGGAAATAATAAAATCACGTTGATTTCGTTAGGTAAAATAGAGAAGAGAACATGAAATGGTAAAGAAAACCTAAAAATAATTATTATAGTAATTTTTTTAAGCCCCAAAAAAATTTACTGCTGTCCGGCAAGAAAATACTACTTTGATCGCCTTTGAGTTTGTAAACATTTGCAAATCGGACAGACTTTTCAAAAACAGCTGTTACACAATTACACTCTGTTAGCACACATGCCATATTTATTGGATTGTGTAGCATAGGCAGGCACGGCTTTTTAGTAAAAGTGGCTGTTATTTTTTGTTGTAGATTATTATTGAAATAAATTAATTTTAAAAATAAAATAAACTAAAAAACTATACACAATTGTAAGAAAGAGCTTACAAGAACAATTTAGTTTCCCTTTTAAGAATTAAAAAATAAATAAAATATATAAAACTTTAGCACACGTGAGTATTCACAATATCGTTGACTTTCACAAATTTAACGCCTTCATTCAAATTAGTAAATTTAATGAATCCAGCCATTTGCGCTGTAAAAAGGTTCAAAAACATTTTAAACATTTTACCCAGTTCAGTGAATACCCTTAATATTTTTCTTAACAATTCATAATTCCTTTTTTTTTTTTTTTTTGTTTTATTTATTATTAATTTTTCTTGTCATAATACAAGAAAATCTTTTGTGGTTTTTAAGTATTTTTCACACATTCATATTTTTATAATCTTGGAATATTATCCTTTCAACACTTTCCTCATTTTTTTTTTTTTTTTGTAATAATTTTTTTTTTTTACTTTTTTGTCTTCTATTTTAAGAAATAATATTATAAACAATTCCGTTTTTTGCTAACCAAACTAAAAACCCAATGGAGCTGCTTTTCTATTTATTATCTCTTAAAAGAAATTTCAAAATTTTGTTTGGTTTTTAGTTAAAGCAACTGAAAAAAAGTTCCCATTAAATATCATAAACAAAAATAGTAAGAAAACATGTTTTTAATAAAATTTTGCTTGAATTCATATAACAAGAATTTTATTAGGTAAAAAAAACACAAAAATAACAAATTGTAAAGGGGGGAAGATACGAGTACCAAATTTCAAACAAAGGAGCAAAACATGAATATATAAAAATGAAAAGCTTGTCTTGTCTTGTATTCTGTATTTTGACTGTAATGTATTCAAAGTTTAAAAAGTACACAAAATAACAATACTTTCTAATAATTTAAATATAAACAATAGTTTTAACAAAATACGTATTTTATGTGTACTAAGATAACAGGAATTGTCTAGAGTGGCAAACTAATGGAGTAAAAATAATGGGAAAGAAATAAGTTTGCTGGACATGTGATTAATTTTACAATAGATTTGAGGGGATATAAAATACTCACTAGACTGCGAATAAACTGCAAATTTAAATCTAAGTTTATACAGTCGAATCCGCTTTAGTGCAACACGCTTTACTGAAAAAAATCGGATTACTGAAAGCGATACAAATCCCCGCACTGATTTTAAACTCAGCTAGTCTTATTCACTTCGCTTTAGCGAAACATCGCTTTACTGAAAATATCGTATTACTGAAAACCAAAAGCAGGCACACAACTACGTTTTGTATGGAAACTTATTTCGCTTTATTGAAAAAATAAACAATGACAAATTTATTTATTAGAAATCGATTGCATAACTTAAGGCCGAAAAAATCGTGCATGTTTTGTCCGTTAAAAAATTAAATGGCAAAATGTATTTGTCCTTTTCGCTCTTACGTACTTTATTGCATTTTTCTATTATATTGTCAATGCAAGTGGCTAGACATTTTCGAGGAATTAATCAGTACGCTTAACTGTAACGAATTTCACTTATCCGAACTACGTTTTAGAGAAAAAATCGGATAAGTGAAAAAAATTGGATTTTGGTTATTTTCAGTAAAGCGGAGTCGACTGTATATCGAATCATAAGAAACTAAAGAGATTAGATTCTGATCTATTGGAGCACAATTTCAAACATAGATTTTAATTTATACATTTTTTATTTTTTTTCTAGCTTTTATGTAAATTCTCGGCACTGAGCTAAAATATTCCATTTAAAATGGATAACAACGGCTTTCGTACTACAACTTTTATCTCCTGCACAGCAGTGACCATTTTCATTTCCTGTTCCTATTGTTTGTTTTCAAGAGTAATTATTTTTCCCTTGTGGCACCTACACACTTCAAATATTATATTCAATAATTATTTTTGCAATTATTATTTCCAATAATTATTTATTTAGAAACATCACCACATGTGGGCATTCAGTTTTATCGAGATAATTTTAAAATAAAAAATATAATCTTCAAATACTTCATTAAAGATTTTAGAACATTTATATGGTCACACTGGTCATCCAGCTCTGCTTTATTCAATTATTCTTATGCTCTTCAATGCTGTGAGAATATTAGCTTACTATGGGCAGTGTTTTGATTGAGTGCTTAAACAGCATAAGTCTGCAACTTAAGCTAAAGACGCTGTCAGCTAAACGAGACCCATAAATTAATTTACGCAAGAGCTTCAAAGAATTTCTATGAAGCTACTTTTTTTAATTTTTTTTATTTATTTATAATTTTTTGTTGTTATTTTTTATGTACTTAAATTTCAGTTCAAAAATTTATTTTAAAAAAAATATTATTGAGAATTAGTTCGGAAAAGTGCTTTCTCAGGCAAAATTTTCATATTAAATTGCACAGACAAAAATCGCCAACAAAATTCTGTATAAACGCTGACTCTGTTCTAAATAATCAAGTTTGCACAACTTCTGCGAAATAGCCACAACACACAAGGCGTTACACGGATCACGCCTAAAGGCCTCACTAAGTAATTGAATTGGTAGAAGCAATTAAAATTCATAACAATTATGATTTGGGACAGCATAGCATTGTGTAATTGGTTCAGGAGTTTAAATATATAGATTTATTAACAACAACACTGCTTTGGTATAATGGGTTTGTAATTAGAAAGCTTTTTTTAAAAAGTGTTTTTGTTTTTAAGAAACCTGATGTAGCCAATAGGAGATTTTTTTTTATTATTTGTTTTAGAGTCTTCTTTAACTTAAAATATATATTTTTTTATAAAATATCTTAAAAATTAACTAGAATGTCAGCAACAAATTATACATCAAGTGTAAGTTAATTTCTAACAAACTTAACTGAGTTCTAGCTTTAAAATATGCTATTCAGTGAAATAAAAGAACAAAACTAACAGTGATTTAATTTTCAATAATAGGAAAACTACTTGTGCTTGTATCAAAAATGAAGAGCTTTTTATTAAAGCTTTTCTTTTTATCAGAAAATAAATATTTATTGGCTACAAAAAACGAATGTATAAGAATTTGGTTGCATTACTATTAAGCTGTTCTTTGTATTATTCAACTTCCTTTAATTGGTACAAAAAAAAGGAGAAAATAATGGATATTAAATAAATAATTAAAAGAAAAACTAATTAATAGCATATAAAGCTTTAGCTAAGGGAAGAAAGCGTTTTCTATTCAACAAAAAAATATTATACAAGCAAAACAAAAAAAAACTAAATTAGGCTAAGGTAAGCGATTTTTATATTAATACACGTGTACGAGTATAAGAAAAAGTAAAGTGTGCTGGAGAATTTTTATTCTTAGAATAAGATTTAAGTCATAAAACTATAATTGTAATTTTTAAATTCTTAATGGAAAGAAGAAAATATGCAAGAATTTACTGAACCCAAAGCATTCACAGAAATGAAGTTATATCATTGTGTTGCTGTATTACGACGTATTGCTTAATATAAAACTAAGAATTGATGTCGATCATAATTAATTCATATAAATTTTCCAGTTACTTGAATATTTTTATTTAAAATTTTTGCGAATTTGGTCAAAATATGATTTATTCATGTGATGCTGGGGAATTGAAAATAAACTTCATTACAATTTATAGATACTCACGTCATACACACACACACATACAGGCACACATACTCGTATTTATAAATTTTAATCTTTTTTTAATCGATATTCAATAATGACATGTTTTACAATTTTCAATGCGTACAAATTCACACTTACACTTTATATTAAATTATATATGAATACTTATTGAAATTTATATGAAATATAGATTTGTGTGCGACGTTTGCTGTATGCGGATTAAGTGCAAAAGGTATTAACTGCAACTATTTACATGGAGCCATTAAAAGCAGGAAACTCTATATCAATAAATTCATTTCTTGCAAGCTACATAACAATATTAAGATTCTACATTTAAATAGCCTATAAGGTTTATCTAAAATACATAATTTCGAAAATTTTGTCGAGTTGGGCCTTTTCAGTTCCTAGAAATATACTCTTTATATAAAGAAAAATTATAGTGAAATACATATGTGAAATTTAAAACTGATTTGAAATATCAACTGCATAAAAACTCTAATGTTTTATTTTCGAAAATGAGAAAAAAAATTTATGTTCGAAAATTCGAACTTAATTTCGAATTTTTAATGGCATCTAAGAAGTGTAAAAAGAACTTTTAAAACATGCTAAAAACATAGGCGTACATTTATTTGTACTGTTACGAGTGCAAACTCTATGTATTTTAATTTGTTCGAATATTCGAAAATCACTTAGAACTTTGGCTAAAAGCAAATTTGTGCAACTGTAATTTTAAAAATGCATCTTGTAGCAATATTTTGATATGTTCGAAAAAAAAACGAAAAAAAAATCCATTTTCAGTATGTTCGAATTTATTGTTAAAATTTATTATTGAAAACAGCATCGAAATCAGGTATATAAACATCTGTAAGTTTAAAGCATTAAAAAACACTTTCGCATGTTGCTATAGGCATTAAATCTGTTGGCTTTTTATGAGAAAGTGCAACAGTATATATATTTGTGCTTGTTCGAATATTCGAATTTGATGTATATTCCATATTTACCTTTAATTAAGTTAGTATACTTCAGTAATATTACAATTTAATTGAAAAATAATGTGTGTTTAATAAAAAATACAAGAAAAATGAGCAAAAATTTTATATTCGAAATTTCGAAATTAATTTCGAACTTTAATATTTTAATGGAATATCAATTTTAAAACCTATCTCTCGGCAATTTATAAGAAAGTGCAACAGTATAAATATTTGTGCTTGTTCGAATATTCGAATTTTATATTTAATTAATTTAGTATACAATTTAATTGAAAAATAATGTGTGTTTAATAAAAAATACAAGAAAAATGAGCAAAAATTTTATATTCGAAATTTCGAAATTAATTTCGAACTTTAATATTTCAATGGAATATCAATTTTAAAACCTATCTCTAGGCTATTTATAGGAAGGCAACAGCATACATATATATTTGTGCTTGTTCGAATATTCGAGTTTGATGTACATTCCACATCTTTATCTTTAATTAATTTAGTACACTTCAGTAACATTACAATTTAAAAAAATTTCGAAATTAATTTTGAACTTTGATATTTCAGTGGAATGTAAATTTTAAAACCTAAATACATACATATATATGGTATTTATCACAAGTGCAACTGTATTATGTTCGAAAATTCGAAGTAAAATTTAATTTTCCAAAAACCCTATTTTTTATTCAAAAATTATTATTTTTAGCAATAATGTTGTATTTGTTGAACCTATTCGATATTCGATTTAAATCACTGACAGTAAATTCGAAGTTATTAATAATTCATAGTAATATTATGTGAAAGTGTCTAATTTCACGAAAATAAAAAACAGTGATTGTCTTTTGTTTATTTTGAATAATTACAAATAATTGCAGTTAGTAACTTTTCCTTAATTAATTAAATATGCAACATAATATTCTATAAATAATAATTGCAAGGAACAGAATTGAGAGAGTGGCAGTAATGGAGAAGGATATATGGAGAGAGAGTGAGAGATACACAATATCCAAAATCGTGTGAAAATGGTGTTTTCATTTTTTTAATTTTATTTATAAATTATACATGAAATTATCAACAAATTGTTTTTAATAAAAATTAATTCGTTTTCACCGTTATTGTTGTTGTTACTCTTAATGGTATACAGCATGAAAATACAGCAACAGCAACAACAAAAAAGCAAATATTAACATCGATGCTTTTGTACGGCATACAAAATATATCGCCATCATCATTTAAATCGTTGCATATTTTTTGGATTTTACGGATGCTTTTTTTTCATAGTTATTAAACAAGTGATATTATTTGCATTTTCATAACAATTTAAAATTTTTTTTATTTTTTTTATTTGCATACTGGTGCAATGAGTAAAGAAGTGGGAAGTAAAAAAAATTGTATATATGAAATAATTGTCTGGGTATAATGCGTGAATAATATTGTCTACTCTGGCATATTCAGTTAATTAAGTTGTTTATAGTACATATAGTATGCGGGGAAAAAAGTGTTTGCGTTTAAAGGATACGAGCTGTGAATATAATTGTCAAATATATACAAATTAAAATTTGCGAGATAAATTCGTTACCAGTAGGTAAAAACTATTCCAAACGGTTTAACATACTAATGCAGCGTGCATGTATGAGTTGAGTTGTTCTATATACTAATTCAATATTATGCCAAGTAAAATATTGACAGATAAATTTAAATTATTTAGCAGCTGTTTACCACGAAACAGTTAATATGTTAATGGTTTATTAGACGAATGGTTTCAACTAATTTTTGTTTTTAATACAAATATTTTCCACAACTAAAATTTATGCTAGGAACACATCGGCGACGAACAACGAATTTTTGGTCGCGAATATTCGTCGCCAAAAATAAAACACATACATATTTGTGTATATGAAAATGCACACAATCGTGGTGTTGGTCGAAATTCGTGATAATCAGGGAAAGTTGAAATAGATTTACATATTTCTAATTGTTTCGTCAGGGAATGACAAACAAACCCGTATCAGGTGACCAGGTTTCATATGCCCAAACTTTTGTGGCAAAAGATAGTTCACTACTGTATTGTTGCATGTAGTACGAAAATGTTCAGTGCATACTAAAAATGAATTCACCAATTCATAAAAATTTATCATTCGGACGAGTTTTTATAATATAGTATTTCTTTTTATTTCATACTTTTTGATATGGTCACCTTATCAGCTGTTAAATGAAAAGAATAGTTTATTTACAGAAAAAAAAAGTTTTCAGAATAGCAATACAAAAAGGAATTTGGTTTGGAAAAAATGGACACCACCGGAGTAATTATTGAATGTCTAAACAATGTGGCATCAGAGGATTAGAAAGATTTAAAAAAAAAAATTTAATTTTTCTTGTCCATTATTTTAATTTATTCGTCGTTATTGTGTTCCATACGACGAATTTATAGAGGGAATTTTTACCAACGAATTCGTCATGCTGAACGAAGTTCGTCGTTCGTCCCAGTTGTGTTCCTACCACTAGGGTTAAGTATCTTTATACAAGGTAGGTCAAAAGAAATCACCGTATTGGAATATGCTCTTATTTTTGCAAATGGCGGTCAATGTCAAATCTGTTTTGACAGTTGTGAGCTAGACAGATGTAGAATACAAGTGAATAAAAGCGTTCCGCAAGAAAGCGGAATAACCGTGTCTATTTTTTTGCGTAACAATTCGTCTGTGGATGACTTCTTTTGGCCCACCTTGTATAGGATTCATTCCCAAAATTTGCCTGGAAGTATGCAGAATAAAATCTTGCAGAATCTTGAAAGTTTACAGAGACACTGTCAATTTCCTTAGAATAGCGAGAGTTTCCAAATTTCATATTAAGTGCATTTGCAAAAAAAAAAAAATTCTTGATGTCACTGGCGGGAGGAAGGAGACCAGTGCCCGTCATACAAATAAGATATTAATTTTTTTAAACATGTTTATTTTATTATTGTATTCTGATATTTTTAAGCTTAAGGTCTCGTTATTTTAGTTTAATTTTTAATTTAAATATTTCGTCACTCCTTTGTGTGACTTCTTCAGAAGAAGTCACACAAAGGAGTGAAGAAATATTGAAATTAAAAATTAAACTAAAATAACGAGACCTTAAGCTTAAAAATATCAGAATACAATAATAATTAAAAAGAGGTCAAGAAACCAGAAGAATTTAACATGTTTATTTTATTTTATGAGAAAGGATATATTTCTGGCTAATTTATTGTGAAATGCATCTTAATTAAATCAATTTATAAAAGCCATTACACTTGGAAAAATTGGCATTATTTGTTAACTTTGACTAATTCTCTTAGCACTAACTCTCACAAAATACGAAAAAGTATTCTTTCTGAACACAACACTACGCATGTGACAGCTACAGATATAAAAAGCAAAAGATTTCAAATTCAAATAAACTCAAATTAAAAAAAAAAACAGTTTGCTAGCTAAAATATAACTTTCTAAAATAGAGAACGAAACGTTTTAAAATTGTAAAGCAGTAAATTTTAAATATGAAAGAACGTTACTAGTACAGGTATAAATTCTATGGTATATTTTGTATGGTGTGTTATGATTTGATATTAACGCAGGAACAAAGTGCTTTCAAAGGTTAAGAAAAAAATAAATGATAATAAAAAAAAAAAAAAAATAACGGAAAATTAAATAAAAAAAAATGGTTATGAAGCATTTTTTAAGGCAGTTGAGTAAGAAAGATTAAATAAAAAACAAGAGTAACGAAAACAATGTAATAAAAAAATATGTTTGTTTTTTTTAGAAATTTGGCATACCGCAGCGGCTGCAGCAACAGCGGTGGCGCGTGATTGCGCCGCTTTTAATTGTGCCTGTAGGTGCAAGGGAGGATGAAAATAGCGGCAGGGATCACGTGTGCATCTACCTTTTACGGCGTCCATGCACACCGTAATGGAACCATCATCGTGCCTGGCAACACTCTCCTGCGGATGTGCAAAACGGCATTCAGATTCGGCACGTTTGCAAGCACCGCGCAAAAATTCACGACAAACCTATTGAAAGTTTTTCGTAAACATTTTTTTGGGGGGATTTTTTTTTGTATTTTTTTTCATTAGCACACAGCGTTGTTTTTTTTATTATTATTTTATGTAGCATATTTTAAGGCAGCAACAGCAGTGTTTTTATATTTTTTGTAGTTGTAGTAGTTGGTGTAATTTTTGTAGCACATGGTGTTTGTTTTTTTTTTTTGATATATAAATATATTTTTTTTATATTTTTGTTTTTTTGGTGGTTTTTCACATGGACGCAGGATAACAAATGGAACAAGGTAATTCAAGTAAACAATGTTTTTTTTTTTGGTTTTTTAAGAAAAAATAAAAAAGAAAATTTTGTTTAAAATTTTTGTATTTTTTTTTTTAGGATTTAATTGTTGTTTGTAACAGTGGTTAATTATTTAGTTGTTTTTGTCAATTTGATTGTTTAAACATTTCAGCTTTGGATTTGCAAAACTTTTGCATGCCAAATTTTGTTAGATTTTTTTAAGCAAGCTTTTGCTCTGGCTTTTGGGTTTTAATTTGATAGCATTCGATTAGTGCTTTAACATAAATAATTCAACAGAAAAATGTACATAAATTTAAGGTTTTAAAAACCAATTTCTTTGAAGCATCAAATTTTTAGTATAAAAAAAATTTTATTTTTGTATAAAACGTAACAACAACAAATTTTAGAGTTAAACACAACAGAAAACACAATATGATTTTGTTTAATTGCTATAAAATTTCTAGTGTCCGACCGAACGTTCAGCTTCGGGTTCACAGTTTCGGCTGTAACGATTAAACTTGAAGTTTAAATTGTTTTTTTTATTTTGTTAATTGTTGTCCTTTAATAACAATGTGTGTGAATTGAAAATATATAAATTTGATTGTAATAGCGGAAGTCTTTACATTAAGTCTTATACAATAAAACAAGTTTCACAAATTTATTGCGACAAAAATTCCTTTATATATTTATTAAATTGAACGAAGTCTTTCATTTTATTTTAAAGAACTTAATTTAAAAAACTGCAATTAACTGCAAGTACGGGTTCGGTTTCGTGTTCAGCCGAACTTGGCAAAATTTACCGTTATTCGGCCTGAAAAACTATGCCCAATCGGACACTGAAAATTCTTAGACAACAAAACCAATTGGTATTTTAACGGAGTGAAATTCGGGGAAATTTTATAAAAGCTTTGAAAATTTGTCGATTCACCACTAAAGCTAGCCGATTACTGCAGTATAATTTTTGATAATATCTTGTGCTTTGAAGAGCTTGATAAACATTAAAAAAAGCTACTTTTCTAAATTCATAAAATTGCTTAAAGCTTTTTGCTGACAGTTTCTTGTAAAGCTCTTGTAAACTTATTAAATAAAATATGGCACAAACTAAATTGAATAACCGCTGCCCCAGCAGTTTTTTATAATTTTTAATAAACTTTTAAAGCTCTTATTAAGCTTTTCTGCAAACCCTTCATTTTATATACATATTAATATTTTGCTTTCGTACGGGCTTTATTAAAGCTTTTGGGTAAATCCTCGATTTTGATCTTTTTTAAAAATATGCCTATATAGCTTTTTGGAAAAACTTTTGTTATATCGGCTTTTAAAAGCTTACTATTACAAGCGTTTCTTAAATATTTTTTCTTAGCTTGATCAAAGCTTAGCTGTAATATTTCAAAGCTTTTGCAAAACAAAAACTTTTGAAAATCATTCTAAGAAAGCTTGTAATTTCTTAAAATAAATTTGTTAAAGCTGGTGTAAAAATTGAATTTTCTTAATACGAAAAAATAAATAAAAACTAATAATTTACATAAACATTTGCTGCAAAGCTTTGTGAAAGCTTTCGTGTAAAGATGTTATCGAAGCTTCATAACTTTAAATGAGTTTCTCACAATTTCTTACAAAACAGATCTATGCAGGCTAACTTTTTCTAATTGCAGCTAGATGTTACTAATTTTAAGAACAACTTCATGAACACCGAATTACAAATTTGATTACATTTCTTCGATTAAAGGTAACATAAAATTTTCAAGATCTTTATTTTTATTTTTAGATGAAAAATAAAACTCCTTGAGTCTTTTATTCCTAGACGTCCAATCATAAAACTTAAAACAGAAAAACATGAAAGTGATGTAAAAATTTTGCTCATTCTGTTCAATTTCAAGGTATTTTCTTTTTTATTTTCTTAAAATTGTTTAGCAAAAGCTTTGCAAAAGTTTAAGAAGATTGAAAGGTAAAAACACAAATATATTTTTCAAAGCAGCTGAGCACTGAAAGAAAATGTAAATCAAATAACTTGTAAAAAAATATACTTCAAAAAAAAAAACACAAGACAAACTCCAATTGGTTTTTAAGAAGAGCAAAAGTAACGTACCCTTATTTTTAAATAAACAAAGAAGAAGACGATAAAAAGAAATACGAATGTGTGAATTTGCCTATTTAAAAAAAAAAAGTACAAAAGTAGGATTAATAAACTTGTAACTTCTTGCTTAAATTCCTGGTATAAAAGCTTAACGTTTGTTAATTTAAAAAAAAAAAACAAAAACAAATTAATTTTGTTTCAAAACATACTCTTGAGAAATAAAAAACAAAAAATTATATACAATTTTTAGTTGGTTTCTCTTTTTCATTTCCATTAATAAAAACAAAAGAAAACAACACAACAGATTTTAATCGTATAAAAAATACAAATCAAAACTCATATAAAAACATGCTGCTTTATTAAGTTTTCTTTTGATTATTTTCGTAAATGTTGTAACTTTATTTTACAAAACAAAATTAGTTATTGATTAATGATAAATTATAAAACAAAACTCAATCATTAAATATTGATAAAAAAAATGTCTTAATTGAAAGTATGAAACGAACATTTGAAGAGACATGCTTTTGACAAAACAAAACTTACCTCTAATCGATCGGAACGTGGTATTTTCTGTTGGGCTACTTGCACCGCTTGCGGTACAACTTGTCCCAATTGTGAGACAGTTGTGGGGTCAGGACCCAATAAGGCAGGCACTAAATGACCAGGTGCAAAATATGGACTGTATGTGTTTGCAGGTATGCCAGTCAAATAAGGATTTGTAGCCTGAAAAAGAAACAAACAAAAACAAAATAGTTATTATTCACTTGCGTGGTATTGGATACATTTAATTTTAGTTTTTAACCGCAAAAAGCTTCCAAAATCCAGTTGAAATTATCACGTGTAAAACTATTGCTGCATGCTGTTGGGCACCTACAGAACATTTCGTTAGCCAAAGAGTGTTTAGTCAGAGACGTTATGGCGTGCTTGAAACGTGCCAAAAATATAGCTGGATGCTTAATTATTGAGTACAAGTATTGCCATCCTGGCGACCTGTTTGCTTACAAAATAATTAATTGTTTTTGCGCACAACACTACAGCACGCCTTGGCAGGTGTTAACAAAAGGCGCCAAGTTAACAGCATCAGTTAACAACTTTATTGTTTTCCATAACAAATATTTTCTGTTATACAACACGCATTATTTTTGTTATTATTATTATTTTTATAATTGCTATTGAATCGGTGTACTCCATTCTCCGCCCAAAGTTTTCATCCATTCATTTATTTCATCATTAAAAAAAAACAAGTAAAAACGTTATATTCGACCAGGTCGACTATTAAACACCCTCCAGTAAATTTAAAATGTATAACTTGGTGGAACAGAGTTCCTTTAAGACGTCTCAGTACCCAATTTAAATCTCTGTCTTGATAGAGTCATTCCGGGAAGGGGCGGTGGTGAAGACCTTTCACCTCTGCAAGATCAGAGAACATCTCAGTTTCTTATACTCTTAAAGAATACAAATTGTTCAATATTTACACCACTTTTGCATATAATATCATAAGTCAATGCCCACAAAAGGGGGCGGGGGTTTCAAAAATAGACTATATCATGTTTTCCACAGACGGACGTATAGACATTGCTAGACCGTCTTAGACTTCATCACTGATCAAGAATATACATATATAATTTATGGGGGTCCAATTCTTTTTGGAGGGCATTAAAACTGTATTTTGACGGGGTCTCTCTGGCAAGGGCCGTGCGGGGACATTTTACCTCCGCTTTAAAACTCCAAAAATAAATATTTGACATAATTAAATGTAAAATTTATTATGTGAGTGAATATGAATATGCCAAGTTAAACATGTTTTGACGTAAGCAGTTACGAAATAACGTATTTAGTTGTGAAGTTAAATATGTTATGACGTAACAAAAGGGCAAACACTGAAGTTTTTTTTCTATGAAAATCCATATTTAATAAATTTATTGAGCATTTTGTGAAAATATTTACAGGCCATGAATGGCCAAGTTGCAGGCCATGAGAGTGTGTGTGATCTTGGAGGGATTTTGCCCCCAGTGGCCAAATAAGGAGTTGGCATGCACTGCCAGTATATACAAAATAATGTATGGGATAGAAGACACTCCCAAAATCATTTTGTATACAAATAAGGATTTTCATACAAAAAAAAAATCACTGATTGCCATTTCGTTACGTCATAACATATTTAACCGCACTTCGTAACTGCTTACGTCATAACATATTTAACTCGGCATATTTATCTTCATACACATAAATTTATTTTTCATATTTTATTTTCTTTTTTTGAAAGGGTCATTTAGGAGGCAAAGGTGAGGACGGGGTAGGGTAGGGCAGGGGAGTACCAGGTTACGCCTCAGCTTCGTCATAAAAGCTTAAAAATTTTATTTTTAAGGAATGTGGGTTTAAGTAAACCAATTTGTTAAATTTTTACAATATTTTTGCACAAGTTTAACGCGGTTGGGCCTTCTTTGACATAAAAATATAGCATTTACTTAACAAAATTACAAAAAAAAAAAAACTTTCAAAATTATGCTGCTTTTTAGAGGTTGGTTTAGTTTTTCTTAAGGGAACTTTTTCCCCTCTGGCCCGATTTAGCCCATTTACGAACTTTGCATCTGCTGTCCTTCAAGATACCACATTTCAAAGATCTGGCTCCTTTCGTTTTTACTGAATCGTGATTTCCACAGACGGACGGACCGTCTTAAATTTCATCACTGATCAAGAATATATACAGTTTATGGGATCGCACAGGGATATTCTGCTGCGTTACACACGGAATGACAAAGTGAATATACCCTCGCATTCTTTTCTGGATTGTATAAAAACAACACAAACAAAACAAAAGTTGTGGAAAAAACTATTGTTCGTTAATACAACAAAGAGAAAAATCCATAAAATATTCCATTTATAAACTGTAACATATTTCAGTTTCATAAGAACTGCTCTGTAGTTTACACAACTCTTAACAAAACGGCAAAAAATATAAAAAACGGAATTAAATAATATATAAAATGCTGGTGGCTTTGATTCACCTTAATCCAATGACCTTACATTGTAAATACGTACAGATTTTTGCTCATAAATACTGTAACACATAATACAAACAGTGAATGTCAAAAGTAAGCCCAGACTTTTTTTTTTTTTTTGTTATAGTAACAATACTTTGAAAATTACATGCATTTTCAGTTTGAATGAAATAATAAATTTCAGTTTGAAAGTAATATCCACATTATAACAATTAAAGCCATTATTGAGACTCAATTTTCATATAAAAATTACAATTAACTTATTGGCAATTAAGAGATAATTGTTTTAATAATGAGTAAAATTTATAATGCAACTCTGTCAGAATTGTGTTCAATGAAAATCTTTTACAAAAGTGAAAGCTTTTACAACGAAAGTACTTATTGAATACACTTTTTTGAAATTTGACTAATGCTGTTGGCTGAAGTAGTAGAACACGAGACTATGAAGCGGAGGGTCAGAGTCATGAGAATTGATATGAATATTTATAATGAAAAACAGGAAATATGTAAACAATAACATTTATTTTTTTTCAGTTGTCAAATGCTGTCGTAGCAATATTGAGTATGTATGAACACCAAAATGATATTGTCAATTAACTGAATATTGTTTCAATTAAAAACGTACGTATGAACACAGTATTAATAATTTTTATAATATGTACATATAGGAAAAACAAATACCTGTAAGATATTTTATGATATAAAACTTTTTTTATTACATGTAGTAAGAATTTTAACGAACATTTATATTGCTATATTAAATTGAATTAAGATTCATAGGCTAATTGTTCGAAATTTGTTTTTAAATCTCAGAAAAACATGATAAATATTCCAAGGCACAAAGGAAAGTCAACATCAGTTTTATTCAACTTACACAGCAGAGCAGAACAGCTGTTTTCGAAAGAAGCAACCCTTTCATCATCATCATTTCGAACAATTAGCCTATGAATCTTAATTCAATTTTTTTATTACATTTTAATTTGTTTTACTAACAAACAAAAATTCCAAAATAAAAATATATCACAGTGATATATATCCCATAAAAATATTATCAGTATTATACTGTATTCACATATGCGTTTTTAATTGAAACAATATTCAGTTAATTGACAATATCTTTGTGGTGTTCATACATACTCAATATTGCTACGACAATTATTTCAATATTCATGACTTAGTGCGGGGTTGAACTCACGACCCTCCACTTTATAGTCTCGTGTTCTACTGCTTCAGCCAACAGCATTTGTCAAATTTCAACAAAGTGTCTTCAATAAGTACTTGCGTAAAAGCTTTCACTTTTGTAAAAGCTTTTCGCTGGACACAATTCTGACAGTGTTGCATTATAAATTTTACTCACTATGAAAATAACTATCTTTTAATTGCCAATAAGTTAATTGTAATTTTTATATGAAAATTTAGTCTCAATTATGGCTTTAATTGTTATAATTTGAATATTGCTTTATATGTGAACGGCATATTACTGCCACAATATTTCTATTAGTAGTTTTACTGGAAAAAAATTATCACTGCAAGAAAATTATTACTGATGATATACATATACGCAAAAAAATTCATCACAGTGATATATTATCTATAAAAAAATTACAAGTAATAATTTACAAACAAAAATAATTTGCACAGTAACAATTAGTGCAGTGATATTTCCCTATGAAAGTATTATCACAGTGATAATTTGCCTATAAAAAAATATCACAGCATTAATTTATCTACAAAAAAACACACCCACAATTTGTATATTTAAAACAATCCCAGACACAATTCTTTTATAAGAAAACTATCAGTGATGATTTATCCATTGAAGAATTATCACAATGATATATTACCTATAAAAATATTATCAGACATAACTTGAGTATTAAAAAATTAACGCAGTGATATTTTTCCCATAAAGATATTATCATAGAGATATTTTCGCCATAAAAATATCACAGTGATATTTCTTCCCTAAAAAAAAATTCATACAAATAATTTGTCTAAAAAATGTATATTGAAGAGTTATCACAGGATTAGATAACTATTTAGTTATAAATAAAAATTACTAGCACGACCGAAGGTCCAAGGAAACATTCCACCGCAATGCTAAATTTACTAGAAATTGTAAAAAAATTCATCACACTGATGAACATTCTAACAAAAATGTTCTACATCTTTTTCCTATAAATTTGATGAAGCACAGAAGCACGGCATTAAGAAACTTTCTAAATGAAACTTATCACAGTTGCAGGGTTTTTAAAGAAATTTGTCGGTAATGAATTCATCACAAAAGGTTTATTAGTGCTGAATCGTTTAAAGAAAATAAAGTAAAAACGTTATATTCGACCGGGCCGAATCTTAAATACCCTCCAAATATTTAATAAGTAAATTTAAAATGTTTAACTGGGTGGTGGAACAGAGTTCCTTTAAGACATCTCTGTACATAATTTTAAATCTCTATTTAGACAGAGTCATTCCGGAAAGGGCCGGTGGGGGAGACGTTTCACTTCTACAAGATCAGAGAACATTTCAGCTTGTTATAGGCTTAAAGAAGACAAATTGTTCAATATTTACACTATTTTTTCACATAATATTGTACGTCAACGCCCACTAAAGGGGGCGGGGTCCAAAAATAGACAACATCATGTTTTTCACAGACGAACTTATGGACATTGCTATACCGTCTTAGATTTCATCACTGATCAAGAATATATAATGCTTTATGGGGTCTTGGAGGGATATTTCGCTGCGTTACAAACGGAATGACAAAGTGAATATACCCTCCCAATTCTTTTATGGAGGGTAAAACAAATTAGTAGTCTATTTACGATTTTAGCACAGTTATGATTTAAAAAAAATTATTTTACAGTGTAAAATTTTTTTTAAACAAAAATTATCACAGTGATAAATTTTCTAAAAATAAAACTTTTCACGTTTATAAAATTTTTGGTGAAACTTAGTAACGTGATAAATTTTCTTTAAAAAGAAAGTGATCAGTTTTCTTTAAAAATATTATTACAGTGATTACTTTTCAAAAAAATAAATAAAAAATATATGAAAACAACTTTAGTACGTTAATATTAATATTCGCACTATTTTCTCCCTCACTGTGGCCATGATTATTTGCCGAGTATATTTTAATAATATTTACTTTTTGTTGGCTCTGTCCGTTCATATTTTCCACCATGTTTAACCACAACTATTAACCCATATTGTTCCTGTGGAATAAAATGTATGAATAAAATATTATAATGCGGATGTTGGGTGTGTTGAATGAATTAAAGAAAATGAATAAAAAAAATTCAAAAAAAAAACAAGATGGAAATGACAAAATAAAAGAATATATGTAGTTGTTTTGCAGATCCACAGGGTTTGGCAATGCCAACAACGTAACAAGTTTTTATTGCTGGCCAGCAGCACAAGTGGCCAAGGGTGGCCAGCACAAGCCAGAGAACACCCAATCCCATCGCAAACTAAAGGAGCATTTTTAAACAATAATTTAACAGCATCTCTACAAAATACATAAATTACGTGTTTAAATAACATTTTATTTGCCTCTGTGCTCCTCTGCTCCTCCATTCGGAATCAAGTTTTTATGTTTTGCGTTTTTCTGCTTCCATTTCGCCGTTGTTTTCATTTCACTTGGCCAAGTGTGACAGGGATTGTAAAAATTTGTGGATGTAAGTGTGTGTGTGTGCGCGAGTGAGGGTGTTCGTGAGACGCACAGTCATATAGCAGTAGATTTACATGCTGCTAAATGTCAAATCTTGTACCATCAAAACAAAATCTTTTTTTTTCGGGTTAAAATATTTTTTTTGGTTGAAAAAATTACTAGCACAGAAAATTGCTTTGTAAAGATGTGATTATTACATTTATCTTATAAATATTCATATTTTTGTTTGGAAGGAAACTTTAAAGTTTTTACTGTGATGTTCACGACGGAGATGATGATTTTCCGCAGTGTGTAGCATGACAAAAATGTTTCTCCTTTTTTTTTATGATAAAGTTTTTGTCACAAAAACGGATAAAGGGTTTATGATGGTTTTACGCTTAACATTTTGTTTTTAGGTAGTAAAATTTTTTTATATTTCTAAGAACATAATATATACAAACGTACGTGTTATACAACGGGCACATATAAAGTTAGTCTGTAATTAAGTGCTGGAGAATTATCAAAACAAATGCATGTCAGTCACAATAATACTTAGAATAATTATCACAGTGATATAACTTCTGCGAAATTTGTTTCTCAAATTGTTATACACTCGACTCCGCTTTAGTGGAAATAACCAAAAACCATTTTTTTCAGTTATCCGATTTTTTCTCTAAAACGCAGTTCGGATTACTGAAATTTGTTACAGTTAAGCGTACTGCTTAAAATCAGTAAAATAATATTTTTTATATCAAATCTGTATATTTTTTTTTACCACAATTCAACGTAAAAATTTTATTTAAAAAAAAATTCTTATTAATTTTTTTGTTGAAATTTTTCACGAAAATGTCTAGCCACTTGCATTGACTGTATAATAGAAAAATACAATAAAGTACGTAAGAGCGAATAGGACAACGACATTTTGCCATTTAATTTTTTAACGGACAAAACATGCACGATTTTTTCAGCCTTAAGTTATGCAATCGATTTCTAATAAATAAATTTGTCATTGTTTATTTTTTCACTAAAGCGAAATAAGTTTCATACACAACGTAATTGTGGGCTTGCTTTTGGTTTTCAGTAATACGATATTTTCACTAAAGCGATGTTTCGCTAAAGCGAATTGAATAAGATTAGCTGCGTTTAAAATCAGTGCGGGGATTTGTATCGCTTTCAGTATTCAGAATTTTTTCAATAAAGCGTGTTGCGCTAAAGCGGATTCGACAGTATTTTGAACACGGCAGCTGCATTGTAAGACGTGATTTCAGTGATGCCACTTTCATATAAAATAAAATCGCCTATTCTAAATATGTTTATGAAGTTTAAAAAGTTTAAATTTAAAAATGCAAAAGTTATAAATTAAAAATTCAATTAATCAAAAATGGTTTAAAATTTTGCCAAATTATTTTTGTTGCTGTGAAGTACAATTATTCCGGTTAAGGATGGAATATTCAAACCTATTATGTTTGGCGTTTTACGCCTGCAAATTCGACAAATTGTAAGAGCTTAAAGACAAAAAGCTAAAATATTCTTTAATCTATTACAAAATGTCGAATCTGAAGGCGAAAAACGCCAAACACGATAAGTGCGATTATTTCATTCATATGATTGTCTCGGTTGGCCTCACAGTACCCCAATTTTCGAGTATGTGGTCGTATCCCGGCAATGGTATCACGAGTGTTGACTTCAAATGCTCAATTATTCCTGGTTTGTCGGCGCCCGACAGAAAATCGTCCAACGCTGGCAAATCTTGGCTGTTAAAAATTTATATACCAATTGAATGCTTTTTTAGATACCCATATCGTGTATAATTGTTCTATATTCTAGGTGTTATAATAAATAAAAGTTTTGAACCGCGCCAGTCCAGAGACAAGAAAAAAAAATTACACAATAACGAAACAATTTTGGTTCGGTGTATAAATAGATTTAGAATAAGCGTATTTTTTATATATGAAAGTGGCACCACTAAAATAAAATGTTGACAATGTAGCTGCCGTTTCAAAAATAATTAAGTAGCTGACTACGAGGCGACGATTGTAGTCAACGACTTTTGTAGTCGATGTTCGTGTAGACTGCTGTCGTTATTTTGTTTAATGCTTAACACAGTAATGATTTTCAAAAAAAAAAAAAATATAATTATAATAATAAAAATGATGATGGTAATATTTTTGTGGAAAAATTTGATCACATTAATAATTTTTCTGAAAATCACAATTATAAATTTGCTGGAATATATAAGTAAGTTTATAATTTTGTTGAAAAAAACTTATCACAGCAGTGAGTTTCATAATAATTATTCCCGAAAATAAAATATCACAGTAATAATTTTTGGGAAAAAAATTATCACAGTAATAGTTTTTTGTAAAAGCTTATAACAATAAAAATTTTGCTGGAAAAAATAGTCCCAGTAATGATTTAAAAAAAAAAAAAATGATAACAGTAATATTTTTACAGAAAAAATTTATCACAGTAATAATTTCTCTGAAAAAAATCAGTTATATAATATTTTCAATTTTATAAAGTTTTAGGAAAAAAAATTATCACATTAATGAAGTTTTGCAAAAATCATCACAATAATTAACATTCTAGAAAAATAAAATTTATTACAAAAGTTTGGAGGAAAAAATATTATCACACATATAGTTTTTATATAAAAGGTTATCACAATAAAAATTTTTCTAGCAACAAATAATCACTGTAATAATTTTATACAAAAAAAAAAAAAAAATATTGTGACAATAATAATATTTCTGGAAAAAAAATCTATCACAATGAAAAACTTTTTGGAAAAAAATTTGTCACAGTAATAATTTTTTGCGTAAAAAATTATCGCTATGATAGTTTTTCCACAGAAAAATAATTATCACATAATTAAAATAATCTTACCAGAAATTAATGACTACGGCAATAATTATACAAAAATAAATTCATCACAGTGATATTTTGCTTCATTATGAATTTATAAAATTTTGTTTTTCGAATTTTAGCCTTATTGTGTCTGGCGTTTTTCGCCTTCAGATTCGTCATTTTGTAATAGACTAAAGAAAATTTTAGCTTCTTATCATTAAGCTATTACAAATTTGTCGAATTTGAAGGCGTAAAACGCCAAACACAATAAGGCTGATTATTAAGATAATAATTTTTGTGCAGACTCAAGTTCAAATCTGCTAACTGATGATTATAAAAATATTCTAAATATTCCGCTTTTAATAAAAATTATTTGAATTTAATAAATAGTCTTAAAAAAATAATTTGCAAATTGCAGATTTGAACTTGAGTCTGCACAAAAGTTATTACCTTAATAAATTTACATTTTATTCATGGTGTCAACTGTTTACAACACATTCGGGAATTACTATGTGAAATTTATCACAGTAATAATTTTTCTATAAAGAAATTATCACACCTATAAGTTTTCTAAAAAAAAAAAAAAAAATTCTTGAAAATCTTTATCATAGGAATTTTTCTGGATAACAATTATGCTTTTCTGGTAAGAAATTAGCACAGTAATGCTAGGAACACAACTGGGACGAACGACGAATTTCGTTCAATATGACGAATTCGTTAATAAAAATTCCCTTTATAAATCCGTCGTATGAAACACAATAACGACGAATAAATTAAAATAATGGACAGGAAAAATTAAAATTTTTTTTTTAAATCTTTCTAAACCTCTGATGCCACATTGTTTAGACATGCAATAATTACCCCGGTGGTGTCCATTTTTTCCAGAACAAATATTGCTATTCTGAAAAATTTTTTTTTTCTGTAAGTAAACTATTCTTTTCATTTAACAGCTGATAAGGTGATCATATGAAAAAGTAGGATATAGGAAGAAATACTATATTATAAAAAGTCGTCCGAATGATAAATTATTGTGAATTGTTGAATTCATTTTTAGTGTGCACTGAAAATGTTCGTGCTACATGCAACAATGCAGTAGTGAACTATGTTTTTCCACAAAAATCCTGTTTGAGTAAGTGAAACCTGGGCACCTTATTTTGATTTATTCGTCGTTCGTTTACATAAGAAATGGAAATAAACCTATCACAAAGTTCGTTATGCACGACGTATTTCGTGTGTATTTTCATTTCCTTAAATGTGTTTTATTTCCAACGACGAATATTCGTAACGAAAAATTCGTCATTCGTCCGAGTTGTGTTTATAGCATAAAAATTTGCCTGATATAAAATTATAACACGAATATTTTTTCTGAAAAAAAAAATTTCGTATCTAGTGATAAATTTTCTATTAAAAACTTAACACAGTGATGTTACTTTTAAACACACACACACACGCATATCACAGTAAAAGTCTGTATGATGCCAGCAGAGATATTCATTTTAAATTTCATATTTTTCCTACAAATTCCTCGTACTTCTTTCAATTCATATTTGTTTTACTTACCACTTGTGGCACTTGTCCTGGTATAACTGGCTGTCCTGGTGCAATACCCATCTGTTGCATTAGTGCATTTTTCAAGGCAAGATGATTACGGCCATTTATCAATAATTGATCCTTCAAATGTTGTGGAGGATGAAAATATTTGCAAGGCGGTTTATCACGATTACAACGACCCTATAAATATGCAATACAACAACAAAGAAGACATTTAGCTAATATTATTTAAGACATTTTATATTTATCACTACTATTTAACTCTTGAAGAAGAATAAAATAGAAAAACAAAAACTTAAACATAAAAATATCTTAAGGTTAGCGGCATAATAAGCTTGTAAATAACATAAAATATGTGATGAACATTTAGGAAAAAACCAAGACTATAAATAAATTAACTGTGTTGCAGCCAAAAGGACAACAGATAATATTTTAACTTTTTCTTAAGATGTTCGTTCGTTTATTTTTTCCCCTCCCTACTGCCGGGTTTGGCTAAAACATTCTCTACAAAAGTCGAAATCAGCAGAAATATATCTTGTTTTAAAGTTGCCAGGAGTAGAAGCAATGAATAAACGAATATAACATATTTTATCCTTAAATAACTAAAGAAAACGAAAAAGTATTCAAACAAAAAAAAAATTGTTTGGTAAAACTCTGGCATTGTTTTCTCTTTTTTATATAGTTTTTCTTCATTTGCTGTTGTTTATTACACAATGAGTATGTGATAATTCCAACTTCAACAAGGACTACTGTGTTTATCCCAATTTCTTCTTTTGCAACTTTTGTAATTTATATATGTTTATATGTATTAGTATTTATATATAGTGTGTGTGTGCAAGTGTTAGTTCCTAACTGGCATTTGCAGTTTTAGGTGATATCATTTGTCTCTTTGCTCCTTTTTTAATATAAAAATATGTTTCGTGTTTTGGTTTGTACCCACAAACATTTTTAAAATGTATTCCATTTGCAACAGAAAAATATTACAAAAAAAAAATACAACAGTGGAATTGGAGAAAAATTCAAGTTTTCAGCGTTATATTTTTCAGTCGTATTCCCTTGTCAGTAATATATTCTAATCGTATATAAAATTATTTCATTATTAGAAGCCTTTTCTTACTTTTTGGAGAGTAATAAAACGATCCTGATCCACTGCCATACAAATAATTAAGTAAAATTGTGGAACTGATGATTTGACATCGAAATAGATTTTCCCAAGGAAACATTTTAAAATAAAAACAAGTAAAAACGTTATATTCGACCGGGTCGAATCTTAAATACCCTCCAAATATTTAGTAAGTGAATTTGAAATGTTTAGCTTGGTGGGACAGAGTTCCTTTATATAATATCGTACGTCAACGCCCACTAAAGGGGGCGGGGTTCAAAAATATACAATATCATGTTTTCCACAGACGAACGTACGGGCATTGCTAGACCGTCTTAGACTTCATCACAATTCTCTTTGGAGGGTATAAAAACTGTATTTTGGCGGGGCTGTGAGGGAAACTCTAAAAATAAATGCTTGGGATGATAATACACAAAATTAAAACAAAATTTTATTTATTTTTAATAGGGTCATTTAGTGGTCAAAGGGGGAGGAGGGGGTAGGGCAGCAACAGGCAGTCATAAAGCTCTAAAAATAAATGCTTGGGATGATTATTTACAAAATTTAAACAAATTTTTTTTTTTTTTGGTAGGGTCATTTAGGGGGCGAAGGGGAAGGAGGGGGCAGGGCAGAGTATTACCAGGTTTCGTCTCAGCTTCGTCATTAAAGCTTAAAAGTGTTATTTTTAAGGAATGTAGGCTTAAGTAAAACAATTTGTTAAATTTTTATGCTATTTTTGCCTATAATAACGCCCACTGAAGTGGGCGGGGTCAAAAAATATTTTTACTTTATTTAATGGCTCCAAGTTTTAGGCTTTGGACCGTATTTGACATACAAATATATCATTTGCTTAACAAAATAACCAAAAAACTTTGAAAATTATGTTGTTTTTTCTGGGTTGGTTTAGTTCTTCTTAGGGGAACTTTTTTCCCTCTTGCCCGATTTAGCCCATCTTCGGACTTAACCTGCTCTAAGCTTTAAAATATATTTATGCCAAATTTCAAGAGTCTAGCTCTTTTCGTTTGGACTGAATCGTGATTTCCACAGACGGACGGACGGACGGGCAAGCTCAGATCGTTTTAGATTTCATCACTGATCAAGAATATATATACTTTATGGTGTCTGAGATGGATATTTCGATGCGTTACAAACGGAATGACAAAGTGAATATACCCTCCAAATTCTTTTTTGGAGGGTATAACAAGAAGAAGAAGATCAACGAAAATTTGAGCAAAACAAATTGAAAAGACCACAGAAGAGTTTCATAAGAATTAATGGATCAACAGCAACAACAACAGGAAAATAGTAAAAAAAACAAACAAGTAAAAACGTTACATTCGACCGAGTCGAATCTGAAATTCCCTCCAAATCTTTAGTAAGAAAAATTCAAATATTTAACTTCGTGGGACAGAGTTCCTTTAATTCATCTCTGTAGCCAATTTTAAATCTCTATTTTGACAGTCATTACGGGAAGAGACGTGGGAAAGACGTTTCATTACTGCATGATTAGAGAACATCTCAGCTTCTTATAGGCTTAAGCAATAAAAATCGTTTAATATTTAGACTATTTTTTGCATATATCGTACGTCAACGTCCACTAAAGACATGATAGACTATATCATGTTTTCCACAGACGAAGGTATGGGCATTGCTAGACCGTCTTAGACTTCATCACTGATCAAGAATATATTTACTTAATGGGGTCCAATTCTTTTTCGAGGGCATTAAAACTGTATTTTGTAAGAGCCTTTCTGGCAAGGGCCGTGGGGGAGACATTTCACCTTTGCCATAAGACTCTAAAAATAAATATGTGGGAGAATTAAATGTAAAATTTATTATGTGAGTGAAGATAAATATGCCAAGTTGAACATGTTTTGACGTAAGCAGTTACGAAACAACGTATTTAGCTGTGAAGTTAAATACGTTATGACGAAACGAAATGGCAAACAGTGAATTTTTTTTTAACGAAAATCCATATTTAATAAATTTTTTTCAGCATTTTGTGAAAATATTTACAGGCCATGAGAGTGTGTGTGATCTTGTAGGAAGTTTGCCCCCAGTGGCCAGATAAGGACTTGGCATGCACTGCCAGTATATACAAAATGATGTATGGGCTAGAAGACACTCCCAAAAGCATTTTGTATATAAATATGGATTTTCATACAAAAAAAATTTCACTCATTGCCATTTCGTTACGTCATAAAATATTTTACTTCACTACGTAAGTGCTTACGTCAAAACATATTTAACACGGCATATTTATCTTCACACAAGTAAATTTATTTTTTAAGGGTTATTTAGGAGGCAATGAAGAGGAGGGGGTAGGGCACAGGAGTACCAGGTTACGTGTCAGCTTCTTTATTAAAGCTTAAAAATATTATTTTTAAGGGTTGTAGGCTTAAGTAATACAATTTGTTAAATTTTTAGACTATTTTTGCATATAATAACGCCCACTAAAAGGGGCGGGTTCAAAAAAAAAATTGTTTTCTTATTTTATGGCTCCAAGTTTAACGCGTTGAACCTTCTTTGACATAAAAATACATCATTTGCTTAACAATATTACGAAAAAAAAAACTTTAAAAATTATGGTTATTTTTTCGAGGTTGGTTTAGTTCTTCTTAGGGGAACTTTTTTCCCTCTGGCCCGATTTAGCCCATTTTCGAACTGTGCTATCTTTCAAGATATATTTGTACCAAATTTCCAGAGTCTGGCTCTTTTCGTTTGGACTGAATCGAGATTTCCACAGACGTATGGACGCACGGACATGCTCAGATCGTCTTAGATTTCATCACTGATCAAGAATATATATACTTTATGGGGTCTCAGATGGATATTTCGCTGCGTTACAAACGGAATGAGAAAGTAAATATACCTTCCAATTTTTTTTTTGGAGGGTATAAAAACATGGGTGCATCCCAACAGGGACTTGAAAAATACTATGCGAACTCGGTTCACTTAATTTCAGGACTTTCCGTTGTGACTGTACCCGCACAAATGGTGTCGTACGTTCAGATCATTTAAAAGAGATCATCACGCCAGAAATAAAAAAAAAAAAAATTCATGGAATAATATTAGACAATAAGAGAATTAAAATACGTACGATGACTAGATCTTGCAACCAAACCTGACGAAATGGTTGCAAGATTAAAGGTTATAACCGAAACAAATGCCTATTTTCAGGAGCTTGAAAAACTCTATTATTTGGCAGGAATAAAAAAAAAATTGGAAAAATTGGTAGACTAAATCTCTTGATCCAAAAGTGGATTATGTTGAAAAATAAGACATCTATTTTTTAAAGATAAAAAAATATTTTGTTTATATATTCATGCACTTCTCAAACAGTCCCCGAATGACCATTTTTATTTGATAATTTCAGTCACAGTGTTTCCCTCTAAAAATGAAATTGTAGACTCTTTTTGCACAGAAAGTAGTTTTTTTTTGTTGCTTAATTCCTACCCCGCTTTTGCCTATAGTTTTCATAAAAATTTATTAAGCAATTTTGATTTAGTGCTGTGACATTAAGGCAATAGAAACTGCGTAACTTTTCAACTTCGTAATGAATACCATCACGACATATTTTTCTTTTTTTTTGTTAATATTCTTTTGCAAATATATCACTTCAAATGTCAAATTATTGTTGCTACAAATAACACAAGCACTGAGGGAAAATATTTTTTGTTTTATAAAATATATCACGTTGATGTTGTCTTTTTAAAGAAATAAACTTGAGATATATTTTGTAGAATATTATTTTGATGTCAAAATCTTTGCACTTAAAATCATGTCTTTGTTTTTTTTTTTAAATCGAAATATATTTTCCCGTTATTTTAGCTATTTTTCACCCGGATTTTTATTTCTGCGCGATTATTTTCTTTTTGATTTTCTTTGCATTTTCAGCTTGACGATTACAGCACATGAAGTTTTAGTTTTGGTGCCACACCAACCCGCTACGTAAGTAAGTGCATGTTCTTGTGTGTGTGTGTAAGCGGTGAAAAAGTTATCCTTTGAGCTTTAAGCACATAAATTATCACTTAATAAATTACATTAGTAAGCGAAATACTACAACTCGTACACAATCAAACGCACAAAAGCACAGTGTAACACTTGCACGTTAAATATGTTGGTGTGAATCTTTTTTTTTTTGTGTTAAAAATTCTCTTGCTTTCATTGTCAGATTTATGCAATTTGCTTTACCCTCTTGCCTTTGCACGCGTATGTATTTACAAACTGACTTGAATAATTCTAAAAATTATTTTCTAGGGTTGTTTAATTTGAAATGAAGCATCCAAGTCTCTTGAATAATAATAATAATAATTACAATAATTTATCCTGATATTTAGATTGCAAAAGTTTGTGAAATTCCAAGAAGTTTGAAAAATAAAATATTAGAGTATAAAAAGCACACAGAAAAAACTTGTAAAAGAACTTCAATTTATTTCAGAGTTTTAAAGCATTAATTTATTAGCCAATCGCATGTATTTGGCAAATGTTTTAAATTTTATTATCGTGTCTTCAAATGTTTTGGAATTACTTTAAGCTTTTAAAAGCTTTTTACTAAGCTGCAGCAAAAATTGTCTTAAAATCAAGACCTTATCATACACTTCCTGCTTTCTTTTTTAAGTTTTTTAAACAAGAACTTCTTTTAATCGGATATTTAGTCTCTTTCATAAGATTAGCCACTGGCGCAAGAAATACTACAGTGCAAGAATGGACATAAAAGTGCAGCTGACAGAAAAAAAATGTGTATTTTATATTTACATTCCATGCAGATCAAATAAAACATTTTTCAACATTTAACACTTAACTTATCAGCAATAAGCAAAAACTTTATATATTTTTTATGCTTAGATTGTCCTCCTACTTATTTTCCTTAAGAAGAAAAAAAAAACACAAACAGAAAAATCAAATATAAAAAGTACAACAATTTTCTTGTGCAATTTTTCCACCTCTTTTTTTGTTGTTGTTATATGCACAAGCAATAAGACTTACGGGCCAGTTGCTAAACATGAAAGACGGGCGATATGCAAATTAAGGTGACCAACTTCGAAAGGAAAAATTTACTACTTTTCTTAAAACTTTCAACGGTTGTAAAGCTCTTTTGTAAGTGGGATCGAATCAGCCAAAGCCGTTTACCATTTTGTGTAATAGAGAGACAAAATTTGAAGTCTCTGTGCCCAGCTTTCATTATTAAATTGCATGTTCTATAAAGCTTTAGAATGAATTTTCTTTTTTTTTTTTCTAATTAATACAAAGAAAAGCTCTGCTGTCTCAATAGGTTTGCAATACTTCTTAAATGAATAAAAAAAGCGTTACTTTAAATTTTATTTAAAACTATTAGTAACCATTTGTATTTGAGAGCAGCTTTCTTCTTAGTTAAGTTTTCGTTAAATACATACAGTCGACTCCGCTTTATTGGAAATAACCAAATCTCAATTTTTTCAGTTATCCGATTTGTTCTCCAAAACGTAGTTCGGATTACTGAAATTTGTTACAGTTAAGCGTACTGCTTAAAATCAGTAAAACAATATTTTTTATATCAAATCTGTATATTTTTTTTTACGTCAATTTAACGTAAAAATTTTATTTAAAAAAAATTATTCATAGAATTATTCATTTTGTTGTTGAAATTTTTTACGAATTCCTCGAAAATGTCTAGCCAGTTGCATTGACAATATAATAGAAAAATACAATAAAGTACGTAAGAGCGAAGAGGACAAATTCATTTTGCCATTTAATTTCTTAACGGACAAAACATGCACAATTTTTTCAGCCTTAAGTTATGCAATCGATTTCTAATAAATAAATTTATCATTGTTTATTTTTTCATAAAGCGAAGTATGTTTCATACAAAACGTAGTTGTGCGCTTGCTTTTGGTTTTCAGTAATACGATATTTTCAGTAAAGCGATGTTTCGCTAAAGCGAAGTGAATAAGACTAGCTGCGTTCAAATCAGTGCGGGGATTTGTATCGCTTTCAGTAATCCGATTTTTTTCAGTAAGGCGTGTTGCGCTAAAGCTGATTATTAAACTTGTTTTTAGAAACTTTTTACAACTCCTTAATATTATACTAAAGCTTTCTTTTTCAAAGTGTTCAAGCAACGCTCTCAGTAATTTACTCGCAAAACTTTTCACTATTTTACGAATTTATTTAAAAGAGGTGTGCAGCCTGCCTTTGTGGTTTAGCTTTGAGCAAATAAATTGCATCCAGAACTTGGCACTCAATGGTGGAACTAAGTTTCCAGGACTAATAAAATATATTTATGCCAGGGCTTTTTAAACATAAAAATATGTATAAATAAATTCAAAGATTGCGTTGAAAGCTTTCACGCTTTTTTTTATATTTCTGCTATTTTTTATTTTTACTTTTATTTTATTTTTATTAATTTGTTTCATTTGTTTTGGTTTATTTTTTATATTTAATATAATTTGTATTTGGTTTTGTTATTTTCTTTCTATTTATTTTTTGTTAATTAATTTAATTTCTTTTTATATATTTTTATTTTTTATTTTAATTTTATATTTTTCAATAATTTTTTTTTATTTTTTTCTAGTTATTGATATTTCTTTTTGCGTTTTATTTATTTTTTATTAATTAATTTATTTTTTTACATATTTTTCTCTTTTATTTTTAGTTTTATATTTTTATACATATTTTTCATTTATTTTTTATTTCTCTTTTATTTTATATTGTTTTTATTTTTCTTTTACTTTATTTTTATTTTTATATTTTTTTATTTATTCATTCATTTATTTTTTATTATTTTTCATTCATTTAATTTTTATTCATTTAGTTTTTATTCATTTACTTTTTATTCATTTATTTTTTATTCAATTATTTTATATTCATTTGTTTTTTATTAATTAATTTATTTTATCTTTTTATATATTTTTATTTTTTGTTTTCTATTTTATTTTTTATGTATTTTTTTATATATATTTTTATATATTTTTTTATATATTTTTTTATATATATTTTTTTATATATATTTTTTTATATATTTTTTTTATATATTTTTTTTATTTATTTTTTTTATATATTTCTTTTATATATTTTTTTATATATATTTTTTTATATATATTTTTTTATATATTTTTTTATATATTTTTTTTATATATTTTTTTTATATATTTCTTTTATATATTTTTTTATATATTTCTTTATATATATTTTTATATATTTTTTATATTTTTTTTTATATACTTTTTTATATATATTTTTATATATTTTTTATATATTTTTTTATATATTTTTATATATTTTTTTATATATTTTTTTATATATGTTTTTTTATATATTTTTTATATATTTTTTTTATATATTTTTTATATATTTTTTTTATATATTTTTTATATATATTTTTTTATGTATTTTTTTTTTATACATTTTTTTTATATATTGTTTTTACATACTTTTTTATATATTTTTTATATATTTGTTATATATTTTTTATATATTTTTTTATATATTTTTTTTAGTTTTCTTTTATTTTTTTTTATTTATTTGATTAGTCGTTTACATTTATTTTTTATATTTTACTTTTTATTTTTATATTTTACTTTTTTTTTAGTTTTAAACTTTTATTTTATTTGATTTTTGAATTTTTTTTATTATATTTTTAAAGCTTTTATTACACCAACTAAATTTGCGTTCATTATTCTTTAATTATAGGATTTGTTAAAAAGCTCTCTGAAGAGCTTTTTTGTGCCATTTTGTTAATTTGTTTCGTAAATTGCTTTCCATACAACTATATGGTTTTTTCTGGTCAAAGATTTGAGAATTATACTTCAGTTAATACAAAAATAAGCCGTGCTAAATTATGAAATTGAAAATATTAACAATCTTCTTAAATTAATTAAATAAAAATGTTTAATTCATATCCTTAATGTATAAAATATATATTTTTTTCATCACAATTTTCATATTTATTGATAATGAGAGTTTCCATAGGTATTGCAGTCGAATCTGAGTGATTTCTTTTCGATGGACCACTAAATTGCTGCAAGTCTGGTCACCTTATACTGCCAGTCGTTAAATTTACATTTAAAAACATTTTTTTAACTTTTTGGACGGAATAGAGATAAAATGTTATTTTTCCAATTTAATGCTTTGCCATGGAAATGTAATCATGATTTCAATTCAAGTAACCCAATAGGGAATATTTTAAAATTCAAATAAATATTTTTTTTTTAATATTTGCCATCTTTAAGTTTCGATATATAAACGATCTGCAAAAAACTGCAAATTAAAAGTTAAGATATTAACTGCAAAATAAATCATTAACATGAAGAGCTCTCAAGATTTATGTCTACCCCATGTTTACTTAAGTTTTTCCCCCTCTTAATTAATATTTTATAAACTGCGGATGAAAAAGTGACCTTTACAGTTCAAATATTGGATAGAAAACCTTTTCCTAACAGCTTCTCTCGCTATGAAAACATCTCTGCTTCCGTGTTGTGTGTGTGTGTGTGTGCAACACTATTGTATGTGTCGTTTATACGCCACTAAACATTTTCATGTCGTTCAATTGTTATCTTCACGACTGTTTTGCCATCCATACAGATAGAAATATATTTCAAATTGAGTTTATTTTTGTTTGTGTGTCATCTATATCATTTTGTATTTTGCTATTTTACATTGAAATGAAACTGAAATTCTAAAATATACAAATATGTAAGTATATAATTTGCATGATGATATAAAGTGTTGCAACAACAACAACAAAAAGGACACGAATTGCAGAAAAATGTATTAGATAGAAAAAAACTATATACTAAAAATGCAAAAATGCGTTAAATATATAAGAAATGGTGTCCAATTTTTTTCCATTGTTGATAGCGAATGATAGAACGTTGTGTTTATTTTAACAAACTGGAAAAAAAAGAAAACTACTTGAAGATTATCCTTTTAAAATTACTATGATCACGTTTATTTTGTGTAGTTTTTCTTTTTTTTTTTTTTTTTTTTTTGTACAAGTTAAGGGTAAATAAATTTTGTACATGTAACAAAATTAAAGCTTTAGCTTTGGCACCCAACAAAATTACACTCGTTTGTTGCAGTTGTTTGTATTGCAGCAAAATACTCGTAGAAATGGCAAAAAAAATTATATAAAAATTTCTTGAGTTCGGTGGCATTATTATTCAACTAACGTCAGTCAGTTGAAAAGTAGTTTTTCTTTTGATACTTTTATTTTTATATTCTATTTTGCAGTTTTTGTGTTATTCACTTTTTGTTTTATTTATTGTACTTTCACCCTATTTGTAATTTTAAACTTTGTTCACCAAACATATTTTCGTAAGCAACGACAAAAAAATAAAGGAAAACAAACTGAAATGAATAGAATATAACAAATAATATCTACTCGTAACGGGGGTAAAAACGTTTTAGAAAATCTTGCAACAACAAGAAAAAAAATTATGTTGCCAAAAAGCGAAAACCAATTTAAAAGCAGTTAGAGAAATCAGATAAAGATCCATACACTTCGCTATAAAAAAAATAGAGTAGAAAGCTCTTTCGAAAGCTTATCAAATAGAAACATATTAAAAAAGCTTTTCAAGGCCTTTTTTTATTTCAATAAAAATATTTGTTAAATAGTTTGCGGCACAATTATAAAATTTTGTGCAGAATCTCTTGCATCAAGGCATTTGCAAATTGGCAGAGTATTTGAGAGCAATTTCAAAATGGCGGTATTCAGTGTTCGGCGCACACGGTTTAAAGTAACTGCAAATGCAAAATATTTTTACTCTTGTCACAAAATGCCACAGAGATCGTTAAGAAGTCTTATACGCAACAGACAACAAAAAAAACTTTTTAAAAAGCAAAAAGCTTATTTAAAAGCTTTCACTAGCATTTTATTGGAATTTTTTTTCCTTGAAAAGTGTTAAAAATATTTACAGAATTTTTTTCTTTCAATATTGCCGCATACAGTTAGTGAAGCTTTAATTTGCCTTATAAAATAGCTTTAAAAAGCTCGCCAAAAATATTTAAGCTTTAAAGCTTTCAAACCATATTATTCAGGTTCTGAAAATCACATGGCTTTACAACACAGTAAAAATTATCACATATGATTTTAAAAATCTTTGCAGGACCACAAGTAATTTTAACATCACATGCCTGTTTATAAAGCTTTTTAAAAAACCTTATCAACACGTTTTCCAACACTTAAGAATTGTTTTCAAAATCGTCTGGGCAATATTTAAAAAATCTTTACATAATTTATCTTATTAATAGAATAATTAATACATAATTAATTTATTAATAATAGCGACCCACTGTGCACAGGCAAATTACAATATCTACCATGAGTTGTACGATATATAACAATTGTAAAATGAAATGGATTTTTTACATTGTCATGTTTCTGTTTTTTTCACCTTCAGTATCTGGCTTCTTTAACTTTATTCATAAAATATTACATATAATTTTAATTCAAATAGCGCACAATTATTTTACAAATCACTTAAGGAACCTTTTCCAGCACTCCTAGAATTTCTAATGAATTATAAAAAAGGTTTCTTAGCTATAAACAAGATTGTAAGGGAACGTAGAAATACCAGCGATTGAAAAATCTTGATTTTTTTTCTCTTCTGTAAACTATTTAAAATTCAGTACAATACCTGCTTACAGAGATGTAATCATAGAAATCCTGTAAGGAGTTATTTAAGGACTCCTGCTCGTTAAGAACTGCAAAGAACTTCAAAGTATTTTACCCTAAATGATTGCTATAGATCCCAGACAATTACCAAAATAAGCGGAAATCCATATTGGAAATATACCACATGATATATTTATAATAAAATATAATTTTATAAAGCATATTTGCAGAGGCACAGTAGCCGAATAAAGGGTGTTATATAACAAATAATTGCTAGATGAAAGGCAGAAAAAACCTAACGCTTTCATAAGTTGTTTCTTTCAAATGAAATCTTTCTGCGTGCTCATATCAAAAAAATAAACTTGATTATATAATATACAAGGATGTGTAAGTGTGAATGTATTTGTATAAAAATATATCAAGAAATGCATACATCTTCTGATGGTGTCAGAGTGTAAGTGTGTGTGTGTGTGTGTGTACGGCTGTTCATTTGTATTACATGACAGTTTTTTTCTGCTTTTCTGCTCTTATTTTCTTTTATTTATTTCCATGACATTGCGGATAATCTGACTTGAAAGTTATTTATTTCAGTTGTATTTGTAAAATACACAACAACAGAAAAAAATATATATCGTTCACAGAAACAAAAGCTTCGTATGCTTCGAAATAAATATTTATATAACATTTTAAGATCTTGCAAAAGAAAAAAGAACGAGAAGAAAAGAAGCGAAATATAATAAATTTCACACATATTTAAGTAATTGCTTGAAGGAAGAAGGAATTTATGTGTCCAGTACGTGCTGAGAGAGTCAGGCCTCGGTTTAAAGTTTTGCAGCGATAAAGTAAAAGAGAAACATTTTTATTTGTACCAGCACATATGCAGGGATGAATTAAAAATCGAAGTAAGAAATTTTTTTTTTTAAATATATTTAAAATGATTTTGTTATACTAAATTCAATTAAGATTTTTATGGTGTTCACATATACAGCAATATTCAAATTACAACAATTAAGGCCATTGCTGAGACTAAATTTTCATATAAAAATTACAATTAACTTATTGGCAATTGAGTGATAATTGTTTTAATAATGAGTAAAATTTATAATGCAACTCTGTCAGAATTGTGTTCAGTGAAAAGCTTTTACACAAGTGAAAGCTTTTACAACGAAAGTACTTATTGAATACACTTTTTTGAAATTTGACTAATGCTGTTGGCTGAAGTAGCAGAACACGAGACTATCAAGCGGAGGGTCCTGAGTTTCAACCCTGCGCTAAGTCATGAATATTGCAATAATTTTTTT
The DNA here is from genome assembly GCA_951800035.1 of Linnaemya tessellans. NCBI lineage: Eukaryota > Metazoa > Arthropoda > Insecta > Diptera > Tachinidae > Linnaemya > Linnaemya tessellans. The sequence goes on from OX637534.1 coordinate 10,726,174, forward strand.
TCAGTTGTCAGCTGCTAATTGTCGTAGCAATATTGAGTATGTATGAACACCAAAAAGAATATTGCCAATTAACTGAATATTGTTTCAATTAAAAACGTATGTATGTCTGAACACAGTATTACTATTGTAATATATCTTAGCACTCATAGTAAATATTGTAATTTGCCTGTGCACAGTGGGTCGCTATTAGTAATAAATTAATTATGTGTTAATTATCCTATTAATAAATTAATTATGTAAAGATTTTTTAAATATTGCCCAGACGATTTTGAAAACAGCTCTTAAGTGTTGGAAAACGTGTTGATAAGGCTTTTAAAAAGCTTTATAAACAGGCATGTGATGTTAAAATTACTTGTGGTCCTGTAAAGATGTTTAAAATCATCATATGTGATAATTTTTACTGTCTTTTAAAGCCATGTGATTTTCAGAACCTGAATAATGTGGTTTGAAAGCTTTAAAGCTTAGATATTTTAGGCGAGCTTTTTAAAACTCTTTTATAAGGCAAAGTAAAGTTTCACTAAGTGTACGAGTATGTGGCAAAATTGAAAGAAAAAAACCTGTAAATATTTTTAATACTTTTCAAGGACTTCTTTGGTACGTTGAAAAAAAATGTCCAATAAAATGCTAGTGAAAGCTTTTAAATAAGCTTTTTGGTTTTTAAAAAGTTTTTTTTTTGTTGTCTGTTGCGTATAACACTTGTTAATGATTTCTTAAGCTAAAATAACACTGTGGCATTTTGTGGCAAGAGTAAACACATTTTGCATTTGCAGTTACTTTAAACCGTGTACGTCGAACACTGAATACCGCCATTTTGAAATTGCTCTCAAATACTCTGCCAATTTGCAAATGCCTTGATGCAAGAGACTGTGCACAAAATTTCATAATAGCGCCGTAAATATTTAACAAATATTTTTATTGAAATAAAAAAGGCCATGAAAAGTTTTTTAATATGTTTCTATTTGATATTGTCAATTAACTGAATATTGTTTCAATTAAAAACTAATATATAAACACAGTATAACGTATTTTATTGCAATTCAACGGAAGTGCGAGTAGTTTTCGTAAACTTGAGGAACAGTATCACCTCTTTTTGTGTTTCATGAGTGACTAATTGATTTTATTTGCAGTCATCAGCATTAGCCAATATATAGGTCACACCTGACCGAACGAAAATAACTCTGTATTCCGCATAATCTTGATTATATACTTTCATCATTGTACTCTCTTTGTCATAGAATAAATCAAAGCATTCTGGTGACCCCATAACAATTCTCTGCACGAACTTTTGGGTTCCATTAATCTGTTTCAAACAACTAAAAAATATTTTATTTTTTTCCCACTTCTTTCCATTTTCTCACTAATAACAAGTAATTAATTATTACGCCCATAGTGTTAAATGAAAACTTTAATCTATTTAAATAGCATGAGCCGGTGTTGGGTACCATTATTGTTATTTCTTTCAGTTTTATTTAATTTCACTTCGCCTTTCGTTTTATTATTTTAATTATCCCAAAACAACAAGGCAATACAAATAATAGTATTTTTTTACGATTAAAAACTAAATAAAGAAAGAAACAATTTTATGACCAATTTTTATGTGTTTTTAGTTCACCCCTGCACGCCAAAAAAATTTACCTTTTTGCACAATGTGTGTGCATGCAACATTGCATGTTTATGGAATTTTATGAAAGTGTATCTATAATTATGAAACTAAAACAGCAAAAAGAAAAATATGCAAGATATAAAAAAATAAATATCGCTTTTCAAGTTGCTTGAAATAAGCCAAACAATTTTTTGTTTTGTTAAACCGAGTGATTGTTATTGCATTTTTAAAGGTTTTTTAGGTTTCTGTTGTTTAACTCATAAAAATCCATTATTTCGCTGAAATTTTATTTAACAAAATAACAAATTTATTGTGGCAAAGGATAATCAAGGATATTTTTTTTTCCACAAATGCTGGTGGTGTTGGTGGTACATAAAGGAATTAGTAATTGTTAATATAATGTTGTTAAAATACATACAATTACACGTTGCATTACGTGGCGTTGTAATTAACAATTTCATTGCAAGTAATTGCTCTCAAAGTGCACAATGGCCTGTTTTATAGAAAATATTTTTGGTTGCAAAACTTTTATGGTAGATGTTGAAATTATTTTAAATGGTTTTTGTAATAAACAAAAATAATTTTATATATTAATCCGTTATTGAACCGTTTTTCCTACAAAATTTTTGCACTTATTTTTTTTTGTAGAAAATTTATTTTAAAAAAACACAATTTAATATATCTAACTGATATACAGTCGAATCCGCTTTAGCGCAACACGCTTTATTGAAAAAAACGGAATACTGAAAGCGATACAAATCCCCGCACCGATTTTAAACGCAGCTAGTCTTATGCACTTCGTTTTAGCGAAACATCGCTTTACTGAAAAAATAGTATTACTGAAAACCAAAAGCAAGCCCACAACTACGTTTTGTATGAAACTTTCTTCGCTTTAGTAAAAAAATAAACTATGACAAAATCAATTGCATAACTTAAGGCTAAAAAAAATTGTGCATGTTTTGTCTGTTAAAAAATGAAATGGCAAACTTTATTTGTCCTTTTCGCTCTTACGTACTTTATTGTATATTTCTATTATATAGTCAATGCCAGTGGCTAGACATTTTCGAGGAATTCGTAAAAAATTTCAAAAACAAAATGAATAATTGTATGAATAATTTTTTTTAAATAAAATTTTTACGTTAAATTGACGTAAAAAAAATATACAGATTTGATATAAAAAATATTGTTTTACTGATTTTAAGCAGTATGCTTAACTGTAACAAATTTCAGTAATTCGAACTACGTTTTAGAAAAAAATCGGATAACTGAAAAAATTGGGGTTTGGTTATTTCCACTAAAGCGGAGTCGACTGTTAATGTGTTTTGAATCAGTTTTTGGATAATTTGGTATTTTTATCCGCTCCAAAAAAGATTTGAAGGAATACTGGGAACGCCCGCTAATACAAATTCGACAGGCTGGTGCATTTTTAGTGGAGATAGATATTACTTGTATACGAATTATTCCCCTTAATATGAGTGCCGACATTCACGTCAAGTCACGGCGCGTCAATACGAAAAACAAAAAAGTGTCACTTGCCTACACGTCGTCCACAATAATTAATTATTATTGACAATCTTTTATTATTCCTTTATTCTCTAAGGCATACATATAATAAGGCCAGAACAAGTCAACAGTAGTCAATTGTTGTCGACAAAGGGTAGAAAATTTTATGCTGTCGTATTGATGTGACGTCGATGTTGTCATTAATAATAATTGACCATAACAAATGGCTTTTCATATTTCCACAGCAAATTTTAAGAGAACAACAAAAACCACTTGCAATTATCTGTTTTTCTACACTCTAAAAAAGAATTGGAGGGTATATTCACTTTGTCGTTCCGTTTGTAACGCAGAGTAATAACACTCTGAGACCCCATAAAGTATATATGTATATTCTTGATCAGTGATGAAATCTAAGACCAACTGGGCATGTTCGTCCGTCCGTCCGTCACGATTCAATCCAAACGAAAGGAGTCAGAGTCTTGAAATTCTACGTTGTTTCGTAACTGCTTACGTCAAAACATGTTTAACTCGGCATATTTATCTTCACTCACATAATAAATTTTACATTTAATTATCCCAAATATTTATTTTTAGTCATATGTTAAAGGTGAAATGTCTCCCCCACCGGCCCTTGCCAGAGCGGCTCCAACAAAATAAAGTTTTAATACCCTCCAAAAAGAATTTGGCCTCATAAAGTATATATTTTCTTGATCAGTGATGAAGTCTAAAACGATCTTGCAATGCCCATACGTCCGTCTGTGGAAAACACGGTATAGTTTATTTTTGTGTACCGCCCCCTTTGGTGGGCGTTGAAGTTACATATTATATGAAAAAATAGTGTAAATAATTAACAAATTGTTTTCCTTCAAAATTTAATTTAGAAGCTTTTACGATGAAGGTAATATGTTCTCTGATCTTTTCCTGCTTTAAGTCTTAAGTTTTTACGATTGAAGTGACTCCCCGGTCTTTCTTGGAGTGACTCTGTATAGAGTTTTAAAGGAACTGTGACCCAGCAGGTTATATATTTTTAACTTATCCCAGTCCCTTTTTTGGACGTTGATAAAAAATATTAATACGTAAGTTTTTATGCTGACGGAAAGGTGTCTCCAGTCAAGCTCCTCCCAACACATTGGAAACGACCGTATTAAAAGAAATTTTTTTTTGTTATTTACTTAAGCCAAATACCATAAAAATGTAAATTTTAATAAGTGATTTTATTTACTAAATATTTCGATTTGACCCGGTGGAATATAACGTTTTTACTTGTTATTTACTTATTTTTTATTTAATTTTTTTGGTATTTACGGCCAATAACAATCGGGTGAAGAGCATCACACACTGTGTTGCTTTGTATAACAGGTAAGTAAATTGTTTGATATTTTATAAATATCTAACTAATATTAAAATTTGATACCACCTCAAATTAATATTTTCATATATAAAGGAAACAACAACATCCTTCAATGCAAATGACTAAAGAAAATAAAATATCCTGTTCTATAGCAATTTTATATAAAGTTTTCTGCCAAAGATAAAAAAAATTGATTTCAATTTTATATTATAAATCATTTCAAAGTTAATTAAATTTTGCTGTGCAACAATTAAGTACTATTTAAATGACAATAAATGCAAAAATCATTTTGTTTATTTGACGAATATATTTTAATTAATAAAAATAAAAGTGCGACAAAAACTTTAAGCAAAAAAAAACAAGTAAAAACGTTATATTCGACCGGGTCGAATCTTAAATACCCTCCAAATATTTAGTAAGTGAATTTGAAATGTTTAACTTGATGGGACAGAGTTCCTTTATATAATATCGTACGTCAACGCCCACTAAATGGGGCGGGGTTCAAAAATATACAATATCATGTTTTCCACAGACGAACGTATGGGCATTGCTAGACCGTCTTAGACTTCATCACAATTCTCTTTGGAGGCTATAAAAACTGTATTTTGGCGGGGTCGCTCTGGCAAGGGCTGTGGGGGAAACATTTCACCTTTGTCATAAAACTCTAAAAATAAATGCTTGGGATAATTATATACAAAATTAAAATTTCTTTTTTATGATAAGGTCATGTAGAGGGCAAAGGGGGAGAGGGGGGGTAGGGCAGAAACAGATACACATAAAACTGTAAAAATAAATGCTTGGGATGATTATACACAAAATAAAAAAAATGTATATTTATTTTTAATAGGGTCATTTAACGGGCAAAGGGGGAGGAGCGGGTAGGGCAGCAACAGGCAGTCATAAAACTCTAAAGATAAATGCTTGGGATGATTATATACAAAATTTAAAAAAAAAATTTTTTTTTGGTAGGGTCATTTAGGGGGCAAAGGAAGAAGGGGGGGGAGGGGGTAGGGCAGAAATCGGCAGCTATAAAACTCTAAAGATAAATGCTTGGGATGATTATATAAAAAATTAAAAAAAAAATTTTTTTTTGGTAGGGTCATTTTGGCGGCAAAGGAAGAGGGGGGGGGGGGGGGGTAGGGCAGAAATCGGCAGTCATAAAACTCTAAAGATAAATGCTTGGGATTATTATATACAAAATTTAAAAAAAAAATTTTTTTTTTGGTAGGGTCATTTAGGGGGCAAAGGAAGAAGGGGGGGGCGGGTAGGGCAGAAATCGGCAGTCATAAAACTCTAAAGATAAATGCTTGGGATGATTATATACAAAATTTAAAAAAAAAATTTAGGGGGCAGAGGAAGAAGGGGGGGAGGGGGTAGGGCAGAAATCGGCAGTTATAAAACTCTAAAGATAAATGCTTGGGATGATTATATACAAAATTTAAAAAAAAAAATTTTTTTTGGTTGGGTCATTTTGGTGGAAGGAAGAGAGGGGGGGGGGGGGGGTAGGGCAGAAATCGGCAGTCATAAAACTCTAACGATAAATGCTTGGGATGATTATATACAAAATTTAATAAAAAAAAAATTTTTTTTGGTAGGGTCATTTAGGGGCAAAGGAAGAGGTGGGGGGGGGGAGGTAGGGCAGAAATCGGCAGTCATAAAACTCTAAAGATAAATGCTTGGGATGATTATATACAAAATTTAAAAAAAATTTTTTTTTTTGGTAGGGTCATTTAGGGGGCGAAGGGGAAGGAGGGGGTAGGGCAGAGTAGTACCAGGTTTCGTTTCAGCTTCGTCATTAAAGCTTAAAAGTGTTATTTTTAAGGAATGTAGGCTTAAGTAAAACAATTTGTTAAATTTTTATGCTATTTTTGCCTATAATAACGCCCACTGAAGTGGGCGGGGTCAAAAAATATTTTTATTTTATTTAATGGCTCCAAGTTTAAGGCGTTGGACCGTATTTGACATAAAAATATATCATTTGCTTAACAAAATAACCAAAAAACTTTAAAAATTACGTTGTTTTTTCTGGGTTGGTTTAGTTCTTCTTAGGGGAACTTTTTTCCCCCTTGCCCGATTTAGCCCATCTTCGAACTTAACCTGCTCTAAGTTTTAAAATATATTTATGCCAAATTTCAGGAGTCTAGCTCTTTTCGTTTGGACTGTATCGTGATTTCCACAGACGGACGGACGGACGGACGGACGGACGGACGGACGGACATGCTCAGTTCGTCTTAGATTTCGTCACTGATCAAGAATATATATACTTTATGGGGTCTGAGATGGATATTTCGATGCGTTACAAACGGAATGACAAAGTGAATATACCCTCCAAATTCTTTTTTGGAGGGTATAAAAAGAAATAATTGTTGTGAGTATTAAATAAATATGAATGAAAAAACCGAAAACTATGCAAATTATTTAACAAATATTCATAGAGTTAACATATGTTACAACAACAATAACAGCAACAAAGCAACAACAACATAAAAGTGTTGCATATAAAATATTTAAAATTGTAGAAAAATGTAAATGAAATGGCGAAAAATATTTGAGAACAAATATATTTCAATGTTGGTTTTTAGCTTTAATCTGCACAGACACACATGCATATTTACATATACATATACACTCATAAAAAAAAATCAATTGACTTAAATATAACAATATTACGGTGGTTGCAGCGAGTATTTACACCAACTCTAATAATTTATGGCCTATCGCAGGATGTCGCTAGACATCATTCTGTCGCATAATTACATTAAAAAAAATAATAATAAAACATAAACTTCTAAAATTTTGTTTTTATTTTAAAATGAAATTGTGGGACAGGCTATTAAATTAAAGCCAGCACCAAATAAATAATAAATGAAATCAAATGGCATTCATGTATTTTGGCAGTTAAGTTATTTATTTATTTTGCTATGCTAAAATCCAGCTTTTTTTCGATGGCACAAATACATTTAAAATAATTTTTTTTATTTTTATTTTAAATGTTATTCAAGCGATCGAACGATAGCTAAAGACGTCATGGAACAGCTGGTAAATCTAGTTTTGATTCCTATTTGTGACTATTACACATATAATAGTCACAAAATTTCTCAGTCCTCTGAAAACACCAGCAGGCATGCCCAATCATGCCTCAAACGCAAATTTTCAAAATTTCTTTTGTTTTAAATTGTTAAAGGCATCGTAGACGAGAAAACAACTTCAGTTTCGTTTCAGGTTGCGTAAATGTCTAATTTTCACAAATGTCTTAGTCCTCTGAAAATACTAGCAGGCATGCCCAAATTTCTTTTGTTTTAAATTGCTAAAGGCATCGTTGACGAGAAAACAATTCCAATTTCGTTTTCTGTTGCGTAAATATCTAATTTTCCCAAATTTCTAAGTCCTCTGAAAACACTAGCAGGCATGCCCAATCATGTCTTAAACGCAAATATTCAAAATTTCTCTTGTTTTAAATTGCTAAAGGCATCGTAAACGAGAAAACAACTTCCGTTTCGTTTCCCGTTGTGTATATGTCTAATTTTAAAAATATCTCAGTCCTCTGAAAACACTAGCAGGCATGCCCAATCATGCCTTAAACTTAAATTTTCAAAATTACTTTTGCTTTATATGTTATTCACGCCATCGAACGATTGCTAAAGGCATCGTTGACAAGAAAACAACTGTAGTTTCGTTTCCTGTTGCGTAAATGTCTAATTTTCACATATTTCTCAGTCTTCTGAAAACACTAGCAGGCATGCCCAATCATGTCTTAAACGCAAATATTTAAAATTACTTTTGTTTTATGTGTTATTCAGGCGATCGAACGAATGCTAAAGGCATCGGTGACTAGAAAACAGCTCTAGTTACGTTTCCTGTTGTGTAAATGTCTAATTTTAAAAATATCTCAGTCCTCTGAAAACACTAGCAGGCATGCCCAATCATGTCTTAAACGTTGTTTTAATTTTTTAACAATAAAATAAGTTTAAAATATATAAAAAGTGCTACTTATTAAAATGTTATTATTATTTATTTCCTGTCCTCAGTTTTATGACTTAATCTCGGGTGCCGCAAACAGTGTTTCATTGTCATTGGAGCCCACTGTTTTCACCACAGTGGAAACTTTTTTATCCTTAGCTACACATTTATATTTATACATACAAGCAAATTAAAAAATATACTTTTTAAATCCATCCACTATCGCTGTTATGAGACTGACCAGGGTTTTGCAATATTTTTCCTACTTGTATGCACCCTTGTGTGTGTGTGTGTGTTTCTTTATTATGATTTTATTTTTTCGGTTCAATCTCTCGTTTCAGTTATTTATTTTTTTATTTATTTTTTTGTTTGTTTTTGCAAATAAATGACTTTCCACACATTTAAATGCCATTATTCCAGTCATCTGTCAAACGTCTATATATGATTGTGCAAATATTCTATTTTAAATTGTATGTCTGTATACGTCAGATTTTTTAATATAAAATTTCTATGAAAATGTTTTCATGTGTATCTTTATACGTTTGTACGTTTGTGGATATTTTTCAATTATTTTTATTTAATATGTTATTTGTTTATTTAATTTTTTTTTTTTTTTTTAAATTTTTTATTTACTTTATTTATTTATTTTTATTTCGCCAAAATAAAAAAGTTTGTATAAAAAACTCTTTTTATGAGCGAGTTGGGGAAAAAAAATTGTTTACATTGCGGCAGAAAATTAAATTTTTATTTTGCCATAAATATATTTAACCCTCTAAGGGGTTTTGTGGTAATTTATATGAACGAAAAAAAAAATGGCCACTGAATGGGCTAATATGATGGGTTTGGAACGTACACAGTTTTAAATTAAAATACTCAACTGAATATGTTTTTAATATCAATAAAAATCGTTCGTTCTATATAAAAAGAAATATTATGACACTAAACACACATTTTGTGTCATAGTGTGTGTACTAGTGTCGACTTGAATACGTTATATAAAGTGACACCATGGAGTGTAGTGGCCTGTAAAGAAGGAGTCATCTAAATACTACTTGAATGACTGCGTGGAGTGCACAGCCACAAAAAATCGGAACATTTAAAAATCCCTTACCAATAATATTTTTATTTGTTTAATATAAAATTAAGCAAAACCGTTCGATAAATATACGCTACAACAAGCACTTTTTATTTTAAAGCTTTGAACAAAATCCAGCATATCAGTCAAGAACTTTCTTTGAAACGCTACAACTCCTAAATAAAGTGTAGCCTATTTTTAGGCTAATGACAAAAAGCAAAACTTCAATTTTCTAACCTAAAATCTTCAACCATATATTTTTTGATTTGTGCTTAAGGGTTAAATTGTTTTTATAGATTAAGCCACAAAAAACCTTTTAGGCTACAATAATACAAATTGATAACACTTTCGCCCAAGCAGATTAAAATATGTATACACAAAAGAAATAAATAAATATGTACACGAATGTGATTGATTTAAAATACTGCCAGATATGAATATATATCATATATTAATTTATATATTTTTGTAAAATATGAAAAAGGCAAGAAATAACCAAAATTAAAAGGATTAAATTTGTTTACCAAGACGAATGCTGTGTTTCATGGCAGATATATATTAAGTTAACAAATTTGGTTTTTTTTTAGCAATTTCAAACACAAGAAAAATGTAATACTAAACAGACCCCAATAACGTATTGTTAGTATAAGCATTTACGTGTTGCTAGAATTCTATGGCCTTCAGTCGATGAGTTAGTCGGCTATTAAGGGCATTCAGTTTGTTTTCGTTTTTATTTTCTAGTTGGAGGTAATTAACCTTAATTGCTACGGTTGCTTTATATATTGGTTTTTTTGGGGCTTAAAATATGTTTAAGAGCGTGTTAAATTATAATGTAATTAGATTTGGTGCAATCTTTTCCATGACATGGAAAAATATTATGCCACTAAGAACTTTTATTTAAATGTAAAATCCAAATTATTTTATTACATTTCAAGGAAATATTTAAAATTGTCCTAGTTTTATTACATGTGTTCTACTTTAAGGCATATTATTAGAAGTTAGCATACTTTAGGGGGTTTTACAGCCAGCCTACTGTGTTCTTATTTTTTGAACAATGCTTCAAATCTTTTTTTGCACTACTAATTTTAGCCAATCAAGACTTTTTCCAGCCTAAATTTTAAATTACAAAACTATATATGTGTAAATCGTAGCATACTTAGGAGACTTAAGAGAAGAATAACAAGATTTAGAATTTCTTGTAGCACTTTTGTGTTATGAATTTAGGAAGAATCTTTATATAGTGCATATGTACACACAAAAAGCTTTTAAATTTGATATATTTTACAAAGACCGGTGGAGGATAACATGCTGGAAAGTGTACCACAATTTTATGTGGCTTAGTTATATGTAACATTCTTTGACGCAACGAAATTGGGTAACTAGGATTCAAAAAAATAAAAAAAAATTGCTGGTAACATTAAACCTAAAAACTGCAATAAATCACAACGCTTTAATAAGTAATAAATTATTTTGTGCATTAAGCAAACCAAAATTGTATTTATAGCCACCTTAGACTATGCAACAATATTTTAATGTTTGCTATTTAATGCTTTTTGTTTGTTATGTGGTCAAGTATGTCTATATGCCTATCTAATTGAAACAATATGTCGAATAAACGATTTCAAAACGTTTGACATTTAAGTTTATTTTGTCCAAATTTTTTAATTTTATTTACAAAATTTAATTTTTTGCAATATCTTTTGAAATAAAATAACGTTTATGACCTGAAGAACGATTTTGGCGCCTTAACAGTTATGCCACCAAATCTTCCTAAAATATATAATGCTTTTTAAAATTTTTTTGGCTCTTTCTTATCACTCGCATCAGCCAATAGTCGAAATTGAGCCAATTGAGAAAAGAAAGTATAAGTTTCCCTTCTACAAGCCACAGACCTTACGCCTCAAGCAAATTTTAAACTCCTTTTAACACTTTTATGCTTAGAATTTAGAAAAAATATATATTTAGATTGCGCATATCTTCACACAAATAGCTTTCAAAATGTCCATGTTTTATCAAAATTGTGAGACGATAAGATGTTCAAAAGTGTACCACAAAATATATAAAGGGTCCGCTAACTAACGTTTTTTTTTCCAACTAGTGCTTATTTCATGAATGGTAACACTTAGCTCATGTCTGATTTGACAGATAATTAGTTTTATTCTTCCGCTGAACGAATATGGTTGTGTATACGCTTGAACAACGCTTCGCTAAGTGGGCCTCCGATCGATTTACAAAAGATGCCGATTTTGCCAAAAAATAAATCATCTCTTCAGATGAAGCTCATTTCGATCTTGGCGGGTATGCAAACAAGCAAAATTGTCGCATTTGGGGCACAGAAAACCCGCACGCATACATTGAAAAGCCGACGCACCCAAAACGAGTCAGTTTGGTGCGGATTTTGGTCCAGAGGCATAATTGGGCCATTTTTCTTCGAAAATGAGCAAGAAGTGGCCGTTACAGTCAATGGCGATCGTTATCGGGCCATGTTGAACAAATTTTTGTTCACAAAAATTGAAGAGGAGTATATTGGCAACATTTGCTTTCAACAGGACGGCGCCACGTGCCACACAGCCGGAAGCTACACTCGATGTTTTGCGCAGAGTTTTAGAAGATCGCATTATCAGCCGCAGAGCTGATGTTGTTTGGCCACCTCGGAGCTGCGATCTGACACCGTTGGACTATTATTTGTGGGGTGCCGTCAAATATAAGTGTTACGCCGACAAGCCAGAGACAATTGACGCTTTAAAGGACAATATTCGTGAAGCCATACAGCAGCACACAATCGATAATGTGCTTAAAAGTTGGACCGATCGTGTAGGCTACTGCATGGCCAGCCGAGGCAGCCATTTGATTCAAATTATTTTCCATTATTAACCGGAAGAATTGTACTTTCAAATAAAAAAAAAGAAATTTGAGAAAATATTCAGTCGTTTTTTTTATAGCATTTTCAAAAAAAAAAAAGTTATTTGGCGGACCCTGTATATACAAAATATTTCACTAAAAACACGCTGAACACAAGGATAGACAACAGAGGTTTGCACACTTTAAAAAAAATTAATTATTTACGTTAATTTACTTAACTGAAAATATTTCTTAATTTCTTTCTTATTTTTTCAATTGAAATTCGTACATAAATTTTCAGCTCCTAAGTCTATGCTCTTCAATTTGCTGCTTTAACGGCCCAGAACTATGCAACAGTTTTCCAAAAAAAAAAATGTGCTTTAATGTAATTGCTGGCATATACAGACTTTTATTAAACATATTTTATCTCTTTTATCTATTTTCTTCGTTTTTGCTGGTAATAAAATAAAATTATTAAAAACACCAAAACAAATAAAATTTATTTCTGTTGTAGCTCCAAAGTACTTTTCATTTTGATTCTATTTTTGTGTACTCTTTCTTTCTTTGTTTTTGTTTTTTCTTTTTGTATTTGTTACGTGTTTAAATGTTCATAAATTGAAATACTTTGTCATTTAAGGCACAGAGTGTAAGTGTAAGTATGTACAGTGTACACTCATATAAAAAATATAATTTTAGAAGTATAAAAATATATATACACACATCCACACGTATATTAACGACTATAAATATATTTTTATGTTCATGTCATTTTCTTTATCAGTTTTATGTTATCTGGTTCTAGTTCTGCTCTTTTTTTCCTGCAATTTTGCTGTTGTTGTTAACAAACAGAGAAAAAAAAGGAGGACATTGATTACTTTTAACTACTGCACCCAGTTTAGTGCTGCCTGCTATTTCCATGGCTGTTCTGTATGTTAACAACAATTTAACTGGTAGTAGACCCCAACCCCTGCATTTTGAAAAAAAAAATTCACTTTAATGTTCTTAGCACAATTCATATAAGAAAAAAAAAACAACAATATAACATAAGCCCAACAAACATTCAACTAAGCGACCCACTCCTTGCAACCGCACACACACACACACACATACACACACACACATACACACACACACATACACACACACACATACACACACACACATACACACACACACACATACACACACACTAGAGAACCTTTTACCAAAAGCAAGTTCTGATGGCTTTTCTCTCTAATTTTTTTTTTTTTTTTGTATTCTACTATCAAGGCGTAAACAAATGTTAATGGTATTTAGGTTCGCGTGACTTCTACGAACGACAGAAAAAAATCTAACAAAAAAAAAATTAAATTAAAAATGAAAATGAATTTGTGTAAAAAAAACTGCCTGCCATACAAATTCATAAAATGCCAACGATATCGATTTTTATACCATTTTATTATAATTTTTCCTTAGAAATTTTCATTTTTCCACCAAACCAAATTTAATGGCATACTTTAAGGAGTTTGTTCTTTTTTATATAAAACCATTATAGCAAATTGAAGACACGCATACTTAAACATACAAACACACATAATTGTTGACATTTATGAATATGAAATAAAAACGTTTAATAAAAAATATTTGCAGCTAAACTTTACTTCTCCTTAAAACATAAACTTTATTGTTATTTTCTTATATTATCAGAAATAAAAGAAAAACCTTTCAAATAAAAATTTGTTTTTAATGCAGAATCAAGCTAAAAAACTAGCGCAGAATTTTTAACAGGGTGAGATAAATGCTTGAGAATTAAATAAAATATTAAATTATATTAGAATATGTTTAACACCAAATGAAAATGTTTCTTGCAACAAGTTACCAGCACCTCTTAAAAAAAATTTTTAAGCGATGCATTTGCAACTTTTTTTAAAACATTGTCTGCATTTTAAACCAGCTATGTTTTGTATTTTTTTCGAAAGGTATTTTAGTTGAGGTACTTTTTTGACAACATGTTTTAAAATTCATCTATTTTCAAGTCGTTATTTTGCAAAAGGTAATTTTTTAAATAGTACTTTCCTAAAATCGTATTTTCTCAACACATACAAATACACATACGAGTACATACATAGATATATTTATTTTTTTTACATTGACATTTTAAACGGCACTTTTCGCAAAAAGTACTTTTCTCGAAAGAAAAAACATTCTTTTAAGTACTTATATGAAAAGGTATTTTTTTAAAAAGCTCTTATCTCAAAAGGTTCTTCTTTAAAAAGTAGTTTTCTCAAAAGGTACCTTTTTAAAAAGCAATTTTCTCGCAAAGTACTTTTTTAAAAAGTGATTTCCTCTAATGTTACTTGTTTAAAAGTACTTTTCTCTAAAGGTACATTTTAAAAAGTGCTTTTCTCACAAAGTACTTTTTTAAAAAGCACTTTTCTCTAAAGGTACTTTTCTAAAAAGAACTTTTCTCACAAACTACTTTTTTAAAAAGTACTTAGCTCAAACACAACATGTTTTAAGATTTTTCTTGATTCTTCAAAAGGAATTTTTTAAAATGTTCTTTCTGAAATTGTATTTTCTTAACACATACATATGTACATATGTATATGTACATACATATGTATGTATGTACACATATTTGCTTTTTTCACAACGGCTTTTTAAGAGGCGCCTTTTGCAAAAAAAAAGGAAAAAAAATTTTTTAAAGTACTTATCTCAAAAGGTACTTTTTTTAAAAGTACTTTTCTCAAAACGTGCTTTTTTCATAAGGTACTTTTTTCAAAAGGTACTTTTTTCAAAAGGTTCTTTTTTTAAAAAGTACTTTTTTAAAAAGGTCCTTTTTTCAAAAAGTACTTTCAATTGATACTTTTTTTCAAAAAGTACTTTCTTCAAAAAATACTTTATTCAAAAAGTACTTTATTCAAAAGGTATTCTTTTTTAAAGGTCCTTTTTTCAAAAAGTCCTTTTTTCAAAAAGTACTTTTTTAAAAAGGTCCTTTTTTCAAAAAGTACTTTTTTTAAAAAGGTCCTTTTTTCAAAAAGTACTTTTTTCAAAAGATACTTTCTTAAAAAAGTACTTTTTTCAAAAGGTACTTTTTTAAAAGGTACTTTTTTCAAATGGTACTTTTTTCAAAAGGTACTTTTCTCAACAAGTACTTTTTTTAAAAGATACTTTTTTTCAAAAAGTACTTTCTTCAAAAAGTACTTTTTTCAAATGGTACTTTTTTCAATAGGTACTTTTTTCAAAAGGTACTTTTTTAAAGGTACTTTTCTCACAAAGCACTTCTTATCTCAAAAGGTACTTTTTTAAAAGTACATTTCTCAAAACGTACATTTTTTAAAAGGACTTTTTTCAAAAGTATTTATCTCAAAATGTACTCTTTTAAAAATGTATCTATTTAAAAAATAAATGTATTTTAGCAGACACATACTTCAAAATACTTTTCTTAAACGCATTTTTTAAAAAAGTATGGTACGATTTGAAGAAGGACTTTTTTGAATACTTCAAAATACTTTTCTTAAGCGCATTTTTTTAAGGTATGGTACGATTTGAAAAAGTACTTTTTTGAATACTTCAAAATACTTTTCTTAAACGCATTTTTTTAAAAAGCATGGTACGATTTGAAAAAGTACTTTTTTGAATATGTAGCTACTTTTGAAAAGCAACTTTGTAGAAGTACCTTTTTTCAGAGTACTTTTTGTCCTTTGGTGTCAAATAGGACACTTTAAAAAAAAAATACTTTAAAAAGTAAAGTTTTCCAAAAGCTATTTTGTAGTGCAACTTTCTTCAATAAAATTTTTTCTCATAGTATTTAAAGTATTTTTAAGGAGTTAATAATGTCACTTAAACCAAATTTGTTGAAGTTACGAATTGTCAATAATTTAAAACTATTATTCAATTCCTAGAATTAATTCTTAGTTGTTTGTAGTTTTTAATTTTATTAGCATTATTTACAAATTAAATTGAGTCTCTAATTAGTACGCTAAGCATAAATAAATCAAAATAAAAACTTTGCCAATATTTAAAATAGTTATTATTTATTTGCTACATGTTAAATATGTATATATAAAAATAGTTTGATTTACAATATTTTTTTAACAATTTCCTGATTAATTTGTGCGCTTGATTTAAAACCACTTTATTTAATTAAAACAAAAATAACTACAATTGCAACTAATAAATAAATAAGCAAACAGGCAAATGGACGTATGAGCGAATGAATAACAGCCAGCGCAAATATTAGATAGAAGTGTTTTACCCACATCTTCATGTGTATGTGTGTGTATGCTATATGTGTATTTAACTCAAAATGTGGAAAAAGAAACATGTGTGTACATGTTATTTTTAGTTGCGAGGGTGGTTGCAGATCTACTTAAAATAATTTTCAAAAGCCATATCAAAGTAACTATTTTCTAAGTCAGTTTCTTCTTTTCAAAACAAAATTTTTTTTTCATAAATTATTATTATTTTTTTTTTAATATATTTCTTATTTTATAAAAAAAAAACAATTTTTGTTTGAACATTTCGTTCAGAAAAACCATTGAAATGAATTAACTGATAAAAACTGTTAAGCAAAGTGTAAGAGAATAATTAAAAATGACGTCAGTCTTGAAACAATTACAAAATCACTTACTATATAAATTTTAAATTGGGCTCTTTGGATACTTTCTCTTTCTCTATAAAAAAAATACTATTAACATGCATTTTGCATGTATAGAAATGCACTTTAAAATAAAGAGGTTTTGGCCTTCAACGCACTTGCATTTCTTCCAAACTGCGCTCGTATAGTAATAAAAATGTAACCGTACTTGTAAACAGTTGCTTTGTAACAGGTATTTCACAAACTAAATGGAATGAAATAATAACAACAACTACAACAGCTATAGCAGTATAATTCTCACATTTTCTGAATTAATTTCCGTTATTGCAAACCAATTGAAAATCCAATTTTCAATAAAGTCGTAAAGTGTATAAAAAAAAGATGTGTGTGTTTAAATTTGCACATGCAATACATATTCATGTAAACGCATACTCTTAAAAATATTCAAAGCCCACACAAGCACACATGTCTATGTGTACGTGTGTATTTATTTTATGTGCACAAAAGAAATATTTAACGTTTTAAGCAACAACATTGTAGTTGCTAAAATACGCATTGCAGAAGGCTTAATATTGGAAATTAAATAAAACAAAGGAGAATCCCTACTATTGCACCCTACGCCCTTTTAATGCCTTAGATGAACCATAACAAAAGAGAATATGTTAAGAAAAAAAAACAGCAACAAAATTTTCAACATATTGAGCCTAAAAGTAGGCAACAGAAATAATAGAAAAAAAACAACAACACCAACAAGACAATGCAATAAACGCCAACACACAAACGTAAACACATGCATGCACAAACATGACGTCTATGGATTTTTTAAAAGCGAAAGAGCACCCACGTGTGTGCCAGTGTGTAGGTGAGTTAATACTTAACTATAATATGTGTACGTGATAAACGGCACTTACACCAACAAACCCGTGCACGATTTGAGAAGCATGATATGGCATTTGTAGTGCATAAACACTTTGGCATATTCAAACATATAAAATGTCTGTCTACCTGCCTCAAAGTATACAACATTTGTTTGCTCATATAATAAACAAACATACAGTTACTTTCAACTTATATGTATACACTTAATCTGCCTATCACTCTCTCCCTCTCACTCACTTACACACTCTGTATTTTATGGAGGTAGAAAAATACCCAGTGGGAATAGCGTTGCCATAGAGGAAATATTTTTCTACCAAAAGATTTCGTTTTATATTATTTAATAATTTATTATCGTATATAAGTCACATTTAGATAATATAGCAATTCCTAATCATTCACTGGAATTGAAATTTACTACAGCCTAAAGATACTTCTTACCCCAGGGCTGGAAGAAAATTTGGTCTACTAGAGAAGGCTAATAAAAAAAATTTCAATAGGAGAAAAGCACGGGGGTTTGTCTAAGACAAAAAATTCCAGCGGTTTATTAAATAAAATACGTTTATTTTTTTTATATTATTTTATTTATTTCATGAGTGTTTCCCAGAAGGCACTTTAAATACTCAGTGGCTGGTGTTTTTAAAATAAAAAGCCAAATGTATTAATATGGGTATTACAATAATTTCTGTTTCATATATGCATTTTCAGTAGAAAAAACAAAATCACACAGAGTGCTCGTATAATCATTTATTTTTACACCCTCCAAAAGAGAATTGCAGGGTATAATCACTTTGTCATTCCGTTTGTAACGCAGCGCAATATCCCTCTAAGACAACCATAAGTATATATATTCTTGATCAGTAATGAAATCTAAGACGATCTGAGCATGTCCGCCCGTCCGTCTGTCGGTGGAAATCTCGATTCAGTCCAAACGAAAAGACCCAGAGTCTTGAAATTGGGTATAAATATATCTTGAAAGATGGCATAGGTAAAGTTCGTAAATGGGCTCAATCGGGCCAGAGGGGAAAAAGTTCCCCTAAGAAGAACTAAACCAACATCTAAAAAACAAAATAATTTTTTTTTTTTTGTAATTTTCTTAAGCAAATCATATATTTGCTTTTAATGCGTTAGAACAAAAAACAAATTAATATTTGTACCACGCCCCCTTTAGTGGGCGTTATGATATGCAAAAATAGTGTAAAAATTTATCAAATTGTTTTACTTAAGCTTACATTTTTTAAAAATAACATTTTTAAGTTTTAATGACGACGCTGAGACGTAACCTGGTACTCCTGTGCCCTACCCGCTCCTCTCCACTGCCTCTTAAATGACCCTTTCAAAAAAAAAAATAATAATAATAAATATATTTATGCGTGTGAAGATAAATATGCCGAGTCAAATATGTTTTGACGTAAGCAGTTACGAAGTGAAGTTAAATATGTTATGACGTAACGAAATGGCAATCAGTGAAATTTTTTTTTTATGAAAATCCATATTTATATACGAAATAATTATGGGAGTGTCTTCTATGCCATACATCATTTTGTATACACTGGCAATGCATGCTAACTTCTTATTTGGCCACTGGGGGCAAAATCCCTTCAATATCACACACACTCTCATGGCCAGTAAATTGACCTTTGATGGCCTGTAAATATTTTCACAAAATGCTGAAAAAATTTATTAAATATGGATTTTCATAGAAAAAAACTTCACTGTTTCGTTACATTTCATTACGTCAAAGCATATTTAATTTCACTACGTTGTTTCGTAACTGCTTACGTCAAAACATGTTTAACTCGGCATATTTATCTTCACTCACATAATAAATTTTACAGTTACTTATCCCATATATTTATTTTTAGAGTCTTATGGCAAAGTTGAAATGTCTCCCCCCCAGCCCTTGGCAGAGCGACCCCGCCAAAATACAGTTTTAATACCATCCAAAGACAATTGAACCTCATAAAGTATATATATTCTTAATCAGTGATGAAGTCTAAGACGATCTAGCAATGCCCATACATTCGTCTGTGGAAATCATGATGTAGTCTATTTTTGAACCGTGCCCCCTTTAGTGGGCGTTGACGTACGATATTATATGCAAAAATAGTGTAAATATTGAACAAATTGTATTCCTTAAGCCAATAAAAAGCTGAGATGTTCTCTGATCTGGCAGAGGTGAAACGTCTCCCCCCACGGCCCTTCCCGGAATGACACTGTCAAAATAGAGATTTAAAATTGGCTACAGAGATGTCTTAAAGCAACTCTGTCCCACCAGGTTCAACATTTTAAATTTACTTATTAAATATTTGGAGGGTATTTAAATTTCGACCCGGTCGAATATAACGTTTTTACTTGTTTTACACACACTCACATACTTGCGTATAAGAATATTCAAAATATTTTGCCAGCAACTCTTTTGGCGCCAGACAGCTCGACGTTGATTTTAAATTACAGGCCCACAAATACGCTCACTCTGACCACTATTTGTACACTCTCATAAATAAACATGCAAGTGTATGTGTGTATATGCTTAATACGTGTTTGAGTGCATTCGAATCTGTGTGTGTGTGTGTGTGTTTGTGTGTGTGTGTGTATATTTCCATACATACAAACAAAAAGCCGACTAGCTGCCGACCATCACGTTATTTTAATTCCTGCTACAGAACAATTTTAAATCATTGAAAACAAAAACAACAAAACACATCCATCCACATGCATCTTGCCACATCAGGTTTAAAAAAAAGAAGAGGTGGCTTTTGAGGGCGAGCATGTAGTAAATTTAAATGCTGGTTGTAGTTGCTGTCACTGTTGCGTATACTGGCGGCGGCGGTGGTGGTGGTGGTGGCATATGCCGCTTGCTGTTCAAACAAATAACCAAAACGAATGAATATGTTGCAAAAAGGATGAGTTGCAACAAGCAAATACCTTTAGGTTATTTTCACATAATACCTGAGGTTTTCAGTTATTTTTGCCCAACATTTTGGATTTTGTATTTATACAGGAAATAAATGTGTATTTAAATTAAAACATTAAGGTGGCGCAAGTTTTTTTTTTTTTTTTTTTTTTTTGCTTAATTTCAAGTTAAATGCAAATTTTTTTTTCCTTCAGATAATTGACAGGAAAAACGTAAAGCAAAAAAAATTTAGTTATTTTTTGCTAAACTAATGCCAGCGCGGTTTGAATGGACAAGTATGTGACTCAATTGCAATGCCTGTAATTGCGCTGTTTTTTTTTTTTTTTTTTGTGAAAATAAAAAATAAAATCTATTAATGCCGATTCTCAGATGGAGGCAAAAAAGAATTGCAGTTTTTAGTTGCTGGCTGCAAATTGTCAAGACTGAAGAAAAAAAAAATTATAATAAAACTTGTTTTGCATTTAGATTTGAGAAAATCACATGCAAATGTTAGTAAAAACTGCTGACCAGCAAAAAAATTTATATAAAAATAAAATTCCACCGAAATAAATATTGCAAATGCTTTTTACAAAAATACAAAAAAAAAATTAAACAAAATTCTTAAACAAAACAAACTTAGAAGGGAAAATAAATTTAGTTAAAATATATTTTGTAGAAAAAAATTAATTTGCAGCCACGAATTGGAAAAAAAAATTACTTAAACTAATAAATAAATAAAGAAATGCCTGTATAAGAAATTACTAACGAAAACTCCAGTACTTTAAAAGAAATATTTTATTGTCTATAAGCATTTTTATAGCAATTCTTTTCAAATGTTTCTAATGATAACATTCAAGGAATAATTCAATTGCAGTCTTTTCTTTTATTTCATTTCGGCTGGAATATAAAAAAAACTGAAATATTTCATCCTACTGATTTCATTTTTCTATCAAAAATTGTCAAGTATTTTATTTATAATCTCCACAGAGATAAAATAAAATTGCAAATATAGACAGACCACAAATAATAAAAATATATAAAAATCAATTGATTTAAGATTTATTTTCCTGCCTTCTTGTCACAAAAAATTCTGCCAAAGTATCATTCGTTTTTTCCACATAAATCTCTGTTCTTCATACAACAACAACAAATAATAAAACCAGAAAAAAGAAAAAGACGGTACTAGTCATTGTATCAGGAAAATATATCAACAAGAGAAAAAAATATAATATAAAAAATCTATAAAATAAAAGTACGTTAAATCATTATTGTTGAGTATAGAAATATTTATTTGTATTGAGCAGCAAAACGAAAAGAAATTCAATATTTTCCCCCCAGCCAATACACACACACACACACACATCATATTTCTATAAAGTTCATTTTCTTATTTTTATGTTGTACAAACAAACAAACAAACAAACAAACAAAAAAAAACCAAAAAAGTTAAATATTTAAAATGTAAAAGGAGAAAAGTTTTAAATAAACCGAAGAAATCAATATTGTTACCAGCAAATATTTGTAACAATGAAAAACAGCAAAAATACAGCAGCAACAATAACAAAAGAACAATTGCATGCCGCATACTAGTACAATAGAGCTCCGAGTACAGTTGTGGCCAGAGCTATGAAAACGGAAATAGGATTTATTTCCTTTTAAATTAAAGGAAATTAAAAGCATTTATTTTCAAAAAATATTGCTAATTTAAGAACAACCAGACATTTTAAGTTTTCTGCATAAGAATTTTGTATTTAGCTTGATATAAAAAAAAATATTTAAAAAAAAATATACGAGGTTTGTTCATAAAATAAATTGAATTATTTTAATACGCGGGCTGCATACAATCGGTTTGGAGTTATTTTTATATGTGCACAGTTTCAGCTATTTAGCAAATTTAGTTTGTTTGTGAAAGTCATAAAAGTTAAAAGTCTTTGGCGGCTTCTCTGTCGAAAAAAATGGATTACAGATTTTTTTTTATTAATTAATTAACAGAATTAAGGGTTGAAAAGCACTTGAAATGGTAACACTGACACACACGGCGATTGTACTCTGACTCAAAACCTTTTTTACAAGTAATAACAACTTTTTAAAGAAAAGTGGAAAACTGACCTCGTACATAGTCCTACATCTACAAGGCTGCAAGAGACAAAACTTGAATACAGATTTTGTGCATGATTTTAATGTATGTGGGTGCTGTTGGCTGAAGTAGTAGAGCACGAGACTATGAAGCGGAGGGTCCTGAGTTCGAGCCCGCGCTGAGTCATGAAATATTGTGTTGAATTCTTCTGATCAGCATTAGTGCGCATGATTGTGTTAATTGTTGCCAGCCTGTTTGAATGATGAAGGCATAGTCACTGATCACTGAACATAATTGGCAGCGACTGACACAATCATGTACTAAAAGCAGAGTAACAGCACCCACCTTCGTCGGCCCTGTAGCAAAAATTAGCCGGCGAAGTAAAAGGTTGAAATAGCTACAAAAACAACTTCTTCTCATCTTTCCTAATCTGTCCCCTCAATACTATCCCCTCGTTTTCAGTTCCGGCGCAATGCATTGCATATATAGGGGTCATCCCCTGAGTGCTGGTCCAAGATAAAAAAAAATGATAATAATTGGAGGGTATATTCACTTTGTCATTCCGTATGTAACGCAGCGAAATATCCCTCGGAGACCCCATAAACAATATATATTCTTCATCAGTGATGAAATCTAAGACGATCTGTCCATGTCCGTCCGTCCGTCCATCCGTCTGTGGAAATCACGATGCAGTACAAACAAAAAGGGCCATGAAATTTGGTATAACTATATCTTGAATGATAGCGCAGGTCAAGTTCGTAAATGGGCTGAATCGGCCAGAGGGGAAAAAGTTCCCCTAAGAAGAACTAAACCAACCTCTAAAAAAACAACATAATTTTTAAAGTTTTTTTTTCGGAATTTTGTTAAGCAAATGACATATTTTTAAGTCAAAGAAGGTCCAAAACGTTAAACTTGGAGCCATAAAATCAAAAAAATTAATTTTTGTACCCCGCCCCCTTTACTAAGCGTTATTATATGCAAAAATAGTGTAAAATTTTAACAAATTGTTTTACTTAAGCCTACATCCCTTAAAAATAACTATTTTAAGGTTTAATGACGAAGCTGAGACGTAACCAGGTACTCCCCTGCCCTACCCCTTCTCTCCTTTGCTTCCTAAATGAAACTTTCAAAAAAAAATATATATATTAAAAATAAATTTATGTGTGTGAAGATAAATAGAACGAGTTAATACGTATGTTTTGACGTAAGCAATATGTTATAACGTAACGAAATGGCAATCGGTGAAATTTTTTTTTTATGAAAATCCATATTTATACACAAAATGATTATGGGAGTGTCTTCTATCCCATACATCATTTTGTATATACTGGCAATGCATGCCAACTCCTTATTTGGCCACTGGGGGCAAACTTCCTACAAGATCACACACACTCATGGCCTGTAAATTGACTTTTCATGGCCTGTAAATATTTTCACAAAATGCTCAAAAAATTTATTAAATATGGATTTTCATAAAAAAAACTTCACTGTTTGCCATATCGTTACGTCATAACGTATTTAACTTCTCTACGTTGTTTCGTAACTGCTTACGTCAAAACATGTTTAACTCTGCCTATTTATCTTCACTCACATAATAAATTTTATATTTAATTATCCCAAATATTCCCTGCTACAACGACAGGAGGACAGCACAGCTGATCAATAGGAATCGTAGGGACATCTAAAGACTCGTCGCAGTAGTGATGGGGCACTGGGCAATAGGCAGATATGCTGGTAGGATAGGTCTCTCCTATAATGCTTTCTGTCGCCGTTGCCGGGATCAGGGCAAGGAGGAGACAGCTTATCACTTCCCTTGTGAATGCCCGGCATTGCAACATACGAGACACAGAATCTTAGGCAATAGTATGATATACGACCTTTCGGAGCTATCAGGTATAGGTCTAGCTGACCTTATTAGATTCCTCATGTTGCGACAGGTTGGACCTAGCATCCATCACTGTATCCGGTTCTACACAGGTTGACACTGAGGAGTGGAGTGGTCTTTCAAAACGGGATCTCAGAGATCCTACTTGAGTGCTTGTGGGTTACAGGAAGCCACGTATACCAACCACCCCAAATATTTATTTTTAAGAGTCTTATGGCAAAGGTGAAATGTCTCCCCCACGGCCCTTGCCAAGGAGACCCCAAAAGAAATTCGGATTTAATGCGCTCCAAAACAAGAGTTAGACCACATAATGCATACATATTCTTGATCAGTGATGAAGTCTAAGACGATCTAGCAAAGCCCATACGTTCGTCTGTGGAAAACATGATATAGTCTATTTTTGGAACCCGCCCTTCCCCCTTTAGTGGGCGTTTACGTACGATATTATATAAAATAGTGTAAATATTGAATCATTTTGTATTCCTTAAGCCTATAAGAAGCTGAGATGTTCTCTGATATTCCCCTCCCTCGGCCCTTCAAAATATAGATTTAAAATTGGGTACAGAGATGTCTTAACGGGACTCTGTCCCACCAGGTTAAAACATTTTAAATTTACTCACTAAATATTTGGAGGGTATTTAAGATTCGACCCGGTCGAATATAACGTTTTTACTTGTTTTTATTTCTTTTTATTTAATTTTTATTATTCATTATTTATTTTTCTAATTTTTTTAGTCATTTTATATTTAATGTTTTTACTTAATTTTTTATTAGTTTTTAACTTAATTTTTTTATTATTTTTTTATTAAATTTTTTAATTTTTGTTTTTATTTATTTCTTTACTTTTTCCTTTTTTTCATTGGATCAAAAATATATTTCGAAACTTTACTTTATGTGCCGCTTACGTTTTTCACTATATATGACTTAACAAAAATCCCCTGAAGTTCCGCAGTAGGTCAAGTAATAGTAGGATTAGGCAATTAATTATTACCCCTTATTCCGTAAGCACTTGTCAACGTCACGTCAAGACAATATCAAATATAGTACACTTACTAACTCCTTGTGTACAATAATTAACTAATTCTGAGGGCCACTGGCTTTGAATGGCCTTGAATTTATCAAGCGGTTGCTAGAATAATTGTTGAAGAGAATGCGTACAGAAGTGTTCTAATTTTGATATTGTTTCGACGTGACGTTGACAAAAAGTTACAGAATAAGGGGAATTAACTTGGGAAAATCAGCACAAATTGATAGTTTCATTATCATTTTGAAGGGGGGCATATTTTCATAGCAAAGCAGCTCTGAATCAGAAAACATCAAGTCTCGTTGGCAGCTATTTTTAAGTGCAGTCACACTACTGCTCGTTTACTAGCGCCTAGCTAATTTCTACTAATAAAATAACCACATAGTTGTTCTAAGAAATTTTCCGTAGGTGAAGCCATTAAGACGTGTACAGTCAGTCAGGGGAACGAATAAAAATACGCGTTAATACGATCTGTGCAGCGATACTTTGAAAAGTATTTTGGAAATATATAAAAAAAAATTTGTTTGTACTTACAGCCGAATACATTTGAATAAAGTCCCTTAAATTGAAAATTTATGTTTTAATTACCTGCAAAAGGAACAAAATGAAAATAGAAAAGTTAATAAAAATTTTATTTCATAAATAAATAAATAAAAGAAATTTTATGTAGCAAGTATTATTAGTTTGTTGCTATATTTTTAAGCACTACTGTTTTTTTTTATAGGAGATTTTAAATAAAATACTAAGAAAAACTTGCATGGGCATGTCTACTGACACAATAAAGTCAAAAGCTGGAAGCCTCAGCATTGAAATGTATTTGAATTAAGACCGTAATAAAACTTTGCTCCATAAACAGACTTAAATTTGCTAAATTAAACAAAACAATAACAAAAATAGAGATAAAAATTAAGATGGAAGATACTGATGATAATTTATCAAAAGATGCTGTAAGCAAATATTTGTGGGCCAAAAATAAAATGATTTTTTGTGTAGGATTTTCTTTGTTATAAAGATACTTATTCCAAAGGTAATTTGCCTAAAAGATACTTTAATTTATTTATAGTAAAAAAGTAGTAAAAAAGTAGAAAAAAAGTATTAGATTTATTTAATTCGTACTTCTATTTAGAGCAATTTTTATACCCTCCAAAAAAGAATTTTTAAAGTTTTTTGGTTATTTTGTTAAGCAAATAATATATTTTTATGTCAAATACGGTCCAACGCCTTAACCTTGGAGCCATTAAATAAAATAAAAATATTTTTTGACCCCGCCCACTTCAGTGGGCGTTATTATAGGCAAAAATAGCATAAACATTTAACATATTGTTTTACTTAAGCCTACATTCCTTAAAAATAACACTTTTAAGCTTTAATGACGAAGCTGAAACGAAACCTGGTACTACTCTGCCCTACCCCCTCCTTCCCCTTCGCCCCCTAAATGACCCTACCAAAAAAAAAAATTTTTTTTAAATTTTGTATATAATCACCCCAAGCATTTATCTTTAGAGTTTTATGACTGCCGATTTTTGCCCTACCCCCCTCCACCCTCTTCCTTTGCCCCCTAAATGACCCTACCAAAAAAAAAAACATTTTTTTAAATTTTGTTTATAATCATCCCAAGCATTTATCTTTAGAGTTTTATGACTGCCTGTTGCTGCCCTACCCCCTCCTCCCCCTTTGCCCGCTAAATGACCCTATTCAAAATAAATAAAATTTTTTTTTAATTTTGTGTATAATCATCCCAAGCATTTATTTTTAGAGTTTTATGACAAAGGTGAAATGTTTCCCCCACAGCCCTTGTCTGAGCGACCCCGCCAAAATACAGTTTTTATGCCCTCCAAAGAGAATTGTGATGAAGTCTAAGACGGTCTAGCAATGCCCATACGTTCGTCTGTGGAAAACATGATATTGTATATTTTTGAACCCCGCCCCCTTTAGTCGGCGTTGACGTACGATATTATATAAAGGAACTCTGTCCCGTTGGGTTAAAAAATCTTGTTTGTGCTACTTCTACCGGTGGTTGGTGGATTTTGAAGTTTTTCAAGGTGTTGGCACATTTGAAGATTGTAGTCTTGGTCATGGACCATCTATAATCATATATATGGACAGATTTTTTACAAAAATACCACTATTAGAATCTTTACTTAGCAACAGGTACAATTATGGCAAATAGAGTACCTAAAAGTGTAAAATTTCTCTTGGACAAAGAAATGAATCGAGGCGATATTTCCCAACAACCAAAAAACACAGCTGTTGTGAAATGGAAGGATACAAAAGCAGTGATAGTTTCATCGAGTAACTGTGGCAAAGATCCTGTAGGGGAAATCGATAGATGGAACAAAAACTTAAAGCGTTGCTGTCCTGTCCAGGTTCCAGCAGTGATACAGAAATACAACGCCTTCATGGGTGGAGTTGATTTGTGCGACCAAATGATGGAATACTATAGAATCAAAATCAAGACAAAAAAGTGGACTGTCAAAGTCTTTTTCCACCTACTTGATTTGGCAGTGTACAATTCTTGGATGGAATATTGATGCCAGAAATTCCGAATTGCCAAAGTCAAAAATTAAATCATTTTAAAATGTAATAAGGAGCTGCGCTAGCTGCATCCTTTGAAGCTCCTGAGCATGTTGAAATATATGAGCTTCCTAATAACTAGTATGGTTCGAAATATCGCCCACGTGATGCCCCTGAAAACGTTAGGTTCGACCGTTATCACCACTGGCCTGTATTTTCCGATGATTTACCACGAGTATGCTGAAATAATTGCGGAAGTCGCTCGAGACGTCAATGTGAAAAGTGTCTTTACACTTTACGCTTTGTTTGGCCAAAAACAAAAATTGTTTTCAAAAATACCACACAAAGTGATAATATGTACCTATTCTAAGAGGCTGAATTTTTCTCGATTGGTTTTTTATTATATTTTTAATTATTTTTATTATATTATTTAGTTGTTACAATCCAATGAATTACCTGAATAATTTAAGTTAAATAAACGTTATCACAGTTAAAACAAAATTTTCGATAAGTTGTTTTGCGGCTATTGACCGGGACCACACAATTGTGCGATGTCCTGTTTGCAAAAAAGAACCCTGCAAAAATATTTTGTGTGTCTGTATTATGCATAGTATAAAAACAGTTTTTCTTATTTCCATGTTTTAGACCGATTTACGAGCGATATAAAGTATGGGTCTGAAAGGGTTAAGTTCGAATCTGCATGACTGCAAATGATTTTTTATTATTTTATTAATAAATGAATTTGTTCAAATTCTATTTATTATTTATCCCTTCAAGATCAAGGCCTGTAAATATTTTCACAAAATGCTCAAAAAATTTATTAAATATTGATTTTCATTAAAAAAACTTCACTGTTTGCCATTTCGTCACGTCATAACCTATTTAACTTCACTACGTTGTTTCGTAACTGCTTACGTCAAAACATGTTTAATTCGGCATATTTATCTTCAATCACATATAAATTTTACATTTAATTATTACAAACATTTATTTTTGAAGTTTCATGGCAAAGGAGAAGTGCCTCCCCCGCGGCTCTTGCCAGAGAGACCCCGACAAAATACGATTTTAATATCCTCCAAAGAGAATTGAACCCCATAAGGTATATATATTCTTGATCAGTGATGAAGGTTAAAACGATCCAGCAATGCCCATATGTTCGTCTGTGGAAAACATGGTATGGTTTATTTTTGGACTTCGCCCACTTTAGTGGGCGTTAACGTACGATATTATATGCAAAAATAGTGTAAATATTGAACAATTTGTATTCCTTAAGCCTATAAGAAGCTGAGATGTTCTCTAATGTAGCAGAGATGAAACGTCTCTCCCACGGCCCTTCCCGAAAGGACTCTCTCAAAATAGAGATTCAAAATTGGGTACAGAAATGTTTTAAAGGAACTCTGTCCCACCAGGTTAAACATTTTAAATTTACTTACTAAATATTTGGAGGGTATTCAAGATTCGACCCGGTCGAATAACACGTTTTTATTTGTTTACACCTATATTTGGGGCTAGAGCCATCTATTAAAGAGATGCAGCCACGTTTAAAAAAAGTCATGGGAAGTTTCGACAAAGCAGTGACCGAGGTTGACAGAAACTTTGGTCTTTGCTCAGTCACGTCCTTTTACTCTGCAAATACATATAATTTTTTAAGCCACTTTGTAAAAATTGTTTTACACAGCTTTTCCACTCATCTCGCTGTTTTCGATTTTTATAAAACTTATTGGAAATTTTGTTACAACTATTATGGGGCAAAACTTTCGCTTAGCATATTTATATTCCACTCCAGAGACACATACAACATGTCTTGACCAACTACATCCCATATACGCCCTCATCATTGATGCAGCAACTTTTTAGTTGCCAAAGAAATATATGAAAGAAACGAACATATTTGAGTCAACAAAAGACCAGAAAAACATGACGTGAAAAGACTTCAAATTAAAAGAGACTGACGTAAAAGAAAACGAACAAAAATCTATAATAAAAACTTACCGAAACTATTGTAACACATGTGGCGGCATGTAGCTGAATTTGTAAGGATTTCTAAAAACACACTCACTTGTATGCATGTGAGTGAGAGTATTTCTCTCTGTGTGTGTGTGTGTGTGTGTCCACATGTGCAAACACAATAGTTCAACATACATCACTAAGATTTGTGTTTATCTCAGCTTTGGTTACTAATACTTAAATTGAAAATAATGAAAAAGGAAATTCAAGATTCTTGTTTGCCCAACCAACGGAACACATATGACCAGATTTAGTTGCAAATACTTCAGAAACAAACTATAAGGACATTAAAACATGTTGTAATGAGCCTTGTTCAACATTATATCAATAAAGTTTTCTTCATCGAAGTTGCTACAACAACAACATTGTCTATTGACTTTAATATAACCTCACATTATCTGTATAAAGAAAAAATTAAAAATATAAAAGAGAACAGCAGAAACGAAAAAAAACGGACTCATCATCAATTTCAAGCACACACACACACACAAACACTCTTCAGCTGTGAAAGTCAACGGATCGAAAAAAAAAGAAATTAAAAAAATAAAACATAAAAACAGTACAAACAATCGTTTATGCCAACCAACCCCACACACAAACATACACACACACACACACACACTAAGGCTTCTACTATTAATAAGACAAGGACTAAAAGGATGTTGAACAACGTAAAGAAAATAATGTTTTATCGCATGTTGCACGTCAGCATATTGACAATTGAATTATATGCTACAGCACAGCTTAATGATTTCAAATCCTTGTGAAACTGTTTAATGCGATAAAACATTGTTTTGTGAACGAACACAACAACAACAATAATTTATTTCTTAAGACTTACAAGCGGAGAACAACAACAACAAGATAATAAGATACTTTGACCAACAACATGATTTCAAAATTTATTTTTAAACGACATTTTCTTGCCACTGAGCAAATAACGTGCAATAATATAAAAACTGAAGATTAGTTAAGCCCAAAACAAATTTCAGGGCCAAAACTTATTCTTGAGGCCAAAAATAATGTTGTAACAAGTTAAGCTGTTTTTACAAAGAACATTTTGTGAGCAAAAAAAATACAAAAAGTTTGTTTGTGATTATAACTCTTTGGGATATAAAAAGTTTTTGTTGTGTGACAATTTTTATTAAAAGGCAATTTTCTGGTTGCAGGTTTCTTTCTTGCTTAACGATATATTTTCCAGTCCGTCTGCAGATAAATTTCGAAATTTATAAGCCTAGACACAAACCAAGTATGTTAACAGAGCTCTGTTAAGCATGACAAATCCGAGTGTTTGTATTCCAAATGGAATACTGGCCATATTTCTGGACCAATCTTGAAAAAACATTAATGGAACAAACAACCAGGTCCATAGTTTTCATAATATATTAATACTTTGGTATAGCTATGCCGATAAGCCTTGTCAAATTCTAGACAGGATAAGCCAGGATACTTGGAAAACTGGAAAATGTGGGCGACTAAAAGTTGTCTTATTTTCTAGCTCCTGTGGTCCTCTAACAGTTGAATTCTTAACAGAGAAATTTGGATTTTAGTGAAATTTCATACCTGGAATTTCTGTAAAGAATGAACTTTTTAAAATTGGAACATGTGGGCGACTAGAAACTGTCGCGAGTAGAAATTAAAAATATTTGTTCATTATTTTTTTTATATTATACATAAAATGGTCGAGATAAAATAGTGTGATTATAACAGAAAATATGTTTCATTATTACCAAGTTAACTACTGTTAATATGTATTTTTCTTAAGAGATAGATTTTGGTAAAAAAAAGTACTTTCTAATACAAGGCACTTTTTAGTTAAATGTACTGAATGTTAAAATGAACATTAATTGATAATTTTGGTTATAAAAATGAATGTTAAAAGGTAATTTTGTTTATAAGGTGCTTTTTGATAATATCTACTTATTGTTGAAAGGT
Source organism: Linnaemya tessellans (assembly GCA_951800035.1). Taxonomy (NCBI): domain Eukaryota; kingdom Metazoa; phylum Arthropoda; class Insecta; order Diptera; family Tachinidae; genus Linnaemya; species Linnaemya tessellans. Next base: position 10,758,300 of record OX637534.1, read on the forward strand.
ACTCTTTGTTAAAAGGGGTTTTATTATAAGGTACTTTTTGTCAAAGAGTACTTTTTGTCAAAGAGTACTTTTTTTAAGGCATGGTTTTTGTTTAAAGAAGTCTTTGTTAATAGTAAATTTTTGTTACAAAGTACTTTTTTTTAAAAGGTACTTTTTGTTAAAAGGTACATTTTTTTAAAAAGGTACTTTTTGTTAAAAGGCACTTTTTGTTAAAAGATACTTTTGTTGAACAGTACTTTTTGTTAAAATATACTTTTTCTTAAAAGGTACTTTTTCTTAAAAAGTAATTTTTGTTAAAAGGTACTTTTTGTTAAAAGGCACTTTTTGTAAAAAGGTAATTTTTGTTAAAAGGTACATTTTGTTAAAATGTGCTTTTTGTTAAAAGGCACTCTTTGTTAAAAGGTACTTTTTGTAAAAATACACTTTTTGTTAAAAGGTACTTTTTGTTAAAAGGTACTTTCTGTTAAAAGGTGCTTTTTGTTAAAAGGCACTTTTTGTTAAAAGGTACTTTTTGTTAAAAGACACTTTTTGTTAAAAGGTACTTTTTGTTAAAAGGTACTTTTTGTAAAGACACTTTTGTTAACAGGTGCTTTTTGTTAAAAGGCACCTTTTGTTAAAAGTTACTTTTTGTTAAAGGGCACTTTTTGTTAGAAGATGCTTTTTGCTAGAAGGTGTCTATTACTAAAAGGTACTTTTTGTTAAAAGGTGCCCATTACTAAAAGGTACTTTTTGTTAAAAGGTAATTTTTCTTAAAAGGTACTTTTTCTTAAAAGATCTTTTTGTTAGTAGTAAATTTTGGCTACAAAGTAATTTTTCTTAAAAGGTACTTTTTCTTAAAATGTACTTTTTGTTAAAAAGTACTTTTTGTTAAAAAGTACTTTTTGTTAAAATGTGCTTATTACTAAAATATACTTTTTGTTAAAAGGTACTTTTTCTTAAAAGGTACTTTTTGTTGATAGGTACTTTTTGTTAAAAGGTACTTTTCGCTAAAAGGTACATTTGCTAAAAGTTGCTTTTTGTTAAAAGGTAGTTTTCACTAAAAGGTACTTTTTGTTAAAACCGGTACATTTCACTAAAAGGTACTTTTCACTAAAAGGTACTTTTTGTTAAGAGGTACTTTTTTAATATATACCCTTTGTGAACAGATAATTTAAAAAGTAGTACTTCTTCAGTTGTATTTCTTAATAAGATTTTTTTTCTTTAAACCTTTTTTATAACAAATTACGCTTTACGTATTGTCACCTAAGGCTTAAAAGTGTGTTACTGACGAAAAGTCAACATAAAATTTTTTACAGATTTTGATGTAATTAACAAAAAAAAATAAAATAAATAAATAAAATAGAAAATAAAACGACTATTTAAAAGCTCACTTTTGAGAGAAAGCATTTTTTTAAAAAAAAACTGTATTTTTTTCACAACTACTTTTTTTTACAAAGAGCTAAGTTAAAGCACGTTAAGCAATTATAAGTACGTGTCATGTCCTGCATAAATCTTCAATTGCGAAATAAATGACTCACGTAACTAATTACGTATTACCGACACTATTTGCAAATAAATGATACGACGTTGCCACAACAATGAAGTAATTGTTTCCTTGAATTTATTAATTGCAGAGCGAGAATAATTGTTAATCTGGGGCCAAATTACCGCATTCGATATCGATCGAAATTTCCATACAATTTAAAAACAAATTTCGTTCGATATCGAGTACCGCAATTTGCCCCCTGGTATTTTTTAGGAAAACACTACAATGTAAAAAAAGTAAAAAAAAAACTATCAATTGAAAATCTCATCAAATTAATAGTAATTTCGTATGACTATTTAAGTTTTTTATTTACTTTAAAATTTCTTTTGCGTGCTACAGAACGCTTTCAAATTCATTAAAATAATTGTTAAAACAGTATTCATTAAATCAATGAAAGTGGCTGCATTTATTAATATTTTCTTTTTTGAACAAAAAAAACTCCTGCCTTCATAGCAAGACGAAAAAAATTGGCTAACCACCAGTGAATGTTGAGGGAAATATAAAAAATACCATATTTGTTAGAAACTCGTTTCACTTCCGTTAATATATATGTACAAATGTGTGTATGTATGTACATGAATGGAGAGAGTGTTTGATGTTGAGGTAATACAAAGATTATTTGCATGAATATTCGCATGTGTGTTTATTGAAATGAAAAAAACTCCTAAAAGTAGACAGCACAAAAGCCCAGTCATGAACAAAGTAATAAATGTAAGTGCTTTTATATATACAGAAACATGTTCGTTTATTTTTATTTATACATATTTTTAATTTTTAACTTCATTTTTCATTTTTTCGCTTTTTGTTTTTTATGTTTATTATTTTTTCCGTTTTTTGCGATATCAATGACAGCATTTTTATGACCGAGCAAAAATATCTATTAAAACTGTAACTGTTGCTCAAGTAACGAATGAGATGCTGGTGTATGGTTGGTTCTGGCAAACAAGCAATCACTTTCTAGGGATATTTACTTCAGCTCATATTTAGCAATATACACAAGTTCGAGTACATTCATATTGCAACTTAAATCGCTTAAATGGAAATAAAAACAATTTAATGTCAAAATAAATTGCACAATCTAAAATAGTATACATATGTGATAATCAAGATCAACAACAATTTTTGACAGCTAGATAGACATATCAAGTGTCAAATTTATATATATTTGTTAAAAAAGGAACTGAAACAAAAGTACTTTTTAAATAAAATTCATTGCTCACATATAAACTTTCCTTTTCAACAAAGTCCATCTTATAACAAAAAGTTCTTCTTAAAATTATTTTTCACAAAAAAAACAACATTTTAACAAACTACTTTTTTATAAGAACTACCTTTTTACATAAAGTACTATTTTATAAAAAAAATATTTTTTTATAAAAAATTCTTTTTTATAAAAAGTACTTTTATATAAAAAGTGCTTTTATATAACAAGTACTTTTATATAAAAAGTACTTCTATATAAAAAGTACTGTTTGTTATAAAAAAGTATTTTTTAGTAGGAAGTATTTTTTTATAAAAAAGTAATTTTTTATAATAAACAGTACTTTTTTTAAAAAAATACTTTTTATATAATAGTACTTTTTATATAAAGTACTTTTTATTAAAAAGTAGTTTTTATAAAAAGTACTGTTTATTATAAAAAAAATTACTTTTTTATAATAAGTACTATTTTTTTTTATAAAAAGGTAAATTTGTTATATAAAGTATTTTTTTACGACACATTTATACAAAACTACCTTTTAACAAAATTAACCGCTTAACAAAAAGGTATTTTTATCAAAGAGAATATTTTAACAAAGAGTAGTTTTTCTTTTGAAAACTATTTTTAAAAAATTTTTTTTTATAAAAAACAATTTTTTCATAAAAAGTAGTTTTTCATAAAAGTGCATTTTCATAAAAAATACCTTTTTATTAAAAACATTCTTTTATAAAAAGTACTATTTTTTATAAGTATTTTTTTATAAAAAAGTTTATATAACTATTTTTTTATAAAAAGTACTTTTTTTATAAAAAAATACTTTTTTTATAAAAAGTACTATTTATTATAAAAAAAGTATTTTTTTATATAAAGTACTATATTTTATAAAAAGGTACTTTTTTTATACAAAGTACTTTTGTACGAATCGTTTATATAAAATTACTTTTTAACAAAATTAACCGGTCCTTTTGTCAAAAAGAACATTTTAACAAAAAGTACTTTTTCATATTAAAACTATTTTAAAAAAAACTTGTTTTCTTATAAAAAACCATTTTTTTATAAAAATTGCCTTTTCATATAAGTACTTTTTAATAAAATTTACTTTTTTTTATTAAAAACACACTTTTAAAAAAACTACTATTTATTACAAAAAAAAAATGATTTTTTTATATAAAGTACTATTTTTTATAAAAAGGTACTTTTTTTATACAAAGTACTTTTGTACAAAACGTTTTTAACAAAATTAAGCGGTTAACAAAAAGGTCCTTTTATCAAAAAGAACATTTTAACAAAAAGTACTTTTTCTTATAAATAGTATTTTTTATAAAAACCATTTTTTTTTTTGTAAAAAGTACTTTGTTATAAAAGTACTTTTACCTAAAAAAGTACTTTTTTATTAAAAGCACTCTTTTAAAAAAAAGTACTATTTATTATAAAAAAGAATTTGTTTATAAAAAAGTACTTTTTACGAAACGTTTGTAAAAAAAACACCTTTCAACAAAAGGAACCGGTTAACAAAAATGTCTTGTCATCAAAAAGTACCTTTTAACAAAAACTACCTTTTAACAAAAAAAAACTACATTTTTAAAATAAAGTATGTACCTTTAGACACAACGTACTTTTTACAAAAAGGACATTTGAACAAAAATTAATTTTTAACAAAAGTGCATTTCCACGCAGAGTAAAAAAGATCATACAATTTATGTTCAGTACCTATTAAAATTCTACATCACCAGTTTCGAACTTTATAGAAAATTTACATTCAGATACCTCATAAAGAAATAAAGTTTAATTCAAATCTTTTTTAAAATTCTCTATTTGCATTTAGTCATAATTCTTCAACAAAACTTGATAAGTAATGACATCATGCCAAAAGAGAATAGCAAACAAAGCAAAAATTTTAATATATCTGCCACTTAACAAAAAAAAAATTACTATGGAAAAGTTTGCGATGTCATTGTACTCAAACTCGAATTTAAGTATTAGAATAGAGAGAGAAATATTTAAAATTTGTCAAATATTTAATGGAACTTTATGTGACCTTAAAAACCGTATTTTTCTCTAGTTAAACGGAAAATTTTAATGGGAATGAGACTGGTGCTAATAAGTTGATGAGTACCTAGAATAACACATACACACACAGAAACACTCGCATACTCATAAAAGGTCGAAAATATACTGGCTGTTATTGTTGCCATAACAGCAAAGTAGTGGCGCCTAAAAAACTACAACACAAACAGAATAACAAAAACCATAATCGTTACAATGCGATAATAACGAGGACAAAGAGAATTAAAATACTCAAACACATGCATAGATATGTATGTATGTATAAGTTTCGTATACTGGAGTGGTGGTGCTCATAAGGGGAAACAATATTTTTTAAATACTTTTTTCCGTAATTTTAGCAATTTGGCACACTACTATTGTATATTTTTATGTATGTATTGGTGCTGGTATACATTTATAAGTGGAACGGTATATAGAGCATATGTATATACAAACATACGCTGTTATATATGTACATACATAGTTCAATACAAAATGGCACCTTTTCGTAATAAACTTTTCTTTCCCCCTATAAAAGCCTTTTAAAATAAAATAACTTTTAACTTTCTGAAAACTAAAAGTGCATATAATAAAAAGGTATCTTTCAATAAGAAGTACATTTTAAAAAAGGGTCCTTTTGAACAAGAATTAAGTTTCTTTCAGCGAAAAGTAGATTTTAACAATGAGTAAATTTCAAGAAAAATTACCTTTTAACAATATATAACTTTGAACAAAAATTTTCTTTTAGCAAGAACTACATTTCAATAAGAAGTACCTTTTACCAATAACTTTCTTTAACAAGGAGTACTTTTTTTTAACAAAAAGTGCCTTTTAATAAATAATTTCTTTTAATAAAAAAGTAATTACTACAAAAGTACCTTTTAGCGAAATGTACCTTTTAACAAAGTGTACGTTTTTACAACACGATCCCTTTAGCAAAAAATAGTTTTTAACAAACTTTATCTTTTAACACGAAGAACGTTTTAATAAATAGCCAGGATCTGGTGCGATGTTTTGCGGACCGTTTAATAAAATGTACTTTTTTTTATCAAAAATTGCATTTCAAAAACAGTATTTTTTAATAAAACGTGGACTTATAGAAAAATACTATTAACAAAAAGCATCTAGTAACAAAACGTACCTAATAACAAAAACTATGTTTTAAGAAACAGAAAAATAACGTTGAAAAAAGTACCTTTTACAAGGAGTACATTACAACGAAAAGTGCCTTTTAGTAAAAAGTACCTATTAACAAAAAGTACCTTTTAATAAAAACTACCTTTAATAAAAAGTGCCTTTTAATAAAAAGTAGCTTTTAATAAAAAGTACCTTTTAATAACAAGTTCCATTTCATAAAAAGTAGCTTTTAATAAAAAGTACCTGTTAATAACAAGTACTTTTTAATGTAAATCACCCTTCAACAAAAAGTACCTTTTAACAAAAAGTACCTTTTAAGAAAACGTACCTTTTAACAAAAAGTGCCTCTTAACAAAAGTGACCTTTTCACAAGAAGTAGCTTTTAATAAAAAGCATCTTTTAATAAAAAGTACCTTTTAATAAAAAGTACCTTTTAATATAAAGTACCTTTTAATAAAAAGTACCTTTTAATAAAAAGTACCTTTTAATAAAAAGTACCTTTAATAAAAAGTTTCTTTTAATATAGAGTAATTTTTAATAAAAAGTACTTTTTAATAAAAAGTACTTTTTAATAAAAAGTACCTTTTAACAAAAAGTACCTTTAAACAAAGAGCCCCAGTTACAAAAAATGGATTTCAGCGGAAAATATTTAACAAAAAGCACTTTTAAGCAAAGAGTGACTATTAATAAAAAGTACATTATAACGAAAAGTACCAATTAAAAAAAGTACATTACGACCAAAAATACCTTTTAATAAAAATTACCTTTAAACGAAAAGTACCTTTTAACAAAAAGCTCCTTTAAACAAAAAGTACCTTTTAACAATAAGTACTGTTTAACAAAAAGTACATTTTATCAACAGTCCGAGTTACAAAAACTGCATTTCAACGGAAAGTACCATTTAACATAAAGCACTTTTAAGCAAAGAATGAGTGTTAATAAAAAATACATTTTAACGAAAAGTACCAATCAAATAAAGTACATTACGACGCAAAATACCTTTTAATAAAAATTACCTTTTAACAAAAAGTACATTTTAACAAAAAGTTCCTTTTAACAAAAAGTACTTTTTGACAAAAAGCACCAGTTACAAAAAGTGCATTTCAACGGGAAATATCATATAACAAAAAGCACTTTTAAACAAAGAGTTAGAATTAATAAAAAGCACATTTTAACAAAAAGTCCTAATTAAAAATCGCATTTCGACAAAAAATACCTCTTTATGAAACGTACCTTTAAACAAAAAGTACCATTGAAAAAAAGCACCTTTTAACAAAAATTACCTTGTAATAAAAAGTAGCTGTTAACAAAAATTACCTTTTAATAAAAAATAACTTTTAACAAAAAGAACCTTTTAACAAAAAGTACCATTTACAAAAAGTTCATTTCGACGAAAAATACATTTTAATAAAAAGTACTTTTAAACAAAAATTACCACTTACAAAAAATACATTTCGATGAAAAATAACTTTTAATAAAAAGTACCTTTAAACAAAAAGTAACTATTAATAAATAGTACCTTGTAACAAAAAGTACCACTCACAAAAAGAGCATTACAACGAAAAATTCATTTTAACAAAAAGATACCTTTTAACAAGAAGCGTCTTGTAATAAATAGATTTGCTTCACAAAGAACAAGGATCTACTGTGACGAAGATCATACTATGCCGTGATACAATTGGGAATTTGATCCAACAGTGATTGAACTTTAAACTCCTGGAAAAATGTTTGGAGATAACAAGTCGTATGCTGGCTTGCATATCGCACAAAGACTGCGACGAAGGCAGGACAGTAAACAAGGTTCTTAAATATAAATCTCTGCCTGGTTGACTGCTTTAATTAAAGGACATGCAATAAAAGTAGCTTTTAACAAAAACAATTTTTTGCTAGAATAGCTTTTAAGAAAATGTATTTTTGATTTAAAAAACAGCATTTAAGAAGGAAAATACATTGTAACAAAGAGTATATTTTAACAAAAAATACCTTTTAACAAAATACTTTTTACAGAAGGAATCCTTTCTGTTATCCATAGGAAATGTTTACAACAAAGTGACTTTAAAAAAAATCACATTTAGAAAGTTGTTAAGTTTTGTATTACAATCTTACGCTTGCTCCAGCACTTATTCTTTATTTTTTCTTTGGTAGACGCATTCTTGTTTTTCTCTCTCGCTCTAAAAAGCCTTCATATTTTATTATAAAACAGCAAAAATATAAGAAACGATCGGCTTCCTGTAGTAATTTGCTATAAAAAATGTATAGAATTTCATTTTAAACATATTGCACAAATTATGCAGATTTAAGGGTCAGCTGGCGGCAAATTAAAATAAAGACACACACACAGGCATATTCATAAGTATATATACACACACACATATTCGTATGTATGTGTGTGCTATGCATATAAAGCAGACAATTTAAACTTAACTTCCTTACAGCAAGATACGAGTATAAAGAAGAAAAAAAATGCTAATACGTTTAGGCAGTTGGACAACACAGCAGCACCTGGTTGCCGTAACAATAAGAAGAAACGAAATTGTTCAACATTAACGGACGTTTTACACACATCTGATTTATAGAAAATGAAGGAAGAATTTCAAAAGGTGTGTTGATTAAAATGCTGACAGACTACCCTTGGCTTTTACGAAATGGACATAATGAGCAAAAACAAAAAAAAAAAAGCTACAGCATAGCAGAGGACCACAAACAATCAAATAATTGTTATATGTAAATGTGGCATCTTCATCTGCAACCTCATCACCATGAACAGCCGCAGGAATCGCTTTGAGTTTTTGTTTTTTATGATTTCATGAGAAGTAAGAATAGGAAAATATTTCCTAGCACTTTTTCATGCCTTCAAAAAAACATATTGTTTGTTTACTGTTCTCCTTGTATTTATACGTTCACTTTTTTTTTCTTCTTTCTTCAATGTCCATTGTTTTGTTTAGGTATTTTTCAGGAGAAAAAATAAATAAATAAGGAAACAGAAAAATTTGTTGAACATATCGAAAAAGGTAGGGGAGTTATAAGTAGAAATTTACATAAAAATCAAATTTATATATTTTTAAATTGCATTTGGTTATATAAATTTTTCTCTCTGCCCTAGTGCTTAAGCATTTGGTTGTGGTTGTGATCATGGCCAGTAGGAAATATAAGCTTAGCTGTCTATAGAGTCGAATCCGCTTTACTGAAAAAAAAATCGGATTACTGAAAGCGATACAAACCCCCGCACTGATTTTAAACGCAGCTAGTCTTATTCACTTCGCTTTAGCGAAACATCGCTTTACTGAAAATATCGTATTACTGAAAACCAAAAGCAAGCCCACAACTACGTTTTGTATGAAACTTTCTTCGCTTTAGTGAAAAAATAAACAATGACAATTTATTTATTAGAAATCGATTGCATAACTTAAGGCTGAAAAAATTTGCATGTTTTGTACGTTAAAAAATTAAATGGCAAAATATATTTGTCCTTTTCGCTCTTACGTACTTTATTATATTTTACTATTATATAGTCAATGCAAGTGGGTAGAAATTTTCGAGGAATTCGTGAAAAATTTCAACAACAAAATGTGCACGTATGTATGTGTATGTTTTACTGATTTTAAGCAGTACGCTTATTTGTAACGAATTTCAGTAATCCGAACTACGTTTTAGAGAAAAATCGGATTACTGAAAGCGATACAAATCGCCGCACTGATTTTAAACGCAGCTAGTCTTATTCGCTTCGCTTTAGCGAAACATCGCTTTATTGAAAATATCGTATTACTGAAAACCAAAAGCAAGCCCACAACTACGTTTTGTATGAAACTTTCTTCGCTTTAGTGAAAAAATAAACAATGACAAAATCAATTGCATAACTTAAGGCTGAAAAAATTGTGCATGTTTTGACCGTTAAAAAATTAAATTGCAAAATATATTTGTCCTTTTCGCTCTTACGTACTTTATTGTATTTTTCTATTATATTTCCAATGCAAGTTGCTAGACATTTTCGAGGAATTCGTTTTACTGATTTTAAGCAGCACGCTTCACTGTAACAAATTTCAGTAATCCGAACTACGTTTTAGAGAAAAAAATCGGATAATTGAAAAAAATAGTGTTTTGGTTATTTCCAATAAAGCGGAGTCGACTGTATTTACATTTAAAGCACGCCTCTAACTTTAGGCCCTCTTTTTCTCCATCACATACTAGGTACATGCGTTACTCCCTCATACGATCCGAAAAGAATTGCTCTAGCATTGGCATGCAAATAGCATGCAAATGCATGCATTTTTCCATTCGTATCGCATTACAATGCTGATCAACCGCAATATAAAAAATAAATACACCTGCCCTGCCGTTTACCATCGAAAGGTAAACGATAATATCGCTTTTAAAACTCAGAGCAAAAATTTCTTGCCCCGCCCCCGAAAGCGCTTTTAAAATTACCATTGTTTTGTGTACAATAGGTTTTAATGTTTTATAATTTTTTTTCTAACATCAAATCTGTCATGTCACCCAGGATATTCTGCTTCCTTTCCAATGTTTTCATTTCACCTTTGCCGCAAAGTCTACAAATAAATTTTTGGCGTAATTGAGTGTGAAAAATATTTATTTTTTTTTGCTATTTGGTGTTGCATAGGGCGGGAAGGGGGGGGGGGGGGGGGGTGGGGGTGTAGTATACTTTATGGGGTCTCAGATGGATATTTCGCTGCGTTACACACGGAATGATAAAAATTATATACTTTCCTCCAACTCTTTTTTGGAGGGTATACGAATTGCGTTCTTAGTGAGGCACCCTTTACTGCAGTATTAATCTTTTAAACTTTACATTTCCTATTGGCCCCGCATTATTCAATATCCCTTGCATAAAATGTTTAAAACTAAACCGATCGACCGACCATATTCCTTCCACAAGCAAAAATAGTCACTGTCATGCTAAAGACAACCTCGTATTAAGATTATATTGTACATATTGAAAAATATAAAACGAAAGCTTGTACTCTTGTGTGTGTATAAATATTTACAAGAATCTCTGCATGTGTATGTGTAAGGATTGCTTGTTCGGCACAAACGTATTGTTAGAAAATTGTTTGTCCAGTAGTTTCCGTTGCTTTTATATACTTTTGTATAACGTCTAAAGAGGAAAGCATAATATACATATTGTTCCATATAATAGCTGTATATAGACAGAAGGATTTCTTTTTTGTTCTTGTTGCTGTTGCTGTTGTACATAAATTCTTATACATATTTATTTAAGAACCCTATTGAATTACATGCATTGAAAAACCTAAATGTGTTCTGTATATAAATGACATAATGAAAATGAAGGACTACGAGCATGTAGGAATACAAATAAAAGTATTGAAAAAAATACATTTTTTTTTAAGAAAAGAATTAAAATGAACACTAGCATAATTCATGGTAAAGCTTTTTCTAATGCAAAGATATTTGGAAAATTTAATATATCATAAAGACTAAGGGGAAAACTTTGAAATATTTATTTTAAAGAAGAAAATCATAAAATAATATTTATTTATACTCCCAAAATTTTTAAGAGATATTTTCAGTTGCTACTAAATTTTTATTAAACGATTTTGTAAAAATTTTTTATAGTCTGTAAGGACTTTTACTTGCTACAGAAATTTATATTTTCCGTTGGGGGCTGAAAATATTTTTTGCCTTCCACGTGCTCGTGTCTTTGTTTTCAACGTCGTCTTTTATGGCCACAATATTTTTATTAAACTTCTTTAAAAAAATAAAGGATGTCCTTTATAGTTTTTTCCTATTGCCTGCCTGTCAGAACTCCGCCATTTTTAAAGGGAATATATTTTTTATTTATATGACATGGATTTCATACCTAAAGGTGATTTCTGTTGCTTCAATTATTTATTTAAGGTTTCGATTCTTCTTTTTTTTTTTTAAACTACTTTGGGAGTATATTTTATTGAAAGTTTGTAAACAAACGATATCAATGTGACACCACAAATGAACAAAGTACTTTTTGTGTAAATTTTAACAAAATAATGTCACAATAAAAATAAAAATAGAAGAAAAAAAATCTTTTTATAATCGATATTTTAAGTGAGAGCATAAAAGAATTTTAAAACAAACTTTTCATATTACGAATATATTTAGGACAGTTATTTCTTTTTATCCTTGAGATTATTAATAATATTGTTGTTGTTGTGTGTGTATGTGTGTGTGTGTTTGTGCGTCTGCTTATGTGTATGAATTTAGTGGTGTTGTTGACAGCAATTTGACAGCAGTCAAGCGTGCCAGCAGCAAATTAAAAACAAAAAATTATATTATTACACTTTTCTTTTATGTCGGTTTGGTACACGTTTCACAACAACAAAAAATAACATTTGCAAAAAATGAACAGGCAAAAGCAAACACTTAAATCCGCTAAAATGTGGGTGCTGTTGGCTGAAGTAGTAGAACACGAGACTATGAAGCGGAGGGTCGTGAGTTCGAGCCCCAGCTGAGTCATGAAATATTGTGTTTAATTCTTCTGATCAGCATTAGTGCGTGGTTGTGTTAGTTGTTGCCAGCCTGTTTCAATGATGAAGGCATAGTCACTGATCACTGAACATAATTGGCAGCGACTGACACTATCATGTACTAAAAAGCAGAGTAACAGCACCCACCTTCGTCGGCCCTGTAGCAAAAATTAGCCGGCGAAGTAAATGGTTGAAATAGCTACAAAAACAACTGTCTATCTTCTCATCTTTCCTAATCTGTCCCTCAATACTATCCCCTCGTTTTCAGTTCTAGCACAATGCATTGCATATATAGGGGTCATCCCCTGAGTGCTGGTCCAAGATAAAAAAAAAAAAAAAAAAAAAAAATGTTTGTTTTCTTATAAAATCACACACACTTACACACACACACTCACACCCCAGTAAACAAACATTCCCAAACGGGACTCTGCTGTTCCTCATAGAAACTGTTTTTCAATGGCACCCTTTTTTTATGCTTTAATACTCTGTCCCCTTTTTAACACGGTTGCCATAACAATTTGTTATGTGTATCCTTAGAAAAGAAAATAAAAGAAGCACATAAACACTTACGCACACAAGCATTTACGCAAAATTTTAAGGACTATCGAATTGTTTTCTTTTTTTTTTTAAATTTATATGAATTTAAGTCCCACAACGAATAGAGAAAAAAGGATGACACTTAACAGTTCACACACACAAAAATAACAATATTTATAATATATATTTATTTACAAAGAAGAAAAAAAATAATAATAAATATATAAAAAGGATACCAAAATGTAAGAAAACATTTGTAATGATATAATAACTGTAAGACAATGACAGCTGAAACAGCAGCGGTGACAATAAGCTTTTCAGTTATAATATCAGTAGGCTGCTTTTGGCAGCGGATGTCTCAAAAATAGAAACATATTTTCCATTTTTCCTTTTAATTTTATTTAAATTTTTTGACACTTATTTACAATAAAAACTGGCACTGCCAGTAATTTGACATGTGCATAGGGCTCCTCAAATTACACGCAATGATAATAAAAATGCATATTATCTATAGGAAGTGACTTTTTATTGAAGCGAGTGTTTAGTTTAAAGCACTTATTAACGGCTAAACAAGTCTCAGAAATAACAAGTAAAAACGTTATATTCGACCGGGTCGAATCTTAAATACCCTGCAAATATTTAATAAGTAAATTTTAAAATGTTTAACTGGGTGGTAGGACAGAGTTCCTTTAAGACATCTCTGTAGCCAATTTTAAATCTCTACTTTGAAAAAGTCATTCCGTTAAGGGCCGTGAGGGGAGACGTTACACCTCAGCCAGATCAGAGAACATCTCAGCTTAAGGAATAAAAATTGTTCAATATTTACACTATTTTTGCATATAATATCGTACGTCAACGCCCACTAAACTGGGCGGGGTCCAAACATAGACTATATATGGGATAATTAACTTGGTGGGACAGAGTTCCTTTAAGACATCTCAGTAGCCAATTTTAAATATCTATTTTAACAGCGTCATTCCGGGAAGGACCATGGGGGAGACGTTTCACCTCTGTAAGATCAGCGAACACCTCAGCTTATTATATGCTCAAGGAATGCAAATTGTTCAATATTTACACCATTTTTGGATATAATATCGTATGTCAACGCCCACTAAAGTGGGCGGGGTCCAAAACTAGACCACATCATGTTTTCCACAGATGAACGTATTGGCATTGCTAGACCGTCTTAGACTTCATCACTGATCAAGAATATATATTCTTTATGGGGTCGAATTATTTTTGGAGGGTATTAAAACCGTATTTTGGCGGGGCTGTGGGGAGACATTTCACCTTAAACATATGACTCTAAAAATAAATATTTGGGATAATTAAATGTAAAATTTATTATGTGAGTGAAGATAAATATGCCGAGTTAAACATGTTTTGACGTAAGCAATTACGAAACAACGTAGTGAAGTTAAATGTGTTATGACGTAATGAAATGGCAAACAGTGAATTTTTTTTATGAAAATCCATATTTAATAAATTTTTTGAGCATTTTGTGAAAATATTTACAGGCCATGAAAAGTCAATTTACAGGCCATGAGAGTGTGTGTGATCTTGTAGGGATTTTGCCTCCAGTGACCAAATAAGGAGTTGGAGTGCATTGCCAGTTTATACAAAATGATATATGGGATAGAAGACAGTCCCTCGTCGGCCCTATAGCAAAAATTAGCCGGCGAAGTAAAAATTTGAAATAGCTACAACAAAAAAAAACTGTCTATCTTCTCATCTTTCCTAATCTGTCCCCTCAATAATGTCCCTTCGTTTCCAGTTACGGCGCAATGCATTACATATATAGGGGTAATCCCCTGAGTGCTGGTCCAAGAAAAAAAAAAATAAATATGGATTTTCATACAAAAATAAATTCACTCATTACCATTTCGTTACGTCATAAAATATTTTACTTCACTACGTAACTGCTTACGTCAAAACATATTTAACTCGGCATATTTATTTTCACACAAATAAATTTAATACAAAAAAAAGTTCACTCATTACCACTTCGTTACGTCATAAAATATTTTACTTCACTACGTAACTGCTTACGTCAAAACATATTTAACTCGGCATATTTATCTTCACACAAATAAATTTATTTTTAATTTTAATTTCTTTTTTTTTTTTTTGAAAGGGTCATTTAAGGGGCAAAGGAGAGGAGGGTGTAGGGTAGAGGAGTACCAGGTTACGTCTCAGCTTCTTCATTAAAGCTTAAAAATTTTATTTTTAAGGAGTGCTGGCTTAAGTAAAACAATTTGTTACAGTATTTTTTTATATAATAACGCCCACTAAAAGGGGCGGGGTTCAAAAATTATTATTTTTTACTTCTTTACTTCTTTGACATAAAAATATATAGTTTGCTAAACAAAATTAAAAAAAGAAAACACTTTAAAAATTATATTGTTTTTAGAGGTTGGTTTAGTTCCTCTTAGGGGAACTTTTTTCCCTCTGGCCCGATTCAGTCCATTTACGAACTTTACCTGTGCTACCCTTCAATATATTTTTATACAAAATTTCAAGGGTCTGACTCCTTTCGTTTGCACTGAATCACAGACGGACGGACGGACATGGCCAGATCGTCTTAGATTTTATCACTGATCAAGAATATATATACTTTATGGAGTCTCGCAGTGTTATTACTCTGCGTTCCGCACGGAACGACAAAGTGAATATACCCCCCAAATCTTTTTTAGAGTGTAGAAAAACAGATAATTGCAAGTAGTTGTTGTTGTTCTCTTAAAATTTGTTGTGGAAATATGAAAAGCCATTTGTTATGATCAATTATTATTAATGATAACACCGGACGTCACATCAATATGACAGCATAAAATGTTCTACTCTTTGTCGACAACAATTGACTACTGTTGACTTGTTCTAACCTTATTATATGCCTTAGAAAATAAAGGAATAATTAAAGATTGTTAATAATAATTAATTATTGTGGACAACGTGTAGGCAAGTGACAATTTTTTTTGTTTCGTATTGACGCGACGCGACATGACGTGACGTGAATGTCGGCACTCATATTAAGGGGCAATAATTCTGATACAAGTAAAATCTATTTCAACTAAAAATGCACAGCGTGTCGAATTTGTATCACCAGGCGATCCCAGTATTCCTTCCTTGTGGCCCATCATAGTGGACAAATAAAGTGCTTCTTGTACTTATTGGCCAACAAGTACTCGTATAATTTTAAAAAAAAATTGTTAATTTTTTTTTCTATTCAATGCAAAATGGTAGAAAATTACAAAGACAAATTTTTTGTTATTTTTTTTTTTTTTTTTTTTTTTTTGTAGGAGTAGGACCAGCGCTCAGGGGATGACCCCTGAGGAAAGATGAGAAGATAGACAGTTTTTTTTTTTTTTTTTTTTTTTTGTAGCCTTTTACTTCGCCGGCTAATTTTTGCTACAGGGCCGACGAAGGTGGGTGCTGTTACTCTGCCTTTAAAATTGATATTCACATTTTCTGCACTCTAAACATAATAACGTTTTTAAAATTAAATAATACATTTTTATGTCCATCATCAGGCCATGATATTTTATATTTTTCTTTTTTTTTTTATCTTGGAACAGCACTCAGGGGATGACCCCTATATATGCAATGCCTTGCGCCGGAACTGAAAACGAGGGGATAGTATTGAGGGGACAGATTAGGAAAGATGAGAAGATAGACAGTTTTTTGTAGCTATTTCAACCTTTTACTTCGGCGGCAAATTTTTGTAACAGGGCCGACGAAGGTGGGTGCTGTTACTCTGCTTTTTAGTACATGATAGTGTCAGTCGCTGCCAATTATGTTCAGTGATCAGTGACCATGCCTTCATCATTGAAACAGGCTGGCAACAGCTAACACAACCATGCGCACTAATGCTGATCAGAAGAATTCAACACAATATTTCATGACTCAGCGCGGGCTCGAACTCACGACCCTCCGCTTCATAGTCTTGTGTTCTACTACTTCAGCCAAAAGCACCCACAACTATATTTTCATACGATAATTCCAACAGTTTAAACAACTTTTATTTAAAAAATTTTGTGAAAAACTTTTATTTCTGTTTCACTATAAATTTGTGGCTGTAGTGAAATACAATTATAAAAAGCTATTTCTTGAAATTAATAACGAAATATACTCGTATATAAATAAACTTTCGCAATATTTTATTAAAATTCAATTTTTAATTTATTTAGTTGCTTTGTGCTGTTTTATTTTCGAAATTTATAGAAAAATAATATCCAATCCAATTAGTTAAGCGGTTTTTTTTTATTGTTTATAGAAAAGTAATAAAAAGACACATAATATTTGTTAAGCAGCAGTTAAACATAAATTGTGAACTGAATCAAACTGAATTATTTATCTAGAAATTATTGGGGGATTTTTTTTTCATACATAAAATAAAATGCTTAACTTGTGTATAAAATTTTGTGTGGCGCTAACTTTTCGTTGTGAGTGTTAAGAAGCCCTCCTTGAAAAATGTTTCCCTGTAGACCTCAAGTCAAGTGTTTTGAGGTGCATGTGAAAGTAGAAATTAATGGGAATTTAGCTATTCATGCTCATGCTCCGTACCTAAAGAAGAAAACACTCGAAACCAAACCAAAAAAAAAGGTTTTTATAAAAACATTTCTAGTCATATTGTTATGTGAGGTTTTTGTAGAACAGTCAAGTCAACCTTTCACCTTCTTTTTGTAATAGACAATAAATTCAGGTATTAAAGCTTTAGAATCCAGCACACGCAGCAACAAAGAAAACCTGTCCTTATTCGGCAGCTTATTGTTGGCAGGCAGCTTGTCTGTAACGTTGCCATGTATAAGACTGACATGTTGTTTCTTAAATTAAAATCCTTACAGCATGTCGCTGTTTGGGATACAAGGATACGATATAAATTTTATTTAATGCTGCTTTATTGTATTTATTGTGTTACGTTTTTGTTCATTCTCATAATTTATGTTAATTGTAATTGTTTATTAGTTTTCAGTCTCGCAGAACGCGTGAGTGACTTGAGTGCATCACGTGTGGCCGTGTACTGTGAAAGGAAACAACACATAAATAGTATCATCCCATTGTGTTCATAGTTGAAATGGTGTTAATTTATGTTAATTCTTAAAGTGCGTGCACATTAGAAAACGCACCCTTTTCCATCCTCAAGCTTTATTCTTTATTCCTTTATATGCTAATAAAAAGCAAGTAGTTTTCAGACGTGTGTCCTGTGTCGGGATAAACAGCTATTTGTTTGGTTTTGGCCGTGTGTCTGTGTGTCTGATAAGCAAACAAATTAATAGAAATTTAAATATGTTTTTATATTACTCCTTAAATTGGGTTCATGCAAGAGGTTCATAAAAGTTTTCCAAGGCTCTCTAAGGGAAAGGGAAAGGAAAAAGTTCATAAAAATCAAAGAAAGAAATTTAAATATGATAATGGACAACCGAGAGAGATCAAAGTGTGTATGAGATTTAAAACAACTAATTTTAAAAGCTTTTCGTTGAATTAATTATTTACTTACAAAAAGTTTTCCTTAAGTGAATAATTTCTTTGAGTCTTTTACACATTTTTTTACATGGAAATTTTTATAAGCAAAATATATTAAAGTTTCAGACTAAAAAATTCAAAAAATTTTTTATATTTTTCCAGAAGATTTTCGTTAAGTTTTCAAAATGTAATTATTCAAATTTTCTAAAGTAAATGAGTCAATATATTAATAAAATTATTCAAATACTTTTTGCTGGTTTTCATCGTTTTTATACGCTCCAAAAATAATATGGGGGTATATTCACTTTGTCAGTCCGTTTGTAACGGAATGAAATATTCATCTGAGACCCCATAAATTATACTATATATTCTTGATCAGTGATGAAATCTAAGACGATCTGAGCATGTCCGTCCATCCGTGGAACTCACGACTCAGTCCAAATGAAAAGAGCCAGACTCTTGAAATTTGGTATAAATATATCTTGAAGGATAGCACAGGTCAAGTTCGGAAATGGCCTAAATCGGACAAGAGGGAAAAAAGTTCCCCTAAGAAAAACTAAACCAACCTCTAAAAGACAACATCATTTTTAAAGTTTTTTTTGTAATTTTGCAAATGATATATTTTTATGTCAAAGAAGGTACAACGCGTTAAACTTGGAGCCATAAAATAAAAATAAATTAATTTTAGCACCCCGCCCCCTTTAGTGGGCGTTATTATATGCAAAAATAGTGTAAAAATTTAACAAATTAAGCCCGCATTCCTTAAAAATTACATTTTAAGTTTTAATGACGAAGCTGAGACGTAACTTGGTACTACTCTGCCCTACTCCCCCTATAAAAAATAATTTAAATTTTGTATATAATTATCCCAAACATTAATTGTTAGAGTTTTATGACAAATGTGAAATGTTTCCTACATAGCCCTTGCCAAAGCGACCGCGCCAAAATACAGTTTTAATACCCTCCAAAGAAAATTGGACCCCATAAAGTATATATTTTCTTGATCAGTGATAAAGTCCGAGACGATCTAGCAATGCCCATACGTTCGTCTGTGGAAAACATGATATAGTCTATTTTTGGACCCCGCCAAATCTCTACACGAAAAGACTGTATGTCTGATATAACATAAAATAAATACTGATTGTATCAAAACAAAAGCTTTCGTTAAGTTTTTTTAAACGTTGATTAATGCGAAAATTTTGCAATAATTGCCTTAGTAACATTAAAACAATGTCAGTGATACGTTCCATTCATTTTATGTCTCATAACTAGAATTTCGTTAAGTTTGAAAACTTTCGATAAGCTAAACTAGTTTGCTTCTGCTTCTCAATATTCAACACGATCATATATGCATTTCAAAATATTTCATTGTCATGTTAATATTAAATTTTTTAAATTTCATTAACAAATGTATAAGGTTTCGTAAAGTCTGAAATTCTTTTAAAAATGGTAACAACTTTACTTTTATGTAGCACAAATGCAATATAAATATTTTAGAGCTAAGAAATTTTAAAAATAAAGTTTCGTTAAGTTTTTATTTTCTTCGTTAAGTTAAGTTTTTTTTTAGAATAAGACATGAAATGAGCTAATATTATTTAAATGATATAAAATTCAAGTTCCTGCTATTTTTTAAATATATTTGTAAGCTTATTTGAAGTTTCGTTAAGTCTGATATGTTTAATACATAAAGCGAACATCAATATGAAAGTGATTAAAATTTACTTTAGCATTTTTTATTTATAAAATAAATGGTTGTTATTTTTTCCCTTACTTTCGTTAAGTTAAATATTTACTCAGGAGCTATATTTAGTTGCGAGTTATTTTATATATTTTTTTTAAATAAATATCAATTGTGTTCTATAACTTTCTTTCTTAGGTACATTTTTATATACAATACTATTGAATTTAATTTGATTTTTAATAATTTACAAATAATTATATTTAGATATTGGAAAGAAACTTTTGTTAAGTTCTTAATTACAACAATAAAGGACCTGCTAGTTTTATAGTTTACAATTTAATAAGGCTCTTCACTCAGTTCAATAATATTCGGTTTCCTAAATGAATCTCTAATTTGTTCTTCTTTTATATCAGAAAGTTTTAATGCAATAAACCTAATAGTACTTAAGAAATCTATATTTGACTTTCGATTAATATCAATTTTCTATATAATTTCTTTCCTATGAAAATTTCTTGATTTATTTCCTTTAAAAGCTTAACCTTTTTTTTTTTTGCTCCCTGGTTGGCCATGTCTCTCCTACCAGTTTTGTACGTTAAACTCTTATTTATGTACTTAAACTTAAGTTTCTAACATTTTTTATCATTTGTCCAAGATAAAAGAAAGAAGAAACTTTCCAGCTATAAATTTTAATACAAAAAAAAAAAGAAAAAATTTTACCATTTCTTCCCACCAGATCTCATTATTTCTTTATAACAAGAACAACAACAAAAAGCAAACGATTTCCGTCTATTTCTTTATTTATTTGTTGTACTTTTTCCCCAATTCATTCATTCCACTTTTGTTGCTGTTCTTGTATCAATATCATGGAAATCAATAAGCAATACATTTACTATTTCCACTTAATTTAACTGCAATACTAACATTTATTAAATCTCTCAAACAGCAGCAGCAAGAGCAACAGCGGTAATATGAAATGATGATGCTGGGAAGGATAAAAGTATAGTAGTAAAGAAGTAAAAATCACAAATGTGTTCGTTTCAATTTCTTTCTGTACATAAATACTCGTACGTATAAATTTTCCCCACAATCCTGTCAAAGTGTTGGAGTGTGAGTCTGCAAGCATAAATATATCAATGAAAAGGAAAAAAGGAGGTATGAGAGAATTGCGATTTTTACACCCTCGGCAACATTGTTGCCAATAAACGCCCACCACATACTGTGACAAGTGACATTTATGCGCATTTAAAAGCTATTAATACATACATGTGTTTGCATGTGTATGTCAAACAAATATATACAAATGGATTTTGACAATAAAAGGACAGTGTCTACATGCAGCCTATAAATACAGGAATGGCAAACATTATTTTTTCAATATTCCATAGCATATAACTTAAAGTAATAATTGTAATCGACAAACTCCAGCTCAATTTACAGATAATGCTGGAAATTATCATTATATTTTTGTAAAAATACGAAAAGTGGAGATTTTTGTTTGTTACAAATTCGTGTGCAGAAACAAAGGTGTAGGTATAAAGTTTCGTTAAGTTGTGTTTTTTTTTTTAGAAAATGTCAAATGTCTGGCT
The DNA here is from genome assembly GCA_951800035.1 of Linnaemya tessellans. Taxonomy (NCBI): domain Eukaryota; kingdom Metazoa; phylum Arthropoda; class Insecta; order Diptera; family Tachinidae; genus Linnaemya; species Linnaemya tessellans. The sequence goes on from OX637534.1 coordinate 10,779,952, forward strand.
GGTTGAAATGATATTCCGAAAGATTTCTGGATATATGAAAATATGATATTTCTTTATTCAAAAAAGCTTCGTTAAGTTTTTTTTAGTGAATGTTAATAATTTATCTATATTTTCAGTTCAATACTTGAAATGTATATGGGTTTTCCTGACCACCTAAAAATTATATGTATGTTCTGTAGATTAAATGCCAAAGTTTCGTTAAGTTTTCGTTAAGCTAGTTAAGCCCAAAATATTCTTAAAAGTATAAAATATATAACCATTATATCTTTTATACATCAATTAAAATTTTAAGCATTTCTATTTTCGAAAATAAAGTTTCGTTAAAAATCGTTCAGTTTTGTTAAGTTTTTTTGAGTTCATTAGGTTTATTACACGAGTATAAAAGACCTACCTCCATGTTCAAGTACCAATAGTATACATTTTGTGGTAGTAAAATTCGTTAGAAAATTGTTTCGTTAAGTTTTTTTTTAATTGTGCCAGACTTAAAATCAAATCAGCAGCAATAAACTAATCACAAGTATGCAAAAGTGATATAATAACCTAAAATTTTTTATGCTAGAGCTTCGTTAAGTTTTTCTATCAATTTCTCATGTATGAATACTAATTTATACTTTAATATTAAGGGTTTTTTGTGCAAAATTTTTTTTATTTTACAAATTTCAACATATTTCACTCATTCTTTGGTTTTAAAAGCTTAAAAGCTTATAAAAAAAGTTTCGTCAAGTTTTTCTTTAGTTTCGTTAAGTTAAAAAATATTCCGTTTATAAACAAAAGTTATGAATTTACATAAAAATTATTAACAATTTTGTTTCTAGCACCTTTACTTTCGTTTCCAAGGTTTCGTTAAGTTTTTAACAAGTGTCTTTCATAGACAATTCTAAAGAAATGAAGTCGTTGGTCATGTAGGAATTCTAAAAAGCGTAACATATTGTTGTTACGTTTGTTGTTACGTTTTGTTGTTACGTTTTTATTAACTTTTAATATACTAAGAGAAATATTATTTATTATAAGCATTTTGAATGTAACGCAATTGGCTTTTTTTAAATTTTGTTTTATTTTTTTTTTATATTTTAATAGAATTATTTGTAGAATTTAAGTGCTAAAATTGTAGCAGATGTGCAAATATAACACAAATGATTTTAGCACTTTCGGTTACTAATTGGATTTTTAATGGAGTTTTTCGAATTGAGGTTTTAATCAAACACTTTTAGCTGTTTTTATAATTAAATTTTGGAAACATTTGTTGCGCTAAAATTTCACCTTTTTCGTCACTGAGTGTCCCACAGTGGTTTGATTAATCCTTGTAAGAGTTCTTAAGACAACAACAACTAACTAATCAACATAAAATCTATATAAATTGTTGCAAATATAATCAACAAGGCGATATTATACCAGGAGTATGTACGAGTATCTTGGCAAATAAAAGCCATTAAGTCTTGTAGTCATTCACCCTTAATTTTATTTATAAATCGAATGTGTATTAATATAAATAAATGTTTATTGTATGAATTGAAGTCATAAATAAGAAGAAGAAAAAAGTCATGAAAAATAAACTTTGCAAAAGCAAGTGAAATCTATTGTAGGAGCGTTACAGAGTTTGCTTTAATGCTTCACAAGAAAGGTGTTTCAACTTTTCGCAACAACTGTAAATATAATTTAGCACAAGTTTCTTGAATTTGTCGGGATGCGGGGAGAGTTTTGCTAATGTAAATGAGGTTTTGAATAATAAATATCGAGTACAATATATGCCGGGCAAAATTTGTTACGCTAGATACATGAAAGCAGAAATATTTTATTCGCAATATATTTTTGCACACAATCTAAGGCTTCGTGCTGAGGGTGAGTTCTTTTTTTTTTTTTTTTTTTGGGTTAAATAAAAACAAATATTTTTGCTTTAACATGTTCAGAGATTATTGCAAATTTTGGTTTGGTTTTATATTTTCATTTCTTTTTCAAGACAAAATAAAAGATTATGTCATCATCATTTTGGATGGTCTTGACCGTTTTTTAAAACTAGCTGCTCATTTCACTTGGCCGCTCTTACAATCGATGTAAGCAGCCATATAAGATTTGGTAACTAAAAAACACACACACACACACATTTTTTGTCTTCCGTTCATTTCAATCAATTTGATGTTTGTGACAGGTGTTTTTGGTCTTGTTCGATTGGAAATGTTCTTGTCAAACACAAAATTGGTCACTATGCAGAGAAGCGAAAAATAAAAGAGACCATTAAACGAAATGAAATTGTGTGAGTTGTGTGAGACCCCAAAAAAGGGTAATTTAATATATTCTATTACCTTAAGGTTCCCTTCTTTTTGCTTGATAAAATTTATCTGGTCTTTGAAATTGTTACGAGTGCATGAATCAATTTAAAAAAAATGTTTAACAAAAAAACCAACCGAAATTTATGGGGATATTTCAAAACGATGTCAAAAATTAATGTAGCATATTTGATAAATTCTAGATGATCAGATTACTTAAGAAAAGTTTCTTTTTGAAAAACTGGCACAGTGGGGCCAAAATTGTTATATAACAGAAAAATATTGTTTAAATTCTAAAACGATTGGTAAGATATATTTGATGATGCCGTTATGTGTGTGAATATACATATATGTATATAAATATTTAACTATACGAGGCCTGTTCCAAAAACTAAGATGAATTTTAATTTTTCCTAAAATACATATATTTTTCATTAATTTCTATTTCTTATCCTTTCGAATAGTCCTCTTGAGCTATAATATGTGTGTGGTATTGGCTGCAATATTTAAAGTTGAAAATTCCGGGTTCGTCTCCGCACTAAGTCAGAACTGTGTTGTCGAATTTGGGTGCCATTCATTATATAATTTCTAGTACAGTCGACTCCGCTTTACTGGAAATACCCAAACCCCAATTTTTCTTTCAGTTATTCGATTTTTTTCTCTAAAACTTAGTTCGGATTACTGAAATTAGTTACAGTTAAGCGTACTGCTTAAAATCAGTAAAACATACACATGCATATGTGCACATTTTGTTGTTGTAATTTTTCAAATATTCCTCGAAAATGTCTAGCCACTTGCATTGACAATATAATAGAAAAATACAATAAAGTACGTAAAAGCGAAAAGGACAAATAAATTTTGTCATTTAATTTTTTAAAAGACAAAACATGCACAATTTTTTCAGCCTTAAGTTATGCAATCGATTTCTAATAAATAAATTTGTCATTATTTATTTTTTCACTAAAGCGAAGTAAGTTTCATACAAAACGTAGTTGTGGGATTGCTTTTGGTTTTCAGTAATACTATATTTTCAGTAAAGCGATGTTTCGCTAAAGCGAATTGAATAAGACTAGTTGCGTTTAAAATCGGTGCGGGGATTTGTATCGCTTTCAGTAATCCGATTTTTTTCTCTAAAACGTAGTTCGTATTACTGAAATTAGTTACAATTAAGCGTACTGCTTAACATCAGTAAAATATAGACATGCATATGTGCACATTTTGTTGTTGAAATTTTTCACGAATTCCTCGAAAATGTCTAGCCACTTGCATTGACTACATATATAATAGTAAAATATAATAAAGTCCGTAAGAGCGAAAAGGACAAATACATTTTGCCATTTAATTTTTTAACGAGCAAAACATGCACAATTTTTTCAGCTTTAAGTTATGCAATAGATTTCTAATAAATAAATTTGTCAGTTTATATTTTCACTAAAGCGAAGTAAGTTTCATACAAAACGTAGTTGAGGGGTTACTTTTGGTTTTCAGTAATACCATATTTTCAGTAAAGCGATGTTTCGCTAAAGCCAAGTGAATAAGACTAGCTGAGTTTAAAATCAGTGTAGGGATTTGTATCGCTTTCAGTAATACGATTTTTTTTCAAGCAAGCGTGTTGCGCTAAAGCGTCGAATCAGCTTTAGTGGAACACGCTAAGCCAAGTTCAGCTGCAAAACATGTTCTGCTTTGCAACTCAACACCACCCTAATAAAATCTTTAAGTAAATATTTTAAACGTGGGGGGGCAAACAACTGCCCCAGTAATTTGAAATTCAAAATTTATTGTATTTAATGTATAAAACAGACTATAAAGTAAACTCAGTTGTTTGTTCTTTCAAGCTGTGAACAACTTTTTTTTTTGTTATTTATATTTTTGTTTTATTGCAAAACTGTGTTTACATTTGTTTTTATATAAATTGAATTCATAGGGGGTTCATTATCACAGAAAAAAAAGAAGCCAAACACACGTACGTACAATAAACGTATGCAGTCGTATGTGTGTACACAAATACAAGACTTCTCTAGAACTGTAATTTCAAAATATAATAAACAAAGTGGGGAGGGATAAGGAATCAAAGGACTCTTCTTTGAAAAACAAAAATGTTTAAACCATAATGCACACTACAAAGGCCAACTAACTGTTTTATATACAAATTACATTATTTAACTGCCTGTAAAATTATGGGAAAATATTTTAATAATTCCCTCCAACAATTTTGTAATTTCCAAAAACTTCTATCTTTACTTATTACACCCACTGTAGGGTATTCAAATTGCATAATATAGTGAAGAGCCGAAAGTAAAAAAAAAATCATTAAAAAATGAAATTTGATATTTGGTGCAAACTAATAATGAGATATAGACCACTGGAGAAAATACACAGCAAAAAGCAAAAGAAAATCTATGGGAATACAGAAAGAAAAACTTCCGCTATTAGTTTTAAGCCAATTAATAATACAAAAAAAGCACATTCTTCTACCAGTAACACACTGCTGGCGCTCACAACGTATTGCCTTACAATTGTAAATATCTATTTTTAATCCAATTAAAATTGAACTAAGGAAAAAACACTACACCAGAGAAATAAGTAGAAATCTTGCCACACAAACAACTGGAGTAAATGGCATATGAAATGAAATTATAAAGAAACAGGAACACACATGGTGTCCGATTTAAGGTTATTGACTTGTCGTGCAAATAATTCTGAGAAAATAGGCAAAATGAAAAAAAATCAGGCGTTACTAAGTTAAAAAGAAAAAAATATGTATATTATTTATCATACCAGAAAACAATCAACAGAAATGTTTAAAATATCATATTCTGCCAATAAAAAGTTAAGGATATTATTTATTACAAAAAAAAAAAGACTTCGTCCAGATATCAAACAAATGATCAGGTTTTTTAATAATTTTAATTTTTTTTATTACCGCCTACACGTCTATAGAAATAGAATACTTGTTTGTATTTGGGAATGATTATTTTCACGGCTACACGCCAGGTTGTTGTCCGTGCTACTGTACCCATATAAACACATGTCTTTATACCCTCCAAATAAAGAATTGGAGGGTATATGCACTTTCTCATTCCGTGTGTCACGCAGCGAAATATCCCTCGGAAATATCCCTTATTCTGTAACATTTTGTCAACGTCACGTCAAGACAATATCAAAACTAAGGCATCTGCATATTCTTTTTCCTTCGTATTTAATTTCTTTTAACAGCCAGCCTCTTGTTATTTTATAAGCCTTGGGGAGTAATCAAAGGCAGTCAGCATTAACCAATTGCTGCCTACAACCAGAATGCAGCTACCCTATTTTTGATATTGTCTTGACATGACGTTGACAAATAGTTGCAGAATAAGGGAGATCAGTGATGAAACCTCCGTCTGTGGAAATCACGATTCAGTTCAAACGAAAAGAGCCAAACTCTTGAAATTTGGTACATATATACCTTGAAGGATAGCACAGCTCATGTTCGTAAATGGACTAAATCGGGCCAGAGGGAAACAAGTTCCCCCAAGAAGAACTAAACCAACCTCTAAAAAAAACAACATAATTTTTAAATTTTTTTTTTGTAATTTTGTTAAGCAAATGACATATTTTTATGTCAAAGCAGGTCCAAACCGTTAAACTTGGAGCCATAAAATTAAAAAAAAAAAAATTTGGCCCCACCCCTTTAGTGGGCGTTAGTATATGCAAAAACAGTGTAAAAATTGAGCAAATTGTTTTACTTAAGCCCGCATTCCTTAAAAAAAAAAACATTTTTAAGCTGTAATGACGAAGCTGAGACGTAACCTGGTACTACTCTGCCCTACACCCTGCCACCCTTTGCCACCTAAATGACCCTATCAAAAAAAAAATTTTTTTAATTTTGTATTTAATTAGCCCAAAAACTTATTTTTATTGATTTATGGCAAATGTGAAAATTGTAAAAAAAAAATTGGTAAGAAATGCTGAAATTTATTTAAAATACACTTAAGACGTTTTCATCAAACGTATTGAAAAATTTTGAACAATTTTTAGAATTTTTATTTTCATAAGCAGGAGCTTGCGGGTTTCAATATACCTTATCAACTACCTAGTTGTTCCTCTTAAATTCATAACTTTAAAGATAAGTGGAATAGCTTTACATAAGAAATTATACACTCAAAATATTCTGTACGTAAAATTAACTGAAATTGTCATATAAAATAAATGAATATTCGATTAAAAACCGGTCAACTTATTATTCATTTAACTTTAACAAAAATATCATTTAATTTTAAATGTTAAAAAATTAACAGACTTAAATCTGTAAAAAATATTGATTTTCTCTTTTATTTTGTTAGCTCAAAGAGAAATAGTATTGTTTGAATCAGTTAAAATTAAAATTGCTTAAAATTTTAAATGTTTGTGCATTTAAGAATTATTATACGGAATACTTCTTGAATGAAGTACATTCCGTTTCTTTAATAATATTGTGAATATACTTACAAATAAACAACGGACAATATTGAAAGCAACAGAAAATCCGTATTAATGTGTAGTTAGTTTTTTTAATGACTGTTAGAATCAGTTAAAAATAAATTTGCTTACATTTTTAAATGCTTATGCATTTAAAAATGACTGAACGGAAAACTTCTTGAACAAAATACATTCCGTTACTGTCATAATTTTGTCAGTGTAGCCCTTCAAAACAGCTTGATGGGCCATTTAACAAGCCGTTTTTAACTCCAAACGAACGCCTACTAACAATACATTTACATACGTGTCAAATATATAGTACAGTATTGCATATAATTATTCGATTCATTTTTTTTTATTCGAATGATTTTAATCGAATTAATTTGGTTAAAAAACTGTTTTTCAATTTATTTCGAATGAATAATTTCATTTCATAATTTTTAATCGATTAATTTTATTCGATTATTTTAATCGAAGTAATATTTCTTCGAAACCACCTAATTGAATAGATTTGGCTAAAAACCAATTTTCCGTTTTATTTCAAATGCATAATTTTCTTTAATCATTTTTAATCGATTAATTTTATTCGATTAAATTCAATTCGAATAAATGCGGTTAAAAAAACTTCTTGATTTTCAACCTAATTCCCAATGTGGATGCTGTTGGCTGAAGTAGTAGAACACGAGACTAGGAAGCGGAGGGTCCTGAGTTCAAACCCACGCTGAGTCATGAATATTGATAAGAATATTTATAATGAAAAACAACAAAATTTTCCCTGAAAAAATTAAAACAATATTTTAAAATTTTTTTTTTTCCAGTTGTCAAATGCTAATTGTCGTAGCAATATTGAGTATGTATGAATACCAAAAAGATATTATATATTAACTGAATATTGTTTCAATTAAAAACGCATATGTGAACGCAGTATAAGCCGGTTATAAGTGTAAAATATTTTTCTAACAATTTTTCCTTATATACATATTTTATAGCAACAATGTCTTGACAATCGACGTCGATCCCATATCGATTATAGCACATGACAATCAGTATGTGTGTAATTTATAAAAAATTAATTTGTATCACAATTTTTCTTAAAGAAATATTTTTTATGGAAATTTGGTTTCATCTTAATCTGCAAAACTAAACAATTTTGCACACAAAACGCAGCTTAAAACATAAGCAGACAGCAAATACTTGTATACTTTATATCAGCCTGTACTTAATCAATTATGTATTTTTATCCTTATTAAGAACAGCTTATATGCGATTGCCTACAAAATTAAATGTTTGCTCTGCTAAGGTCACACGTTTAGGCGACTTGACCTCTGGATACGTGCAGGGAAATTCCTCTGGCAGATTTAACAACAACGACAACTACAACAAGTCTTTTATGCTGACACAACTCACAAAATACTAACGATTTATGTTTATTATTTTTTCTATAGATGTCTGATTATATTATGACTACAACAATAATAGTTAGAATTATGCTGAAATGAGGAGGGAATGAATGAATGAATAATGCCTGAATAAATGGAATGATTGAAAAACTACAACAAGACAAATTTGTTTTGTAAGGAAAACATTTAAATGAAATTTTTGTATGGATTTTATTGTGTGTCGTTTGTGTACGGCGAATATTTCTCTGCATAATAAAATTGTATTCCGATATGGGACACGCGACTGAATTGTGACAGTTGACATACAAAGAAGAAGTGAATAAAACTTTGAAAATAAATTTGGAGGGTTGAAACCAGCAGGCATATTAAGCAGACCCATACGCTTGTCAAACAAAAACAAAAACAACAACAAAAAAGGTCATGAAAGGCATGTCCCATAACAAAATCTTATTAAAAGAAATTATTGACCTTTTTTAGGTCTTTGTTGCTCTTACCAATTTGTTTATTTAAATAAATATTTGTGTACAAAACTTATTGATGGCAAAAATATTTATATGAAAGTTTAAGGAAATATTTGAGTTTGACAAGTTTTAGAGAAGTGCTATGAGAAGCACAAAAGCTATTTTCTTATAATTTTCAACTGACGGAAAAAGTTCACATGACCTTCAATATTTTGGTGATTTATTTCTTTAAGCATCTATACAAATGCCCAGCAATTAATTATTTGTAGTCTTTGGGTGCAATAGATATTTAGGTTTCTAGCAAAACACGAATTTCTAGAAAATTCATTTCATTTGCATACAGCCTCCCTGAGGGTTTTGTTTGAGATACAAGATTTATATAATTTTTGGTTTATTTAAACGATATTTTCGTAATGAAGTGCAAGCAGCAACCCCTTTTTAATTGTTAAAAGTTTTAAGAGTAAATATTGTTTTACTTCCTAAAATATGATGACAGTAAAAGGAAGAATTTTTATATAGTTTTTAATTTGCTATACCCTACAGCATGAGATGGCGAAGTATTTCGGTATGTTGTGGCATTGGTCAAGGTCCTTCTCTATAATATATGTTTAGAAAAACATGTAAAGCGTATTTATACATAATTTTTTATAACGATAATTCTTTTAAGTGCTTTCGGTTTTGTCGAATAATCGATTAAATTTTAGTCGAATAATCGATTAAATTGTAATCGAATAATCGATTAAATTTTAATTGAATATACGATTCTATTTACCATGTAACAGATTTCATTAAACTCTAAAATTATAAATATATTTAATATACATATCGTTGGTATACTGAAAGTTCTCTTAAGTGCTGCATTGTAGAACCTGCTTTTTTCAAAAACTTAATATAACAATTTAATACATCAAAAAATATTCCGAATAATCGATAAAACTTTATTCGAGAAATCGATTATATTTTATTCGAATAATCGATTAAATTTTAATCGAATAATCGATTCTATTTACAATGTGACCGATTTCATTAGACTCTAAAATTATATAAAGTATATTTAATATATCTTTTCTATACTGAAAGTTGTCTTTACTGCTGCATGGTAGAACCCGCTTTTTTTTCAAAAACCTACCATATATAGTAATTTAATACATCAAAAAACAGTCCGAATAATCGATAAAACTTTATTCGAGTAATCGATTAAATTTTATTCGAATAATCGATAAAATTTTAATCGAATAATCGATTCTATTTATAATATAACAGATTTCATTAGACTCTAAAATTATATAAAGTATATGTAATATGTCTTTTCTATACTGAAAGTTGTCTTAACTGCTGCATGGTAGAACAAGTTCTTTTTCAAAAACCTACATAATAATCGATAAAACTTTATTCGGGTAATCGATTAAATTTTATTCGAATAGTCGATAAAATTTTAATCGAATAATCGATTCTATTTACCATGTTTTTTTTAAACTTACATAATATAACAATTTAATACATCAAAAAAGTCCGAATAATCGATAAAACTTTATTCGAGTAATCGATTAAATTTTATTCGAATAGTCGATCAAATTTCAATCGAATAATCGAATCTACCATGTTGTTTTTTTTAAACTTACATAATATAACAATTTAATACATCAAAAAAGTCCGAATAATCGATAAAACTTTATTCGAGTAATCGATTAAATTTTATTCGAATAATCGATTATATTTTAATCGAATAATCGATTCTAATTACCATGTAACAGATTTCATTAAACTCTAACATTATAAATATACATATGTATGTAATATAACTTCTATACTGAAAGTTCTCTTAACTGCTGCATGGTAGAGCCTGCTTTTTTTAAAAACCTACATAATTAATAGCAATTTAACACATCAAAAAACCGTCCGAATAAGCGATAAAATTTTATTTGACTAATTGATTAAATTTTAATCGAATAATCGATTAAATTTTAATCGAATAATCGATTCTATTTAAACTCTAAAATTATAGAAAAGATAACATATTTAACTTTTTTTAATACTAAAACTTATCTTAAGTACATACTACGTTGCACCACTTACATAACATAAAATAGCAAAAAAATGGAAATAGCTTTATTATTTTATTTATTTTATTTTTTTTTTTTTTATTTCTTGTGTGGCTTAAGGATTGTTTGAAGTCGTTACTACCAAAACATATCTATTCCATACCTTTTTTTTTGCTTGAGTTTCTCTTAGAAAAATGAAATCTAACATTTTATTAATAAAATAGTTTCGTCTACCAAAAGTCATTAGAATAGAATAAAGAAGTTGACTAACAACTATGAACCTTTTTTCTTTTCTTCCTGTTTTACTTTGTCCTTTTTTCAGCTAAAAGCTGAGACTACAAACAACCACTTTTCTAAATGACTTGCGGTCATTTCAATAAGGTCCTTCGGTTATATCAACACATTTACATTTTTTACTTGTTAATCAACAATAAAATAGATTTAAAACTCATACAAATGCACAAAAAGAAAAGGAAGGATTTTATTCTAAATATGAACAAACAGCAACAGCAAGAACAACAAGAAACAAGTTTAACAATTTTGCTAAATGAAAATATATTTGCTCAGTTGCAGAGATGTTTTCTTCTATTGGTTTTTCAAATCCAAACGATGTGTTAATGATTAAAATATAGAAGCTGTCGTTCCAGTTTGATAGATTTAAATCTCCTTTTAAATAAAATATTTTTCCCAGCTTTTTGATTCATTGTATTTTTCTAGTTTAATAGAAAAATTATGAGAACATTTACAGGATCTGTTATTATTATTCTGCTTTACAAAACCAAACGGCACAGGGGTAAGAACAAACACACACATACACACACACACACACAATATTGTTACTTGTTTAGACACACTAATTGCGAATAGTAACCGAACAAAAAGTAATAAATTTTTTCCTTCTTTTTTTTTTGCTTTTATTTGAGTTTGTAATAAATATTATTGTGCCATTGTTTCATACTCACAGTCGAATACATTTTTCGAAAGAAGGAACACAAAATCTATGAATATTAATCACAGAAAGACTGTAAAGTTTAAATTACCTGCAAGTAAAAAAAAGAGCAAGAGAGAAATGTAAAAGATTAATAAATAAAAGTTTTTCATTTAGAAATAATTAAAACTACAACCATACAAAGAGATTAATAATGCTAAACAAATATGTGTGGCTAAAGCATAAAAATCATTTTCAAAATGCATTTACAAAGGAGAACAATTCCGTTTCCTTCCGTTGGCCATTCAATACGAATAGATAGGGTCGCAGTAGCTTTAGGAAAACGGACATTTTGTTAGAAGAATTAAATTGTTTTTTTTTGGAATTTTCTTTATGTGTAATAAATAAATACTCCCATATTCATAGAAAACATATATTTTAAGAAAATTTTTGAATAGAATACATTTTAAACTGATTATAAATATGGGGAATAATATTCATTACGGGGAATAATATTGTGCCCGAAAAAAGTACTTTGGGGAATATTTTACAATTTCTACGCTCGAACAAATTTTTATTTCTTTTTTACGAATACTATGTTATAATTTAACCGGAAATAATAACAAAAATATATTCATTTTATTTGTTGTTCAGAAAAACTAAAGGGGATTTCATTTACCCTATAATACGCATTAAATTTTATTTCCGCCAGGTACGAAGTCTGTTCAAAATATAAGAAGAATTTTTATTTTCTTAAAATTTTTCTTTGATATAATAGACTATCATGTAGCTGCTCAGCGAGCTGCCAGATTTGCAAGGCGAAATTTAAAAAAAAAATTTATTTATTTTTTAAATACCCTGATATGATTTAATCGCAATTAAAAACTAAGAAATTTGGGCCAAAAATAAATTTTGGTTTCTATGGGCGGTGGGTAGAGGGCGTGGCCAATTTTAATGATACTTTATATATTTTTTAATTGAGGTTATAAAAGACTCTGTGCCAAATTTCAAAAACTTTGGGCCAAAAAGAAATTTTGGTTTCTATGGGCGGTGGGTAGTGGGCGTGGCCAATTTTGATAAAACTTTAATTTATTCTCAATTGAGGTAATAAAAGCCTCTGTGCCAAATTTCAAAAACTTTGGGCCAAAAATTAATTTTGGTTTCTATGAGCGGTGGGTAGTGGGCGTGGCAAATTTTGATAAAACATTAATTTATTCTTAATTGAGCTAATAAAAGGCTCTTTGCCAAATTTCAAAAACTTTGGGCCAAAAATAAATTTTGGTTTCTATGGGCGGTGGGTAGTGGACGTGGGCAATTTTGATGAAACTTTATTTTATTCTTAATTGAGGTAATAAAAGACTCTGTGCCAAATTTCAAAAACTTTGGGCCAAAAATTAATTTTGTTTGCTATGAGCGGTGGGTAGTGGGAGTGGCAAATTTTGATGAAACTTTAATTTATTCTCAATTGAGCTAATAAAAGGCTCTTTGCCAAATTTCAAAAACTTTGGGCCAAAAATAAATTTTGGTTTCTAAGGGCGGTGGATAGTGGGCGTGACCAATTTTGATGAAACTTTATTTTATTCTTAATTGAGGTAATAAAAGGCTCTGCGCCAAATATCAAAAACTTTGGGCCAAAAATAAATTTTGGGTTCTATGGGCGGTGGGTAGTGGGCGTGGCCAATTTTATTGATACACTATATTTTTCTTAATTGAGCTAACGAAAGGCTCAGAGCAAAATTTCAACATTCTACGAGCACTCCTTATATTTTTTGCCAAACAATGTATGAAAAAATCCCACTGTGCGCTGGTTGGGGCATGAATACCACGATATTTAAAATTAAACTTTTTTTGTAGTCAAAATTCAGCAAACAATACAATAAAAATTTATCAGTGTATTGGAAAATTTGGCCACTATTTCAAAATCATACCCGATGCCTTAAAACTTAAGAACATGTTCTGAAATACGCAAATTGCGTAGAACTTGCATACTCTATATGAAAATTGAAAATGAAAGCATAAACTTTCACCGCAGTGCATTTTTCAGAACATGCCTCACAATTTCTGAAAATGTTGAACAACAAATATATTTCCCCCTATTCCGTAACTGTTTGTCAACGTCACGTCAAGACAACATTAAAACTGGGACACTCATATAATCCTTTTTGGGTAACAATTGATTACTTCTGACAGCACATACGAGTAAGTACAGTCTATGGCCTCGGGTATAACGAAAGTCTGTTGGAGGAAAATGAGTAGACAACTGTTCTATTTTTGATATTGTGTTGACGTGACGTTTACTAATAGTTACAAAATAAGGGGGATTAAAAATAATGGAAAAGTCTGGCAAAAATTTTACTTCTCTAGTTCAACAACTTGTGCTGATGAAAAATTTCTATATTATGCAGAATTAAAAAAACAACGAAATAAAATTTAAGTGGAGCATTTCTGATATCATGCAACACCATATACTTGTACATATACATGCATACGACTACATGTGCACGCCACATATTTTTTCTTTTTTTTCTATTTTTATTTTTATTAATTTTTCTCTGAACTGAAAATATTATGACTTCTAAAAATAAACAGAAAATATTATTTATCTTACATCATATAACGCATTCATCTTTTTATTTTGTTTTATTATTATGCGTTCTCTTTTGCCCATCCACAAGGAGTCTGAATTTTTATTTAACAAAAAAAAAAAAAGAACTGAAGATACAACTTTGCACAAAAATGCCCAAGTTATATGACATTTGCTCTTTGAATAGCAACACTTTAAATTCTTGACAACATTTTTTAAAAAAATCGCTTTTTTTCTCTTTCGCTGGCACCACCACCACTACAGTTTAATTATTTTATTTCATGATTTTCTTCTTGAAAAATCTTGCTGGTTTTTATTAAAGATACAAACACAAGCAAAAAAAACGAATTCATTAAATACTTAAACATTTGTATTTAAGGTTGTTGAAGTTGTTTCTTCAGTTTAGATCTTTTTTCTCTTTTTGCTGAATTTTATTCAGTTTTAATTTATAGACTTAATGTCAGACATGAGTTGTTGGTTGCTTGTCTTCTAAATTTAATTACAACATGCAAGACTGTTTGGAGAAAAAGAAAAATAACATGAACACATATAACTAACAACAAGTTTTTATGTTAAAATACATTAAAAAAAAGAAAAGAAAAGATTATGAGATTTGTAAGTGTAAATAATAAAAATAAAATCCCCTAGATTAAAACCAAATGTAAGAATTTGGTTGCATATACTCGTATCCGTGTGTACATGAGCAAAGAATGGGGAAGTATAAACAGTCAACTTTTATTATAAAAAATATTCAATTTGAAACGTTTTTTTTTTACAAAAATTGATGGCGTGATAGTTTTTCAGTTTGAATATTATTTACGTAATATGAAGTGCTTGAGGATCACTGCAATAAAAATAATCTAATAATCGATTTGTATTAAAGGAATTAAATTTAACTTCAAAAAATTCAATTTATTTTTTAATCGATTAAATTTTATTCGAATAATCGTTTATATACACCTTATAGGCGATGTTAGTAAACTCGTATTTATATAAAATATATTATACTTAATCTTTAAAAAGTTGCCAATATTTATTAATCGAATAATCGTTTACATTTTCTTCGCATAAATGTTTATTTTTACCATATAATCAATTTTAGCAAGCTTTCGCTTCACATAAAATATATTAAACTGAACTTCGAAAAATCTGCCATTAATTTTTAATTCGAATACTCGATTATTTTTCCCATACAATAAATGCTTGTAAGCTCTTAATTTATATAAAATATATTATATTTAACTTTAAACGCATTACCACTTTTTTCATCCCAAATTGTGTTAAACCCAAAATTATTTTTTAATCGATTAATTTTTATTCGAATAATCGTTTAGATATGCCATATAGATGATTTTAATAAGCTCTTGGCTTATATAAAAAAAATAATTAAGTTTTAAAAAGTTGTCAATATTTATTAATCGAATAATCGATTATATTTTATTCGCCTAAACCATTATTTTTTCCCTATATAACTAATTTGAGTAAAATTTCAGTTTAAATAAAATTGTATATTAAAATCAATTTTGCAAAAATTGCAACCATTAATTTTTAAATTGTGTTAAGCCCAAAACTATTTTTTAATCGATTAAATTTTATTCGAATAATCGTTTAGATATGTCTGCCATATAGATGATTTTAGTTAGCTCTTAGCTTATATAAAAAAAATTATTAAGTTTTAAAAAGTTGCCAATATTTATTAATCGAATAATCGATTATATTTTATTCGCCTAAACCATTACTTTTTCCCTATATAACTAATTTGAGTAAAATTTCAGTTTATATAAAATTGTATATTAAAATCAACTGAAAATATGGCAACCATTAATTTTAAATTGTGTTAAGCCCAAAACTATTTTTTAATCGATTAAATTTTATTCGAATAATCGATTATATTTCATTCGCCTAAACAATTACTTTTTCCCTATATAGCTAGTTTGAGTAAAATTTCAGTTTATATAAAATTGTCTATTAAAATCAACTTTGAAAAAATGGCAACCCATAATTTTTAATCGAGTAAAGTTTATGCGAGTAGTCGTTCATTTTATCCCATATAATAATTTGTTGTACTCTTTAGTTTATGTAAAATATATTATATTTAAATTATGTATGAATTTCTATTTTATTAGTAGAACTTTTTTATGTAAATTATATTACAGGATTTAAATTTTTTCAACGGACTCTAAGTTCAAATCTGCGCAACAGCAAATTATTTTTTATTTTTATTTAATAAATGAATTTGTTCAAATTCTATTTATTTATATTAAGAGTGGAATATTAAGAATATTATATTTAATTTTGAGGCTTTATAATTATAATTTTTAATCGAATAAATTTTATTCGAATAATCGATTTTTTTTGGGAAACCCTTACTTTGTATAAAATATTTTATATTTAACTAATAGATATACCATTAATTTTTAAACGGATAATCGATTAAATTTTATTCGAATAATCGATTATATATTAATCCATTAAACATTAAATACGACAAATTCTTTTTTTTAACAGATATTCATACAAGTAGGCTGACTAATTTTATGGCTTTAAACGGTTATTTTTGCTAGAAAACTGTCTCAAGTAGGAAAGTTAGGAATTTTTTTATTGACACAATTGAAAACAATTATTGAAACAAACGCCTGCTATATATTATGCAAATAACAATAGCAAGTCTATAGATATCTGCTTTGTTAGTGGTGCTTTCAATATATGTATTTTTAGAATACTAAGCGAAATGATTCGATTAATGTAGGTTCATATGAATGTGTGTATATTTTATTTCGGTATGAATGGCTTTATATCGCCCATAAAAACAAGACGATTAAAACTGTATCTAGTGTGTGAACATAAACAGCAATTTCCTGGAAGATGTCACAAAATTATATATTGTCAGACACACTTTTCTTTTTGAAAGTAAATATTTTTAGTTGATTTTTAAAAATAGAAAAATTTCTAAGCCATTTACTAGTACGTTTCTATGTGGATACTAATCACAGAGAAATTTGACAACATGGCAACTTTAATGGTTATTGAAATCTGATATGTTTAAATGATTTTCATTTTTAGTTTTAAAATGTATTAAACATTTTATAATTTTAAAATTAGCTTCAGTAATTTTTGGGGTTTAAATTACAATACCTTAAAATTGGTACAGGAATTTTGGCAACACAGCAATTTAAGTTCTTCCTTAAAATTTATTGAATTACGGAAATCGTTCTGGTTTCACAGGGATTTTGATTAAATTATTTTTGCAATCGCGGGCTGCAAATCACACAATAAAAAAATGGACTTTAGCCAGAAACCGGTTTATGCACTAGTGTTTCTTTTGCTTTAAAGCACGATGCCTCAAATAAGCGCTTAAGTCTACTTAAAATATATAATAATTTTGTCTGAAGGTTTTATGCAACTGCAAAGACGTTTATAGGGTTATTTGGTTCAATATTTTTTAGTGATACCTTCCCGGTTTACGTACGATTCTGACCACTGAAAACTTCAACTACATGCAATAATATTTAAGAAAAAGAAATAGTGTTTACGAAAACTTTTCTTAAGTGGACTTAAGCGCTTATTGAGTATTGACACAAAATTGTTAGCTTTCTTCATTAGTGTGCTTTCTTTTTTTTTTTTTTGAAGACATAACATGTGAAACTTCCTTTTTTCAAGTTTTCGAACATGCCCTAAAATCTGGCCTCTTTAAAATGATGCATCATACGACTATGAGCATCTCTCTCTCTCTCTATATCTCTCTTCCATGAAATAATTGAGGTTAACGTCGTGTTTCTATTTCTTTACATTCTACACTTTTTATGAAAAATGACTATAATATGCCATTTGAAAAATAGTAAATTTATTAGAAATTAATCTGCCTCTTTAGTTTTATTTTCTTTATATTCTACACTTTTTATGAAAAATGGCAATAATATGTAAGTATGTATGTCATTTGAAAAATAGTAAATTTATTAGAAGTTAATCTGCCATTGCTGACGAAACTAAATTTTTATTTTACTACTCCGCTTAAGTGCAACTTTTTAGAATAGAATAAAAAAAATGTTACATCGTTTTCTAGAAAAGAAAATACCATAAGTTATTTTCCGCTGCCGTCTTCTTGTTATTTCTCCTATGAGACCTTTCAGCGCCAGACTTCGATTTTTCGTTTTTTTTTCTACTATTTTTTGTGCAAAACGACCACAACATTGTAGAGGCAACTTACACTAATTTTTTAAGTTGTGCTATTTTCCAACACCACAAAGTGGTGACGATCAAAGTGCGTGTTACAAAATTTATTATAAGAAACTTTTATAAATTAGTTTTAGTGTTGTTTCTTTTCTGTAACATAAAATTAGTTTTATGTATTAATTCCACTTTACTCTTTCTTCTTTTTTAATTTAAATAATATTTGATCTTTTTTTTGGGCTGGTTTTTGTATGTTTTTCTTGGGGTTTATTAAACAAAAATTGTTCATACATGAAATATCACTCTGTGCTCTTGGTTTTGTAACTGCTGCTGCTGCCACATTCCTGGAACAGTTTAAGGCTGTTTGTAGAATTTAATAATGTTGCACACACACACATACACTCATCTCGAATACGTCCTGAAACACATTAAAAAAAATGATAATAATAAATCCTTACAATGCGCAAAAAGTCACGTATCCTGTTATTTTATATTGTAAGTTTACGGAGTTATTTTTTTTTCTTCTTCTTATATATAAAAATCCCTACACAAAATTAAGACAAGTAATATTGTCATATTAAATGGGACTTTCCACAGAAGTTTGAGAAAAAGTGGCAAAAATATATAAAAGATTTCAAATGAAAGATATAACAATTTAATAGTTGAATATTTGAAAAAGAAAATAATATTTTGAAAATTATATATGGGAAGAAATGTTTCAATTGCTTTTCTCATTTACTTATGTAATGAACTAAACAATGAGACTAGAATATGAGAATTATTAATTTTGATAATTTGTAATATTCAATAATTTTTACTCTCATAATTTAATTTAATTTTTTTATTTTTTCGCTTTACAGGTTTGAAGTTGGCGAAAGCTTTCAATTCATATTTAAAATACAGAGAGAGAGAGAGTGAGAGATAGAGAGAGTTAGAGATAGAGAGAGTGAGAGATAGAGAGAGCGAGTGGGAGATAGAGAGTGAGAGATAGAGCGAGAGAGATAGAGAGAAGGAGGAGCTGCCAGATTCGAATAATATAAGCGGCTGGAATATTTTTTGAATTATCTTTTAAAATATTACAAATCCCAAAGGACGACGACCATTAGAAAAAAATTTTAATCCAAAAAAAATTTGAAAATTAAACATTATATTGGCAATTGATTGACACAAAATTTTTTTTAATTCCTACTGTTTCTACCAACAAAATCAAAATGATCAAAGGGGTTTTTATTTGTATATGTGGGCATACTCCCATACATACACATACAACTCATTTCTTTCATTTTACATAATCCAGACCAAAAATGTGACGCAAAAATTGCCTAATTAAGCTCTTTTGTTTACATCTTCTTCTTTTTTTTTTTTGCTGTTTAGCTTTTTTGCGTTTCTCCTAATTTACATTTGATATATTTACTTTACAATTAATATTATTTATTTCGCTTGTAATTTTCGTGAAATTGTACAGTGTTTTAACGTATTAATTAAAATTTCATTAATTTGATTTGGGGAAAAAAAATTGTTTTTAAAAATTTTCTCAATTGCTTATTCAAAATTTTTAGAACATTTTGTGAAACACACACACACACACACAGATGTACACTTTTAGTGAGTGTCTTTGTTTATTTATATAAAATTTTGTTTATAAAAAGCTTTTTTTTCCTTTATCGTTCCATTCGAAATTTGGCAACATTGTAATAAATATTGTGTGCCAAAAATCACAATACATCTCTAAATATATAAAAGTATGAAAATGAACAACTGAAAAATTATTTACAATAAACACACAACAATGCCAACATATTTAAGTTTATAATAATTTTTCAGAATAGGTACCCTACGAGTGATAAAGGACGTTTAACGAAGTAATTACGCTCAGCGTGTCTGCCGTATTTCACCTCCAGATTCGACATTTTGTAATACGTTAAAGAAAGCATTAGCTTTTTGTTTTTAAGCTATTACAATTTGTGGAATTTGAAGGCGTAAAACGACAAACACAATACGAGTGAGTCGCTTGATTTTATTTAAATTATATCAATAAACGGTTAGTTCTTGCTTAACAAATATTAATAATAATAAAATAAAATATATAATATACGAGGTCTGCTAAAATAATCAGTTTTGGGTCACATTAAGCTTTTGCCAGGGACGTTCGTTTTAAAGTTGTTAAATTTTGGCCCAAAACGACACCACCATAACTATGCCTCGAGGTTCATATTCTCCAAATTTAGCCCGCTGCTAAGTTTTCCTCTTCCCCAGATTGCAGACACTTATGATATAATAGCCCTATTCACAATCTTGTGCAAATGGTCTTGCATTATTGCATTTTGAGAGTATTTGAGAGCATTTTCAATGTATGTTGTTGGTGTAGAGTACAATTATTTTGCAAATGGAATTATGCAAGACTATTTGCAGAAGATTGTGAATAGAGCTAATGTGTAATCGCTGAGAGGAGAGAGCTCTAGGGCATACCAAAAAGTGCAACATAGAATTATTTCGCCTACTTTGAAGCGAATAAAATAGCAATTGATGAATAAAGAAATATTTATTATTAAGATAAGAATTTTTTTTTTCATTCAGACTCAGGTTCAAATCTACAATCTGCAAATTATATTTTAAGAATTTTTATTAAATTCAAATTATTTTATTGAGAGTGGAATATTTATTTATAAATATTTTTTGGAAACAATTGATATTTACTTAATTTTCTAAACAGCCCTCGTAATTATACTAAATTAGTGAATAAAAAATTATATTATTATTAAAAATATTATTTTTATTAAATTCTCATAAATTATTATTTTCAGCAGCGCCTAGTTTAATAAACATTAGGTTTACCACTTGATTTTTTTTAATTTCTATTTTCACCACAGCCGCTATTTATGTAAAATTTCATATATACTTTTTTAATTGAAACAATATTCAGTTAATTGACAATATCCTTTTGGAGTTCATACATACTCAATATTGCTAAGACAATTAACATTTGACAACTGAAAAAAAAACTGAAAAAAAATTACTTCAATATTCACGACTCTCCGCGGGGTTGAACTCAGGTCCCTCCACTTCATAGTCTCGTGTAATACTACTTCAGCCAACAGCATTAGTCAAATTTCAAAAAAGTGTATTCAATAAGTACTTTCGTTGTAAAAGCTTTCACTTTTGTAAAAGCTTTTCACTGAACACAATTCTGACAGAGTTGCATTATAAAAGTTCATATATACGTTTTTAATTGAAACAATTATCACTTAATTGTCAATAAGTTAATTGTAATTTTTATATGAAAATTGAGTCTCAATAATGGCTTTAATTGTTATAATTTGAATATTGCTGTATATGTGAACACCTTATTAATAGGTTTAAATTAATACTAAAATAATCGTCTACATTTTGATCGAATAAAGTTTCATTGAAATTATAAAAAAAAAATACTGCAAGAAACACATCAAATTTTCGTTGAGTTTTTAAATACATATCATGTTATTTTCATTCTCATTATGAATTTTATTTAAAAAAATTTGCAATGCTGATCCAAATATATGTTTGGCAATTCGTTAGACATCCAATATTCAGTGCAGCTTTGAGACAATACGGAATCACAAAAAAAAATATATGTAGTTAGAATTTTTTTTTTTTAAATTTCACAAAAAAAGGATCAGCAGGATTAAAAATAAATGGAAGTGTTAAACAAAAATGTTCCACTATATAAATTTAATTAAAAATAGTTAAGCGGTATAAAACTTAACAGATATACTTTTTTCCTAACCCTGGATCAGCACTTGAGGGCAGCCAGCCATAAACTGCTTGTTTTGTGCATATTTTTTTTTTTTGCTCAGTCAAATTTGCCGACTGTAGCCCGCAACAGTATGATGCTGTACGCCTCATTCATAAAATCTTATGCACGTCATACAAATTTCTTCCCTTTCTCTTTCTCCTACGGCAAGTATATTTTTGTCATTTCATTCTGTCATATTGCAAATTATGAAAATTGTGACACACATAAATAATTTAGCGAACCTTTAATTTTTCTGTAAAAATAAAGCACATGATTTTTATAATTGCAAACTAAAATAGAAAATATGCAAGTATGAGCACAAACGTAAGTGCATAAACCTTGATGCTGCTGCAGTTTTCAGACCTCTAGTTCATTTTGTTGATTTTGCTAATTGAATCAATATTTTTTCAAAAAAAAAAGCAGAAAACGACAGATCCTACATAAAGCATCTTTGACTGCTCTTAAAGTGTCAAAAGATGATTTTTTTTAAATAATTGCAAATACATGAACCAGAACAACAGAACTAGATATAAAGAATATTTGTGACATAAACACAATATGCGAGTATATTAGAATGGCATCGATATGTGCGAGTATGCAATAATAACTTAATGAAAAACTGAATTACATTTATGACATTTCATTAAATATAACACATAATTCTATTTATTGAACTAAAAGTACTAAATAACCGAATATTATAAAATTTAGTTCAGATATTTGTTAGCCATTTCGTAAATTTGGATGATCAAATCAAGTGTTACTTGAATTTAGTTGCTGTAATTTCTAGTAAATTCTAGATAATTTCTAATTGTGAACAATGTAACTAAACTTATTTTTAATAAGAATATCGGTAATTAAAAAAATTGTTTTATTTTCGAAACACTTAGGCCTATTATTGCTATCTGTCTTTAAAGTAGCTGATAGGTGGCTTTAGCTAAAATGAGAAATGAAGTAACATGTAAAGATTACGGTTATCAAAACGTCTGGGGTAAAACAAACCGTAACAAATCAGACACTAATTAATTGCGCTTTTTAGGTATATGTACAATCGATTACATATTCATACATATGTACATATGTATGTATATATGTATGTATTTAGAAAAATCTGTAATAAAACTATTTTGTATAAAATACTCTATTTTAAGCTAGTCATATATAAATCGATTATTTTTAATCGATTCATTTTTTTCGATTAATTTTTAATCTATTAATTTTGAAGCAATTAATTTATAATCGATTTCTTTTTAATCTATTAATTTTTAATCGATTAATTTTTAATCGATTAATTTTTAATCTATTAATTTTTAATCGATTAATCTCTAATCTTTAAAACGACGACTCAAATTGTTTTCCAATGACTTTTTATTTCCAATATATTTTATATGAGTTATTTATTTTTCGACGTATATTTCATTACAAATTCAAATAACAATTAATTAATTATATAGTTTTTTCGGATGGATTGAAGTAAAAATTATTCTTAAACTAAGGTTGCTATATACAAAATATTACAAATCTATTAATTTTTAATGTATTAATTTTTAACCTTTAAATTTTTAATCGATTAATTTTTAATAGAATAATTTTTAAGTTATTAATTTTTAATCTATTATTGTTAATTTATTAAATTTCAATCGATTAATCTTTAATCGATTAATTTTTAATCGATTAATTTTTAATCGATTAATATTAAATCGAATAATTTTTAATCGATTACATTTTAGTTTAGTACCATATCGTTGCAATAAAAATTTATTTCTTTTGATTACAATTATTTTCTACACATTATCTGTAAGATTTTAATGAAAAACTTTTATACGAATTTGCTTGCAATTGTTCGAATTATTTATTTGGCAATATGTAATATTTAGCCTAACGAATTTTTTTAAAAAATAATAACGTGAAAATTTAATATAACAAATTGTTCAACGCTTAGCATTGCGTTTTAAAACATATTTAAATCGGGTAAATAATTTATATTTAAATTCTTCTGGTTTCTTGGCCTCCTTTTAATTATTATTGTATTCTGATATTTTTAAGCTTAAGGTCTCTTTATTTTAATTTAATTTTTAATTTCAATATTTCGTCACTCCCTTGTGTGACTTCTTCAGGAAACTAATTATTTTAATTAATTTCCTGAAGAAGTCAGACAGACTTCTTATTTAAGTCACACAAAGGAGTGACGAAATATTGAAATTAAAAATTGAATTAAAATAAAGAGACCTTAAGCTTAAAAATATCAGAATACAATAATAATTTATATTTAAAATATTATCTATACAGAAACAAGAAAAATATATGATTTAAGGGATATTGTATGTATGTAGGTATACATATATGTATTTAGAAAAATCTGCAATAAAACTATTTTATACAAATTACTCTATTTTAAACTAGTCATATATTTTAATCGATTAATTTTTAATCGACAAATTTTTAATCGATTAAATTTTTAATCTATTAATTTTTAATTGATTCATTTTTAATCTATTAATTTATAATCGTTTAATTTTTAATCGATTAATTTTTAATCGATTACAATTTAATTTAATACCATATCGTTGCAGTGAAAATTTATTTCTTGTGATTAAAATTATTTTATACACATTATCTATCTGTAAGATTTTAATGAACAACATTTATACGAATATGCTTTTATTTTGCCAATATGTAATAATATTGAGCCTGAGGACTTTTTTTAATAAAATAATAACGTTGTGAAAATTTAATATAATAAATTTTTCAACGCTTAGCATTGCGTTTTAAGCCATATTTAAATCGGGTAAATAATTTAATTTTAAAATATTATACAGAAACAAGAAATATGTATATGATTTAAGAGATATCTTTTTCTCAACTTTATGAAAATCTAATGAATATTTTAAACGAAATTTTAACAAAATAATCATTTTAAATCAAAAAGGACGTGTCATTTTCGTCCTGAGTTCCCTTAAATCACCTTTTTTCTTTTCCCTTAATTACACTTTTTTCCAATTCTTGTGTATAATATTTTAAATTTAAATTATTAAACACTTTGTTTGGCTTTCAATTTTGTAACCAGGACAACTGCAAGTGAGTCGTATTCGTGTGTGCGTGTGCATGTGTGCGAGCATATAAATAACAAAAACTTTGCACTCATGTTGTAAAATACTACTACAACAAAAACCCATTTACATTAGTTCTATTGTTGTTATTGCAATTGCAGACCAACACGAGAGATATAATTACAATTGTAATTGTTGCAATAATACGAGTTATAATATGTAAAAATAATTTACGTAAGTTTATTATAACAAAAAAAAAACGGGGATTAAAGCTCTAAGGATTTAGGGTGTGATAAAAATATTCAATAGTTAATTGAAAACTAAACAAAATAGAAAATTGGAGAGAGTAGTGGATTACAAATTTCTTTAATGCCACCTGCGATATTTACAGCAAAATAATATCATATAAATATGTGTGAGGAAATCATTTTTAATCGATTGCTCGTATCATACAATTTTGTGGTACAGTTTTAACTATCTTAGCGTGCGGCAATATATATGAAAGTTATATCATTTGAAATGTATTATTGCGTAGATAAGCACAATAAAAATATTATTAAAAGAAACATTTTACAAAAGTTTAAGTCTTCATATAATAATTTTTTATCGCTGACGTAAAAAACTAATTGATAATTTCTTTTTTCTTTTTTTTTGTATTTAAATAAATTTCAACCCTTATTGTATTTGGCGTTTTACGACAAATTGTAATAGCTTAAAGACAAACAGCTAACATTTTCTTTAACCTATTACAAAATATCGAATCTGAAGGCGTAAAAGGCCAAACACAATAAGGCTGATTATCTGTGCGCCAAAACGACAGCTTGCTTAATTTTGTGGAACAGATGGCCAGTTTTTCACACAGATTTTCCCAAAATTTTCAAATGATTATTATTTAAAGAATTTTTAAACTTTTGCACTTTTGATTTCTTAATATGTTAACGATTATTCGATTACTTTTACCTAATCATGATTTATAAGATTCAATTAACCGGAATCTTTTTATTACACTTACTTATGTGCCCCACAATTTCACGAGTTTGACTTATAGAATCTATTTTAATGCATTTTTTTCTCATACCTCTTTATTTAGAACAAGTTTAATTACTCTTTGTTACTTACCCCCAAAACTCGCATTTATTTTATGATCTCCTAAACGCTTAACCGCATGACTCTTTGGATAACAACGGACTAAGTGTAATAATGGAAGTAATTAAATTTTATAACACTAACTGTTTAGCACTTAAAACTAAACTGAAAACATCTAAACTAGAGTAGGTACTTACATCCACACACGTACACACATACACCCGTATGGCTGGCTGAACGAGTGCTCGTTTATTTTTGTTTATGCACGTCTTTACATGTCTTTAGGTTTGTTTGTTTGTTTGTGTATTGTACAGTTTTTCCCTCTCCATACAATAGAAATGCAATTTTCAAAATTATATTTTGTTGTTTAGAAGAAATGTTTGCAACAACTCGAAAAAAATACATACAAACAAACAGAAAAATAAAAACAAAATGGTAGAAGGAAACACGAGCACTCAGCACACAACTACATGTGTCCAGTTTCAAAGGAATTCCACCCGCTGGGCTTATTACGATTTTCAATTAGCAAAATTACTTTAAAAAATAAACACTCATACACTTTGCACAGCCAAACACCAGCCAATGAACTGCTGCTGCTGCGGCAGCAATTTATAAAAGTGTTTTAACCCTTTCTTATCATCCGTTACTTTTTGGTATTGTTGTCAGTCACTTTTAGAATCTAATGAGAAAGACGTGATGTGCTTAAATATCAGTCATTAGTTGTCTGCAGGCTAGGAACTCAACTGGGAGTTCGTCATTGAAATTCGTTGGCAAAAATTTGTCATAACAACGAAAGTATTAGACCAGTTTTAGTTGCTAAAGTTGTTTACAGTTTGTGGGACAGTGTGACCATTTAAAATAAACTAGTACTGCAAAAATTAAATATTAACAAAACCACAACTAACAAAAAATTTTCTTTTAAAAGCTATTAAATGAATAAAAAATATTAATAAAATAAAACAGCTATTAAATAAAACAAGTAAGAACGTTATATTCGACCGGCTCGAATCTTAAATACCCTCCAAATATTCAGTAAGTAAATTCAAAATGTCCTTTAAGGCATCTTTGTAGCTAACTTTAAATCTTTATTTTGACAGAGTCATTGGGGGGGGGGGGGGGGGCCGTGGGAGAGACGTTTCACCTCTGCAAGATCAGAGAACATTCTCAGCTTCTTACAGGCTTAATGAATACAAATTGTTCAATATTTACACTGTTTTTGCATATAATATCGTACGTAAACGCCCACTAAAGGGGGCGGGGTCCAAAAATAGACTACATTATGTTTTCCACAGACGGACATACGGGCATTGCTAGCTCGTCTTAGACTTCATAAAATGATCAAGAATACATATGTATACTTTATGGGGTCCAATTCTTTTTGGAGGGTATTGAAAGCTAATTTTGTCCGGGACTCTTTGGCAAGGGCCGTGGGGGAGATATTTCACCTTTGCCATAAAACTCTAAAAATAAAATGCTTGGGATAATTATATACAAAATAACAAATTTTATATTTCAATAGGGTCATTTACGTGGCAACGGGGGAGGAGGGGGTAGGGCAGAAATCGGCAGTCATAAAAACTCTAAAAATAAATGCTTGGGATAATTGTATACAAAATTAAAAAAAAATTTTTTTGGTAGGGTAATTTAGGGGGCACAGGGGGAGCCCCTCCTACCCCCTCGTAGGGCAGAAATCGGCAGTCATAAAACTCTAAAAATATATGCTTGGGATAATTGTATACAAAATTAAAAAAAAATTTTTTTGGTAGGGTCATTTAGGGAGCAAAAGGGGAGGAGGGGGTAGGGCAGAAATCGGCAGTCATAAAACTCTAAAAATAAATGCTTGGGATAATTGTATACAAAATTAAAATTTTTATTATTTTTTTTTTGGTAGGGTCATTTAGGGGGTGAAGGGGGAGGAGGGGGTAGGGCAGAAATCGGCAGTCATAAAACTCTAAAAATAAATGCTTGGGATAATTGTATACAATATTAAAATTAATTTTTTTTGGTAGGGTCATTTAGGGGGTGAAGGGGGAGGAGAGGGTAGGGCAGAGTAGTACCAGGTTGCATCTCAGCTTCGTCATTAAAGCTTAAAAATTTCATTTTTAAGGAATATAGGCTTAAGTAAAACAATTTGTTAAATTTTTATGCTATTTTTGCATATAATAACGCCCACTAAAGGGGGCGGGGTCCAAAAATAATTTTTTTTTATTTTATGCCTGCATGTTTAAGGCGTTGGACCGTATTTGAGATAAAAATATATCATTTGCTTAACAAAATAACCAAAAAACTTTAAAAATTATGTTGTTTTTTCAGGGTTGGTTTAGTTCTTCTTAGGGGAACTTTTTTCCCTCTTGCCCGATTTAGCCCATCTCTGAACTTAACCTGCTCTAAGCTTCAAAATATATTTATATCAAATTTCAAGAGTCTAGCTCTTTTCGTTTGGACTGAATCGTGATTTCCACAGACGGACGGACGGACGGGCAAGCTCAGATCGTTTTAGATTTCATCACTGATCAAGAATATATATACACTTTATGGGGTCTGAGATGGATATTTCGATGCGTTACAAACGGAATGACAAATGAATATACCCACCAAATTCTTTTTTGGAGGGTATAAAAACATGTGCTTATATGGGAAACGTTAGCAAGGACAACAACCTGCGGTATGGGCGTGATAACAATCATTGCCAAATAAAAACATGTGTGCTATTTTTGTAGTCGGTAGCTAATTGCCGTGAATGTGTTTGATGCATTACGAGAACGTTCATGTTATTTTTAAAGTGTTCTTGGACCAGCCTCCATTAGCTAATCCACTTTAGTAATATTTTATTTTCTATGCCCATAAAATAATTTATTCGTCCATTTTCTAAATTAATTGCTGTTATAGCAAGAAATTTAAATATTTTTCGAAACCCATAAAAAAAAATTCCATAAATATTCGGCCCTCAACATTTTCGCCCACTTGTTTCACAACTTTTAAATGTTGCTAACAGATGTTGCGCAATTCAAACGTCAAAATAAACAAATTCGATTGGCACTTATTTTTATTTAGAAAACAAAAAGCACTTTTTTGGATATTAAAAAAAAACTTTCAACATTTTTTCACAATTGGAATATCCTAAACGTTGGATACATCATCACGCCATCTTACGCAGCAGAATTATTGTATCGCCTGCGCCATATACTCGCATACAATAGAGGACGGCTCAAGAATAATGGGACCACATCCACATGATGATGCCCCAGGCATTTCAGTTCACGTTTTTAGCTTTCAATGGAAGCGGCCACTTGAAAAGATGTTAAAATATTTTTTTTATAAATAAAATATCTGATTATCTTTTCTGTTTTTTTTTTCTTGCAAAATAATAATCACAACCGAGCTTTTAATTGGAAAATATTTCAAATTTCTCTCAAAATATTTGTAAGCGCACAAATGAAATGGCTTGACTACAAAACAACTGGAGTACAACGGCTTTGATCAACTACAGCAAGTTTTCTGGTCTCTGGCACATACAAAATAAAAACTTGCTGCATGTAGCAAAATTAATCCTTTAAATTAAGCTTTTCTTTACACTCACCCACACACACACTCTCCATATTTCCTTTAGAGCAAAAAACAAAAAGCCACATTTACAAGGAGCAGAGCATTATTTTGCTGCCATGGTTCGTAAAGCATTTTGGAACGTATAAAAATAAGCAATTTGATAAAGAGTGGTCGGTTACATTTACAAGCAGCTTTTCTTAAGGCAGCACGTACACTTTTGACGTTTTCTTATTTCAATAAGCATTTGGTTTAGTTCAAGTTTAAGCAGTTTTCTTACAAACTAATTTTAGCCAACATTTTTTAGTTATTTATACTTATATATATATTTTTTTAAATTAAAACTGAAAGCTTCTTCATACCCCTTACCATTTATTAACTTTCATAGAAGCTTTCAAATCTGTCAAAGCTTCCAAGCTATAAGCAAAAGCTCTGTATTTCGGCATGCGAGCGTCAAGACCAAATTAAGCTTAATGTCACAAGTTTAAGCATTTTACGAAATGTATCGTTACACGACTTACAAAATTTATGCAATCACAAAGCTACTAACAGCTTTTAAACAAAATTTTCAAGACACATAACCCACTTTTAGATAAAAGTTGTAACACATTGACTGGAGTAACTACAAATATTTTCGTATATCTATCAGCCTCCATACAAAGAGATATCGGAATTATCTACTTCAAAGATCTAAAGCTTTCTAAGACAATCAAAAAAAATTTAAAGCTTTCTAACAAGCTTTTCCTGTTTTTTCTTTAAAGTTCCTTTGAAAACTCTTTTCGAGGCAAAGCTATACATCTATTGTAGTTGTCTACCTCCTTAGCTTAAAGCTTTACCCATAGCCAAAGAAAAGAACTTTTAAGAGTCCCTCAGCAATAGGGTACCCATTTCCGGTACATTTGAAAATAGTGTAAATATGTATGCTACTGCTAGCGTCACACTCAACAGTCTGATTTAGATTGGACTGCTAGAGAGCTTTTCAAGTTCTGCTACTTTCAAAACAAGCTTATTTAAATCTATTTTAAGGTTTAAGCATTTTTAAAAGCTTTTTATGCACAGAAATCTATAAGATGAAAATTCCTTGAAGAAAAAAAGCTGAAGACTGTGTAAAAATTTGACAAAAATAAGCTTACTTGACTTTTACAGAAAAAAAAAAAAAAAATATATATATATATATATATATATATATATATATATATATATATATATATATATATATATATATATATATATATATATATTACATATGAAAAAAGCTTTATCTACGAAAATAACATTTGATCCAATAAACATTTTCTAATGGCTATAAAGCGCGAAAAATTTTTGGGACCTTTATAATTATTTAAACTAATTTACAAAAAAGCTTTTAAAAGCTCTTAAAAGCTCTTAAAAGCTTTGCATGAAAAACCTACTGCTCAATCTTTGTGCCACAGTTCTGTAATTAAAACTCCCAAATACATGTTTATTTTTTTACAAAAAGCTTTTAACATTTTTTTTTTTTTTTTGTAAAAATCGCTCAACAACTTTTTTATAAATAAGAAAAATCTAACGAACTTATTATTAATGAAATTAAACATTTACTGATATATAAATTTCTGAGACTTTTTATTCTGAGCTGCTAAGTCAGCTAACAAATAAAATGCTCTTAGTATAAGCTGTAAAGCTTTGCTAAACTTTTAAGCCAAAACATTTATAAAAAGCTCCCCGACTATTATGCATAAAACTAGTAAATGTTTCATTACAAGCGCGAATTACCCTAAACAAACTTACAAAAGCTTTTTACAGTTAAAGCTTTGTATAAAAAAATACTGTTTCTCGTACATATATTTAACAAAGAACTTTTTTTACAACTCAAGCACAAATCAAATCGATGTAAGCTCATAATAATTCTTTTATTGAGTCAATTATTAAATATCCTTTAAAATGGTCTTAAATATCCTTTTAAAGGGCCAGTTAAAAAAAAAGCTTTTCCTAAACGTTACAGTATGGTACTTAATAGTTTCATACTTTCCAAAGCCTGATTATATTTATAATATGATACTCTTAACTACTTTTGCAACTCCAATTCAGCTTTTAGCACAAGTTTGAAAAGAGTAACGATACATTTAGATACACACACACATACATATAAGCTAACTTGCTTACAAACTAAATTTACATGCACTGGTTTCTTAAAAGCTATTTATGAAGCCAAACTACTAACCTTAATGCTATCATAACAAGCGGTGACTTTGCCATTTTGAACTTCAACATTTGCTGGCGGATGGGCAAATTTACATTCAGTATCTTGGCGGGAGCATTTATTTCTTTGAAATTCCCGACAAACTTCTAGCTGGAGCCAACGTGAATCTTTGCCATTTAAAAGGCTGGTCATATTAACCATAGCAGCCATTTTATATTTTAATTATATAATTACTTTTATGTTGAAATAAATTTATTAAATTTACACTAGCGTATTTGGATTGAAAACAATTATTAGATTTTAAAACCTCTTGCGAATAACTGAATACAAAATGATGACACAAAAACTAAAGCCGCCAAATAACAGGGGCCGCAGGGATTAAGATTATCAAATTTTTTTCTTTTTTAAATTGAAATTTAAGGTTTTCTAGACACACACGCACTCGCACTCAGCTTGGGGGAGGAGTTAATGCTGGCTTGATGGGTTGTGGTGAAGAGGGCTGGGGGTAAGTAATTGATTTTTGTTCTGTGTTTTTTTTTTATTTCTTACTGAAACTATTTTCTGTTGAAATTTAGTTTGACTTTGACTTTAAAGTTTCAAAATTATATTTTATTTTTGTGTCTGCCTGCAATTGCAGTGTTGTATGTGTTCGCAAAGAGTTGGAAAGCCAACAAACAGCGAAGTTGAAAATAAATTATTACTTTTTTATAGTAAAATTCCAAAAATGACTAGATTCTTTTTTCTTTTTTTTTGTAAGATATATTATTTAGTGATGAATTCAAATGTGAAGGCGAAACCTTTAATTTTATTTATTTTTTATTTTTTGTTGTTGCTAGGATTTGGATTTTATGATTGATTTGATTGATATTCCGGGCGAGGATAGAGCGAGCAGCAGAGTAGGGAGCAATTTTCAACTCAAAATTTATTTTAAGGGATAAATTCTATGTAGCATTTTAAGCAACAGCTTTTTTAATATTTTTAGTTTTTTCTTTTTTTTAAATACTTTTAATTAAAACTTATACAAAAAGCAGCAGGTTTTAATTTCAAACTAATCTGCGGCACGTTTTGCTTAGACAAATGCTTTTAAGGAATTCACTCAGCGAGCGCTTGGTTGTAGCATTTAGTTAAACAAATTTAGAAATTACAGGCATTGTTGTGTACAGTGTCGGGTGTTGTAGAGACGAAGTAAGATCTGCAAAGAAAAAGAAAACAAATTAAAAATAAAAAACACTCAAGCTTACAGTTTAATTAATAAAGCTTAAACGTAAAACTATGAAATACAGTAAATAGCATAAATTTAGAGATTCCGAAATAAAGTTTAGCAAAGGAAAAGTTTACACAATACATTTTGCCAACAAACAAACAAAAAAAAACAACATGATAAGCATTGTTTTAGGCACTTCTGGCATTTGAACATAATTTCCTAGAATTTGATGGAGTTTTACAATAATTTATGAATAGGCATAATACACATACATATGTAAATGTGGCATAATTTCAGGTAATTAATCAAAAACAAATGTTGTCTAACCCTCGTCTGTATTATGGTCTCTCTGTCTGTCTGTCCGCCTATCTGATTATGTCTGTCTGTCCGCCGATAGTGTGTGCAGCCTGCAAAGTGTCTCTCTTACTCTTACTCACTATTGTCAGTATGGAAAATATCTTGATATGTTTTAAAAGCTGTAGCATACTTTAAGGGTTACAACAATAATAATCTATGTGTAGCATGTTTTTAGGCTTCAAACACGTTTTGCCTAAATATACCTTTCAATCTTAAGTTTAAGCATTTAATAAGCGTCACAAAACTTTACTAAAATAATAAATAAAAGCCCTTATATTTATACTTGTATACAAATTCACATAATACTTTTTGCTATAAAAAAAATTGTGGGCCCAATTTGTTAAAGCCCAACACATAAACACACGCACATTAATTAAGTAAAACTCTTAAGTAAATTTCTTATAAAATCTATTAATGAGCAAATACAAATTTACTATAATAAATAATAATGCCTAGGACATAATGAACAAATAAAAATTTAGTATTTCACATTTAAATGCATGTATGAGTTGGCCCAAAATACATATTTTTATCATATTATAAATTTTATTATTGAGCACACAAAATATTATATTAAGAGAATTTTTTGGCGTAATAACATAAAAAAAATACTTTCGTTGTCTGAATTATTAAAGATACGAGTATAGAAAAAACATTTTATTCTTTATTAGCAAGTGGAGAAATAAAATACACATTAGGTCCCCGCAAATTGTTGAAATCAAAGTTCTAGATGAAGTAAAAAGCCGCATAAAAATATTTTTTATTCGATTTTTCATTTTTTTCTTATTGTAAAGCCTGGTTGATGGTTCTAGAAGAGGACAATTTTTTAAATTCGAAATTGTCTAAAAAGATATCGTATATAATGTTTAAGCTTGTCCAAAAGGCATTTGCATTCATACAATGATTTTTATTTTTTTAATTTTTTTCAATACTTTTACTTTTATAAATTTTTAAAATTTCTTTTTTGTTTGATCTTTTTATATTCTTTATTTAATTTTTTTATTTTTTTTTTAATTTTTTTTTTAATTTTTTTTTTTAATATTTTTTTTTAAATTTTTTTTTTTTAATTTTATTTTTTATTTAATTTTTATACCCTCAAAACAAGAATTGGAGGGTATATTCACTTAGTCATTCCGTTTGTAACGCTGCTATCCATCTGAAACCCCATAAAGTATATATATTCTTGATCAGTGATAAAATCTAAGACGATCTGAGCATGTCCGTCCGTTCATCTGTGGAAATCACGATTCAGTCCAAACGAAAAGAGCCAGACTCTTGAAATTCAGTATATATGTATAAATATATATCTTGAAGGATAGCACAGGTCAAGTTCGTAAATGGGCTGAATCGGCCAGAGGGGAAAAAGTTCCCCTAAGAAGAACTAAACCAACCTCTAAGAAACATCATAATTTTTAAAGTTTTTTTTTTCGTAATTCGAAGGTCTAACGCGTTTAACTTGGAGCCATAAAATAAAATATTTTTGGACCCCACCCCCCTTTAAAGGGCGTTATTAAAAGCAAAAATTTACCAAATTGTTTAACTTAAGCCTACAACCCTTAAAAATAATACTTTTAAGCTGTAATGACGCAGCTGAGACGTAACCTGGTACTACTCTGCCCTAGCCCCTCCTCCCCCTTTGCCACCTAAATGACCCTTTAAAAAAAATTAATTAAAAATAATTTTATGTGTGTGAAGATAAATATGCCGAGTTAAATATGTTTTGACGTAAGCAGTTACGAACTGAAGTTAAATATGTTATGACGTAACGAACTGGTAATCAGTGAAAATTTTTTTTTTATGAAAATTAATTTTTATATACAAAATATGCCATACATCATTTGGTATATACTGGCAATGCATGCCAACTCCTTATTTGACCACTGTGGGAAAAAATCCCTTCAAGATCACACACACACCTTCATGGCATGTAAATTGACCTTTCATGGCCTGTGAATTGACCTTTCATGGCCTGTAAATATTTTCACAAAACGCTCAAAAAATTTATTATATATGGATTTTCATAAAAAAAAACTTCACTGTTTGCCATTTCGTTACGTCATAACATATTTAACTTCACTACGTTGTTTCGTAACTGCTTACGTCAAAACATGTTTAACTCGGCATATTTATCTTCACTCACATAATAAATTTTACATTTAATTATTCCAAATTTTTATTTTTAGAGTCTTATGGCAAAGGTGAACTGTCTCCCCCACGGCCCTTGCCAGAGAATTGTTGTATTTTTTTTTTTTTATTTATTTATTTTTATTTTTTTTATATTGTTTTTATTTTTACTTTACGTTAATAAAAAAAAATTTGAATGTAAATTAAATTTCCGGAAAACTCAAATATATTAATTCAAAACATTTTAAATCCTAACATGACAACATTAAGTTCCTGAAGGCCGCTACAATCTTCCATCTCCGGCGTCGTCCATCAGATGCACGTTTTCTATAACAATTTTGAAGGTGTTGCCAATTGTATAATAGAATTATTTCATAATGGAGAATACAAGAAACACATTCGTCATCTACAGGGCAATTTATGTTCTTTTCTTATTCTACAAAACTGTCAAAATCTTTACACACAATCGCGCGCACACATTTCGTAGTTCCCTTTTGCTTTAGCAGCAACACGTCTGTCCTAATTTATAATAAAATATTGCAATTAAAATATTCATATGTTCTTGTTATATTAAAAATTAAAACGCACATATGTTAATATCAGTTCTAAAAATTTAACAAAAAAGCAAGACAAATATTTATATATTTTTTTTTTCTTTCAAAGAAATTAAAATGAACAGCAAACTGACTGCTGGCCGAATCTTTAGACGAGTACTCATCATCTATAAATTTAGCATTTGGTTTTTAATTTTTGTGTTTCTTGTTTTTTTTTTGTTCATTTTTTTCTTTCTTCTCTACAAATATAAATATTATTTTTAGCCTGCACATGTTTTGAAAACATCAAAAATCTCAAAACACAAAAATCAAGAGAAGAAAGCAACTCATGAAAATATATTAAAAATTGCTTGACTTGTATTTGGCGAGAGCTTTTGCAAGATTTTTTCTTTTTTGCAAATATTAAATGAAACGTATGAAAAGGAAAAAAGTTATATAATTTTTTAATTTTAACAGTTTTTTTCAATCGATAATTTAAATGTTACAACAACAAGGTTTTTGATTAATTGTGGCCATAATATGCAAAAGAAGATTTAAAAGATTATTACTTTTAAATTATTAAAACAAGACGGACAAAAACAAAAAAGAATTTATGTTGTTTATGGCGACAGGTTTACAAGGTCTTTTTATTTTTATTCCCAAAAG
This sequence comes from Linnaemya tessellans, assembly GCA_951800035.1. NCBI lineage: Eukaryota > Metazoa > Arthropoda > Insecta > Diptera > Tachinidae > Linnaemya > Linnaemya tessellans. The sequence goes on from OX637534.1 coordinate 10,816,755, forward strand.
ATAATTGTTACTTAAGCTTAAAACAAAAGCACTTAATATAAAACATGCTAATGGGTTTCATGCTGGCCGCAGCGAACTTTTAACAGCCTATAGAAATACATTTTCTTAAAACTAGATTAATAAAGTACAAAAACATGAACAGACTTGAAATCATATTTAATTTGTTATTACACCCCCCAAAAAAGAATATGGAATATCTATTGTCATTCCGTTTGTAACGCAACGATATATCCATCTGAGACCCCATAAAGTATATACATATATTCTTGATCAGTGATGAAATCGAAGACGATTTGAGCATATCCGTCCGTCTGTGGAAATAACCATTCAGTCCAAACGAAAACAGCTGGACTCTTGAAATTTGGTACAAATATATCTTCAAGGATAGCACATGACAAGTTCGTAAATGGGCTGAAACGGGCAAGAGGGAAAAAAGTTCCCCTAAGAAGAACTAAACCAACCTCTAAAAAACCACATAATTTTTAAAGTTTTCTTTTTGTAATTTTGTTAAGCAAATGATATATTTTTATGTCAAAGAAGGTCCAACGCGTTAAACTTGGATCCATAAAATAAAAATAAATAATGTTTGGACCCCCACCCCTTTTAGTGGGCGTTATTAAATGCAAAAATAGTATAAGAATTTGACAAATTGTTTTACTAAAGCCTGCATTCCTTAAAAGTAAAATTTTTAAGCTTTAATGACGAAGCTGAGACGTAACCTGGTACTACTCTGCCCTACCCCCTCCTCTCTTTTGCCACCTAAATGACCCTTTCAAAAAAAAAAAAATAAAAAATTATAAATAAATTTATGTGTGTGAAGATATATATGCCGAGTTAAATATGTTTTGACGTAAGCAATTACGTAGTGAAGTAAAATATTTTATGACGTAAAATATAATAATGACGTAAAATCCATTTTTATATACAAAATGATTATGGGAGTGTCTACTATCCCATACATAATTTTGTATGTACCGGCAATGCATGCCAACTTCTTATTTCGCCACTGGGGTTAAAATCCCTCCAAGATCACACACACTCTCATGGCCCGCAAATTGACCTTTCATGGCCTGTAAATATTTTCACAAAATGCTCAAAAAATTTATTATATGTGAATTTTCATAAAAAAAAATTCACTGTTTGCCATTTCGTTACGTCATAACGTATTTAACTTCACTACGTTGTTTCGTAACTGCTTACGTCAAAACATGTTTAACTCGGCATATTTATTTTCACACACATAATAAATTTTACATTTGATTCTCCCAAATATTTATTTTTAGACTCTAATAGTAAAGGTGAAATGTCTCCCCCACGGCCCCACTAAAATACAGTTTTAATACCCTCCAAAGATAATTGGACACCATAAAGTAAATATATTCTTGATCAGTGATGAAGTCAAAGACGATCTAGCAATGCTCATAAGTCCGTCTATAGAAAACATTTTAAATTTACTTACTAAATATTTGGAGGGTATTTAAGATTCGACCCGGTCGAATAGGTATAACGTTTTTACTTGTTATGAAATTGTGTTTCATTCAAGAATCTTCTACGGAGTGCCAAATATTTTTAAATTCATCTCTTACTTTGCGTTCACTTGCCCTCTTTTGTTTAAAGCTTTATATACGAGTACATACAAATATATAATTTACTTTGGCAAATATATACAATATGATTTGTTATTTGCTTTGTTATTTCAAACACAATTGTGTGAAGGTCTTATCTTTAATATGAAACACACACGAGAAAATACTTCATAAACAAAAACTTAATTTCATTATGATTTTTGTTTGACAAAAAGCGAAAAAGGAAATAAATACACAATCTGCCCGTTTTGAAATATATAACACATTCAACATAAGCTTTAAGTAAACAACACCCTTTAGCAATGGTCTGGGGTTCAAAAGACTACAAAGAAATTAAAAGTCATTAAATAAATACACCATTTCCCTTAAACATCTTGAGTTTAGTGTATAGAAAAATATCATTAAGAGTAACAATACAAAAAAAAAACTTTTCAATTAACTTTTGCCTTTAAGTAAAACAAAATCTTAATATAAAAAATAATAAATAGAATTTGAACAAATTCATTTATTAATAAAATAATAAAATATCATTTGCAGTCATGCAGATTCGAACTTAAGCCCGTTGAAAAAATTAACAAAATTAACAATGTAAAACTCATGTTTGAGTGGGTTGCAGTTCGAATCTGTGCTTCATTGGTAAATGAAATTTTTTGCAGTTTTTGTATTTGTGATTATTAATTACAATAATCTTTAATATTTTTTTAAGTTTAAGGTCTCCTAATATTTTATAAAAATATTTTTTATTTTTTATATAAAAACAATTGTCTAGCTTGGTGGGACAGAGTTCCTTTATATGATATCGTACGTCAACGCCCACTGAAGGGGGCGGGGTCCACAAATAGACTATATCATGTTTTCCACAGACGGACTTATGAGCATTGCTAAACCGTCTTTGACTTCATCACTGATCAAGAATATGTATGCATTCTAATTCTTTTTGGAGGATATTAAAACTGTATTTTATCGGGATCTCCCTGGCAAGGGCCGTGGGGGAGACATTCCACCTTTGCCATAAGACTCTAAGAATAAATATTTGGGATAATTAAGTGTAAAATTTATTACGTGAGTGAAGATAAATATGCCAAGTTGAACATGTTTTGACGTAAGCAGTTACGAAACAACGTATTTAGCTGTGAAGTTAAATACGTTATGACGTAACGAAATGGCAAACAGTGAATTTTTTTTTTAATAAAAATCCATATTTAATAAAAAAAAATTTTGAGCATTTTGTGAAAATATTTACAGGCCATGAAAGGTCAATTTACAGGCCATGAGAGTGTGTGTGATCTTGTAGGAAGTTCGCCCCCAGTGGCCGAATAAGGAGTTGGTATGCATTGCCAGTATATATAAACAATGATGTATGGGATAGAAGACACTCCCATAATCAGTTTGTATATAAATATGGATTTTCATACAAACAAAAAAATTTCACTGATTGCCATTTCGTTACGTCATAACATATGTATTTAACTTCACTTCGTAACTGCTTACGTCATAACATATTTAACTCGGCACATTTATCTTCACACACATAAATTTATTTATAATTTTTTATTTATTTTTTTTTTTTTGAAAGGGTCATTTAGGAGGCAAAAGAGAGGAGGGGGTAGGGCAGAGTAGTACCAGGTTACGTCTCAGCTTCGTCATTAAAGCTTCAAAATTTTACTTTTAAGGAATGCAGGCTTTAGTAAAACAATTTGTCAAATTCTTACACTATTTTTGCATTTAATAACGCCCACTAAGGGGGTTGGGGGTCCAAACATTATTTATTTTTATTTTATGGCTCCAAGTTTAACGCTTTGGATCTTCTTTGACTTAAATATATCTAATTTGCTTAACAAAATTACAAAAAAAAAACTTTAAAAATTATGTTGTTTTTCAGAGGTTGGTTTAGTTCTTCTTAAGGGAACTTTTTTCCCCTTGCCCGATTTAGCCCATTTCCGAACTTGACCTGTGCTATCCTTCTAGATATATTTATACCAAATTGCAAGAGTCTGGCTCTTTTCGTTTGGACTGAGTCGTGATTTCCACGGACGGACGTGCTCAAATCGTCTTAGATTTCATCACTGATTTAGGGGCTCCCAGATGGATATTTCGCTGCGTTACAAACGGAACGACAAAGCGAATATACCCTCCAATTCTTTTTTGGAGGGTATAAAAACGCCAACAAAACCACGACGCTCACGAAAATTATGTCGAACTTAATTTAGTCTGGTAGCAAATGAGTTATTTAATGTCTATACACATGGAAATCATAAAAACAAAAAAAAACCTTATCAATTGTTATGATTAGATAATTTAATTGTTGTTACTAGTTTTTCATTAAAGTTGAAACAAATTGCAAACACAAAAGCGATACTGAAGTTAACGCAAACAATTGAGGGTACGTACGTTTAGACGGAGCAAACATTTTAATTATTTTGATTTAAAACTTATTTAAATTCAATTATAAATTCAATTATGGGATATACTTGTAATTATGTAGTTATTAGGAACTTAAGCCAGCGAGATCTTGAAAGTAAATTCGTTACAATGTTAATGATGTTGTCAAGCTCTCATTTCTCTAACGAGAGTTTTATGAAAATCAAAAGACTTCAAATCACCCAACAAATACACATGAGTACTGATGTTGAAAGTGTAGCGGTTTTTGAAAACAGCACTTCTGTTCTGCAGTGTTACAAACTGATTTGGACTTTCCCTTGTACCTTAAAATATTTACCATGTCTTTCTGAATTTAAAACAATTCCCCCTTTATCCTTCTTCCCACTACAAATTTTCCTAGTTCCAGCATAATGTACGCATAAGTAGGGGACATCCCCTACTATAAAAAAAAACTTTTTTTTATGTGTGTGAAGATAAATATGCCGATTTAAATATGTTTGACGTAAGAGCTTACGTCATGACATATTTAACTCAAGGTTAAATATGTTTTTAAGTGCCATCACTGACATATTTAACTATACGTCAAATATTTTTTGCAACGTGTTAGATTTTCGAACCTACGCTACCTGAAAAACCATCCCCTATTTCTCAATTGTATTTGTGAAATTTTTTATAAGAATATCAAAATCGACTTAGTGATTTTTTCACTCATCTTGGACAGATTTTGGCCATTTCTGGCCAAATCCTTATTTGTCACTCATATTCATCTTATTTCGTTTTTAGCTATGGACGTACGCTACCCGAAAAACCAACCCCTATTTCTCAATTGTATTTGTGAAAAAATCTGTCCAAGAAATCTGTGTCATGACGTAAGCTCTTACGTCAAACATATTTAAATCGGCATATTTATCTTCACACACATTTTTTTTAATCAAAATTGTTATCATAATAATCGTGATATCTTTTTTATTGAATTACTTAATGTTTTCAATATTTCGATTACCTGTGGATATTCTCTCCAGGATAACAATGCAATTGATATTAAATTGTTAACATATAATGAAAAAATTTTAAATTAATAATTAATTTTTATTTATTTATTTTTTTTTTTTTGAGAAGCATCTCAGTTTGAAGTTTCGCTATAAACGTTGGAGGTCCTTGAATCTTAACCGTACTTTTAAAGTTTCTTATCAACAATTCTTCATAATGAACCAGTTTGAATCATATTTCCTTTAACATTAAATTTAAAACATGATTCACCAATTTTCATTTTTTTTTTCCCCCTTTCCCCATTAATTTTATTTAATTTTTTGCATTAAGTAGGTATTTTAGCTTGTTTCGTTATAACGTAATAATTTAAGAGATTTGTTCAAGCTTAATTTGATTTTAATGGAAAAAACTTCGTTATATAAATTGGTTTGATTTTAAAAACTTAAGTCGGCACAACAGCAAATACCTACTAAAACAGCGAAAACAACTTCCATATTACCAAACAAAACTTCAAAGCATGACTTCATGATTAGTTTTCGTCAGGCGAAAGAGAATTAAATAAAAAAAATAAACCAGCAATAACGATATGTCAAATAAATTAATTTATAACAAAGAAATGTCAAAGATCTTCATCTTATAACCAGAAACACATATTTTTTTTTGTATGTACCTCTACTAAAAATAGTAAAAAAAAAATACAAACAAAGAAGAAGATAAAAGAGATACACACATAAAGGTTAAGAGAAACAGCAACACATCCCCACAAAATAAATTTTAATACAAAAAAAATATAATAAAAAGCCAAATAGGGAAATGATGATTGATCTTACTTCAGACTAAATACGAAGGCAACTACATCTGGATACCTACAAAAAGCCACAAGGCGAACTTTCAAGCACACACACACTCACACGGTGTTACCCAAAAAAAAGCACACAACAACAACCAACACACACTCAATTATCCATCGAATACAATATTGAACCCTCCAAAACAAGAAAGAAAAAAAAAGATCAACAAAAAAAAATGAGCAAAAAAAATTTAAAAGACCACAGAAAAGTTTCGTAAGAATTAATGGATCAACGGCAACAACAATAACAAGAAAATAGTAAGAAAAAAACTTGACATCCCAAGAAACACGATAGCACGCAAAAGTACTACAGTGTTTTATGACAACATGAAGCTGTTAATCACCGCGCAGCAGCAGCAGTTTTACACGAAACTGTTAACCAACAGCTGTATTGCCAAAGCTTAACATAAAACTGTTAAAAACCGAAGCCATTAATGACTGACTGTTAACAGCTAACAGTAGTTGACAGTAAGAATGATTTTGCTGCCGCCTACCTTTGGCAATTAACTACGACTTTGTCTGGCCGTCAAATTATTATTAATGCATATGAATTTATTGCAAAGAATTTTATAATTTTATTCAAAGTACGACCAACACTTTGCACTAATGAAAAAAGTACTTTCATTATTTAATTAGAAGACAAAAAGGGAATCTTGCAATACTGGGCAGTGCGACTTAATGAAAAAAGAAAATAAAATAAGATTCATATAGCATAAAATTTGCTTGTTGTGTTTTCTAAAAATTTCAAAGTCTATGCTGTTGCTGGTATAATTCTCAATTACTTTTGGGCAGTTTTTGTATAAGTCAAAGGATTTTTTGATGTGTTAACATCTATACGCGCGCCTCTAGGGAAGTAAACTATCAGTTTCAATACATACGCAAGTGTAAGTGTAAGAGTTTGTTGTTGTTGCTTGGCAGTCGGTATTGAAAGTGATTATTGGGCGATTTTCATATAATTTTCCCACGCGATTTTCTCCGGAAATTCATAGCCGATTTTATTAATTTTTGGATTAAAACGCTAGTGCGGGTTTCGACGAAGAGTTTAGGCTAAAAATTAAGGCGATCCGATATCGGCGAGCGGAGATTTAAGTGTTTTAATTCGGAGTATTAATTTGGAGTAATATTAAAAAAGTGTTTTATGTTGATCTTCGGTTTTGTCTTATGCATAGCAAAGAGAATAGTGACGTGGTTATACGTACATGTATAAAAATGAGATAGCAAGACAGCAACGTATGTAGCTTATGTACAAACATAACAATGTATGTATGTACATTTGTCTGTTGCTTTGCATTCTCTTTGTTTTTTTGTGGGTTTAATATAAAATAAATAAAAAATACTTTATATTAACTCTACCTCCGGGTTTGTGGGTCTGTGTTCATAGAAATCGAACAGGTACCGTGTAACAAAAAGGTGTTAACACATCGCCCGTGAGTTCGAACACTCATTGATTTTTTTTTTATGTTGTAATTAGATTAAAGGCTACTGGTTGATGATTTGGTGTAAGAACCAATAAAATACAGGTATATATACAATTAATCGCAGGTTAATTAATTAATCAACGCAATAAATATCCTAGGTGTCATATTTCTGCATCTGGATTCACGTTTTAACCATAAGAAATATCATAAAGATACGAATTTTTTTATTCAGACTCAAGTTCAAATCTTCACTCTGCACTTCACTATTAAATTCAAGTTATTTTATTAAGAGTGGAATATTTAGAATATTTTTATAACCATCAAACTGATCAGTGCTGATTTCTTTGCTCAAATTTTGCTAGAAACATCGACAGCTGAGATTTATGTCCATGCAATTTGAAATTTTTACTTAACTTAATAATTAACAACATAATATATATAAAAATATAAGAAATATTTTTAAGAAATTTTTTATTTGACATATTCACACCTATCGTGAATAAGAAATTTTTGTTCACGTGAAATTTTTATTCCACTCGAAGGGAAAAATGGTATCGTGAATCTTCCGTGAGAAAATGTTCCCGCCATCAGTTCTCAGTGAATGTAGTAAAAAAAGAGACGAAGCAACGAAAACAACATGAAAAATCAAATAAATTTGTGTTGAAAATTTTACATTAATTTTTGTGTCTTATTAACGGATCTTGCCCCTAAATAAAATATGTAAACTCTAATATTTGAGTTATTATTCAAAAACTAGAGTGAATAAATTAAAGGAGAAAGTGAAAAAAACTCGCGGTAAAAACAAAAACATTCGTGATAAGGGGAATTTAATTTTAGCATAAAACCATTCACGGGGGGAATTTTTTCATGATTGATATCTTAGGGAAAAGGGAAAAATTATTCATGATAGGGGTGATTGTCAGAATTTAATGAAATGCATATAGAGATTGCTGAACCATCAACAAATAAATTTCATTTAGAAATATTTTTATTTATTAAATTGAATTAAGATTCATAGGCTAATTGTTCGAAATTTGTTTTATTTTAAATCTCAGAAAGACATGATAAATATTCCAAGGCACAAAGGAAAGTCAACATCAGATTTATTCAACTTACACAGCAGAGCAGAACAGCTGTTTTCCAAAGCCGCAACACCTTCATCATCAATGCTCATGTGTATTGTGTTTGTCACCACTTATTAGGTGGCTTTGCTGAATGTGATAACAGTTCCTATTTAAACAAATCTTATTGTGAAAAAGAATCCGAGAACTGTATCAACCTGATGTTAACATGTTATTGTTTTAATACCCGTGTTACCGTTTGATTATTTTTCTTCATGTCCCATTTTTCTGAATTTTATGTTCCATCATACCTAAGTCAAACTTTTTTGGTTTGAATTTTATACTATTTTTTGGTTTGAATTTTATATATTAATATTTGTATTTATTATATCATAACTTACTTTACCGAGACTAGTAGCAAAGACCTTCTTCACTCACTGTACTTGAAACAGCACGAGTCTAATCTAATAGGGAACTGAACCCGCGAGATATTTATATTGATAGGCTAACACACTAACCTCTTAACCTACTGGTTGACTCAGGCAGTCTGTATACATGCAGGCGAGGTCAACGTCTAATACTGAAAATAAACTCCCTATTTTATCAGAGCCACATGGCTCACCGATGGCCTGCCGTACAGACTAAACTTCTTCATGGGGAGAGCATTTTATCGGTCCTATTTCTATATCTCTCCTCTTATATTATATTTTCTGATTAGTGGTTTTTTTCTTTGTTAACAATCGGCTATTCGTCGGGCGTCACGGTTAAGTTTTCATAAGGTGTTGAGGCACATTTCATTCTTAAACAAACAAAAAAAAAAAACAAGAGAGTAGAGACATCCTACTAATATTATAAAGCCGAATGTTTGTGAGTGTGAATGTTTGTTCCTCTTTCACGCAAAAACTAGTGAATGGATTTTAATGAAACTTTACAATCAACCCTATCGTGAACAACAAGGGGAATTTTTGTTTACATGAAATTTTTATTCCACTCGAAGGGAAAAATGGTATTGTGAATCTCCCGTGAGAAATTATTCCCGCTATCAGTTCTCAGTGATGCAAAACAAAAAGAAGCCGAAAACAACATGAAAAATCAAAGAATTTGTGTTGAAAAATTTAAGTTTAAAAAAATTAAAAAGAGTATAACTAAATATTTAGTAATAAAATAATTTGGATACATTTTGTAAACCAGACAAAACATATTAAATTATTATCCATAATCTTTAGAATTGGAGCAACAAGTTTTACAAAGACGCAGGCAATTGATTTGTTGCAAAAATTATAAGTTTTGGTCTTATTAAAGGGTCTTGCCACAAATAAGACATTTGCAAACTCTAATATTCGAATTATAATAGAAAATACTTACAATTTCTAATCTATTCCCCACCAAAAACTTAGTGAATATATTAAAGGGAAAAGTGAAAAAAATTCGCGGGAAAAAAATCATTCACGATCAGGGGAATTTAATTTTAGCGTGAAATCATTCACGGGGGAATTTTTTCATGATTGCACTTTTAGGGCAAAGGGAAAAATTTCGAGGGAAAAATTATTCATCAGAATAACACTATAATTTATAAAGATATTGTGTAAATTGTCCAAAATATAGCGATAAGTGTCAAGTAAGTAGGAAAAAATTCTACAATCGGCGACATGTTTTGGCGTGCGCTGCAAATATCGTTGAAGTTACACATATACATATACAGCCCAATTATGAATAACAACTCCCCGGGAATTTTCTCTCTTTTCCCTTTTCCCTTATTCTAAATAGAATCTCCCCGGGAGATTTTTCCCTTCTCCCTTTTCCCTTATTCTAAATAAACTTCGAAAAAAATAAATAAACCCGAAATGCTACACTAAACATTATTTGTTTTATTTAAAAATATTTTTTCAGTACTGATGCTTGTTTTTCACAAAAATATTTTTCACTTTTTAAGTCAAAACAAAACAACTGAAAGCAAAACAGTTGACTGCGAAAATTCGAAATTCCCTTTCCCATAATACTGTTCTCCCCGTCTGTTTAGAATAAGGGAGTTTTATTCCCGAGAAAATGAATTCCCCGGGAACTCTTTTCCCCGGGAATATTTATAATTGGGGTGATAATGTACTAGGAAGGAATATTGTGAAGGCCACAAGCTTAACTGGGGAAGCTAAGGGAGACAATGTTCTTATACCACGCATCCCAATCATGCCCAATAATATACCATTTAATTTTAAACGCCTGCAGTTTCCATTTAAAGTGGCATTTTCTATGACTACTAACAAATCACAGAGTCAAACCTTAAAGGTAGCAGGCTTACATTTGGGCACGCCGTGTTTTTCCCACGGCCTGCTCTACGTGGCTTGCTCACGGGTTTCTAAAGCACAAAATCTGCTTTGAAAAAATTCGTGTGTAGTTCTAGTACAAAATATGTTAAGGTTTTGATATATAGATGTTACACCTCAGCATGTGATTTCATTACTTAAGTGAAAATCTTCAAATTCACAACCTTTTTAGTTGTGAAAACATTACAATACGTTTATAATCTTCTTATTTGACAAATTCCTGTTAAAAATTTTTGTCAAAAGCCTAGTACTCTGTTTAAAATTTCATGTGAAATTCTGACAGAACCCATACAAAAAATATTCAATCGAAATATTTATGGAAAAATGTTGCTAAACTAGTTTTAATAATGAAAAACATGTAAAATAATATGAATGTTATTTATTTCGTACGATAATTTTTTGACACTAAAAAATTTCTCATTGAAAATGGAAAACATAATTTCAATTAAAAGCCTAGTACTCTGTTTGAATTTGTGGAATATGTTGCGCAACATGACTTATTTCAGTTTCAGTTTTTTTCCTTTTTAATTGAAATTATGTTTTCCATTTTCAATGAGAAATTTTTTTTTTTCGTTCGAAATAAATAAAATTCATGTTATTTCACATGTTTTTCATAATTAAAACAGAGTACTAGTCTAGCAACATTTTTCCACAAATATTTCGATTGAATATTTTTTGTATGGGTTCTGTCAGAATTTCACATGAAATTTGAAACAGAATACTAGGCTAAAAAGGAAAAAAACTTAAACTGAAATAACTGATGTTGCACAACATTTTCCACAAATTCAAACAGAGTACTAGGCTAAATATATAATTTATACACTTGAAATGTTTTTTATAAATTTGATTTTGAGTTTAGAAAATTACATTTTGATAAAATCGTTTGGTAAAATCGTTTTATCATTCTTTTAGTTTCTAATTATAGTATTTAAGTCGTGCTAATAGGATATGGCTGAATAAAGTTCAGATGATAAAACGCTGTCAGAAAATGTAGATTGTTTATATTGAACAATTTTTTTTTATTATACAAAATTTTTTTTTATATTCCAAGGTACAAGACAACAGAACAACCGTTTTCAAAAGCCGATACACTTTCATTATCACTACTCTTCTTAGGTGGCCAATGCAATAATAGTTTTTATTTAAACCAGTTTTATTATGAAATAGTATACGAGAATTGTATCAACACTAAACTCATGTTAACACACATTTAATCCTGCAGATTGCCTGAAACGTTTGGTCTGTTGTATTTTCCAACATTAGTTATTGTCTAGATTTTGCAGTTAGAAGTACGATAATTTTTAATGCAAGGTACCTATTTTGTACAATTTATTTATATTTTAATATCCACATTTTAATATTCTTTGGTAAACCTTTTAAAATACACAAGTACTTTTTAATTGCATAAATGCAAGTGCCTATTCAACATTTGCTCTTGCCTTAAACTCATTAAATAGTTTTTTTTTTATATGAATTTCAAGTGTCTGTTCCTTCTTCATTCGCCAGCCACTGTATTAAAACGAGTGTTAAATTAAAAAGCAAAAAAAACACTAGACGTTTGAACTTCATCATCACATGAACAGCAGCATCAGCAGCAACATCATCATCAAAACAACAAATAATTAACACACTCATCTTATATATAAAAAAAAAAATTTTAGGAAGAAGAGTTGGGGGAGTGCGTAATTATTTGCATGTGTGTGTTTGGATGTGTGCATACAATAGAGTTTAACGAGTCTGAAGTTTACTTCGTTTTTTAAGAATTAAACACAGAAAACTACTCGTACCTTTTTTTGTGTGTTTTTCTTGCCGAGTTCTCAAATTTTTGAAATAGTTGTTGCTGTTTTAGTGAATTTATTTTATTTTTTGTTTCAAAATTATTTCTTAACCCTTGGGTAATAATTTTTCTTTCACCAGACACGTTGCTTTAATTTTCGATTAATTTTCTTATTTCAGTTATTGTTGTTGTTAAACAACTGATTTACTGTTACACCACTAACACTCTTGTTAATTAAGCTCTCTTAACGATAAGAGCAGTTATTGATTTGTATTGTTTTTGAGTGTCGCTTCAAAATGACGTCATAAAATGCCGGGTTTTGTATTATTGTTGTTATTTGCTTTTATTGACATTTATATTTATGGTTGTTGTTGCTGCTGCTAATATTTTATATTTTTTTCTGCGTATCTTTATTATTCAGTTGACAAATGTTATAGAAATAAAAAGTGGCTCTATTTGTTAATATGTATGTATGTACTTTGTTGCTGTTGTTGTTGTTTTTAACACTCACTTTAATTTTTGTTGCTCATAATTATTTATGTACATACACACGTTATTTCTTCGTGTTATCTTAAACAATTAGTAAAGAACTTTTGATTTCTAAACAGTATATTTCAACACACATTTTATTATTATTGTTTTTTTTTCTTTCTTCCTTTCCTTTCATGACATTAAGTTCTATTGTTGTTAACTGAAATTAAGAAAATTGGTAAAAAAATACTAGTTTGAAAGATGCTCCATAATAATTTTCTAACTCATTTAATAGGTACGCCTACACAATATTTTATTCGTAGACGTTGATTTAATGTTTGCATGGTCCGTGGGGAATAAAAGGAACAACTCTTGCAACAACAACAAAAAATTTACTACTATACCTATACCTATAAATAAATATTTTAACGCAATGAATAAGAAATAAAAAAATTTTAAGCAGAGGCGGGCTCTGAGGCACATGATGCATCGGGAATTTTGTGGGTACAGGTAATAAAAAAAAGTTATTCCAAAGACCTATTTTAGATCAGAGATACATTTATTTTAGGCCTGCTATCAAATGCAACACTGGGCTGCATAATATGATTATTTAAAACTTCCTCTGCTGATCTTACTCGTTCATTGCATCAGTCATTTTTATGATTAGTTTTTTGTATTTATTTGCGCCTAAATATGCTTCAGTGTTGCATTTTCGGACAGTTGGCATATACAGTGCTGCCAATTGTTGCATTTTCGAACGTTATGCTCATAACATGGTCGAACAGGCACTTTATTATATTTATTCTATTTTTCAAAACATTGGCAGAACATTCAATTTAGACACACAAATCTTCCCTATTCCGTAACTATTTGTCAACATCAATGTCCAGAATATGTTTTCCTAAAATTTTTCTTTGAAAAGTTGAATCACATGAATTAAAATTCTAAAATAAAAAATATATAAACACTTTAATTAATAGGCAAAATAAAAATAAAACGAACTGCTTTGGACAACCTTAAAAAAACGACAACAATCGAGAAAAAAATTATATATACATATTCTTAAAATCTAATTCACAGAATATATTTCTATGTATTTGAAAAATTTTACCTTGAATTTTGTCAGTTAAAAATCTTATAAGCCTAAATTGTATTATAAAAATGATCATTTTAGACTATAAGCTGCCCTAAGAGAAATTGTGTTACCGGTTTCGTTCTTAGTGTTGGCAACCCCCTACAATTTGCAATTTTTTTTATAATTTCTATTATTTACACACATGTAAAGTTAAAAATTTAAGGACTATTTCATATCAAAAAAAAAATATTTTATAGTTGACAAATTTTGTATAGAAATTTTTTCAAAGAAGATTACACTTATAAAATATTTTTTATGAATTAAGCCTTTAAAATATGGCACACTAATTTTTTTAAAGTTTAATATATTCAACATGCAGAATTTTAGCTATGGACAGCACTTTTTTTATAAAAGCAATGTTGGCAGCACTGATTACATTTTGGAAAATCTTAGACAATATGTCAAATATAGCACTCCAAATCTTTTAAAGTTTAATATATTCCACATGCTGAATTTTACCTATAGTTTCTCTAATCGAAAGCACTTTTTTTACATGTATAAGCAATATTGGCAGCACTGTTTAAATTTTGAAAATTGTAACCAATATATAAAATATAGCACACCAAATCTTTTAAAGTTTAATACATTCAAAATTCATAATTTTACCTATAGTTTCTCTAATGGAAAACGCTTTTTTCATATAAGCAATGTTGGCAGCACTGTTTAAATTTTGAAAATCGTAACCCAAATGTAAATAACTTTCTGTGCGAATCACAATAACATTCATATTATTTATTTGACTTTAGATTTTTTTTTATTTCGGTTTATGCAACAAAATCTGGCTTGTGATCTTTCATTTATAATAAAACTTTAAAATAATTTTTGTTAAGACAGAAGTTCAGGATATACTAACTTTGCAGAGCATTTTAAATGCCACGCTGCATTTTTTTATCACCAGTTAGGTGCACATTTTATCAAAGTTTTTGTGTTCATTTATAAATTATATGTTATAAATTACAAACTATGTAACATTTTATATTTTTTTTTCTAAAAAAAAAAACTTCAAATAGGAGTGTTTTCAATATTAAAGCACATTTTCGTAACAGAGGGTAGATTAATTCCTAAGAAATTCATTATTTTCAAATGCCATAATGTTGCCATTTTTATTTAAAAGTGCAAAAAATTTTGCATACTTTTTTTTAGAAAAGAAAACAACATAAGTGAATTATTCAAGATATTTATTTTATTACACAAAAAAAATTTTAATTGTTCTTTTTATCTTTGTGCAATTTTATAAAAATAAATGCCAAGTTGAAGATTTTTTTTAAATTGGAATTTTAGCCGGCTTTCAAAAAGCAAAATACCTTCATTTTAATCACTATCTTTATGTAAAACGATTTGAATAAATTTTATTTTTTGTTTATATATCGACAATATCGAGTTAATCCTCCTTATTCCGTAATTATTTGTCAACGTCACGTCAAGACAATATGAAAAATAAGACATCTGAATACTATTTTTGCTCGGCTCTTAATTATTTTTAACAGTCTCTTATTAAATTTTAGGCCTTGGAAAATAATCGGAAGCTGTTAGCGGTAATTAGTTGTTGCGCCCAACCAGAATGTAACGACCCTGACGTGACATTGACAAATAGTTACAGAATAGGAGTAATTATTCATTGTCTGTCTGCATCGCTAAACGATTTTATGGCAAAATTAATTTTTATGCTGTTTTTGTACTTTTGCTAAATATTTTGAACTGGACAGCCCAGACAGACTTCAAGAATATATCAGGATATCTCAGGAATCCTTCATGTATAGATATGAATTCTTTGCTTCAATCGTTTAATAATTTTAATTAATTAAACTATTTCCCACTTCACATTCGTAATTCGTTTGGAAAGTTTTTCTTTAAGTTCTTAGCTTTCCTTAATTTTTACTGATTCATAGGATTATTTTTTTTATGTTTTATATAATTTACCTTTTTCTATTTTAATTTTTTTTTTAATTTTATACCTTTGCTATTTATTCTTTTTGCATATCTATCTCATTGTTTTGCTATACGTTAATTATATATTTTATTTTTATGAAATTCATTCACGTAATAATTTGTTTTAACACTAAATATTCACTAAGTTTTTAATAATAATTAGAGATGACAATTGAAAAGCAATTGAAAAAAAATGACATGACTTTATCATAAATTAAATTAAATTTGCAAATGACTAGGGCTTAAAGAACTACCAAAGGCCGTTAGCAGAAATTTATCATTATTCGAGATCTTCTATTATTCCATTTGATTCAAAGAACTTTATAAATATTTGATTATTTTTTTTATCTTGGACCAGCATTCAGAGTATGACCCCTACATATGCAGTGCATTTCGCGGCATCTAGAAAGTAGGGGAAATAATATTGAGGGGATAAATGAAGAAAGATGAGGAGACTCATTACTTCGCCGGCTAATTTTTGCTACAGGACCGACGAAGGGGGTTGCTGTTACTGTGCTTTATCTAGTTTTAACGTTAAATTTGTTAAATAAAATATTACGCTTATTTGTCAAATTTCCATACAAAACTTTTCAAATAATAAATTTATAAACATAAAATATTTTTTTGAATGAATTGAGCCTTTAAAATTTAAGTAAACAATTATTTCGGTAATGAAATTCAGATTTTTCGGCTCCTTTAACAATTCTCGACAACTGTTGAATTAGTTTATATGGACCTATTTGCAGGCTTTGATATTTTAATATATTTAAAATACACACGAGTACTAATGATGAAAGTGTAGCGGCTTTCGAAAGCTGCTATTCTGCTCTGCTGTGTAAAAACTGGGGGGTTACTGTGTAATTCGATTCGAAAAGAAAACTGTTCGAATTTGTGTACTATTAACATTGAGATTCGAAAGCAATTGCTATCGAATCGAATTACACAGTAACCCCTTCTGATGTTAACTTTCCTTTCATATTTGTCTGAATTTAAATCATTTAAATCGAATTTTCGAACAATTAGCCTATCAATCAAATTTGAACATCTCTTGATTAAGTCTCAATATATTTAACACCAGGTTTGGAAGATACTAAATTTAACCGTTTCTATTGCACAATTTTAAACTTAATTAAATTGTAGTGTTATGAAGTCGCAGTACCTATAGGCCTATGAGTCTAATTTTGAAACACAATATTTATGCAAAAACTTAGCTCCGCCATATATTTTAAACACTTGACTAATTCTAAAGTAATAAATCTAAAAAGGCTGATTTTACAATTTAGGTACATAATAAATAAGCAAAAATTATTAGAAATATTTTTTGAAGCTGAACCAAACATGTCATTGCATGCCTTGCAGTTCCTGAAGAATTTGTTTCGCTGGCTGGTGAAATATACATGTGCTAATTTCTTCCACTAAATTTTATTTTCTTTTAAAAATTTTAAGTGCATTTATATTGTTTTATAGCATTTCAAATATATACATACACATCTTTTTATTTAAAATTATAAAATATTTTTTAACACATATTTTTAACCATTGGTTTTATAATTTTATCTAATTAAGTATAATTTTAAGTTGGTATTATATTTTTTTACATGTGCTTAGATATTTATTTTCTTTAATTCAATTATCGTTTTATATATGTATATAAATTTTATATGTGTTTTTTTTTATTTATTCAGTTTATTAATGGCCGATGTTACCATTTTACTTAAGAGTCTTTTTAAACACTTTTTAAGGTTTCTTTTTTTAAATTATATTCCACAGAAATTTAATATTCATACAAATTTTATTTTAGTTGTAAAAACATAAAATAAACACTATTTCCTAATTTTTCTAGTTGCAATTTTTATTACTTTTTCCAAGTTTACATGTTTTATTATGATCATTTCTTTTTGAAATTTCCAAATTTTTTTAATGATTTTATTTCTTATGAAAATAAACAAATCACGCTTACGCACAAACACATGCACGTTGGAGCACAAACGCACAAGTTATAAAAGCCCACACGCTGCTCATAAACAACGACTCATCTTTATTTTAATTTTAATGGTAAAATAAATTATTTAAGCAAAATAAAATAGATAAATACCCGTTCGTACACAGTTGATTTTCACCAAAATTATTAGATTTATTCAATAATATTTTTACAAAGATTTTATTCTTTTAATAATTTTCTTTTTTGTGAATTTTTTTTCTTTTTTCTATTCATACAAAAAAAACTTTAACGTTCCTTTACCGCTTTGAAGCAAAAATGTAAAAAGGCTGTGCAGTGCTCAGCGCCTGTTCACAGACTGAAATTGTACATTTACTCTGTGGCTCTCAATTACCAAAAACCATTTCTTGTGTTAAGATAACGTCATCTGTAAAGAAACGGCAACACACACACACACACTCCACACAAGCTCTAACATGAAAGCACAACAGTAAGCAAACAGACTTGAAAACACAAATGTAAAAACAAAAAGGAAAAAAGACTCATTTTTTACACCAACAAACACCAAACAGATTGAAAAGCAAAAACAAAACGAACAAAAAAAAACTACACAAGCACAAACCATGAGAAATATCTGTTAATATTTTGGAGCACTCTTACTCAATCACATAGGGTGACCATTTCACTTGTTTTGCAGATAATTTGAGAAAGTGTTAAGTGGTGGCTAAGCTATGACGTTGCTTCAAAAACTATTGCAAACAATTTGTAGCGTAATTCGAGCAATATATATATATATTGTTTCTTCTGTTTCAATAATATATATAATTTAAAAATAATTGTTGTTTGCTTTTATTGACCTTTTCTTATATATGTATTTTAGAATGATTGAGCTCGAGGTCGTTTTTGTAATTGTTATTCCTGATGATGTCAACAAATTGTTGACGAAATATCGAATAAAATAGAAAAATTATAACGATTTTTACAAAAACGACCTCGAGCTCAATCATTCTAAAATACATAATTTAAAAATATATAACAAGTCCGGGCAAGCATTTCCATTTCGTTCCATGTGTTGCAGTACATATATGAACCGATTCCATACGCAATACGTCAATATATCAAAACTTACTGCCTATTTCTCATTGTCGAATGAATTCTTTCTTTCGTATAAATAATTTTGAAACAAAAACAATTTATAAAATTTTGTTTTTGTTTTAAGTATATTTGTACGAAAGAAGGAATTCGTTCGACAATGAGAAATAGGCAGTTAAACCCCCAAATTACACAAAAAAAAATGTGTATGAACCCCGGTAATCATAAAATTTAAAATGAGTTTGATATGTATATTAATAAAAAATTTTCATACAAAATTTTCTTAAAACAGATTTCAAATACGTTTTAATTTTTTTTTTTTTAATATGGGGGTTAGAATATATTTTAAACAATTTTTGTATGAAAATTTGTTAAAAATATACAAATTCATTTTATATATTCATTTTATATACATATATTTTATATATTATTCGGGCGATATATGTACATTATCTATCTGCTCGTATTTTTAGTTCAACTCATATACATGGGTATTTTAGACAGGCTGTTGCCCTATTTTGATTTTAAATCCAGATACTAAACATGTAGGGCAAATGTTTTCTTTCACATGGTTTTCATTTTTTGCATCGATCAATAATATTTGCCTCCAGTACGAGGTCTTTCAAGCATATTTTTCTCTATCCTAAACATAGATTTTTGTATTGCTAAACATTTTTTGGCAACATGCTCTCTTTCTTGAGGTAGTTGTATGTTTACATACATTTTAATTTGGTCCCGGCTGTAACACATTGAATGTATAATTCATGAAAAGTATTTAATGTTTATTAACTGCCAAATTTTGTTTAGGAATCTGTATTATTACAGATTATTACATTTGAAATTAGATATTGAACTACGTATCGTTGAAGGGAAACATTAAAATTTATTGATTTTCATTTCAACATTCTGCAATAATGATTTCCATAAAAATTTTAAAATATAGCCAGTGACTATAATGCATTTGATTTGAGCATCTGAAACTCACTACTTTTTTAAGATATTTGTGACTTAATATATTATTTGCATTTACATATACTATATATGCCACATATATAATTTGTGGTACACTTTTAGATATCTTATCGTCCTTCAATTTTGATAAAATATATTTATTTTGAAAGATATTGTGACGTAGAAATGCTAAATATAAATATTTATGCTAACTTCTTACTATAAAACTGGTGAAACCGAGTGTAAAAATAATCAACAAAATCTTTCTTTAAACGCCATATAATCGAACTTAGACAACTAGGTAATCCTGGGTTACATACTATATCCAATATCGACACTAAAGCATTCATTTTGCTTTTGCAATATGTGATGCAAAATTTTTTTGTAGATTGCTATATTTGGAGTCCACAATATCATATTCGAAATTAATAGTGTGTGCTGTTGGCTGAAGTAGTAGAACACGAGATTATAAAGCGGTGGGTCCTGAGTTCAACCCCGCGCTGAGTCATGAAATATTGTGTTGAATTCTTCCGATCAGCATCAGTGCGCATGGTTGTGTTAGTTGTTGCCTGCCTGTTTCAATGATGAAGGCATAGCACTGTCCACTGCACATAAATGGCAGCGACTGACACGATCATGTACTAAAAAGCAGAGTAACAGCACCCACCTTCGTCGGCCATGTAGCGAAATATTAGCCAGCGAAGTAAAAAGGTTGAAATAGCTACACAAAAATTCTCTAACTTCTCATCTTTCTTCATCTGTCCCCTCAATACTATCCGCTCCTTGCTAGTTCCGGCGCAATGCACTGCATATCTAGGGGTCATCCCCTGAGTGCTGGTCCGAGATAAAAAATATATATATGTATATGTACATCATTATAGGCGATTAAATATTCACTGAAAATCACATTACTTATTTATGACAAACAGATGACGTATTCCTTTTGTTTGAAGTACAGGGCCGCATGATATTAAACTTTTTTAAAAGAGTAGGTATAAAATAAGCTGTAAACTGAAAAACATTAACATTAATCCCCAATATATACAACGAAATAATCGCATACATATAAGTTTTTCACTTTCTGATATTATTCCATTAACTGCTATTTTATTGATCCGTTTGGGCTGTAATTGAAGTTATTAAATGGGAATTCCATTATGTATTCTATATTGGTTTTTGGAAATGACAGAGTATCGGCAGACTATACTTAGTATTTTTGGAACTATTTTCAAAACACCATTTTTATAAATAAAATATGTTGGGTTATTTTGATGAATCTTAAAAATACGTTCATATCACATGTTTAAGTTATTTGCTTATCAAGCTCAGTCTACAACTTAAAAGATATGGTCACCCAATTAAAGAGCAAAACAAAACAAAAAGAAAAGAAATCTCATGTTAAATAAGAACAAGCAATAGCAAAAAAAAAAACTACTACAACCAGTTTTATTGCAGCAGTAGTTGTGCTGTGTATGGCCCCCTCAAGACACAATATAAAATCAGCAGCAACAACAACAACAATAACAGCCACACACTCAATACAAAAGGAAACACAAACAAAAATAACAATGAAAACGAATGAATATCCCTTCCAATGTTTTGCAGACAGTAATTTTATTTCTGTTGCTTTTAAAATTTATCTATTTTTTGCTCAAGTACTTGAGCTTGGGTAAATGTGCAGCAGGCTCTCGTTGCCTTTTTAACCACAATTATTTCGTTAACTTTAAAATAGCAAAGAAAATTCAAAGAGCACACCGAATCACAAGTAATAAGAGCACATGAAATTTATCTAAACAAAATGAAAGAGAAAATTTTTAACAGAAAATATGCTCCACTTTAAAGACGTTCTGCACAAGAGCAAAATAATCCAATTGGAGTTCTGTCGTTTCTACTCAGTGGAAATTATGGTAAAAAGGCAAGCGCATGGTATGAAAGTTAATTATTTCAATTGAATGGTACAAATTTATTGCAATAATTAAGTAATTAAGCATTTTTCACGGTAGTAAAAAATATTAAAACACTGAACTCTAAAATTGTTTGTTGTTTGCCGTTTTTGCGATTAAACATACAGCGTAAATTTGTATTCATATGTTCAGGTACATACAAATAAACATATTTACATCGATATGTATGTAAGCTGGTGGGCATATATTTTCATTTCGTTTTTCAAACGAAACCATGTGTTTTTTCAGCAATCTTCTTTTTCTTGTTTAATCTGAAATTTGAAAGAGAACTTAACTTCTCTTAAAATTTGAAGCACACGTTTTAACAGAAAGTAGACTTTTTAACAGAATATCAATTTCTTGTTAAAATTGGGTTTGAATGGGAAATCGGAAAATATAAGTATGCTGCCACATTAAAGCAAATTTTTCTGTATAAAATTTAGCAAATGCATAAAGTTTTCGAAGAAAATAAACAATCTGTAGCTGCAATTTTTCAAAATAAATATGGGATTTGAAACAACATACTTTTTTTGTTCACGCACGCTTCCGCTGAATTAGCTGACATTTAATCACTTCAGGAACGAGTTATATAACAATTGATTTTTTTTAAAGCCTAAGCAGCATTCACGAATTACATATTTCTGTTAGCATCAGTCACGCTTAATTCAAGCGTGACTTACGTCAACGTAATCATGCCTTTGGCATGAGAGTAATATAGGTATATAACAGTAAAAATGCTATATTCGGCTATTTAACCTTAACAATCACTCACGCCTAATGCACGAGTGACTCACGCCAACCCATTCACGACTTTGGCATGAACGTAATATATATAAAAGCCAAAACTATTATATTCGACTGTTCCGAATGATATATACCATTCACCTTCACTCACGCGTAGTGCACGCGTGACTCACGCCAACCCATTCACGGCTGTGGCATGAACGTAATAAATATAAAGGCAAGAATGCTATATTCGACTGTTCAGAATGATATATACCCTTCACCTTCACTCACGTCTAATTCACGCGTTTTCCAACCCAATCACGGTTTTGGCATGAACGTAATATATATAAGGGCATAAATGCTATATTCGGCTGTAGCGACTGATATATATACATACTTCACTCACGCCTAATACACGCGTGACTCACGCCAACCCATTCACGGCTTTGGCATGAACGTAAAGGCAAAAATGCTATATTCCACTGTTCAGAAAGATATATACCCTTCACCTTCACTCACGTCGAATTCACGCGTGACTTGCTCCAACCCAATCGCGGTTTTGGCATGAACGTAATATATATAAGGGCATAAATGCTATATTTGGCTGTAACGACTGATATATATCTACCCTTCACTCACGCCTAATACACGCGTGACTCACGCCAACCCATTCACGGCTGTGGCATGAACGTAATATATATAAGGGTATAAACGCTATATTGGGCTGTGTCGAATGATATATACCCTTCACCTTCACTCACGCCTAATTCACGCTTAGCTCACGCCAACCCAATCACGGTTTTGGCATGAACGTAATAAATATAAGGATATAAATGCTATATTCGGCTGTAACGACTGATATATACCCTTCACTCACGCCTAATACACGCGTGACTCATGCCAACCCAATCACGGTTTTGGCATGAACGTAATAAATATAAGGGTATAAATGCTATATTCGGCTGTAACGACTGATATATACCCTTCACTCACGCCTAATACACGCGTGACTCACGCCAACCCATTCACGGCTTTGGCATGAACGTAATAAATATAAGGATATAAATGCTATATTCGGCTGTAACGACTGATATATACCCTTCACTCACGCCTAATACACGCGTGACTCATGCCAACCCAATCACGGTTTTGGCATGAACGTAATAAATATAAGGATATAAATGCTATATTCGGCTGTAACGACTGATATATACCCTTCACTCACGCCTAATACACGCGTGACTCACGCCAACCCATTCACGTCTTTGGCATGAACGTAATATATATAAAGGCAAAAATGCTATATTCCACTGTTCAGAAAGAACAGTCACTTCACCTAATTCCCGCGTGACTTGCTCCAACCCAATCACGGCTTTGGCATGAACGGAATAAATATAAGGGCATAAATGCTAGTCTCGGCTATACCTAATCTCTAATTCCATACCTGGAACCATCTTTTTTAGATATTTCTGATTTTCAATTCTAATTCATTTCTTTCCAAAATATATATAAAATATATTTAATCACAATAGAAAAAAATTAGTTTTATTCTAAAAAAAGGTTTAAATTTTTCAGCTCTGGAGCTGCCTTTTTGACTTTTCTTCCCGCTTAATTTCTTACAGAATCATCAATTATGTTTAATATATAAAGAAAAATTTACTGTACAAAAAAAATTTCAATTGCCCAACCCTGGAATATTTTTTGCTGATTTTGATGTTGTTTGATTTGTAAGTCCAATTTAATTTTTCCTGGAGTATAAAATAAATTTAATCAATAAAAAAATATTATAATAATAATTTTTATTAGCTACTTTTATGTATGTATATGTATAACAAAAAAATAAGTATAAGTTTTCCAGCTTTGGAACAATATTTTGAATTTTACTGATTTTCAATAGCAATTTGTTTAAGATTATTTCCAAACATTAATCCAACACTGAAATAGCTTTATTACGTTTTCTGGGCCGTCGAAAACCGATTTCATGTACAGACAGGCGAACGTCGCTTTATCGACTTCCCTGCTCATAAGGACGCAGATTATATATACTTTATGGTGACCCATTTTAATATTGTGGAAACTAAAATACTTCCAATTTTTTTTTTAAGACAGCACAGGGTCAAAACCGGTCCGTTTGAAAACCAAATTTGATGTGGGATGACATTTACCTAAATGTTGCATGTTTTCCATAAACAGCATGCATTTGATTTCTATAAATAGTATGTATTTGAATAAAATATCTCTTTAAAACTTCAAAGTTTTTATTGTCCACATGTGCCTATTCCATTGTTGTGATTGACAACAAGTTTTCATATTTTCAATTTCTTAAAACGCCATATAATGCCACCGACGTCTTCTCATAAACTACACTTCATAAGGTGGGTGCGGACTATCAATTTGCACATTCACTATTTCATTCAATCGTTCACTTTCGCTGAATGTTAATCGGATTTTTTATTGCTTCCATTTCGGCCTATATGTCAAACGATCATGAGAAACTGTTAGTATTTTGTAGCGTTTAACTTCATTTCAAATAACTAAATTTATAGATTTATTGCCAACAATCGTCTCTGGCTGGCTCTCTTTCTTATTGATATAAAGATCGTATTAGAATCTGTGTTAGTGAGACAAAAATAGTGCCAGAGAAATTTCTGTTTTTTTTTGTTTTCTTTGTTTCCAGTTCAGTAAAATATAAAATATATTTTATTGCATTTCGACCGTTTTGTAGGCATACACAAACACACGCCTGTGGATGCTGACGCAGTTTCCTGGTTTTTAACTTTATTCTCTGTTTTTGTGTGGGGGAGATTATAAGGCCAAGAAAATATATATATTTTTTTTCACTATTTTTAGAAATGAATTTTAGATATACAAGACTCGTACGACAAGCAATAATAGATATATAGAGAGTAGTTATCGATATGCTAAAGTGTCTATAGGAAATGAATCGAAAATATTTTGATATTTTTTATTATTATTGTCAGTTGCGGCATTAAACTGTTTAATCGCATAAATTTTATTTATTAAGTAAATTTAAAGGCTTTTCTTACTAACTTCATGTCAAAAATTTGGAAAAGCCATTTATATTGTGCTTATCTACACTGAAATACCTTTCGAACAACATATCATGCATCTGTTTTAGTGCACAGTAAGATACTTAAAAGTGTACCACAAAATATGCTTATCTTAAAAAAAAAATTATTTTTTATAAAATTTTTAAAAATTCTTTTAGTCAAATTATACTGTGCCGTAAATATCGTATATTATTTAGAATTGTTCTTATATTTTAAACTTGAAAAAATTCTACTTTTTACATAAAATATTTTTCAATCATAATATCTTAGAAGTTAGTGTAAAAAATATTTTCTTCAGTTTAGAAAAATATTATTTTTAGTTTTAAAAATAGAAAAGAATCTGTAAACATCGTTTCTCTATTAAATTATTTTTTATAAAATTTAGCATCTGTTTTACTTAACTGAAACAACAACTAGCTAAAATACCATAATTTTTTCCAATAAAATTTGTGTGGATTTTTTTAGAAAACTTTTATAATTTCAAAATAAATAAAAATTTTTAAAAATATTTTTAAAATTCTTAAAACGAAATTTCTAAATTTTTAAACAAATTTTATAATGAAGAAAAATTTATAATATTCTAATTTCAATAATTTTGTATAAAGTTTTTTATGATTCTTTTAGTAAAATTTTCTTATAATATTTTTTTCATAAACATTTTCATAACTTTTTAAATAAAATTTCTGTGAATTTATTTAAAAAATAAACTTTTATGGTTTAAAAGAGGAAAATAAAATTTTTTAAATATATTGTTATAATTCTTAAAACAAAATTTTGTAATTTTTAAACAAAGTTTATAATGAAAAAAAATTTATAATCATCTAATTTTAATAATTTTTTACAAAATTTTTTAATAATTCTTTTAGTAAAATCATGTTATATTTTTTTATAAAAAAATTTATAAATTTTTAAGTAAAATTTGTGTACATTTTTTTTATAAAAATTTTTATAATTTAAAAAAAAAATTTTTTGTAAATTTTTTATAATTCTTAAAACAAAATTTTGTAATTTTTAAAAAAATTTTCTAATTTTAATAATTTTTTATGATTCTTTTAGTAAAATTGTGCTATAATATTTTTCATAAAATTTTAATAACTTTTTTAATAAAATTTGTGTAAATTTTTTCATAATTAAAAAAAAAAAAAAAAATTTTAAAAAATATTTTTATAATTTTTAAAACAAAGTTTTGTAATTTTTAAAAATATTTTATATATAAAAAAAAATATAATTTTCTAATTTTACTTAAGTAAAATTTTGTTATAATTTTTTTATAAAAATTTTTATGACATTTTAAAAATAATTTTTTGTAAAATTTAAGAAATTTTTTAAAAAATTTTTAAAATTTTTAAAATGAATTGCAGCCTAATTTTAATAAAAAATTTAATTAATAACAGCCTTAGAAAACAAATTTGTGTACAAAAATTTGCCTTATAAATCTGTTATATATCAGATATATTTTTTATAAACTTTTTATTAAAAATTTTTGGTGGCATAAGATTTGATTCAGAGTTCAAGAGGAAATATTGGATTCCAGTAGAATATTTTTGTATGATACTTTTTAAAAATACTTACGAGTCAGAAAAATTCTTTAAGCAAGGTTTTGGTTAAATTTTTTTTGATAATTAATACTAAAATTTATTTCAAAATTATTTTTTTTTTGCCATACAAATTCCGTAAACAGATATACGAAAAATAAAATTCAACTTTCAAATCAAATAAAATCAATAATCTTTTCATTTTACGATATTTTCGTTAGTATTTTTGAGACCTATAAACATTGAATTCCAAAGAGACTTTGTGTTTTTTGAAAATTAAACTATTAAATGTCACTCTATTAAATTAATTTAAAATGGCTGTCACACTTCACATAGAAATAAACCACCTCCTCGTAGTTTACAATATTTAAAATTTATAAATTATAATTTTTCCCAACTGCCAAAGAATGTGTTTTGAAAATAATTTTTAAATAAGCAAAAACGAAGGGAGGCTAAGGAAAATTTTCTTTTGTATCTGATATATTTTAAAAACAAAGACAGACCACTCAGTTTCATATGGAAATAGAAAAGCAACAAAACTATAAACCTATTAAAAGCAACAACAAAAACCGTCTAAATAATATGAAAAAAGTTTAAATTGATTTTTGGTGTTTCTATTTTTTTTTCTTTTTCATATTTACGTGCGAGTATCTTCTTTATATTTGCACCATTTTTGATTTTTCTATCTATTGGACTGACAAGCACACAGACAGACAGACAGACAGACAAAAAGGCAGACAGTCAGTCATGAATTTGTATTTAGTTTTTATTTCACTCTTTGATGCACACAAGCCAGAACAGAACGTGCGTTCCTTTCTTTCTTTTTGGAATACCACGTCGTTATGCCGATGCAGGCAACAACTATTCTTAACGCCCCCGCAATGTTTTCATTTCAATGTTGGACTTGTATGCGAACGTACCAACTATGAAATTCTCGCCGCTCTCACTAGACTGTTTTTCTGTTTTCTTTTTTGTTGCTGTTGTTGTTTACTAATAATAGATTGATTTACATTCTTTTTACTTTCAACACACCACAACAATCTATTTTTCCAATTAGACAGAAATTTCTTATTATTGTTGCTGTAATTGAGAACAGAGATACTGAAGGAATCTTGTACACACTTTCATACAAGACATAAGAAATTATTGTTTATGAACAAGAAACTGCAGTAACAACAAAAGCATGCAAATTGCCTAAAAAAATATTTGACAAATTCTTAAAAAAAATATATGTACATATATAAGTGAATTTTCAAAAAAAAAAAAATTAAAATAAATAATAATAATATATATAGACAAGCATTTTTTTTATTATGGAGCTTAAGAAAGTACAGTGAAGGCAAAAATGTGTTAAATATTTTTATACCCTCCAAAAAAGAATTTGTCATTCCGTTTGTAACGCAGCGAAATATCCCTCTAAGACCGCATAAAGTATATATATTATTGATCAGTGATGAAATCTAAGACGATCTGAGCATGTCCGTCCGTCCGTATGTGGAAATCACGATTCAGTCCAAACGAGAAGAGCCAGACACTTGAAATTTGGTCTTAAAGGATGGCACAGCTCAAGTTCGTAAATGGACTAAATCGGGCCAGAGGGAAACAAGTTCCCCCAAGAAGAACTAAACCAACCTCTAAAAAACAACATAATTTTTAAAGTTTTTTTTTGTAATTTTGTTAAGCAAATGATATATTTTTATGTCAGAGAAGGTCCAACTTGGAGCCATAAAAAAATATTATTTTTGGACTCCGCCCCCTTTAGTGGGCATTATTATATGCAAAATGTGTTCAAAAATTTAACAAATTGTTTTACGTAAGGCTACATTCCTCAACAGAACATTCTTAAGTTTTAATGATGAAGCTGAGACGTAACCTGGTACTCCTCTGCCCTACCCCCTTCTCTCCTTTGCCTTCTAAACCTTCAAAGAAAAATATGATATAATAAAAAAATTAATTTATGTGTGTGAAGATAAATATGCCGAGTTATATATGTTTTGACGTAAGCAGTTACGAAGTGAGGTTAAACAAGTTATGACGTAACGAAATGGCAATCAGTGAAATTTTTTTTGTATAAAAATCCACATTCATAAACAACATGATTTTGGGAGTGTCTTCTATCCCATACATTATTTTGTATATACTGGCCATGCATGCCAACTCCTTATTTGGCCACTGGCGGCAAAATCCCTCCAAGATCACACACACTCTCATGGCTTGTAAATTGGCCTTTCATGGCCTGTAAATATTTTCACAAAATGCTCAAAAAATTTATTAAATATGGATTTTCTTAAAAAAAACTTCACTGTTTGCCATTTCGTTACGTCATAACATATTTAACTTCACTACGTTGTTTCGTAACTGCTTACGTCAAAACATGTTCAACTTGGCATATTTTTATCTTCACTCACATAATAAATTTTACATTTAATTATCCCAAATATTTATTTTTAGAGTCTTATGGCAAAGGTGAAATGTCCTTCCCAGAGAGACCCCGCCAAAATACAGTTTTAATACCCTCCAAAAAGAATTGGACCAAATAAAGTATATATATTCTTGATCCGTGAAGTCTAAGACGGTCTAACAATGCCCATACGTTCGTTTGTGGAAAACATGCTATAGTCTATTTTTCGACCACGCCCCCTTTAGTGGGCGTTAACATACGATATTATATGTAAAAATAGTGTAAATATTGAAACATTTTTATTCCTTAAGCCTTTAAGAAGCTGAGATATTCTCTGATCTTGCAGAGGTGAAACGTCTGCCCCGCGGCCCTTCCCGGAATGACTCTCTCAAAATAGAGATTTAAAATTGGGTACGGAGATGTCTTCAAGGAACTCTGTCCCACCACTCAGTTAAACTTTTTAAATTTACTTACTAAATATTTGGAGGGTATTTAAGATTCAACCCGGTCGAATATAACGATTTTACTTGTTTCAATTTGTTAACTCGGAAAAAAACAACACAATTATCTATAAAATTTACTAAGAAGGAAATTTTTCAGTAACAAAACTTTTTAAAGAAAATTTATATTTATTGAAAGTTTCTGCTGAATTGTGATTTTCTATATAAAAAAAGGAGAAAATTAAAGTACTTAGACACCTTTCGCGATATTTCAAATATATTGCACATCGATCAGAAAAAGATTCATAAACTTTACGTGTTAATTGTTAGAAGTAAAAGAGGAGAGCTCGAACTGCTGGCTGGCTGCCTGGCAGCCTATTAAATTGTATGGCATGATGTAGAACAGCAAAATATACTGCCAAACAGCTTAAAATGCTGTTGGTTTTTTTCTTCTAACACAGATCATTAACTGAGAAAGAAACAGATCACGAACTACGGAAAACTTGTTTAAACGGATAGTAATTTTTTCTTCGTTTAACTTATAGAAGAAATATAAAACACAAGTAGAAAAAAACCGATTTTGTAGTCGTACTAAATTTTAAATGCCAGCCAGCCTGCGTTTCCATGACTATCGGCATTTTTAAGCTTTCAATATTAGAGCTGCGCGCATGCACAGACGAGGTTTATTGTGTTTTGCTTGGATGCTGAGACCAAGTGACTGACCGACAGTCAAACGGACAGTTTAGTAACGACATGGGTTAAAAAGCTTAAGTTCATAACACAAAACTATCAACATGTTTATTTATGTACTCGCACTGGGCATAGAGAATATCATTTAATTTTTTTTTTGAAGAACATGCAGGCAGACAAGGCAAGAGCAGACCAGCCACACAGCATCGTAATAAAAAGGCGCAGCAGACTTTTTAGTAGACCGGCCACGACACTGCGCTTAAAATCTGTACAACAACTTTTGATTTTTGTTGCAACCGGTTTAAAGAACTACTTTTAGTTTTTTTTTTTTTTGTTCATATATTTTTTTCTTTTTCATTTATCGCAGTTCGATTTGTTTTGTTTTTAATTCTCGCTCTCCACTCGTGCTTTTGTATCTTATGGATTGCTGCTGTCTGCATTGTTCTCTGTGTTATTTAAAATGTTGTTTTGTGAAATACCTAAAATGCTGTGACTTGAAGCAGGCAGGCAGGCAGGCAGCCAGCGTCTAGTAAATGGACAGACCAAAAAGAACGACTTTATATTTTTAGGGTCTGTTTTCTTTTCAGTTTCGTTTTATTTGCAGTTGCTTTTTAAGATTTTGCAAAAACTTTTATACAATAAAATTGAATTTGTGAAAGTCGTTTTATTTATTTCTTTCTTTCTGTACAATTTTTGTTTCACTTATAGTTTCTTAAGGTTGCTTTTTCACTTTTTAAACCTGGTTTTGTTTAAGGCTTCGCTAAAACAAACAATATGATTAACAAAACTTGGCTGCAACTAAATGGAGTCTGTGGCCTGCATAAGTACAAGTATTTGACCAGTTTTATTTTAAATTGAAATTAATTTTAAAGGTCAAAGAGCAGTTATACTTTGTTATTATGATTTATGTACATGTTTAAAAATCAATGCTACTTTTGGAAACCAGAATGCGGGATAAATTAAAATCAAGGATAAAATGATTTTAAATATCAGATTTAAATATATTTAGACACGTTATGGATACACGTTTCATTGCATAAGCATTTGCATATTCATTTATGCCCAAGAACAGATACGTTATATTTCTACATGTTTAACCTTTTTTTTTTGGTAATATCTTCTCATCAAGAAACTAATTCATAAATAATTTGCATATTTTTTCGAAAAATTTTTTATAAAATATTTTTGTTATCGAAAAATTTTTTCTATTGAAAAGTTTTTTATAAAAAAAGTTTTATACAAAGTTTTTTATAAAAAACTTTTGTTTTCTGTAAAAAATGTTCTATAAAAAATGTTTGCTATCGAAAAATTTTTTATAAAAAATGTTTGCTATCGAAAAATCTTCTAAAAAAAATTTTTGCTATTGAAAAATTTTCTATAAAAACTTTTTGCTATTGAAAAATTTTCTATAAAAACTTTTTGCTATTGAAAAATTTTCTATAAAAATGTTTGCTATCGAAAATCTTTCTATAAAACATTATTTCTATCGAAAAGTTTGTTATAAAAAATTTTTGCTATAGAAAAATTGTCTATAAAGCATGTTTGCTATTTAAAAATTTTCTATAACACATGTTTTCTATCGAAAAATTTGCTATGAAAAATTTTTGCTATCGCAAAATTTTCTATAAAAAACTTTTGCTATCGAAAAATTTTCTAAAAAATATTTTTGCCTTCGAAAAAATTTCTATAAAAAATTTTTGCTATTGAAAAATTTTCTATTAAAAATATTTGCTATCGAAAAATTTCCTATAAAAAATGTTTGCTATCGAAAAATTTTCTCTAACAATTCTTTGCTATCGAAAAATTTTCTATAAAAAATTTTTGCTATTGAAAAATTTTATATAAAATATTTTTGCTATCAAAAAATTTTCTATAAAATATGTTTGCTATCGAAAAATTTTCTATAAAACATGTTTGCTAACGAAAAATTTCCTAAAAAAATGTTTGCTTTCTAAAAATTAAAAAAAAAAATTTTGCTATCGAAAAATTTTCTAAAAAAAATTTTTGCTATCGAAAAATTTGTTATAAAAAGTTTTTACTATTGAAAATTTTCTATAAAAAATGTTTGCTATCGAAAAATTTTATATAATATATGTATGTTTCCTATCAAAGAATTTTCTGAACAAATTTTTGTTTTCGAAAAACATTCTGTAAAAAATTTTTGCTATAAAAAAAATTTCTATAAAATATGTTTTCTATAAAAAATGGTTGCTACCGCAAAATTTTCTATAAAAAATGGATGCTATCGCAAAAGTTTCTATAAAAAATTTATGCTATCGAAAAATTTAAAAGAAAAAATTTTTGCTATCGAAAAATTTAAAAGAAAAAATTTTTGCTATCGAAAAATTTTCTATAAGAAATGTTTTCTATCGAAAAATTTTCTAGAAAAAATGTTTGCTATCGAAAAATTTTCTGTAAAAAATGTTTGCTATCGAAAAATTTTCTGTAAAAAGTTTTTGCTATCGAAAAATTTTCTGTAAAAAGTTTTTGCTATCGAAAAATTTTCTGTAAAAAATTTTTGCTATCGAAAAATTTTCTGTAAAAAATTTTTGTTATCGAAAAATTTTCTGTGAAAAATTTTTGCTATCGAAAAATTTTCTGTAAAAAATTTTTGCTATCGAAAAATTTTCTGTAAAAAATTTTTGCTATCGAAATATTTTCTATAAAATATATTTGCTATCGAAAAATTTTCTATAAAAAATGTTTGCTATCGAAAAATTTTCTATAAAAAATGTTTGCTATCGAAAAATTTTTTATAACAAATGTTTGCTATCGCAAAATTTTCTATAAAAAATGTATGCTATCGAAAAATTTACTAGAAAAAATTTTTGCTATTGAAACATTTTCTATAAAAAATGTTTGGTATTGAAAAACTTTCTATAAAAATTTTTGCTATCAAAAAATTTTCTATACAAAATTTTTGCTATCAAAAAATTTTTTATAAAAAATTTTTACTATTGAAAAAAAATTTTTTTGTCAATGATAAATTTTTAATAATCGATTAAATTTCCTAAAAATATTTTGTCAACATATTTACTATAACAAAGACCATCAAATTTTTTCTATAAAAATTACCATCCATCATAAAATTTTAATAATAAATTTTTTGATTGCTGATTCTCCGACGAAATGTTGAGTTTTTATATAAAAAATGAATATTTAAATTTTTTTTTTTTAAATATTGTTGTATTATTCTTAATTATTGCCTAGAAGAAGACATACAAAGGAAATCGAAATATCATATAATAACATATTACAATTTCTTTTTTAAAAAAGTGACCTAAATAAAAGAAAAACAAATAATTTTAATTAATTTTATTTATCGGCAATATTCTACAAAATGTTTTTCATTAAATAATTGTATGTCAAAATTTTTCTTTAAAAATTGTTTGCATTAACAAACTAAAACGGTGTTACACACTTCAAAACCAACTTGAGCAATTTTTATTGATAAATTGAATAATACATTTAAGTGTGAGTGTGTGAGTACTGGTATATGTATTTAACTGTCTATAGTAAAAAATTTTTTTAAACAAAATGAGTCTTTGCAGCACTTACACTTTTGTTTCTGATTATAATTGCGATCCAATATTTGTAATTAACTAAAATAATATTTATGGCAACTTTTGAATGCTGTTGAATTATTGTGCAGCCCGCAGCACTAGTCAGTCATATGCTTAAATTATTTCGTATTTTTAAAATAACTGATTTGTGTATTACTTTGTATCTTAACCTTCAAATTTAATGTTAATTAATAAAAATATGTGTTAAATACGAGTATGTACGAGTACATATTTCGAAAGTTGTTAAAATTATTGCATTTATGACAGACTACACACGAGTGTGTATGTACATACGAGTACAAATAAGAGTATTTAAATGAGTGACTGAAAATGTGTGAAATATTTACACAATTTCATAATATTTTTATTTTATTTTGTGAATGGAAACATTTATAGTCGTAGATAAATAAAATAGAACTTTAGATACCGTCAGCTGAATCAATAACTAGAACGATGTTAGAGAAAGCGTTCATTCTATAGGTATTTAGTGTACGAGAAGCGTTATATTTCTAGGCCTAAAATATTTCTAGATGTCGATTACAAACAGAACTTAATTTTATTGCTTACAAAAGATTTCTAGTACTTCAATCTGCAATTATTAGTGAATATGTGTCGGAAGCAAATGAGTACAATTTAATTTGCAAAATGATATATGAATTTTTTTTTTATGATCAAGAACATAGGAACTTGTGTTTCCAAACATTAAACTTAATAGAAAGTATAGAAAATTTAAATGGTTGTCATTAAATGACATTTGAAAATTATGCGAAACTCAAATTAAATGTGTTCCAAAGTCTTTAAGAAATAGGTAAGTAAATACATACATATGTATTGAATATGTGCATAAGTACAACCATTTATGTATTTACATATCTAGCTGCCACAGTGCTCGAAATTCCCTTTCAAAAACGGGTTTGGTTTGCACCAAATAAAACTACATGCATAAAATAAATTTACAATAATTTATTTATAGTTTTTATGCATTATTTTGCATTAAATACGTGCCTAAGTCAGTACAAATAACAACTACAGCAAATGCCTATACATACAACAACAACAGCAACAACAAAAACAACACTTAACAATTACCACCAAAAATAAAAGTTTAACAACAGACTCTACACTAATCATACAAACAAACTACATGAATGTTCGTGATCTTTAGTCAAAAACCCAAAACTAGAAGTAAACAAAGCAAATGTTAAACTTGTTTCTTTAGAGCAGCGGAGTTGTGCTGCTGAGCCATAAATAAACAACAAAATAATTGCCAAAAATACAGCAAAAAAATATTAATAAATAAAGAAAAAAATACATTAATAAACAAAAAAAAAAAAGAAACATCTTGTGGGTAATTAACATAAACATGTGAATCATGCACTTTAACTGTATTTAGGGCTGTTAAAACAAAACACAGCCTGCCATAATCATTAACATTTAACAAGTCAGCGCTGTTATCAGTCAGCTGTAAATTAACATAGTAAATCTCACTCAATGAGCAGCACAAAATGATGTGGTTGGAGAGTTAATCAAATATGAGTTTGGAGAATTGAGTGAATATTCGATTTTCCCAGTATTTTTAGTTTTTTAAATTTTGCACTTGAGTGCAATGTGGAATTGTAACATTCTTTTATCTGTTATTGGATTAATGCCTTAATATGATTAATATTGCACGTAGTTAAAAAAAATTAACTTCCCGCTAACAAAATTAAACATTATTGCTATAAAAACATTGCAATCAAAAAATTTTTGCTATGGAAACATTTTCTATAAAAAATGTTTGCTATCGAAAAATTTTCTAAAAAAAATTTTATATAAAATATGTTTGCTATCGAAGAATTTTCTATACAAAATGTTTGCTATCGAAAAATTCTCTATAAAAAATATTTGCTATCGAAATATTTTCGGTAAAAAATGTTTGCTATCGAAAAATTTTCTATAAAAAACGTTTGCTAACGAAAAATTTTCTATAAAAAATGTTTGCAATCGAAAAATTTTCCATAAAAATTTTTGCTATCGAAAAATTTTCTTTAAAAACCTTTTGCTATCGAAAAATTTTTTATAAAAAATGTGTGCTATAAAAAAGCTTTTATAAAAAATTTTTGCTATCGAAAAATTTTCTGTACAAAATGTTTGCTATCGAAATATTTTCTATAAAAAATGTTTGCTATTGCAAAATTTTCTATAAAAAATTTTTGCTATCGAAAAATTTTCTGTAAAAAATGCTCGCTATCGAAAAATTTTCTATAAAGAACCTTTGCTATTGAAATATTTTCTATAAAAAAAGTTTGCTATCAAAAAATTTTTTATAAAAAATTTTTGCTATCGGAAAATTTTCCAAAAAAATTTCTGCTATCGAAAAAATTTTTATAAAAAATATATGCTATCGAAAAATTTTCTATAAAACAAGTTTGCTATCGAAAAATTTTCTATAAAAAAAGTTTGCTATCGAAAAATTTTCTATAAAATATGTTTGCTATCGAAAAATTTTCTATAAAAACTTTTGCTATCGAAGAATTTTCATTTTGCTATCGAAAAATTTTCTGTAAAAAATGCTCGCTATCGAAAAATTTTCTGTACCAAATGTTTGCTATCGAAATATTTTCTATAAAAAATGTTTGCTATTGCAAAATTTTCTATAAAAAATTTTTGCTATCGAAAAATTTTCTGTAAAAAATGCTCGCTATCGAAAAATTTTCTATAAAGAATCTTTTCTATCGAAATATTTTCTATAAAAAAAGTTTGCTATCGAAAAATTTTTTAGAAAACATTTTTGCTATCGGAAAATTTTTCAAAAAAATTTCTGCTATCGAAAAGTTTTCTATAAAAAATGTTTGCTATCGAAAAATTTTCTATAAAAAAAGTTTGCTATCGAAGAATTTTCTATAAAATATGTTTGCTATCGAAAAATTTTCTATAAAAACCAGGGCTGTGGAGTCGGAGTCGGAGTCGAAGAGTCGGAGTTGCACTGTTTTTGCCGGAGTCGGAGTCGGAGTTGGAGTCGCTAAAAAAAGTCGCGACTCCGACTCCGACAAAGAATTTTTTAAATATTTTTCATAATAAAAATTCTGCGAATTTTTTTTTTTAAATATTTTCTATTTTCAAATATTTGCCTTTTTACTGAAATTGACTTAATCTTTTTAATGAATTATTATTTAGTTTATTTAATTTGAATTATTAATTTTGTTGATTTTTTGTTGTGTGTTGGAATAATAAAAACGTAAAAATGTGAGACTTTTCGTTTAAAAAAAAACGACTATTTTGCTCCTTTTTCAAAAACTTCAACATTAACCCTATTTGTCACTCATAAACTTGTGCTTTTATTTTCTCATGATTGAGAAGAAGCCGAAGCAAACAAAAGCATTAACGGTCTCTCCCAAGTAAAAGCAATTTTGAAAAGTCACGGTTCACACAGTGAAATTTCATTACAAAAATTTCAGTGTGCAGACACGGATGAAAGTGTAGAAGAGAATAAAAAAAAAAATTCATAAGAAATATTTCACTATGTAAACCCAGACTAAAATCTAAAAAATTTAGCAACTTTACAATTTCAAATTATGGCAACACTGAATGCAATTACTGTTTGCATATATTCTCTATCGTGTAAAAACTCTGTTTCGTTAGAATTATGTGTTGATAAAGCATTGCATTCAGTCGGAGTCGGAGTCGGAGTTGGAGTCGGAGTCGTACTTTAAAAATTTCGGCGGCTGGAGTCGGAGTCGCAACTATTTTTTCACGACTCCACAGCCCTGATAAAAACTTTTGCTATCGAAGAATTTTAATTTTGCTATCGAAAATTTTTCTATAAAAAATGTTTGCTATCGAAAAATTTTCTAAATAAAATGTTTGCTAACGAAAAATTTCTGTAATATTTTTATCAACGAGAAATTTTTCTATAAAAAATTTTTGTTATCGAAAAATGTTCTATAAGCAATGTTTGCTATCGAAAAATTTTCTATAAAAAATGTTTGCTATCGAAAAATTTTCTATAAAAAACGTTTGCTATCGAAAAATTTTTGCCATCGAAAAATTTTCTGTAAGAAATTTTTGCTATCAAACAATTTTCTATAAAATTTTTTTGCTATTGAAAAATATGCTATAAAAAATGTTTGCTATCGAAAAATTTTCTGAAAAATATGTTTTCAATCGAAAAATTTTTGTAATATTTTTATCAACCAAAAATTTTCTATAAAAAATGTTTGCTATCGAAAAATTTTCTGTAAAAAACGTTTGCTATCGAAAAATTTTTGCTATCGAAAATTTTTCAATAAAAAATTTTTGCTAGCAAAAAATTTTCTATAAAATTTTTTTGCTATTGAAAAATTTTCTATAAAATTTTTTTGCTATTGAAAGATTTGCTAACGAAAGATTTGCTGTAAAAAGTTTTTGCTATCGAAAAAGTTTTTATAAAAAATTTTCGTCACGATCAAACAACATTTAATAAAAATGTTCGATGAAAATATTTAGAGAGAAAAATATTATATTTTATAGTGAGATTAAAGTTTTTTTATTTAAAATTTAATATTTCTTAGAAAAGATTTTAACAAAAGGTTTAAATATACACACATAAACACATATGCACAAACATAAGCACATATTAACATATGTATGTATGTGTAAATTTATATATGAATGTATGCGTGTGTGTATAGGAAATTTATCATATATAATTTTTTATTTTTTCTTCGCTGTCGTCTGTCAAAGTCATTTCTCTAAACCCTATTTGCCACTTTCTTTCCGTAGCGGTTGGCTTTAATGCGACAACATTTGGAGTCAATTATTCAACTGACATGTAAATCATTTTTAAAGTAGAAAACACACACACAGACAGACACAAAAATGCATACACATACACCTTTATGCCACCGCTAACATTTGCACAGAATGCAATTGACTTCTGTGTAACTTAAATTTATCTTACGTTTTCTATTCAAATTTTTCTTTCATCACTAGACTTTTGCTTGTCTTGTTTTCTTAACATTTTCTTTGCAGGCTCCTCCTGTCTTTCTTTCCTTCTCATCATCTTTTTGTAGTTGTGCAATTTCTATGTGAGTGTTTGGGTGAAAATTACATGGCAGCTAAAATTCATATTTGATGACTTTTTGATTGTGATGCAGTCAGTCAGTTAGTTGACTTTAATTTTCTTCTTCTTCTACTCTGCATAAAGACGCAGTGGTAGTTGAGTTTTACGACTACCGGCATTGGTGTTACATTTTTAAAAAGGTTGTTCCTTTTTTTAAGCACTTAAACATGCAACGCACACACAGTTTATTGCTGTGTGTGTGTGTGTGTGTGTGTGTGTGTGTGTGTGTGTCCTTTTACCTTTGCAGTGTAGGAATAAAAAAGTCTCTGAAGCAAAAGGAAGTTAGAATACTGAGTACTTTATAACGGTAACGGTATTTTAATGCCTTTCTGAGACATGCCAATTCAATATGTTGCCGCATTGGGGAGAGTAGAAAAAAAATTATATATTAAATTTCCTTCAATTTTATAAATATTTATTAAGTGGAAGAAGTTGAAGAGAATGATATTTTGATATGCTTTGATTGCATATGCAGAGCAAACATATTATGCCAGTGCACATGCCTAAAAGTAGGCTAATATTTAAAGTACATTTTTTTTTGTCTTTTTAAGCTAAAGGATGTACATGATCTTTATTTTATTCTTCAATTACATTTAATTGAGGCATGTTTACACTTTTATTGATTTTTTAAATGTTTTTATTTGATTTTAAATTATTATTTCTTTTTAACGTTTGCACTCGTCTAGAATTTCATTATGCGAAAAGAATAAAAATATGTATTAAACCAGAAATACTAAATATTCCATTCACTTCAAAGCAGAATAGCGCTATTTTCGATAACAGCTACACTTTCATCATCAGTACTCTCGTGTAGTCACTTCATATTTGTTGGCTTGGCTGAATGTCGTGACTGGTTTTATTTATGAAATTTTTACCAAAAAATAGTACACGAGTACGAAATCAATATTAAAGTGAAGTGAACACGCACATTGAATTCCGTTGTTGCATTATTTCGTTATATTTTAGGCGTTCCAAGTGCATTTTAAACTCATTTGATTACAGAATGTTATTACGAACTTTTTTTGCAAAAAAATATTCTAGAAAATGTTGAAAAAAGTTATACTAGAAAAATATTTAAAAAAATATTCTACAAATTCCACCACGATTATTTGAAGTCCGCTTGCAGCAGCCCCACCAAAGAGAGATTTTTTGTCACTCCTTTGAGAAAGTGCCAAAAATGGTCCATGAGATTGGATCTAGAGGCTTAAAATGTTCTACAAAATTGATTCTGACTGTGTTTCACATAGAAACCTATACCTCGAATGCACGACTGACAAGATTCACTCTGTCCACCAAAAATATGAGCAAAAAAAAAAAGAAGGAGGAGAATGAGCTTTAACTTTCAACACAATGAGTTCCGGGCGTAATCTTAAAGAAAAACTAAAATATGTCAACGAGGTCTATTCAAATTAAAGTTCTTTTTCATTAACGTTCAGTTAACGTCCATTTTCATGCTGTTAAGCTTGTCCCGGTCCTGTGTTTACAGCTTCAGCTATTTACCTGGTTTAATTTGCCTGTAAGAGTGATAAAAATTGGAAGGATTTTACGAGTTCAGGTATTTTCTGCTTTAAAAAATTTGTGTATAAAAATTTGGCATCAAGACTTGGATAGAAAATGGCATTGAGTGCTCAAAAGCATTTGAAATGTTGTGAGTGCCGCTGCGGCGATTGTACTCTCAGTGAGAAAAGTATTTGCTGGTGGTACAGAGGTTTTTAAAAACGTCGAGAAGATGTGCATTGCGGCAGTCATCCATCACATAAACAACCGATGAAAATTTTGAAAAAGTCAAGAAATTTGTTGCAGGGGATGTCGCCACATCGTCGGGCTCATAATATGCACTTTTATTTTAAGTTTTTATTTTATTTTTTGTAACGATTGAGAGGTTAAAAAGCGCATCACTGAGAGAACTCAAGGGCATAGCAAAAACTGCGTGTCACAACTGTTTAGAGGATTGAAAAAAGCGCCGCTACAACTGATTACTTTCATGAGTAACTATTTATTTAAAAATTTTTTTTTTATAATTTAAAAAAAAAAATTAAAATTCACCGTAAAATTATACTCTATTAGTTTTAGAGGATTGAAAAAAAGCGCTGGCCCAAGACTGGAGGCAAATTACCGCATTCGATATCGAGCGAAATTTCAATACGATTTACATATTTGCAAAATTCCGATCCATATTGATTGCCATAATTTGGCCCCTGGCTACTTTCATGAATAACAATTTATTTTAATTTTTTAATAATTAAAAAAAATCACCGTAAAATATACTCTATGATCTCTTTATTTTTATTTAAAATATTTTATATTTCAATATTTCGTCACTCCTTTGTGTGACTTCTTCAGGCAATTCATTATTTAAGCTTAAAAATAATAGAGTATAATAAAAATTAAAAAGAGGTAAAAAAAAACCAGAAGAATTTTCATGCACCGTATATTTTGAACAGACCTCGTATATTTTCTTTCACTGCCTTCTACCTAATTTAATAGTTAGAATCTGGTTAATTTTGTTTCTAATAAATTTTTGTTGGAATTACAATACAAATCGTGGCTAATGTTCTGTTTTTAATATCAAGGACATTGATAATTTAGGCATGTCCTGCCAGTAAAAAAAAAGTGTCATTAATCATAAGGCCGCAAAATCTTAGATATAGGGAGATCATTACTAATTACCCTTTTACTCTGGCAATAACTGAGGCTGTTATAGGAGTGCTGTTTGAAAAAAAGGACATTCGGGAGGCTGGCATGTCCTTAAACTGATTGCACTGAAATTCAGTGCTCGGCCTAAGAGCATAATTTTGCAAGTATTTATTATTTTATAATCAGAAATAATTGTTGCTAAAATGTTGTTTTCAACATAAAGGATATATGAGGGGTTGGCATATCCTGGCGGAAAAACCATATAAATATTAATCTCTTGTAATTTGATTTGTAAAGGCCAAGAGCCTTTATACAGTGATTTGAAAAATTTTGTATGTATATGATATTACACTAAGTCCTTTAACACCACTTAACATGTATTTTATCACTTTCTGTTTTGAAATTACAGAAACTGTAAAAAAAATAAACAAAATGCCTGCAAAAATATTTGTAGTTCACGTATGTATATTGCTTTATTTTTATTCAACAGCTAAATTCGAAATTGCAATAAATAAAACAATAGAATAGAACTTGCACACAACAAAAAGTTGCCTTGTAACAAAATGTAAAACATATTTTTGATAATTTTTATTTATTTATTATTTTTATTTCTTTTCTTTTATCAACATTTTGTTGTCTGCACATGCATACAACGCAGGGAAAAGTGTACGGCCATATGAATTTAAAACGTTTTCAAAATAATAATAAATTTGTTTGTATTGCGGCATTAACTTGGATATCCTCCGGCTGGCTGCTTTTGGGCTAGAGAGATGGAATTGTTTAAAATATTTTGAAAAATAACAATAACAGAGGATTTTTTTTTGGTGAAAGTGAAAGCTTTATTTATCTTTACAGGAATTTATTTTCACTTGCATTTGCCGCTGGCAATCGGAGAAAACAAGGCAATAATAAAATATTAAACTCTACGACTTTAATTTACGTAAACGATGGTCAGTGCAAGTGGATATTAAATTTTGTATATAAAAAATCTTTGAAATTAGAAGTAAACAGCGTTCAGGTGCAACCATTTTTACAACTGAGATGTTTTCAAAAGCTGACTGGAAATACATATAATCGATTGCAGATGCCAAGTCTGGGAATGAAAACAGATGAAAAGTCAGTATCGTACACTGTTGCCAAAGAAAATTATACTTATTTTCCAGGGCAATAAATGAAGTCACTCTTCGTGGGCAGTTACTCTCTCATTACAAATCAGAGAGCCAGTACAAGGATTTCGTAATCGATCGATCCCACCGAATATCCTATTCAATTTGGTTTACAAAATTATAAAATAAAAATACAGTTTTTTTATATTTAGAAATAATCTCTTTAAAATATTCCTATTACATTGCCTACATTTAGGCTGCCGTTATTCAGTATTTCCCACGTATGATTAATATTATTGGACTTAAAATAAATCATACGCTCCCATATGCCGCAAACTAATAAACTTGATAATTTTAAATGAATCATTTATTTCTAATAGCAACTTTTCCAAACTATTTATGTTGCACGGGAATATTCAATAGATAAT
This sequence comes from Linnaemya tessellans, assembly GCA_951800035.1. Taxonomy (NCBI): domain Eukaryota; kingdom Metazoa; phylum Arthropoda; class Insecta; order Diptera; family Tachinidae; genus Linnaemya; species Linnaemya tessellans. Next base: position 10,860,277 of record OX637534.1, read on the forward strand.
TTAAATATTTAAAACTCAAAGTCAGGCACACATTTTAATCCAATGAAAAAAACCCCTACACGCACACGCAAACACACACGCACATGCACCCACTCTGTGCGATAAAACGTTGCAATATAATATTTTTTCTTGTGCCTGCTGTTTGTATGTCAAACTCATTGCATGCGTTTAATTTTGTATGCAAAAATATAAGTGTGCTTTTATTCAAATGATATACAGCATTAGCGCCAACAAAATTATTTGAAATAAACAGACAGTAGGCAGGCAGCAGAGAGAGAGAGCGAGATAGAAAAAAACCAAAATACCCAAATGCAGCAACACACTACAACATTTTATACACATGTTAAATAATGTTTTGTGTTGCGTAATAAATTCAATTTGACAAAATAATCGCGGTAATTAAGAGATGCTTCGATATAAATTACAAAGCAATTTTACACACACAATTCTCATACTACAGCAATTGCAACATGAATCAACATACTTTCGTTTGGCTGGATGGATGCTCAAATGTGTTTGAGTGTAAGTAAAGCATGAATGCGCTCCATAAACACATTGAATTAAAAAGGCAACAAAAAAAAAGAAAAAGAAAAAACAGCAGCAACACAAACTACATCGCACTATAAAGTCATGTTTATAAATCGTTGCATAGCACTATGGGTGCTGTTTCTTTCAGTGCATGGGGAAAGGCAGCAGGGATTTAAATGAATTTTTGTGCAAAAATAGTGTGAATTTAAAACGCCCTGGAATTGGTAAATTGTTTAAGCATATATTATGCTTCAAACTTCCCTCAAAGTAATATTTTGTTTAGATTCGATTCATAGTGCTGTATTAAAGCGCAAAGTTGTATTGAGTAATTGCATGAAATAATAAACCCAATAAAAGTTTTCTCGGCTTTTCATAGCTCTTAGTACACATTTGGACTTCTTGATATCACCAATGAAATAAAAACATTAATATGTGTATGGTTTTTCCGCCAGGATATGCCAACCCCTCATATATCCTTTATGTTGAAAGCAACATTTTAGCAACAATTATTTCTGATTATAAAATACTAAATACTTGCAAAATTATGCTCTTAGGCCGAGCACAGAATTTCAGTGCAATCAGTTTAAGGACATGCCAGCCTCCCGAATGTCCTTTTTTTCAAACTGCACTCCTTTATCAGCCGCAGTTATTGCCAGAGTAAAAGGGTAATTAGTAATGATCTCCCTATATCTAAGATTTTGCGGCCTTATGATTAATGACACTTTTTTTTTACTGGCAGGACATGCCTAAATTATCAATGTCCTTGATATTAATAACAGAACATTAGCCACGATTTGTATTGTAAATCCAACAAAAATTGATCAGAAACAAAAATAACCAGATTCTAACTATTGAATTTGGTAGAAGGCAGTGAATGAAAATATACGAGGTCTGTTCAAAATATACGGTGCATGAAAATTCTTCTTGTTTTGTTTACCTCTTTTTAATTATTATTATACTCTATTATTTTTAAGCTTAAATAATGAATTGCCTGAAGAAGTCACACAAAAGAGTGACGAAATATTGAAATATAAAATATTTTAAATAAAAATAAAGAGATCATAGAGTATATTTTACGGTGATTTTTTTTTTAATTATTAAAAAATTAAAATAAATTGTTATTCATGAAAGTAGCCAGGGGCCAAATTATGGCAATAGAAATCGATCGAAATTTTGTATATATGTAAATTGTATTGAAATTTCGCTCGATATCGAATGCGGTAATTTGCCTTCAGTCTTGTGCCAGCGCTTTTTTTCAATCCTCTAAAAATAATAGAGTATAATTATACGGTGAATTTTTTTTTTAAATTATAAAAAAAAATTTTTTTTTAATTATAAAAAATAATTTTTTTAAATAAATAGTTACTCATGAAAGTAATCAGTCTTGTAGCTGCGCTTTTTTCAATCCTCTAAACAGTTGTGACACGCACTTTTTGCTATGCCGTTGAGTTCTCTCAGCGATTCACTTTTTAACGTCTCAATCGTTACAAAAAAAAAAAAAAAAAATAAAATAAAATTGCATAAAATGAGCCCGACGATGTGCCGACATCCTCTGCAACAATTTTCTTGACTTTTTCAAAATTTTCATCGGTTGTTTATGTGATGGATGACTGCCGCAATGCACATCTTCTCGACGTTTTTAAAAACCTCTGTACCACCAGCAAATACTTTTCTCACTGAGAGTACAATCGCCGCAGCGGCACTCACAACATTTCAAATGCTTTTGAGCACTCAATGCCATTTTCTATCCAAGTCTTGATGCCAAATTTTTATACACAAATTTTTTAAAGCAGAAAATACCTGAACTCGTAAAATCCTTCCAATTTTTATCACTCTTACAGGCAAATTAAACCAGGTAAATAGCTGAAGCTGTAAACACAGGACCGGGACAAGCTTAACAGCATGAAAATGGACGTTAACTGAACGTTAATGAAAAAGAACTTTAATTTGAATAGACCTCGTTGACATATTTTAGTTTTTCTTTAAGATTACGCCCGGAACTCATTGTGTTGAAAGTTAAAGCTCATTCTCCTCCTTCTTTTTTTTTTTGCTCATATTTTTGGTGGACAGAGTGAATCTTGCAAGTCGTGCATTCGAGATCTAGGAAGTGTTCAAGACTTCAGAAACAATTTTGTAGAACATTTTAACCCTCTAGATCCAATCTCATGGACCCTTTTTGGCACTTTCTCCAAGGAGTGACAAAAAAGCTCTCTTTGGTGGGGCTGCTGCAAGCGGACCTCAAATAATCGTAGCAGAATTTGTAGAATATATTTTTAAATATTTTTCTAGTATAACTTTTTCCAAATTTTTAGAATATTTTTTTTGCAAAAAAGGTCGTAATAACATTCTGTAATCAAGTGAGTTTAAAATGCACTTTGAACGCCTAAAATATAATGAAATAATGCAACAACGGAATTCAATGTGCGTGTTCACTTCACTTTAATATTGATTTCGTACTCGTGTACTATTTTTTGGTAAAAATTTCATAAATAAAACCGGTCATCACATTCAGCCAAGCTAACAAATATGAAGTGACTACACGAGAGTACTGATGATGAAAGTGTACCTGTTATTGAAAATAGCGCTATTCTGCTTTGAAGTGAATGGAATATTTAGTATTTCTGGTTTAATAGATATTTGTATTCTTTTCGTATAATGAAATTCTAGACGAGTGCTAACGTTCAGAAAGAAAAAAAAAATAATCGCCCCTATTATGAATGGCGACGTCGACGTTACATCAACTCGACAGTAAAAAATTGTCATTTGTCTGCAAGTTGTCGATAACAATTAATGACTCTTGATAATTTCTTAGCATTTTCTAGGGCATATAATACCGACAGAACATGTCAATAGTAGTCAGTTGCTGTCGAAAAAGACTGATCAATGGACAATTTTTTGCTGTCGTCTTGATACGGTGTCGATGTCGTCATTCATAATAGGGGCGAATATAAAATCAAATAACAACCTTAAAAAAATCAATAAAAGTGTAAATATGCCTCATTTAAATGTAATTGAAGAATAAAATAAAGATCATATACATCCTTTAGCTTAAAAAGAAAAAAAAAATACTTTAAATATTAGCCTACTTTTAGGCATGTGGTCTGCATATGCAATCAAAGCATATCAAAATATCATTCTCTTCAACTTCTTCCACTTAATAAATTTAAAGAAAAAAATTGATTTAGCACTTGTGTACTATTTTTTGGTAAAAATTTTATAAATAAAAGCGGCCTAGCCAACGAATATGAAGTGATAAAGAACACTACATGAGAGTACTGATGATGAAAGTGTAGCTGCTGTCTAAAATTGAACTTTTAATTGATATTGACTTTCTTTTTTTCCTTGGAATATTTATGAGGTTTTTCGACATGAAATTAAAATATTAAGTGCTAGAGTTCTTCCAGTAATTATTGGTCTGGTCAAAGTGTGTGTTTTGTCTCTGGCCACGGTTTTACTGTGGTCACCTGGTCTAAAACTTGACCTAAGATCTGATAGTTTTTTATATTCTGGTATTCGATTTCTATTTTAAAGCCACATGCCAATTTTATAAATTGGCTATTTTCTTTATGAGTTCAAAAGTTCAAAATTATTTTCGTTTTTAATATTGTAATTCTTTTTTGTTGTTTTTAATTCATTTCCAATTGTTTCCCGAAGAAAATAAAACCTCTTGTCACGTTTGATCTTTTGCAAAGCTCTTGCCTGCAGTGCAATTAAATCTTGTTTTAAATTGAATTTCCCGCCAAACAAATTCAACAAAAACCAAATTAAATCTACTTTCACGAAGCCAAAGCAGACGACGACGACGATTTTTGTGTGAAATAAAACTTAAACAGAACAAAAAGCAAAAAAAAAAAAAAGAAAAAACATTTACAAAACTGCTCGTAAATGGTTTTTCATTTTTACACTTTTGCCATTGTTGCTGTTGCAACAACAGCAACAACAGCAGCAACTTTCAACTCGTTGACAGTCATTGTATGCTACTTTTATTGTTTCAAGTTGCTACCGCTACTGGTGTTGCTGCTGCTGCTGCTGCTGAACTTGTTTCACTGCTATTTGCCTTTTGTTAGATTTCAATTCATTCGGATGGAACTTTTCTTGTGTTCTTTGATTTCTTGTTGCTGTTGCTGTTGCTGCTTTTTAAATGTTGTTTTGGAAAATTTCTCTTATCGTTATTAAGTATGAAAATTTTGAACTTATTCATATATTTTTGTTGCTTATTTTGCTTGTGTGAGTGTGCGTGTGTGTGCAACTCTGAAATATCATCGAGAACAACATGCAATTTTAAATGAAAAATTTCTCAACTTGTCTAAAGAAGCCGTATTGTGATGTCATACGAGTACGAGAGCAGTGACAAAGCAAAAGTAATTAGATAAAGGAGGCTGCAAAGGGGAGGGTATGAGGCGGCAAACAAGGAAGTAGATTTTAATTTCATGTTTGCGACAATAATATAAAAAAAGTTTTGATTTTATGTTGAAGGTAACACAAGTGCTACAGATATGATTACTTTTAAGTTACAAAAAAAAGGCAAAGAAGGATTTGTTTTAATTTTAATAAAAATGTTGTACTGCATTTGGCATGCAGCACATTTTGATACAAGGCATCAAGGCAAATAAACTGAATAGAGGAATTATTTAGTTATTTAATAACGAATTTAATGAGTGGCCCAGTCAAATTTGGCACTAAAAAAAATTTGTTGTCAGTACGACAAATACAAAGCCAATACAAAATATGTTGCTGTTTTACTGGGGGGTGCAGTTTGTCTATAAGCCTGCATTGCATTGCATTGAAGAAATGAATTATTTATATTATTTTTGTATTTCACTCTTTTTAAACTTTTATGGGAAAAGTTCACAAAATATATTCCACATTCCTTTTACTGACTACACGACTATACGGCTGGTTGTTGTCCGTGCTACTTTTTCCATATAAACATATGTATGTCTGCTATTTCTGTAGTCGGTAGCCTGCTGCAGTGAATGCGACTAATGTAAGTAAGCAGTTGTGCTTATGGGAAAATTTTGGCGATTCAAGTATTTTTACTCAATCGACTCTTGCTTTTAAAAAAGTACTTTAAAATACTTAAAAAATAAAAAAATCCTTTTTAAATGCTACTTTTAAGAAAGTACCTTTTTAAAAAAGTACTTTTAAGAAAGTACCTTTTTAAAAGAGTACTTTTAAAAAAGTACTTTTTAAAATAGTACTTTTAAAAAAGTACTATTTAAAATAGTACTTTTAAAAAAGGACTTTTTAAAGAGTACTTTTAAAAAAGTACTTTTTAAATAGTACTTTTTAAAAAGTACTTTTTAAATAGTACTTATAGAAAGGAGTTTTTTAAATAGTATTTTTAAAAAGGTACTTTTTAAATAGTACTTTTAAAAAAGTACTTTTAAAAATGGACTTTTAAAAAAGTACTTTTAAAAATAATACTTTAAAAAAGTACTTTTTAAATAATTCTTTTAATAAAGTACTTTTTAACATAGAACTTTTAAAATAATAATTTTTAAAAATGATCTTAAAAAAAACTACTTTTTAAAATAGTACTTTTAAAAAAGAACTTTTTAAAGAGTACTTTTAAAAAAGAACTTTTTAAAGAGTACTTTTAAAAAAGTACTTTTTAAATAGTACTTTTTAAAAAGTAATTTTTAAATAGTACTTATGGAAAGGAGTTTTTTAAATAGTACTTTTAAAAAGGTACTTTTTAAATAGTACTTTTAAACAAGTACTTTTAAAAATAATACTTTAAAAAAGTACTTTTTAAATAATTCTTTTAATAAAGTACTTTTTAAAATAGCACTTTTAAAAAGTACTTTCTAAAATAGAACTTTTAAAATAATAATTTTTAAAACTTATCTTAAAGACAACTACTTTTTAAAATAGTACTTTTAAAAAAGCACTTTTTAAAATAGTACTTTTAAAGCAATAATATTTAAAAATGTTTTTCTTAAAAAGATTCTTTTTAGAAAAGTACTTTTAAAAAGGTACTTTCTAAAATAGTACTTAAAAAAAACTACTATTTAAAAATAGTACTTTTAAAATAGTACCTTTTAAAATAAAATTTTTTTAAAAAGTAATTTTTAAAAATATTCTTTTCAAAAAGGTGCTTTTTAGAAAAGTACTTTTTAATAATTTTTTTTAAATAGTACTTAAAAAAGTACTTTTTAAAATATTAATTTAAAAAAAAGTACTTTTTAAAATAGTACTTTTAAAAAAGTACTTTTAAAGCAATAATATTTAAAAATGTTCTTTTTTTAAAATAGTACTTTTGGAAAAGTATTTTTTAAAATAGTACTTTAAAAAAAGTACTTTTTAAAATAGTACTTTTAAAAATGTACTTTTTAAAATAGTACTTTAAAAAAAACTACTTTTTAAAATAGTACTTTTTAAAATTACGTCTTTTAAAAAAGTAATTTTTAAAAATATTCTTTTCAAAAAGGTGCTTTTTAGAAAAGTACACCTTAAAAAGTTTTTTTTAAATAGTACTTAAAAAAAGTATATTTTAAAATAGTACTTTTAAAAAAGTACTTTTTAACCCAGTACTTTTAAAGCAATAATATTTAAAAATTTTCTTTTTAAAAAGGTGCTTTTTAGGAAAGTAATTTTTAAAAAGTTCTTTTTAGAATATGTAGTACTTTTAAGAAAAGTACCTTTTAGAATAGTACTTTTAAAAAAGTCTTTTGTAAAATAGTATGTACTTTTAAAAAAGCAATTTTTAAAATAGTTTTTTTAAACTAATACTTTTTAAAATAATAATTTTTAGAAATGGTCTTTCCGAAAAGGTACTTTTTCGAATGCACATTTTTAAAAGCTGCAATTTAAAAAAATACTTTTTAAAAGGGGTTTTTTAACAAAATATTTTTAAAAATAATTTTTTTAAAAGTACTATTTTGAAAAGTACTATTTTAAAAAGTACTTTTTGAAAAGTACTTTCTGAAAAGTACTATTTTAAAAAATACTTTTTTAAAAGTACTATTTTATAAAGGAATTTTTTTAAATATAATTTGCTTTACAGAAAAATCTCTCACTTTCTCAAAAAATTACTGCTTAAACAAATAGTTTTTAAAAAGCGTGCTCTGAAACAATTCTCAGTATTTAAATAAAATTTTTGTACAAAGGAAAAGAACATTTGAAAGTTTTTTTTTTAATTTGAATGCTCTTGCAACGATTAGTAAGAGTCGGTATCATCGTGTATCAATTTCCCTTGCCCACTTTTAAGGCATATAAAATTCAATGCTTTTCGCTGTTCCTTTTTGTGTTGATTAGTTTTTAAGGTAGTAGTGCTTTCCTTAAATTTAGCTCGAAGCAAATCTTTTCAATTTTGTCTTAAAACGGCTCGTTTGCCTGCCCTCAGGGTGCCTGTAGCCAATATTTTTGTCAAAAGCTAATAAGACGTTATAATAAGAATGAAATAACAAACGAGAATTGAAGTAAGTTCTGAAGACAAGCAAGTATGTAAACCAATTCTTTCTTCTATTCGTTCTCTCTCTCTCGCTCTCACTCTTTTTCTTTACAATAAACTCAAACATGCGTCAAGCACTGATGTGCCTAAAAGTAGACTTAAATACTATAACAGGAACCTTTTTAGTAAACCGTGATTTTGGGCTTCACAGAATTATGAGAACACGAAGATCTTTATTTCATTTCACAAGATTTATAAATTTGACTTTCACATGTAGAGCTTTTTCTCCATCCCGAGATTAATAAATTTGAGTTTCATCGAATTTCATAGAGACGTACAGCTCGCTTTCAACAACTCCGTTTTCTTACAGTTTCGATTTTCGGAAATTTATTGCCCTCAGTATTAGTTGTTAATCTCGATCTTACGTTTAGGAAGTATGAAACTCACTGGTAAGACTCAATTGTTGCTAAAAGGCTAAATGTCATTTCAGTAATGACGATGGTGCCTACAGCGTTAATGTCTCTACTCGTTTCTATCTTCCCTTCATTATGAAAATAAGATACAAAATTCCTTTTTCATGAATTTTTATATAATTTTGCGCTAAAAGAACTCTTCTGCTACCACAATTTTCAAGATTATTTAACCACATTATTATTGAAAAAGATCTTAAAAAACTTATGGCAACTTCCTTATAAAACAACTTGAACAGTTTTTATATTTCTATTCTCCTTCAGTTTTCTGTACTAGAATTTTTCTTTTTTATATATATTCTTGTTATGGTTTTTTATTAGTTGATTTTATAACTATTGAATTTAATATGGAGAAAAACCGAAAAATGTAAATAGGAAAAATAACCTGCACCACAGCAAACGGTTGTAGCAGTTTTCAGTCAAAACTGTATATACGAGGACATGCAAACAAAGAATAACTTATTTTTAATATGACTATGAAGTGCTCGTAACGTATGAATAACTTAGGATATCTCCAGTGCAAGTGATGTGAAAGAGTTAAATCTCTAAAGCAACTTTTGCAATGCAGATTTATAGCTTTTGCTTAACAGGGCAGAAAGTCCTTGGTGCAATAATTTCCATTGTTGGCTTAATGTTCAAAGTTTCAGCTAATCATACACCCTACGACTATTTGGCTTAATGTATCATCGTTTATTTATTTCATACTTTGACAGCTCTGTCAACAAACGTGCAGCGTGGCCTGAGTGGTTTCATAAATTTATAGGAATGTTTATGTATTGGTTTCAATACTTGTTATTTCTTCTCATAGTTTTTGTTCGTTTTTCCGTTGAGTCTTTTTTCCTGGTATTACTTATTGTTGTAATATTATTATTATTATTATTATTATTATTGTTGTTGTGTATAGTTAGTTCTTCTGCACTGCAGTCATTTTGTCGACTTTTATTTGCCATTTCAACGATTTTACAACTTTAGTGGCGCCGTGCATAATCCTGAAAAAAAAATAAAACCTCCCTATGAATACAAACTGCTTGCTACTCGTAAATACTAACAATGACTGCGTACTCGTACCTCTGAAGTGACATACATTGTTACAGATATTATTTTGTACATTAAATAAGGAAGTTGTTGCAGTTAAGGGAAGTTCGGCTACCTTAAAAACTAATCAACACAAAAAGGAACAGTCACAAGCGTTGAATTTGATATGCCTTAAAAGTAGGCAAGGGAAATTGACATGCGATGATACTGACTGTTACCATTCGCTTTTAAAAACTAAAACTTTGAAATGTTCTCTTCGTTTCTACACAAATGTTATTTAAGTAGTGAGAAATGTTACAGAGAAAGCCTTTTAAAAAGTACTTGTTTAAACAGTATTTTTAAAGATTCTTTTTACAAAGTACTTCTTTAGAAAGTAAATTTTTAAAAAGTACTTTTTTAAAAAGTGCTTTTTTAAAAGTACTTTTTTAAAAGTACTTTTTTAAAAAGTACTTTTTTTAAAAGTACTATTTTGAAAAGTACTTTTTTTAAAAGTACTTTTTTTAATAGTACATTTTTAAAAAGTACTTTTTTTAAAAGTACTTTTTTAAAAATAACTTTTTTAAAAACTGCTTTTTTAAAATGTACTTTTTTAAAAACTGCTTTCTTAAAAAGTATCTTTTTAAAAAGCACTATTTAAAAAATCACTTTTTTAAAAATCACGTTTTTAAAGAGTACTTTTTTAAAAAGCAGCTCTGAAAAAGTACCTTTTCAAAAAGTACTTTTTTATAAAGTATTTTTATATAAAGCACTTTTTAAAATATTTCGTTTTTAAAATGTACTTTTTCAAAAATCACCCTTTTAAAAAGTACCTTTTTAGAAATCAATATATAAAAAATCACCTTTTTTAAAAAGTACTTTTTTTTTAATTTTAGAAAGTCCTTTTTTAAAAAGCAACTTTTAAAAAGTAGTGTTTTAAAAAACAGCTTTTAGAAAGTACTTTTTTAAAAATCAGTTTTTAAAAAGAACTTTTTTGAAATGCAGCTTTTCAAAAAGTATTTTTTTAAAGTACTTTTTTAAAAAGCAATATTTAAAAAAATTATTTTTTAAAAAGTACTCTTTTAAATATCGGGTTTTAAGAACTACTTTTTTAAAAAGCAGATTTTAAAAAGTACTTTTTTAAAAAGTAGCTTTTAAAAAGTACTTTTTTAAAAAGCAGCTTTTATAAAGTACTCTTTCAAAAAGTACCTTTTTAAAACAGCATTTTTTATAAAAATTCTTTTTACAAAGCAGCTTTTAAAAACTACTTTTTTAAAAAGCAACTTTTAAAAAGTACTTTTTTAAAAAGGCAGCTTTTATAAAGAACTTTTCCAAAAAGTACCTTTTTAAAACAGCATTTTTTATAAAGATTCTTTTCCAAAGTACTTTTTTAGGAAGTACCTTTTGAAAAAGTACATTTCTACAAGTACTTTTTCAAAAAATACCTTTTTAAAAGGTACTATTTTAAAAAACCCCCTTTTTAAAGAGTTCTGTTTAAAAAACACCTTTCAAAAAGTTCATTTTTAAAAATTATTATTTTAAAAGTACTAATTTAAAGAGTACTTTTTTAAAAGCTCTGTTTTAGAAGTATCCTTTTAAAAAGTTTATTTTCAAAAAGTAGTATTTTAAAAACTAGCTATTTAAAAAGTATATTTTTAAAAATTGAAATTTTAAAGGTACTATTTCAAAAAGTACTGCATATTTTAAAAGGTGCTTTTTGTAAACGTACCATTTTGGAAAGTACTTTTTTTAAAAGTACCATTCTAAAAAGTACTTTTTAAAACAAGTAACATTTTAGAGAGTACTTTTTGTGAAAAGTAGCACTTTTAAAAAGTACCTTTTAAAAACGTACCTTTTTAAAAAGCACAATGTCAAAAATGTGTGTCTTAAAACGTAGCTTTTGAAAAAGTACTTCTCTTTAGAAAGTACCTTTTTAGAAAGTACTTTTTTCGAAAGTCCTTTTTAGAAAGTACCTTTTTAGAAAATACCTTTTTAGAAAGTACCTTTTTAGAAAGTACCTTTTTAGAAAGTACCTTTTTAGAAGGTACCTTTTTAGAAAGTACCTATTTAGAAAGTACCTTTTTAGAAAATACCTTTTTAGAAAGCACCTCTTTAGAAAGTACCTTTTTAATAAGTACCTTTTTAGAAAGTACCTTTTTAGAAAGTACCTTTTTAGAAAGTACCTTTTTAGAAAGTACCTTTTTAGAAAGGACCTTTTTAGAAAGTACCTTTTTAGAAAGTAACATTTTAAACAGCATCTCTTCAAAAAGCTTTGATAAAAAGTGCCTTTTATAGAAGTACTGATTTGAAAAGAACATTTGCAAAAAGTTACTTTTTAAATGGCATCTTTTTACAAAGTACCTGCTTAAAAAGTACCTATTTAATAAGCACCTTTATAAAAAGTATCTTTTCAAAAAGTACCTTTTCAAAAAGTAACTTTTCAAAAAGTACCTTTTCAAAAAGTAACTTTTCAAAAAGTACCTTTTCAAAAATTACCTTTTCAAAAAGTACCTTTTTAAAATGTACCTTTTCAAAACGTACCTTTTCAAAAGTACCTTTTCAAAAGGTACCTTTTTAAAATGTACACTCTTAAAAAGTACTTTTTTCTAAAGTTATGCTTTTAAAAAGTAATTTTTTTTTAGACCGTACTCTTTTGACAAAGTACATACATATTTAACATAGGCCTACACAAAAGATAACTTTTCAAAAAGTACTTTTTATCATGTACGTTTTGCAAAAGACATTTTTTGCAAGCATCTTTTATAAAAGGTACCTTTGTTAAAAAACACCTTTTTTACATTAGCTTTATGGAAATGTATTTTTTTTAAACTAATATTGTTATATTTTGAAAAGTACCTTTTTTACAAAGTACCATTTCAAAAAGTATCTTTTTTTTAAAGCACCGCTGTAAAAAGTTTTCTTAAGAAAAGAAAACTGTTTGGAGAATTCAGATTTCAAGAAAGTCACATTAAGACTTTTTTTTAAATTTATTGCATGCTAGAAAAATTTTTACAAAAAAGTTGTCGTTTTGAATCTTTTGTTCTTAATAATTTCTGGCCATTATCTGCTACGCTTCTGGCAAATATTTAAAACAAACACCAATTTCATTTTCTCATGGCAAAGAATTGGTACGTTTCTTTCGGTTCGCAGGATATTTTATTATTTCAATTCTCAAAGGAATTGAATTGAATGAAATGAATGACAGGCAGGGCATTGCCATCTCATACTGCTGCAACTAGGTGGCGCTTTTTGCAAAACATCGGTCGTTCTAATAAACTGACTCATACTATTTTGCACTCTGCAAAATCTATAAACTATTGTGCGTGTGGCTGTGTGTGTTGCCACACTATTTCTTTGCTGTCTTTTTCTGTTTTTTTTTCTTTTTTTTTCTTTTCTTTTTACTTTTATTCTTTTCTCATATAGATTGTACAATTTCAATTTCCTAATATTTTTGAATCTTTTGTTCTTAATAATTTCTGGCCATTATCTGCTACGCTTCTGGCAAATATTTAAAACAAACACCAATTTCATTTTCTCATGGCAAAGAATTGGTACGTTTCTTTCGGTTCGCAGGATATTTTATTATTTCAATTCTCAAAGGAATTGAATTGAATGAAATGAATGACAGGCAGGGCATTGCCATCTCATACTGCTGCAACTAGGTGGCGCTTTTTGCAAAACATCGGTCGTTCTAATAAACTGACTCATACTATTTTGCACTCTGCAAAATCTATAAACTATTGTGCGTGTGGCTGTGTGTGTTGCCACACTATTTCTTTGCTGTCTTTTTCTGTTTTTTTTTCTTTTTTTTTCTTTTCTTTTTACTTTTATTCTTTTCTCATATAGATTGTACAATTTCATAACACTCGTCGCCGAAATGGCGTTGCGTGTTCCAACAAATGCCAACGGAACAGTAGGAATTATAATACGAAGATTATAAATATTGCTTACACTCCACACATACACTTGCACTTTAATAGTGTGTTGCCACGGCAGACTTATTGGTGCTCCTAAGGCAGGCAATATTCGGAAATGTTGTTGTGTAAAATTATTATGTTAATCGACCGGTCGTAGCAACCTGGTCTAAAGTTTTGTATACATTAATTTTCCTATGTTTATGGGCCCGGCTAGAGCCCAAACAGAAGTGTTGCCAGGCAAATGCGCAACAACAAACAAACAAACAAACAAACGAATGGTGCGAAGTTTTCTTCAAAGCAGTTTGTTTTTATTTTCTTTTTTTTTGTGTGGGCCATAAAAAGCAATAACATGTTTTTGTAAAATAAAAATATCTCTTATTGGGCTATTTTTATTTAAATATGTGCACTTCATAAGAGGTTTGTGTGCATGCAAGTGTTAGGAAGAATAATACAGTTTATTTGTTAAGGGATGTGGTAGAAGAAAACTATCACTATGGAGAGTATGAAAATTGTAAGAAATAATTGAAATATTTAAATTTTAAAGCAAAATAAATAAATTTTTTTTTTTATTCTCTCGGATGCCTAGCAACCACGTCTGTTTTGAATTTTTATTAAATAGCATAATTAGAGATCGTTAATACAGGGACGGTGGTGTGGAGAAGCCACAGATCCTGCCAACAAGACACTAGGCTGACTGCAGCCATCTCAACTTCTGTCTGTCTGTCTGCTCTTTGCAATTTGTTTTAGCTATTCGACTACAAAAGCTTCTTTGCAGCATATATTTTTGTTGTACAGCAAGAACTTTAGCAATTCCCCACAGGAATTGTTTTTTTATACCCTTCACAAAAAAGTGAAAGGGTATATATAGGTTTGTCATTCCGTGTGTAATTTCTTCGATATGCACATGGGACCCCATAAAGTATATATATTCTGGATCCTTATGAATAGCGATGACGATTGAGCGATGTCCGTCTGTCCGTCCGTCTGTCCGTCCGTCTGTGCATTTTCCCAAGCCCCCAGAAGAGCTAGAGACTTCGTTCTTGGACCGTTGGATTGGAAATGAACTTAAATAAAGTGCAATTGAGAAAGATCCGAGGTATGGTTGCAGAGCTGGGATGCTTACACCTATTTCTCGACGCAAAATTTATACCAAAAATCAATTATTAAATTCTTCTGGTTTCTTGACCTCTTTTTAATTATTATTGTATAAATAATTAATAAAATAATTAATTTCCTGAAGAAGTCACACAAAGGAGTGACGAAATATTGAAATTAAAAATTAAATTCAAATAAAGAGACCTTAAGCTTAAAAATATCAGAATACAATAATTACAAAAATCAGTTATTATTTTTTATGTTAGTAAATTAAACCTATTTCGTGCATTGGGAAGCCTCAATGGTCTATTGAAAATTAAAAAAATAAAAGTTTTTTTCCAGGGATGGAAAATAAAAAAAAATTTTTTCGGCCCATTCCGTATTTTGTAGTACATGTACTAACTAAAATTGTTAAAAATTTTAAGTTTTTCTTTAACAAAACCACTTTATACGTCATGAAGATTTGCATTGGCCAAAAAAAATTTTTTTAATTTAAATTTTGCTTCCAGGGGTGGGAAATTGCATATATTTTTATACGTGAAAGTACTCAAACAGGCAACTTATGTTTTTTTTTTGTTTTTTCCTAACAAAAACTGTTAGGAAGAACGAAATTGGTATCAAAAATTCAAAAATAAAAAATGAAATTTCGAATCCAGGGATGGACAAGTGCAATATTTAATAGTACATGCAAGTTACCAAACTTGTTAAAAATTTTAAATTTTTTGCAAAAAAAATTACTTTACACCTCATGAAGATTTGCATTGACAAAAAAAATTCAAATTTCGCTTCCAGGGTTGGGAAATTGAAATTTTTTTATACATAAAAGTAACCAAGAACGCAATTGACGTTGTTTTTTTGCTATCTAAAATTATTTTATATTTTAGGAAGATCAAAATTGGTATAAAAAATTTCCAAAAAAAAATGCAAATTTCGAATCCAGGGTTGGGAAGTTTAAAGTTTTTTGGTACATGCAATATATTGTAGTACATGAAAGTGACCAAAATGGTTGCAAATTTTATGATTTTCTTAAATAAAACGACTTAATACCTAATGAAGACTAGGATTGGTAAAAAAAAATTTTTATTTCGCTTCCAGGGATGGGAAATTGAAATTTTTTTTATACATAAAAGTAACCAAAAAGCAACTCACGTCTGTTTTTTACTAATTAAAACTATTTTTTAGTTCAGGAAAAACATAATTGGTATTAAAAATTAAAAAAAAAATTAAAATTTAGATTCCAGAGTTGGATAACTGCAATATTTTGTGGTACATAAAAATGATCTAAATGGTTACAAATATTAAGTTTTTCTTAAATAAAACTATTTCATGCCTCATTAAGAGTTGCATTGGTAAAAAAAATTTAAATTTCGTTTCCAGGGTTGGGATATTGAAATATATAAAAGTAACCAAATAGGCAATTGACGTTGTTGTTTTTGCTAATGCAAACTATTTTATAATTCAGGAAGAACAAAATTGGTATTAAAATCTTAAAAAATCAAAATTTCGACTCCGGGGTTGGACAAATGATATGTTTTATGGTACATGAAGGTGACCAAAAAGTTTAAAAATTTAAATTTTTTTGTCAAGTAAAACTATGTTACATCTTTTAATTAAACCTACTTCCTGTTTTAGCAAGAAGGAAAGAAAGAAGAATTACATCTGTGAAGGGTATTTAAGATTCGGCACGAATAGAGCGCTTTTACTTGTTTCTACTCTTCTATATCATAAAATACAACAACACAATGTCCTGTATCACAGAACCTAGATTGAATGCAAAAGGAGGTTTATTATTTAGACATCTATTTATATGTACATTGTAAATATTTGTTGATCTGCATGTAAATGGCTACATGGATTTGTGTGTATGTATTTGTGTGCTTTTATGTTTATCAGCTCATGCACTTTAAAACCTGCCTTGTGTGTGATTGTGGTTTTATTGGTTAAAGTTAAAGTGACAGCAATATTTTTGGTTAAAATTTAATTATGTTTTGTTGAGTTTACAATATGCAAAATGCATACCGATACTAAAACAAAAAAAAACTACTTATATGTCTGTATACAAAACAGGATAATGCATGCAATATATGTACGATATAGTGTAAAATTGTATAGACGAGTAAGTGAAATAATACATAAACGACACTTGTAGCCATACGTTTCAAAATAATAGA
Source organism: Linnaemya tessellans (assembly GCA_951800035.1). Taxonomy (NCBI): domain Eukaryota; kingdom Metazoa; phylum Arthropoda; class Insecta; order Diptera; family Tachinidae; genus Linnaemya; species Linnaemya tessellans. Next base: position 10,876,865 of record OX637534.1, read on the forward strand.
GTTCAAATGTCAGGAATACATTGAGGTTAAAATAAATGATTATTGTTGACCTGATGTTGCCAAAAACGAAATAATTTCCTACACAAATTTGTTTTATCAACAAAAAAACAAGTGAAAACGTTATATTCGAACGGGTCGAATCTTAAATGCCCTTCAAATAAATAAGAACTCTATTTTTATTCTTATTAAAATTTACACTTTTAGGGTATTTGCATGACTGAGAATCCTTTCCGTCAGCATAAAAACTTACGTATTAATATTTTATATCAACGTGCAAAAATAAAGGACTGACATAAATTAAAAATGTTTAACCTGTTGGGCCATAGTTCCTTGAAAGCATTTTTGTGTCCAATTTTGAAAGTATACACAAGGTCACTCCGAGACAGGCCGTGGGGGAGACATCCCATCTAAATCGTAAAAACTAAAGGCCCAACTATAATATGAATAAGCAACTGTGCGTTTACATACAATACGTATGTGTGTAACTATAATGTACTTAAGAGAAACTTTTCGTCAAGTTTCGTCAAATGCCATTTGTTTAAGTTAAGAGCCAAGCTGAACCAGTGTTGTCAGATTAGGGGTTTTCCCCCCAGATTTAGGGTTTTTTTTCTATTTAGGGGCAGATTTAGGGGTTAATATTCTTTAGGGGGAAATTTGGGGGTAAGAAAATTTTATTTAGGGGAGTTTTAGGAGATTTTCGAATTTATAGTTTGGTACATAATAGTACATAATTTAACAACTGAGCATGTCGAAGATATTGTATCGAAATGACGATTTAGAAAGTAATCACGCAAATACAAACATTAAAACATTTTTCACGTTAAATCAATTTTGTTTGGTTTTCTTTGAACTGCAAAATATAAATTTTAAACAGTTGTTCATCTTTACAATTTATTACCAATATGCCAAAAAAGGATAACATATATAAACAAAAATATACAAAGGAGTGGGAAGCAGATCAGCAGTTTAAAGGTATTGTATTTTTAAATAAAATTTTAAACACAATAAATGCAAAATTAAATTTCAGATTGGTTAGCCCCTGTCCAGGGAGACAACTACAGAGCTTTATGCAAATATTGTAAAACCATTATGTTGGCTAACAGGGGACCTTATTGCAAACAAAATACGAAAAAATATATTGGATTTGCATCCCAAACAAAAGAAGTACATGTAACAAACTTCCTCAAGCCGTCTCTTACAAAAGAAAGACAGATTGCAGATATATTTTTTGGGGGGCTTTTTACGAAAAAAAAAAATAAAATTTGGGTGTTTTCGTGCTTTTCGCGTAAGAATGATAGTACCTCAATTCAAATTTAATAGAGATAAGAATGATGAAACCAAATTACTACTTAAACTTTTCTGCTTTAGGGGGTTTTTTAAGAAAAAGTGTAGAATCTAGGGGGTTTCTAAATTTTTTTGGGGGGAAGAAAAAAAATTATCTGACAACACTGGTATTTACACTGTATTTAGGCGGGGTCTCTCTGTGGGGGAGACATTTCACCTTTGCCATAAGACTGTAAAAATAAATATTTGGGATAATTAAATGTAAAATTTATTATGTGAGTGAAGATAAATATGCCGAGTTAAACATGTTTTGACGTAAGCAGTTACGAAACAACGTAGTGAAGTTAAATACGTTATGACGTAACGAAATGGCAAATAGTGAAGTTTTTTTTATGAAAATCCATATTTAATAAATTTTTTGAGCATTTTGTGAAAATATTTACAGGCCATGAAAGCTCAATTTACAGGCCATGAGAGTGTATGTGTTCTTGGAAAGATTTTGCCCCCAGTGGTCAAATAAGGAGTTGGCATGCATTGCCAGTGTATACAAAATAATGTATGGGTTAAAAGACACTCCCATAATCATTTTGTATATAAAAATGGACTTTCATACAAAAAAATTTCACTGATTGCCATTTCGTTACGTCATAACATATTTAACTTCACAGCTAAATACGATGTTTCGTAACTGCTTACGTCAAAACATGTTTAACTCGGCATATTTATCTTCACACACATAAAATTATTTTAAATTTTTTTTTGTTTTTTTTTTAAGGCTGATTTAGGAGTCAAAGGAGAGGAGGGGTTAGAGCAGAAGAGTACCAGGTTACGTCTCAGCTTCGTCATTAAAGCTTAAAAATGTTATTTTTAAGGGATGTAGGCTAAAGTAAAACAATTTGTTAAATTTTTACACTATCTTAGCATATAATAATGCCCACTAAAGAGGGCGCTGTCCACAAAATCTTTTTTGTTTTATTTTATGGCTCTAAGTTCAATGCGTTGGATCTTCTTTAATATAAAAATATATCATTTGCTTAAGAAAATTACAAAAAAAAATTAAAATCATGTTGTTTTTTAGAGGTTGGTTTAGTTCTTCTTAGGGCAACATTTTCCCCCTCTGGCCCGATTTAGCCCATCTCCGAACTTAACCTGTGCTATCCTTCAGGATATAGTTATACCAAATCTCAAGAGTCTGGCTTTTTTCGTTTGGACTGAATCGAGATTTCCACAGGCGGAGGGACGGTCATACGGACCTGGCCAGATCATCTTAGATTTCATCACTGATCAAGAATATATATACTTTATGGGATCTCAGATAGATATTTCGCTGCGCTACAAACGGAATGACAAAGTGTATACACCCTTCAATTCTTTTTTGGAGGATATAAAAAAAAAACAATCAAATAAAATAAAAACACTAACACAACGAGTGAAATACAAAAATGCTGCAGTTGTTATTTATTGAATGTTATTTGAAGTTGAATAGTTTAAAGAGATTAAAGGAATTTGTTAATAATTCAAATAAAATACGTTTTTGTTGCAGTAAAGTGTTGCAAATCGTTTAAATATGGAATTTAAAATAAAGTTAATATTCATAGCAATTTATTTCACATACTGTAACAATTAATTTAGTAAATATAGAACAAACAAAGCAACTGTTTATTAAATTAATATTGTGATACTATTTTTTTCATAATTTGCCAGGATCTTCTCCATAAAAGAATTAGAGGGAATATTCACTTTGTCATTCCGTGTGTAACGCAACGAAATATCTATGTAAGACCCCATAAAGTGTATATATTCTTGATCAGTGATGAAATCTAAGGCGGTTTGAGCATGTCCGTCCGTCCGTCTGTGCAAATCACGATTTAGTCCAAACGAAAAGAGCCAGACTCTTGAAATTTGGTATAACTATATCTTGAAGGATAGCCCAGGTCAACTTCGTAAATAGGCTGAATCGGGCCAGAGGGTAAAAAGTTCCCCTAAGAAGAACTAAAACAACCTTTTGAGGTATTACATAATTTTTAAAGTTTTTTCCTAATTTTGTTAAAAGAATGATACATTTGTATGTCAAGGCAGGTCCAATGCGATAAACTTGAAGTCATAAAATAAAAAAAAATATTTCTTGAACCCCGCCTCTTTTAGTGGGCGTTATTATATGCAAAATTAGTGCAAAAGTTTAACAAATTGTTTTACTTAAGCCAGCATTCCTTAAAAATAAAATTTTTAAGCTTTAATGACGAAGCCGAGACGTAACCTGGTACTCCTCTGCCCTACGCCTTCCTGCCCATTTGTCCCCTAAATGACCCTTTAAAAAAATATATAATAAAAAATAAATTTTTGTGTGTGATGATAAATATGCCGAGTTAAATATGTTTTGAAGTAAGCAGTTACGAAGTGAGGTTAAATATGTTATGACGTAACGAAATAGCAATTAGTAAAATTTTTTTTGTATGAAAATCCACATTCATAAACAAAATGATTATGGGAGTGTCTTCTAGCTCATACAGCATTTTGTATATACTGGCAAAGCATGCCAACTCCTTATTTGGCCACTGAGGGCAAACTTCCTACAAGATCACACACACACTCATGGCCTGTAAATTGACCTTTCATGACCTACAAATATTTTCGCAAAATGCTCAAAAAATTTATTAAATATGGATCTTCATAAAAAAAAAACTTCACTGTTTGCCATTTCGTTACGTCATAACATATTTAACTTCACTACGTTGTTTCGTAACTGCTTACGTCAAAACATGTTTAACTCGGCATATTTATCTCCACTCACATAATAAATTTTACATTTAATTATGCCAAATATTTATTTTTAGAGTTTTATGGCAAAGGTGAAATATCTCCCCCACGGCCCTTGCCAAAGGGACCCGGACAAAATTCGCTTTTAATACCCTCCAAAGATTATTGGACCCCATAAAAAGTATATAAAGGGTGTTTTTTATGAATTTTTTTTTATACGAATCACTCTGTTGTCTGACAGCTGTTTTGACAGTTTAAAGTTTATATATTCTTGGTCAGTGATGAAGTCTAAGACGGTCTAGCAATGCCCATACGTTCGTCTGTGAAAAACAAGATATAGTGTATTTTTGGACACCGCCCCCTTTAGTGGGCGTTGACGTGCGATATTATATGCAAAAGTAGTGTAAATATTGAACAATTTGTATTCCTTAAGCCTATAAGAAGCTGAGATGTTCTTTGATCTTGTAGAGGAGAAACGTCTCCCTAACGGCCCTTCCCCGAACGACTCTGTCAAAATGGAGATTTAAAATTGGCTACAGAGATGTCTTAAAGGAGCTCTGTCCCACCAAGTGAAAAATTTTTAATTTACTTACTAAATATTTAGAGGGTACTTAAGATTTGACCCGGTTGAATATAATATTTTTATTTGTTTTTTCTAAGCCAGAATTTTATAAAAATTGCTTAACAAAAATTTAAATATTAGCTTTTAATGTACTGACGAAAATGAAACTTTGTATAGAAATATAATTGATAAATTAAGGTTTCCCTAGGAAAACTATAGAAAACTTGTGTTTTCTGTAAAGATGTTATGGGTAAATTTAATTTTGCATAGAATTAAATAAATTTTTTTTTTTAAATAGTCATACACCAAATTGATTGCTGACTGGAAATATTTTATTTTAAGAAAAATATTTTTTTTGCATATATCTCGGTTATAAAATTTGGTTAATTAAATATATTTTCCGTGCAAAACAACAAAAGTTTTGTTAATTGAAAATAATGACTTCCATTAAGCGAACAAAATCCGCACAGAGTCAGACACTTTGGCCAGGAATTTTCATACATACTTTTTAGTTTATGAAAATTTATGTAAAAGAATTCAAAAAAATATATATGCATATATTAAAATATGCAGCACTTTAAAAGAGAAACTGCGAAATTATAAAAGAATAATGGATGCAAAATTAGTTTAGCAAATAAAACTTAAAAACTTAAAGCATAACAAGAGAAACAGTTGTCTTGTACGCTTTTATTTCAAATCATTTTCAATAATTGATTATACAGTTATTTGCCATAAAATATTGTGTAAAAAAAAACCAGAATAAATCTATAAAAAGAAATCTTTTGACCCGCTTACGGTTGGCTTCGCTATTAAGGATATTGTTGGCTTAACAAATTATCATCATCAGCAACGTCGTCATCATGGCAAAAATTCAATAATCACTTGTATTAACGCATCAATAAACGTAAAATGTACTTCCGTGGAAAATGCAGCGAACGTTATTATACAATAAGGAAATACAAGAAAATGTTGAGAAAAAATCCTTATTGCGCAGATCCTTAACAAAAAAAAAATTTTTTTCTCTTCTTGTTTTTAAGAACCTGTTTTTTTGCGTTGTGACCAAAGAATGAAAGTTAAACAATTAAATAGAAAACCATAGAGAAAGTGAAAGAATTTGTTAAGGAAATAGCAGAAGAGGAAAAAAGAAATTAAAACTATAAAAAAAATCTATAGAGATTTTGGTACCACAAGACAACAGCCAACCATCTGCAATGAATGCTTAAGTTACTTTTTAATTATGAAGATATTCAATAGTGAAATGCAAGCCCAAATATTTTTAGCTTCAATGAAATCTTGCAAAACAGGAAATGCAATGGACTGCACACTTCCTGTTCACAGCCCAACAATTTCAGATTAATTATGGCTTAAAAAAAGGCTTTATTAAAACAATTTCCAAATAATTTTCTCAAATCATTAAAAATAAATTGAACTTTGAAAATTTAGTTTTCTCAAAATTTTTTACTTGTTCCATTTCTTACGGCCCCCCTTCAGCTTATTTATTTATTATTACTAACCAAAGTTGCATAAATTTGCTCTGGCTGTCATCTTATGTTAAAGTAGAATTAAAAAAAAAGACTTTGATTTTCCATCAGAAAGAAACAAGAACTGAAAAATAACTTAAATAAACTGCAGAAAAAAATATATCCAAAAACTTAACTCAAACAAAGGATTTTCCAGTTTGAATTTGTACTTTACGAAAGCATCATTTTACTTTTGTACTTTACCAACAATTGTCTGTTACTATTTACCATTTCAAATGAGTTGAGCATGAGTGGTTGGAATATGATGTAAAAAAGTTAAGAAAATTATATTAGAAAAATGTGCAATAGCACAAATAGATTGGAGGACATGCACAAAGACAAATACTCAAACACATAAATGCTGTTCAGTTTTCCACAGACTTCACCGACCGACCGACTGCAGCATCGAGTGATTTGCAAATATAGACAGTGGGCACTACTTGGAATATTTCGCATTATTAGAAAATTTTTAATTGAAAATCGAAGTTACCGATACATTCTTCATCGAAACACAAAGTTAAAGTGAAAAAGTCGAAAATGTTATTTTATATATTTGGGAATTTGTTGTTTAACACAACATTTTTAATTTCAATGTACTGAGTCCTTTCCCAAATTAAAAAAAATATGTTCGAAATTGATTATTGAGGGGTTTAGTTAGTTCATATGCTCATTTCACTGGGGCTAATACATATCATCAGGGAACCTTTACCCTAAATTGCTTTTTAGAGTGGATATTGTAAGTTGTAAAGTTTTCGTTGAAAAGTGAAATTATCGATATGTTTGTCGCAAAAAAGTAAAGTCGTAGAGCACTTTTTCACTGGAAAGTAAAGTTATCGATAACTTGTTCATTAAAAATAAGGCTATCGATGGCAATAAAATTGCAGTAGAAAATGCAAGCTATACGATTTTTTAGTAAAAAGTAAAGTTATCGATAACTTTTTGACTAAAAACTAAGGTTATCGGTAACTTTTTAACTTAAAAGTAAAGTTATCGATAACTTTTTTAATCAAAAGTAAAATTATCGATACCATTTTCATTCAAAAGTAAAGTTATCGATAGATTTTTAATTGAAAAATTAAGTTATCGATAACTTTTTTACTGAAGAGTACAGTGATCGATAACTTCTTCATCGAAAAGCAAAGTTAGCGATAAAATTGCACTCGAAAACTTAAGTTTTAAGCTTTTTGACTGGAAAGGAAAGTTATCGATAGCGTTTTGGCTGAAAAGAAAAGTTATCGCTAACTTTTTAACTTAAAGGTAAAGTTATCGATAACTTTTTCATTCAAAAGTTAAGTTAGCGATAGATTTTTAATTGAAAAGTAAAGTTATCAATAACTTCTGAGCTTAAGAGTCAAGTAAACGATAACTTCTTTATCGAAAGGAAAGTTAGTGATAAAATTGCACCCGAAAACTTCAGATTTAAAGTTATCGATAACTTTTTAACTTAAAAGTAAAGTTATTGATAACTTTTTTACTCTGAAGTTAAGTTATCGATAACTTTTTCATTCAAAAGAAAAGTTGCCAATATATTTATTATAGAAAAGTAAAGTTATGGATAACTTTTTGACTGAAGAGTAAAGTGATCGATAACTTCTTCATCGAAAAACCAAGTTAGCGATAAAATTGCACTCGAAAACTTAAGTTTTGAATTTTTTGACAGAAAAGTAAAGTTATCTATAGATATTTGGCTGAAAAGTAAAGTTATCGATAACTTTTTAACTTAAAAGTAAAGTTATCGATAACTTTTTAGCTTAAAAGTAAAGTTATCGATAACTTTTTCATTTTGAAGTAAAGTTATCAATAACTTTTTCATTCAAAAGTAAAGTTAGGTATAGATTTTTAATTCAAACGTTAAGTTATCAATATCTTTTTAACTGAAGAGTAAAGTGATCGATAACTTCTTCACGAAAAAGCAAAGTTAGCGATAAAATTGCACTCGAAAACTTAAGTTTTAAGCTTTTTGACTGGTAAGGAAAGTTATCGATAGCTTTTTGGCTGAAAAGTAAAGTTATCGCTAACTTTTTAACTTAAAAGGAAAGTTATCGGTAACTTTTTCGATCTGAAGTAAAGTTATCGATAACTTTTTCATTCAAAAGTAAAGTTAGGCATGAATTTTTAATTGAAACGTTAAGTTATCTTTAACTGAAGAATAAAAGCAAAGTTAGCGATAAAATTGCACTCGAAAACTTAAGTTTTAAGCATTTTGACTGGAAAGGAAAGTTATCGATAGCTTTCTGGCAGAAAAGTAAAGTTATCGATAACTTTTTAACTTAAAAGTAAAGTTATCGATAACTTTTTCATTTTGAAGTAAAGTTATCGCTAACTTTTTAACTTAAAAGTAAAGTTATCGATAACTTTTTCATTTAAAAGTACAGTTATCGATAACTTTTTCATTCTATAGTAAAGTTGTCGATAACTTTTTCATTCAAAATTAAAGTCATTCAAAAGTAAAGTTACCGATAAACTTTTAATTTAAGAGTAAATTTATCAATAACTGTTTAACTGAAAAGGAAATTTATCGACAATTGTTTGACTGTAAAGTAAAGCAAACGAAAGACAAGGTTAATGATAAAATAGCAGTGTAAGCTTTCATTTAAGAACTTGAGTTATTGAGTTAACGTTAAAAAAAAATTAATATTATCGTTAAAATTTTTGTAGAAAATTTGAGTTATCGATTACTTGGCTATGGAAGTGTTCAGTTTTAAAAATAAATAATTCGTACACTAGTAACATCGTGGAACAGGAGACAATAAAAAAATGTTTAATAAACAAATATTTTTATTAATTAATTTTCTGCATTCTATGAAAATTATCGTTAATTTTCTTTAATAAAATCTTACTGTTACGCTTGAACTTTCTATGGAGTAAATATCTGTTTATGACTTCTTTTTATTACGTAAAAAATATTTGAAGCAAAAATTCAAGTATCTTTAACTGCAACCACTGTTGCCTTGTAACAATTGAATTTTTGTTTGTGTTTAGAATATTTTCGGTTCATTTATTTTCATCTCAAATCCTTTGAACTGAGTAAAGCGAAGAAAAAAACCTCATGTTTCGAAAGGGGTCTCAATGTTAACAATTGTTGGGTTGACTATTATAAAAGATTGCTGCTTCCCTACAACTTTTTCTTAGCTGGTGGTTATTTGGATAGCAGCAAAAAGAAAGAAAAAAAAAATAAAACTAAATTTAATAAACTTTAGTGGATATTTAACCCTTTTGGATATAAATGAGACAAGTCGGCAAATAGACGGCTTTGCTTTGAATTGCTTAAGATATGGAAACCTCAAAATACAGGAGATTGAAATTTTAATGGCTTTATTTTGTTAAACACAAAATTTATTAATTCTAAATGCTTTTTAATTATTTTAAAGTCCCTTACAAATTGTTTGTTTGAATATATTAAGTGGACTTTTTAGTTTTCAAGGGTTAAACATTTCAGTAGTTTTAAACGAAAGTTCATGTTAATTTAAATTCCAGTGTGTGTGTGTGTGTAAGTTGGATTAAACTCAAGTAGCATTGACAGTGTCTGTGTGTGAGTGCATGTAAATAGCAGAGAACATGTTTTGTTTTGCTATTACTTGTCTAACCAATACCAGCAAGATTGCGTCATATAATTTGAACTTTTGTTGAACTTCCGGTCAAATGTTAAAGCTAGTTATCGGCTGCTTCAAACAATGTTTGTTTGTTTGTTTATTTTAGCCTATGATTTTCAGCTATTGAAAGCTTTTAAAGTATATTTTTTTTTGTTTCAGATAAACTAAATTCGATTCATATTTAAACAAAAGGAAAATATACATAAAACTTTCAAGCAATTTTTTCCAAAAATGGTGTAAAACTCCTGCCGTGCAATATTTTTATTTTCCTTTTTTTTTTTTGCTAAAAAGTCAATTTTTCTTTTACTTTATTTGTGCCCATTAAGCTTTCCAAATAATTGATTTTATTAACATTGGCACATAAATTTAAGAGCCCGCTTCTAAAGATATTGTTATAAAATAACAGATCCGAGACTTGCTGCTACATTAAGAACAAACACTGAAACACTTAAGCACTCCCCTGGGTAAATAACTCTGTTGTGCAGTAGCTTTGCCAAACAGGTTAGAAGGAAAAGTAATGAATTGAAAAAAGAAACGTTGTATTTGCTTTTAAATGGAAATCCTTAAAGGTATCCTTTGAGAAAAAGAAAATTGATAATAATGTTATTTTATTCAGGGGCATTAAAAAGGAAAAGCTTGTTGAGAAAATTAAAACATCTAACGCATATGAAAGCCTAAAAGTGCGTATTGCCGCAATTAACCTTTAAAACCGGAAGTACCAGGAGCAAATGGAAACTCTAATGAAATGAGGGTTTCTCCATTAATATATTTAGTTTTTATTTATTGTTTGTTAATATATTTTATATTTTATTAATATATATCGTTTTTAGTTTTAATGAATTGGAAATGAGTAAAATTATTTTCAAAATTAAATTATATTTGAGGCACCTTGACGTATGATTAATATTAATTATAGTTTATGCTAAATATTCCTGCTATAATTTTTATACCCTCCAAAAAAGAATATCTAGGATATATTCACTTTGTCATTCCGTTTGTAACGCAGCGAAATATCCATCTGCTACCCCATAAGTATATATATTCTTGATCAGTGATGAAATCTAAAACGATCTGAGCATGTCCGTCCGTCCGTCCGTCTGTGGAAATCACGATTCAGTCCAAACGAAAAAAGCTAGACTCTTGAAATTTGGTACAAATATATCTTGAAGGATAGCACAGCTTAAGTTCGGAGATGGGCTAAATCGGGCAAGAGGGAAAAAAGTTCCCCTAAGAAGAACTAAACCAACCTCTAAAAAACAACATAATTTTTAAAGTTTTTTTGTAATTTTGTTGAGCAAATGATATATTTGTATGTCAAAGCAGGTCCAACGCGTTAAACTTGGAGCCATAAAAAAAATTATTTTTGGACCCCGCCCCCTTTAGTGGGCGTTATTATATGCAAAATTAATGTAAAAATTTAACAAATTGTTTTACTTAAGCCTACAATTCCTGAAAAATAACATTTTTAAGCTTTTATGGCGAAGCCGAGACGTAACCTGATCCTCCTGTACCCTATCCCCCCTCTTCCTCCTTTGCCTATTAAATAACCCTTTAAAAAAATAAATAAATTAAAAATAAATTTATGTGTGTGAAAATAAATATGCCGAGTTAAATGTGTTTCGACGTAAGCAGTTACGAAGTGCAGTTAAATACGTAATGACGTAACGAACTAATCAGTGATTTTTTTTTATGAAAATCCATATTTATATACAAAATGATTATGGGAGCGTCTTCTATCCCATACATCATTTTGTATATACTGGCAGTGCACGCCAACTCCTTATTTGGTCACTGGAAGCAAAATCCCTCCAAGGTCACACACACACTCATGGCTTTGAAAATGATTTTTCATGGCCTGTAAATATTTTCACAAAATGCTCAAAAAATTTATTAAATATGGATTTTAATAAAAAAAACTTCACTGTTTGCCATTTCGTAACGTCATAACACATTTAACTTCACTACGTTGTTTCGTAACTGCTTACGTCAAAACATGTTTAACTCGGCATATTTATCTTCACTCATATAATAAATTTTACATTTAATTCTCCCACATATTTATTTTCAGAGTTTTATGGCAAAGGTGAAATGTCTCCCTCACAGCCCTTGCCAGAGCGACCCCGCCAAAATACAGTTTTAATACCCTCCCAAAAGAATTGGACCCCATAAAGTACATATATATATTCCTGATCAGTGATAAAGTCTGAGACGATCTAGCAATGCCCATACATTCCACTGCTGAAAACATGATATAATAAATTTTTGGACCCCGCCCCCTTTATTGGGCGTTGACTTACGATATTATAGTTAAAAATAGTGTAAATATTGAACAATTTTTATTACTTAATCTTATAAGAAGCTAAGATGTTCTCTGATCTTGCTGAGGTGAAACGTTTCCCCAACGGCCCTTCCCGGAATGACTCTGTTAAAATGGGGACTTAAAATTGGGTACAGAGATGCCTTAAAGGAACTCTGTCCCATCAAGTTAAACATTTCAAATTTATTTACTAAATATTTGAAGGGTATTTAAGATTCGATCCGGTCGAATATAATGTTTTTACTTGTTTTATTTTAATAGTTACAGCAATAATTCCAAATGTATTTGAAAAATGGTATTTCCTCCCAATAATACTGTATGAACTTTGCAAAAACATTTATTTTGCCAAAGGAAAGTTCCACAATTTAGAATTTTTGTTCTGGAGTTAAACGATTCATGATGATTTGATAAATTTTCCTAAACAGAAATAACTACACAATTTGATATTTTCAAAATATAAGTATTAATATCGACAGTTTTAATGCAGCTAAAAGAACATATGAGTATTTATTTACAACTAGAAACAGCTTGAGGTCTAAAATTGACTACAACAATAACAAATATTTATATTGTGCATATCTGCATAAGAATTTCTTTGAAATGATATATCTTCCATTAACAGTTATCGACCATTAGATATTTAAAAGTGAACCACAAAAATTTGTATATGTACGTACCATGACTCAAAGTCACCTGCACGTATGATTAATATTAATTTTTAATTTCAGTGAATTTATTCAAATTTTTCGTTCTTAAAATTTGGCATGACAATTCAAAGAGAATTTAAAAGAGTAAAACTTAATGGTAGATTTTTTTTTATATATAATATCAACAACAGAAGCAGTCGATTGCACGACGCTTTAACTTGTACTTAACCATTGTTTTTATTTGGCCTTAAATGACTTTAATCACTTTTCATATTCCAAAAAAGCAGTAAAAAGCAATTCATTTATTTGCAGTTAATACATTAAAACGATTTTTAGCTGCATTTTTATGGCATTAATTCGTAAATAATTTTACTGGCATATGAATTCACCAGCAGCTCATAAGGCCTTAAATGAGTGTGTGCTTGTGAAAAAAAATAAACAAAATTAATGGCTTTTTTTTAACACTTGGCTTATATTGTAGTATATATTTATCAAAACAATTTAAAGACCTGTAGAAAATGTCAACTACATTGAGTCAAATACGACAGTAGTTGTTGCAAAAATTGTGGTAATATTTACACAGCGTACACTTGCACACATTTAATGGCAATACATTAAGAGTAGGCTCCTTTGTATATGCAAATGAATGCAGCTGTGCTTGGCTGAGTGTGTGTGTGTGCCTGCGTAAGAGTGTGCAAGTACTCATACAGTTGCTTGTTGCGTATATAAACAATACATAATTTACTAGCAACGATTAAACAACTGATACGGAATTGCATCTGTGCAACACAATACAAATAGATTGCCTCCATACGAGTGCTCGAGTATGAGAGTGAAAAAGGCAATGAGGCGAGATGCAAAAGAAAACACAAAAAGCAACAAGGAGGTGTTAATTTCATTTGCATAGACAACAAATTAATACAAAAAATAAGCAACAAAAACAACTAAACATTTTTGCAACAATGAAAGCAAGCTAAGAAATAACAATAACAACGACATCAACGAGAACAAAATAGTCAACAGCAGAAAAATATATTTTTAAGTGGGAATAAAACATATAACAACAAGATTTTATGCAACAAATAAATTGTCATTGTGCAAGTACCAAAATATCATTTGTATGCAAAATAATGCAATGACACACACACACACACACACATGTCCAAAAATATCCTGTACATATTCATAAGCTTAACCCACCAGACTTTGAGGGGAATATAAATCAAACCATAAATTGTTTTAAAAGATACGCAAATGTAACAAAATTAACTTAAATTAAAAATCAAAATTTTAAATTTCCCTAAATTGGAAACTACAGAACAACTTCAATATTTCCAATACTTTATATCAATTTTTTTATTAAAAAAGAAACACAAAGCCCAAAAAAGATTATAAGTTCACAAGCACCCATAATTTGAGTCATCAACGAAACTCCGATTATATTACTAATTTCTCCGAATAAATTAAGGAACACTGAATATCCGTAGAAAGCGTTCCATATGCCAAAGATTTACAAAATTTCTCTAAATAAGTGAAAAATTTTTACTCCGAAAATTTTTTTATTCCGAAAATTTTTTCTACTCCGAAAAATTAAAACATTGGCAAGAATGAAATTTAGCACCACAAGCCGTGTTCTTCCTATAACGAGACACCAAACTGTCCGAAAGTCTAATGAAAACTTCTCCGAAAAAAGTAAAGTTTATACAGATTTGAACACATATCAAAAAAATAACATAAAATTCAGAAAAAAAGATAATTTTTCTATATAAACAACAACTCCCATTATATTACTAATTTCTCCGAATAAATTAAGGAACACTGAATATCCGTAGAAAGCGTTCCATATGCCAAAGATTTACAAAATTTCTCTAAATAAGTGAAAAATATTTACTCCGAAAAGTTTTTTACTCCGAAATTTTTTTTACTCCGAAAATCTTTTCTACTCCGAAAAATTAAATCATTAGGAAGAATGAAATTTAGCACCAGAAACCGTGTTCTTCTTATGACGAGACAACAAACTGTCCGAAAGTCTAATGAAAACTTCTCCGAAAAAAGCAAAGTTTATACAGATTTGAGCACGTATCAATATAACATAAAATTCAGAAAAAACGATCATTTTTCTATATAAACAACAATCCGTAAAGTTCAAAATCACGCCGAAAAACTATAAAAAAAATCCGTAGAATAATACATATTCGAAATACCTGAAAAGTATATTATCTTCAACAGAATTATGGTTTTTTACAAAGAAGAAAATATCTAAAACTTTCCGAAAAAAGTTATTCGAAAATCCTAAGCTTTTAAGGCACATATTAAATATAATCAGATCATTTAAACTTGTATTTTTCTATGTAGACAACAAATGCCAGGATTTCAAATTACTCCGAAAAATTTTTAATCTATTTAAAAGTCCATTCCGAAAGTCTGCTTTCACTAAAGAAATCTAAGACTGCGAAAATTGTTCAATATAGAATATAGAACTTGTCCGAAAATCCCAAATCCATACAAACTACAACAAGAATCCTAAATACTTACAATTCATGAAAATACAAAACTTTTCCGTGTTTCTAAAAATTGCCAGTGTTCCAAATTACTCCGAAAAATTTCAAATCTATCCGAAAATGATTTCATTAATACACATGGGGAAGAGGAAAGGTTTGCAAAAAGATTCAGCTTCATCAACAACATATAATTTTACATATAAGGAATGTAAGACACTCCGAAAATTTAAGTCAATATACAAGACAAAAATTTGGCGAAAATTTAAAATTTAATAAAATGTGTGCGCGCATCCAAAATGCATTTAATTTATGTAAAGTAATTTTATATATTTATTTTAATTCTCAGCACTCCGAAAAACTCCGAAAAAATTGAAATTTATCCGAAAATTTTTAAATAACTCCACTGACGAAAAATTTTATAATATTTGTGAAGAAATTGAAATTTCGGAATGAAATTAATATTACTCCGAAAACTGGATACTGAACATCAAAACATACAAACCACAAATAATTTTAAATATGCCCTCCAAAAATCCACAAATTAAATATGTACTTGGAGGCAAAAATCCCTATGACGCGAAAGGGTTAACTTTGTTGCCTCTCTGTGTATCAGAATTCGGTAGATTTATATTTAAATATTTTGAGAGCTCAAGTAAAAAAAAAAAAAAACAAAAAAGACAATAACATGAACTTCATCATTGAGTGCATCAGTCACAATACCCAGCAAACATGTAGTAGATTGTAGTCGCCGAGTATTAACAAGTAAAAACGTTATATTCGACCGGGTCGAATCTTAAATACCCTCCAAATATTTAGTAAGTGAATTTGAAATGTTTAACTTGATGGGACAGAGTTCCTTTATATAATATCGTACGTCAACGCCCACTAAATGGGGCGGGGTTCAAAAATATACAATATCATGTTTTCCACAGACGAACGTATGGGCATTGCTAGACCGTCTTAGACTTCATCACAATTCTCTTTGGAGGCTATAAAAACTGTATTTTGGCGGGGTCGCTCTGGCAAGGGCTGTGGGGGAAACATTTCACCTTTGTCATAAAACTCTAAAAATAAATGCTTGGGATAATTATATACAAAATTAAAATTTATTTTTTATGATAAGGTCATGTAGAGGGCAAAGGGGGAGAGGGGGGGTAGGGCAGAAACAGATACACATAAAACTGTAAAAATAAATGCTTGGGATGATTATACACAAAATAAAAAAAATGTATATTTATTTTTAATAGGGTCATTTAACGGGCAAAGGGGGAGGAGCGGGTAGGGCAGCAACAGGCAGTCATAAAACTCTAAAGATAAATGCTTGGGATGATTATATACAAAATTTAAAAAAAAAATTTTTTTTTGGTAGGGTCATTTAGGGGGCAAAGGAAGAAGGGGGGGGAGGGGGTAGGGCAGAAATCGGCAGCTATAAAACTCTAAAGATAAATGCTTGGGATGATTATATAAAAAATTAAAAAAAAAATTTTTTTTTGGTAGGGTCATTTTGGCGGCAAAGGAAGAGGGGGGGGGGGGGGGTAGGGCAGAAATCGGCAGTCATAAAACTCTAAAGATAAATGCTTGGGATTATTATATACAAAATTTAAAAAAAAAATTTTTTTTTTGGTAGGGTCATTTAGGGGGCAAAGGAAGAAGGGGGGGGGCGGGTAGGGCAGAAATCGGCAGTCATAAAACTCTAAAGATAAATGCTTGGGATGATTATATACAAAATTTAAAAAAAAAATTTTTTTTGGTAGGGTCATTTAGGGGGCAAAGGAAGAAGGGGGGGAGGGGGTAGGGCAGAAATCGGCAGTTATAAAACTCTAAAGATAAATGCTTGGGATGATTATATACAAAATTTAAAAAAAAAAATTTTTTTTGGTTGGGTCATTTTGGTGGAAGGAAGAGAGGGGGGGGGGGGGGTAGGGCAGAAATCGGCAGTCATAAAACTCTAACGATAAATGCTTGGGATGATTATATACAAAATTTAATAAAAAACAATTTTTTTTGGTAGGGTCATTTAGGGGCAAAGGAAGAAGTGGGGGGGGGGGGAGGTAGGGCAGAAATCGGCAGTCATAAAACTCTAAAGATAAATGCTTGGGATGATTATATACAAAATTTAAAAAAAATTTTTTTTTTTGGTAGGGTCATTTAGGGGGCGAAGGGGAAGGAGGGGGTAGGGCAGAGTAGTACCAGGTTTCGTTTCAGCTTCGTCATTAAAGCTTAAAAGTGTTATTTTTAAGGAATGTAGGCTTAAGTAAAACAATTTGTTAAATTTTTATGCTATTTTTGCCTATAATAACGCCCACTGAAGTGGGCGGGGTCAAAAAATATTTTTATTTTATTTAATGGCTCCAAGTTTAAGGCGTTGGACCGTATTTGACATAAAAATATATCATTTGCTTAACAAAATAACCAAAAAACTTTAAAAATTACGTTGTTTTTTCTGGGTTGGTTTAGTTCTTCTTAGGGGAACTTTTTTCCCCCTTGCCCGATTTAGCCCATCTTCGAACTTAACCTGCTCTAAGTTTTAAAATATATTTATGCCAAATTTCAGGAGTCTAGCTCTTTTCGTTTGGACTGTATCGTGATTTCCACAGACGGACGGACGGACGGACGGACGGACGGACATGCTCAGTTCGTCTTAGATTTCATCACTGATCAAGAATATATATACTTTATGGGGTCTGAGATGGATATTTCGATGCGTTACAAACGGAATGACAAAGTGAATATACCCTCCAAATTCTTTTTTGGAGGGTATAAAAATAAGTTGGCACTATACAGACATTTGAAGGTATTTATTAACTGCTCCGTAAATAAAAAGAATATTTGCAGCACACCCTGACATTGTATGATTCGTATTTGTTGTCATACTTATTTTCAATACGACTTTTAATATTCCCCTTATTCCGTAAATATTTGTCGACGCAACGTCAATATTATATAAAAAGAAAATAGAACAATTATGTACACTTTTTCTTCAGCAATTGGGTATTCTTAACAGTTTCTTGGTACTTTCCAGCCCTTAGAGAAAAGTCTAAGGTCGCCAGCAGTATTCAATCGGTCCCTACAGCGAATATTTATGTTTCCCATTTTTGATATCGTCTTGACGCTGACAAATAGTTACAGAATAAGGGGAATTATTAGATCTGCATTAATTAACTTACAATTCTCCTTCCTTTTCTTTAACAATAATTATTGGACTCTTTCAGGGCTCTGCATGATTTACGTTGAACACTTTCATACGTGTCGCCGTACATGATGTATTATCGTTATGTTGCATTAGTATAAAACAACGAATGCTGAGTGGAAAATAAGGATGAGGATCATGATGCAATGTGGCAGTGATAATAATGACGATGACGATGATGATAATGATGGGGGCGATGCTGATTGTGGAGGAGATACTAATGTATATGACATGGAAAAGCAAATATATGCACAGAAAAATAACAACAAATCAAATGCTAACAGCAACAGCATTTTCCTGTTACCAGCAAGGAACTCACACATACTAACTTACACACACACACATGTACACCCACAAATAGAGGAAAATCCAACCGAACAATAATAAAAAGAAGATACAAATGAAAAATGAAAGACTAGGAGTCAACAAAGATGTTCATAATTTATGAACATGAAGTGCAATAAGAAGTCAAGATTTAACAAATACTTGTGCATTTACTTGATTCACTCACTCACTCACTCACTTATGAAAAGTAAACTTGAGTTGTGGATTCAAAATATTATTTGATTATGTGACCAAACTAATGAATAAATGCTTTAAAGGTTTTTTATTATTTGTTTTTTGTTTTTTCTTTTTGTTATTATTGTGGCAAATAATAAATAATTACTTTTGTATTTAACTATTTTTTTTTAAAGAGATTTAATATGAAATTGTTGAGTACATATTTGAAGGAGAATATATATTTCGTATGAATTAAGTAAAGCAAGTAAATTAAAATGTGATTTTGGAAGTTTCTTATTAATATTTGCATTGCGGTGAATCATTGAATGTAAAGAATGTTCATTATACAACCATTTTACAAAATATGTAATACAATTACATATTTTGGAGAAAAAAATATTTTAGTTTATTTGTTGTTTGCTACTTTAATGAAATTTTTTGCCTTTTTATAAAACTTTTCGTGGAAATTATGAAATTTGTATTAATTTCTGTTCAAAAATTAAGGTAAATTTAAATTTTCCTTATTAATCAATTTCTATTCTGTCACCTTCAAAGTTGTTACTCATATAAAAAATCATGCGAGGTCTGTTCAAAATTCAAGGTGAATTTTCATTTTCCTAAAAATAGTTCAATTTATTCATTAATTTCTATTTCGCCACCTTCAAAGTAATTACTACTACAAAAAAATCGACAAGTACCCACATACGAGGTCTGTTCAAAAATAAGTTTGAATTTTCATTTCCTTAAAAATAGTTCTATTTACTTACCAATTTTTATTTCGCCACCTTCAAAGTAGTTACTACTACAAAAAAATCGACAAGTACCCACATACGAGGTTTGTTCAAAATTCAATTTGAATTTTCATTTCCCTAAAAATAGTTCAATTTATTTATCAATTTTTATTTCGCCACCTTCAAAGTGGTTACTACTATCAAAAAATCGACAAATACCCATATACGAGGTCCGTTCAAAATTCAATTTATATTCGCATTTCCCCAAAAATAGTTCAATTTGTTTAACAATTTTTATTTCGCCACCTTCAAAGTGGTTACTACTATCAAAAAATCGACAAATACCCACATACGAGGTCCGTTCAAAATTCAATTTATATTCTCATTTCCCCAAAAATAGTTCAATTTGTTTAACAATTTTTATTTCGGCACCTTCAAAGTAGTTAGTCTTATAAAAAATCGACAAGTACACACGTACGAGGTCTGTCCAAAAATTGAGGTAAGTTTTCTTTTTACTTAAAAAATTTTCATTTATTCATCAATTTCTATTTTCTCCCCTTCAAAGTAGTTACTCTCGTTAAAAAATACACCAGTACCCAAATACGAGGTCTGTTAAAATATGAAGTACATTCTCGTTTTTCTTAGAAATTGTTAATTTATTCATCAATTTCTATTTGGTCCCCTTCAAAGTAATTACCCTAATAAGAAATATACAAGTAGCCAAATACGAGGTCTGTTCAAAAATGAAATTAATTTTTATTTTTCCAAAAAATTTCATATATTCATCAATAGCATTTTGTCTCCCTTAAAGTAATTACCCTAATACCAAATCTATAAGTACCCAAATACGAGGCCAGTTCAAAAATGACATTAAATTCTCATATTTTTCCAAAAATTTGAATATATTCATCAATTCCATTTTGTCCCCATCAAAGTAATTACCCTAATAAAACATCTACAAGTACCCAAATACGAGGTCTGTTCAAAAATGATATAAAATTCTCATTTTTTCCAAAAAATTTCATATATTCAGGAATTCCATTTTGTCCGCTTCAAAGTAATTACCCTAATAACAAATCTATAAGCACCCAAATACGAGGTCTGTTCAAAAATAAAATTATATTTTTCCAAAAATTTCATATATGTATGTATTCATCAATTCCATTTTGTCCATTTTAAAGTAATTGCCCTAATAAAAAATCTACAAGTACCCAAATACGAGGAATGTTCAAAAATGAATTTAATTTTTTTTTTTAATTTATTTATTTCTCAATTTATATTTGCTACTCTTCTGTATAATCTACGAGGCGTGTTCAAAAATTGGGCTGAATTTTCACATGTAATTCCAGATCGAAGGCATGGCTTGAGTCAACCGATATACTCATTGAGATTTGATGACTCTGCATAACAATTTTCTGGATTTTCTATACATTTTCATGGGTCCAGGACGAGCGTCGACAGCAAAAAGTCAGCGGACACGCAAAACACTTCTAACTTTTAAAACTCTTACAAAGTAAATATGATAACTAGCTGAAGCTGTCAAAATATTTTCGGGACGAGTTTTTCAACACAAAAAAACGATAATCTAATGTACGTAAACAGCGAAATTTAAAAATGTATCTAATTTTTTGACAACACCTTATTTTCTTAAATAAAATAATTTAATTTCCTAAAGAAGTCACACAAAGGAGTGACGAAATATTGAATTTTAATATATTTTAAATAAAAATAAAGAGATTTTAAGCTTAAAAATATTAGAGTATAATAATACTAATAAATTTGTACTTTTTTAAACTCACGTGCAGTGAAATGCCTTAAAATATGTGCAAATCCGTCATTCATACCTGTAATGAAAAGAAAAAAATTGGTTAATAAAATACTCTATTCACAGAAGAATTGCAATTAAATGAATTGGAAAAAAGTTAATATTAGCAAACTGTTGTATAAAAATATATAAAAAAAAATATTACTAATAATAACAAAAAAATATCAAGAAACAGAAAACTAAAACTAATTGCTTTTAAATGTTCGTAATCAATTTTTCTCGTATAATTGTTGCTTTCAGTAAGTTTAAACGTAAAAATAAATAATACGCTTCGTTTATTTCTAAATGTTGGGGAATTTTTTCTTTCTATTTTTCCTTCTTCGAGCATGTTTTGGTCATTTAATATTGTTGAATAACTAAAGAAAATGGCAGAAAAAAAGAAACGTTTGACTAAAAGAAAATTAGTTGCATAAATAAAACATGCAGCATATGTTTCATATGTGATATTTTTCCATTTGTATTTTTTTTTTTTTTTAATTTTTTTTTGGTATAGAAAAAATGTCTTGTAAATAGAAATAGTATATAATCAGGGAAATGTTAAGGACTAAAACTTAAAAAATTGCAAGCAAATTGGAAAGTAAAAAAAAAATTAAAATTGTAGGCATTGAAAAATAATTGAAGTAAAAGTTTGAAATAAATTTCATAAACTTTTCAATAAACTTTTATGGCCAAAAAGTTTTCAATAAAAAAAAAGAAATCTGAAAACAAGAGTGATTTAAAATTAGCAGTGGCAATCGCTCAAGACATTACGTTCGATTTAAGGGAAGGAGGAGATATTGCTGAGAGGGTAGATCAAGAGAGATAAGAAGAGTAGGAGAATGACTAGATATAGCCTCCTGTGACTTTTTCTTGTTTCTGAGACTAAAGAGATCCATGAAAGTTTGAAGAGACGCCCGAACCGAAAAGAAGACATTTTGCAACGAGTAGAGTGCTGCTCCAGAGATTGGAAAACATGTTGACGCAAGTATTTTATATTTGGGGCGCATACTTTGAAGGGGGGCAAAATATTTATTAATTTATTACAAGATTAAGATAATTTTTCAAGTACATATACGATTATTCGAATTCACTTAGGATATTCGAAATTGGTTTGGCTCATATGGGAAAAGTAAACGTAAAAGCTTAACTAAGCACAAAATCTTTGTATTTTATAAGGAATGCAAAAAAAAAAAAATATTCAAAAATAGGAAGAATATAAATTTTCGAAATTCTGCAGCGCACTGTGAAATTAATTATTAACACCGCAATATGATAAAAGCTTTGTAAATTAATGAAAAACAATTTTTTATAATAAATTTCGTTTTCGAAAATTCGAAATTAGTTTCGAAATTTTTGTAAAATTTTATTTTCTGCTAAATATTATCATGGTATTCTCAATATATGCTTTATAATAAAATTTGCGGATTTTCGAAAAATCGTATTAGTTTTCGAAAATTCGAAAATATATTTTTTCAAATATTTTCTTGTTTTTCCTTAACAATAATGATAGAAAATAATTTTTATTATACATTTAAAAGCATTTTACACTCTAACACGAGCATCAAAACTGTTGGCCCCCTGATCTAGATACATTTTGATGATGCTATGTTCTTTTCTAAAAAGAAGTGCACTTTTTTTTGCACTTTTCAAACGAAAAATTAACATTTAATGTCTTTTGAAACCCGTAAATTTATTAGGAATTCGTCTTAAGCAAAATTTTTGGTTTTAAACTAAATAAACAGGTCATTTGCAGAAAAAAATTGATAAAAACGGTGTTACATATTTGTAGAAAAGAACTCACCATTAGTTTTTGAACAATTTTGTTATTATTATATATAAGGCATATAATGAATAAAATAAAGCATATAATGAAATTAATTTCTTTAGACGGCAACTTTGGCACGTTTTACTATTTACAATACAAATCTGCATGTTTTTTTCTTTTTTTATGCCTCAACACAAATAAATTAATTTCCTGATTTCTTTCGTTAATTAAATAAAATGCACTCATGATATTATAGAATTCATTATGCGTTTAATTAACATCGTTAGGCCAGTGTGATAGATGCTCGTTTTATTTCAAATTTCTGACACTTAATCGATCAATTTAGTCATTTCGTCATATTATCAACACACACACACACACACACACGCGCACTCACATACGTATCACTTGAATATCAATCATTCGGTTTAATGGCATGACACTTTAGTTTTACAAACAATACCTCGCAAATGATTTCATAGCACACACTGCACTTTTCCCCCGCCTTCGTTTTGCCATTAAGTTTGTTGTATGTTTTTTTTTAATCGCTTTTTTCCAATTCTCTAAAGTTATTAATATAACAAACCAAAATCAACAACAGTGTATGGAAATTGGATTGAAGAAAATAAAATTGTTTTACATTTTTTTTCAATAGTTGTTACGCCTGTTTGGTGTTGTTGTAGTTGCAAGTTGCTTTGTTTCTTATGAATATTGCATGTTGCACCAATTCACTGAATTGAAATGGCTTGACTAATAGCGTTAGACAAATACATGGACAGACAATAACACTACACACAAACGAACATGAATATCGTTAATGTTTGCTTCAATGAGTCTTTTTCTTTGCCTGCCAACAATCAAATAGTTTTTTTTTCTTTCTTTCTAATTATTTGTCTGTTTATAAAGCATTTTTATGTTTTCTTGCAAATTTCCAGGCCGGGGCATGATTGGCGCCTTTGTGTGTGTGTGTGTGTAAAGGTAAGAAAGTGTCATTAAAAAAAATTGCATGTTGGCTAAAACGATTAGATTGAAACTCACATGGCCGCCTCGCCTTTGGTTTCGTTAACCAGGTTGTTGTACACTTCATTAATGAGTCATAGTTAATGAAAGAATTTATGAGGCCAGTGTAAAACACATGTTTACATTTAGTTCAGCAATAGTGTTTCTATCAAACGATTAATTGTCAAATGAGGATTTCTTATAGGAATAAAATTTGTAAGTTTTAATATTCTAAATCACGTCTTCTAATGATATTTGAATGGAAAAAATATATAAAAAAATCAAGATATCATTTATTAAACACTTAATCCCATACACTAAAAATGCTGCTGGCTTAAGTTATAAAAACCGAATTTATCCTATTACACATTTATGTCGTGCATTTGCTTACAATTCAAATTAAATTGCTGTAATACACTTTTAAGTGAAATTTCCTATATATAAAACTTTACGAATTATTTATATAGTGTTTCTTTTCAAATCATTAATTCAACATACTAAAGGATCTGTGAAAATAAATCCTTAGAAATTAAAATCTCTAAAGGAAGCAACGGGCGCGTGTGTGAATGTGTGTGTGTGTGTGAGTGAGTGAATGCGTCTGTGTTGTAAATATTTCATAAATCTTTTGTACAGCAACACAGTGGCAATTTAAGTTTCTCAACAAGAGAGAAAAACAAGCAAGAAAGCTGTTTTCTTCTTTCCAAATGCTGGCAAATTGTTTGTTTGTTCGTTCATTCATTCTTTCACTTGATTTTTGATTTCTCATCTTATTATTGTTTTGTGCACGAAACAGCCTTAAACTTAATCTTGCAACAATTTTACCTCCCCCAACTCATGGCTCAGCTTCTTCAACGTCTGCTGTTAACTTATTGTTTACTTGTGTTACAGCAAACGTATCAAAATGATACTTTTGATGCAGCATTTCTATGTATTTGTTTGTATTATTATAATAATAATAATACTGTTGCTGTTGTTGCAACATATTTTCTGCTTTGTTGTTGCAGCCGAGAATTTTTAGCGAAAGTGTAAGGTTGTTAGGCATTTTTATTGTTGTTGCAGTTGTTCTTGTTATATGCTTGCAAGGCATAATAATGTAGAGTATCAACTGTTTCCCTCATCACATTCTGTAACACTAAATCTTACCAAAGCAAAATCAACATGCCACATTATTAAATGTACTAAAGGAAAGCACAGAAAACAAGTATTTCGTTAGACATGATAGGAGATAGTGAATAGTAAAATTAGAATGACAGTTATAGTTTTGTTAGTTCCATAGAAGAGGCCATAAAATATGCTCTAAGTTCTTTTTTTTTTAATTTTATAACTACTATAAAATAATTTACATTTATATCTGTACATATTTTTGAATACTAAGTCAAGACTTTAGTTTCGAACATACTACTCAGCGAAAAAAAATATTTCTTAGTGCTTAAAAATCATGACTAGTTCTATATGGATGCTGAATGGCTTAATTTCGTATGTTCGAAAATTCGAACATAATTTCGAAAATTCGAACATCATTTCGAAAATTTAAAACTATGTATCTATGGCTTTATATACTTATAGATATTAAAATAATTTTAAAATTACATAGTTTTGGCCCTATGTGACAGTTCGAACTTAGTTTCGAAGTTCCAAAAAATCCGAACAAACATCTTAACACGTTCCAAAAAATCGGTAATATTATGCAAAAAGAAAATTTTATAAAATTATACATTAAAGAATGTTAGAAATTTTGTAATTTTATTTTGTTATTGTGCTATAAAAAATAATTAAATAAAAACGTACGAATGATTCATAGATAGCAAAATATGTGAAAATTCCAAATTTCTGATTTAATTTTGAATATGCGATATATAATATTAAACTGGATTAAAAAAAAAAAATTATCTAAATTTACTAAATTTACTAACTACTAAATCATTTTCGATATGTGCAAACTTATTAATTTATTACAAGGTTAATAATAAAGTTCAATGGCATTATAATATTCGAATTCTTTTAGGATATAAATTGGTTTGGCTCATATGGCAAAAGTAAACGTAAAAGCTTAACTAAGCACAAAATCTTTGCATTTTAAAAGAAATGCAAAAAAAAATTTCAAAAATAGGAAAGATATAAATTTTCGAAATTAATTTCGAAATTCTGAAACGCAATATGATAAAAGGTTTATACGTTAATGAAAAAGAATTTTTTATAATAAATTTCGTTTTCGAAAATTCGAAATTAAAATTAAAAGCTTAGCTAAGCACAAAATCTTTGTATTTTATAAGGAATGCCCAAAAAAATTTCAAAAATGGGAAAGATATAAATTTTCGAAATTAATTTCGAAATTCTGAAACGCACTATGAAAGTAATAATTAACACCTCAATATGATAAAAGGTTTATACGTTAATGAAAAACAATTTTTTATAATAAATTTCGTTTTCGAAAATTCGAAATTAAAATTAAAAGCTTAACTAAGCACAAAATCTATATATTTTATCAGGAATGCCAAAAAAATTTTCAAAAATAGGAGAGATATAAATTTTCGAAATTAATTTCGAAATTCTGAAACGCACTATGAAAGTAATTATTAACACCGTAATATAATAAAAGGTTTATACGTTAATGAAAAACAAGTTTTTATAATAAATTTCGTTTTCGAAAATTCGAAATTAGTTTCGAAAATTTTGTAAAATTTTATTTTCTGCTAAATATTATTATGGTATTCTAAAAAATGCTTTATAATTAAGTTTTGCGGGTTTTCGAAAAATCGTATTAGTTTTCGAAAATTCGAACATATATTTTTTCAAATAGTTTCATGTTTTTCCTTAACAATAATAATAGAAAATAATTTTTGTTATGCATTTAAAAGCATTTTACAGTCTAACACGAGTATTACAACTGTTGGCCCCCCCAATGTACATAAATTCTGATTTTTATGATGACAGGGTCTGATTTTCTTTATAGTGTGGGATGCCTGTTAGTACCATTAATTTTCTTTTACACTGTTTCTTGCTTATATCGCATCACTAACTGTATTGTATCTAACTTTAGAGATCTAAGTTGTAGAAAAGTCACGATACTTTCTACTTCATACATTCAGTTCCCTTACCATATAGTTTGTGTACGATTCAGTTTAGTTTTTAATACATCTGAGTTAGTACATTAAATGCAGTGCACGACAGAGAAAAAAAACGATTGTTTCTTTGTATTCTTACTTTAGATTTCATTTCGCATACAATAATGTGCTTTGAATTGAAAATGGTTTATAATGTACAACTTATTAGACATGTGCTGTCATATAAACTAAACGTGGAAATCCGACAAACCGAAACTTTAACAATGACAGTCAACGGCACGAATATTAAAGCAGATGTAAGAAGTAGAAGAAGAGAGCAAAATAAGAAAATTAAGAAGGATAAAATTTATTGCTGTCGCATATGCACATGTGAAGGATTTCAATATTAAAAGAATTTAGTTTTGATTATTCTCTAGAGACACAGACTTATAATTGATACAGCGAACAGCCAAGCACTCAGCGCAATTGTAATTTGTTGGATTCTCATTTAGTTGTAGTTTTCGTTAAAATTGTTGCCATTTTTTTAGCATGAATAAAAATTTTTATTTTTCGAACATATTAATTTAGTTATTAGGATAATAACTTTTTATTCCGATTCAAGTTCAAATCTGCAATCTCCAAATTTAATTTTAAATTTACTATTTTATACCCTCCAAAAAAGAATATGGAGGGTATATTCACTTTGTCATTCCGTTTGTAACGCAGTGAAATATCCATCTGAGACCCCATAAAATATGTATACATACTTTGGATTAGCGATGAAATCTAAAACGATCTGAGCGTGTCCGTCCGTCCGTCTGTGGAAATCAGGATTCAGTACAAACGAAAAGAGCCTCTTAAAATTTGCTATAAATTTATCTTGAAGGATAGCGCAGGTCAAATGGGCTGAATCGGGCTAGAGGGGAAAAAGTACCCCTAGGAAGAACTAAGCCACCCTCTTAAAAACAATATAATTTTTAAAGTTTTTTTTTGTAATTTTGTAAGCAAATGATATATTTTTATGTCAAAGAAGATCCAACGCATTAAACTTGGAGCCATAAAAAAAAATATATATTTTTTGGACCCCGCCCCCTCTACAGGGCGTTATTATATGCAAAAATAATTTAAAAATTTAACAAATTGTTATACTTAAGCCTACAATTCCTTAAATATAACATTTTTAAGCTTTAATGACGAAGCTGAGACGTAACCTGGTACTCCTCTGCGCTACCCCCTCCCTCCCCCTTTGCCACCTAAATGACCCTTAAAAAATTAACTAAAATAAATTTATGTGTATGAAGATAAATATGCCGAGTTGAATATGTTTTGACGTAAGCAGTTACGAAGTGAAGTTAAATATGTTATGACGTAACGAACTGGTAATCAGTGAAATTTTTTTCTTTTGTATGAAAATCCATATTTATATACAAAATTAGTATGGGAGTGTCTTCTATGCCATACATCATTTTGTATATACTGGCAATGCATGCCAACTCCTTATTTGGCCACTGGGGGCAAAATCCCTCCAAGATCACACACACTCTCATGGCCTGTAAATATTTTCACAAAATGCCAAAAAAATTTATTAAATATGGATTTTCATAAAAAAAACTTCACTGTTTGCCATTTCGTTACGTCATAACGTATTTAACTTTGCAGCTAAATACGTTGTTTCGTAACTGCTTACGTCAAAACATGTTTAACTCGGCATATTTATATCCACTCACATAATAAATTTTACACTTAATTATCCCAAATATTTATTTTTAGAGTCTTATGGCAGAGGTGAAATGTCTCCCTCACGGCCCTTGCCAGAGAGACCCCGACAAAATACGGTTTTAATATCCTCCAAAGAGAATTGGACCACATAAAGTATATAGTATATTCTTGATCAGTAATGAAATGAAGTCTGAGACGATCTGGCAATGCCCACACGTGCATCTGTGGAAAACTATATATAGTCTATTTTTGGAACACGCCCCTTTAGTGGGCGTTGACGTACGATATTATATGTAAAAATAGTGTAAATATTGATCAATTTGGGTTCCTTAAGCCTGTAAGAAGCTAAGATATTATCTGATCTTGCAGAGGTGAAACGTCTCCCCAACAGCCCTTCCTGGAATGACTCTGTCAAAGTAGAGATTTAAAATTGGGTACAGAGATGTCTTAACAGAACTCTGTCCCACCAAGTTAAACATTTTAAATCTACTTACTAAATATTTGGCGGGTATTTAAGATACGACCCGGTCGAGTATAACGTTCTTTACTTGTTGCAAATAATTTTAATCATATAAATAGGTAATATATTTTATTGTGGTACAGTTTCAGGTATTTTAATGGCCACTAATATTGATCAATTATATATTGTGTTAAAGGTATTTTTATGTAGATATGCACAATATAAATATTTTTTAATAATTATTTGTATAAAAGTTTTAAAAAAGTCATATTCAATATAATATTGCCCACTCAAAACAAAAAAAAACCTATTTTTTGGCTTTCTTGACACCTGATGCTTTATAACTTATTCTAATATTAGCATCGAAAATATTTCGAAAATTTATTAACAATTTTGGAAATAATCTAATACATGTGTACGTTATACATATTATTGTGGTACATTTTTAGGTACTTTATTGTACCTCGACTCGGTCGAATGTAACGTTTTTACTTGTTTTCAATTAAAATTATTTTATTAAAAGTGGAATATTTTTATAATCATCTAATGAAAATAGTAAATATTCCACTTTTAATAAAATAATATAAATTCTGAAAGTTTTTTTTTTCCATATTGCAGATTTGAACTTGAGTCTTCATAAAAAATTATTATCTCAATAATTATTTATTTTACATAAATCTTTACTGCTTGATATCCTATGCTTTTCAAATTAGGATATCCAGAGAATTTATTTTAAGAAATTAAATAATTTTTGTAGTATTGCAAATTTGCTACACTTTGGGATATTGTATTTTTACATAATATCCTTTTTATGTGGGATATTGTAATAAATATTACAACGTTGCAAATTATAACCTTTCCGAAGTCGTTGCATGGCTTTAATATGTATTTTAGCAACGTAATGAATTTTAATTTGTATGCTGCAGTAGAAAACATATTAAAGTTGTCGTAACCATGTACTCTACCAGTTCTTAATGCTTTTATATTTGCATACCGCCACTCTACTGATAGGAGCAAAAGCAACAACAACAGCAACAACAAATCTTATCGCAATTAAATTTAAGCTCAATAGGCGTTCAGCACAAAGAAATTAAACGGCAAAGTAAAAGAAACGGCAAAAAACCTGTCATTACTTTGACGTTTTGTTGCAAAAAAAAACATAAACTGATGCAATAGTAATTATCTACGACTGCCACTAGATTAGTGGCAAAATAGAAAAAAATAATTTTTTTTCTATTTTGCCACAAATGAAAGCAATAGCAACCAGCATGAGCAGTGGCGAAAGACAGCAAGAAAAAAAGTGAAATTAGAAATCATCAGCACAAAGAAAACGTTTTTTTTTTGTTTGTTTGTACGTTTCTCTGTCGTTACCTAATCAAATTATAAAAGGCCTAGTTATGACGAAAACATTTCAGGTTGTATGCCACACAACAAAATAGTAAACAGGAAAAGAAACACAAAAGAAAAAAAACTGAATACCAGAAGAAAACATAAATAAAAATTACAGAAAATTACTGCGGTTAATAGAGTTGTGCGGTTAATTATTTGAATTCTTTGGCTTTTCGCAACGCTTAAGCAACGTTTAAGTAAGTTACTAGGAAACCGAGAGCATAAAAAGCAGAAAAAACAACAACTGCTAACGGCAAGATATGGCCTAAAAGAAAAACTACTTTTCATTTTCTTTGAATTGTTTTTTTTCCTGGCTCGTTACTATTTTACACTTCAAGCTTAAGTTTTACATCATATTTTACATCATATTTTACATCATATTTTCTTCTCGTCTTACATTTACAAATATGTTTTTGTGTTTTACTGGTTAAATATTTAATCTTGGTTTCTATCTTCAAGCGTTTATAGTTTGTTGAATTACATATATTGTTTTCTTTTTGCTGGTGTTTCTCAAATGAAATTACCACAATTTATACTTTTGCTATACAGGAAAACTGACAAGTTAAAAAAATAATAAAAAAAAGCGACAGCAAAAATATTTTGCCAACAGCAGTAAAAGTAAAATGACTGCAAATGTTTCTTGGTTACAGCAAAAACAAAAAAAAAAAGCAAAATAATTCTTTCAAATAAGAACACAATATTAGAAATAAAAGTGAAGCTGATAATCTGAGTTAAACTTGAAAACTTGTAAAGTTTAAACACTTTTCCAAATGAAATGAAAACAAACGTGTCAGATTGGTTTACGTACATTTCCCCAGCTGCAGATTTGTTACAGCTACACAAATAAATCACAATTTATGTGGAAAAATATATAAAAAAAAAATTGCTTGAAAGTACAGAGCCAAGTTTTTTAAAAAACGTTATTTTTTCCAATGCTACTTTCTCTAAAGGTACATTTTAGAGAAAGGTACTTCTTTTGAATAGGACGTTTTTCAAAACGTACTTTTCTCAAATTGTATATTTTCAAAAAGTACTTTTTCAAAAGATAATTTTTCAAAAGACACTTTTCCAAAAGGTACCTTTTCAGAAGGTACATTTTCAAAAGGTACTTTTTCAAAAAGTACTTTTTCAATAGGTACTTTTTCAAAACGTACTTTTTCAGAAGGTACTCTTTCAAAAAGTACTCTTTCAAACGGTACTTTTTCAAAAGATAATTTTTCAAAAGATACTTTTCCAAAAGGTACCTTTTCAGAAGGTACATTTTCAAAAGGTACTTTTTCAAACAGTACTTTTTCAATAGGTACTTTTTCCGAAAGTACTTTCTTTAAAAGCTACTTATTCTGAAATGGTACTTTTGTTTTGTAACTGGTACCTTGTTCAACTGGTACTATTTTAGAGAGGTACTTTTTTAAAAAGGTGGTTTTTCTACTACTACTTTCTCTGAAGGTACTTTTTAGAGAAAGGTACTTTTTTTAAATGAGACTTTTTTCAAAACTTACTTTTCTCAAATTTTATTTTTTCAAAACGTACTTTTTCAGAAGGTACTCTTTCAAAGAGTACTCTTTCAAAAGGTACTTTTTCAAAGGGTAGTTTTTCAGAATGTACTCTTTCAAAAAGTACTCTTTCAAAAGATACTTTTTCAAATGATACTTTTTAAAAAGGTACTTTTACAAAAAGTACTTTTTCAAAAGGTACTTTTCCCGAAAGTACTTTTTTTACACGTTAGTTATTTTGAAATGGTACTTTTGTTTTTTAACTGGTACTTTGTTCAACTGGTACTATTTTAGAAAGGTACTTTCTTAAAAAGGTGCTTTTTCCAATGCTACTTTCTTTGAAGGTACTTTTTAGAGAAAGGTACTTCTTTTAAATGCGACTTTTTTCAAAACGTACCTTTCTCAAATTTTATTTTTTTAAAAAGTACTGTTTCAAAAGATACTTTTTCAAAAGGTACTTTTTCCGAAAGTACTTTCTTTAAAAGTTACTTATTTTGAAATGGTATTTTTGTTTTTTAACTGATACCTTGTTTAACTGGTGCTATTTTAGAAAGGTACTTTTTTCGGAAGGTACTTTTTTAAAGGGCACTTTTTAAGAGATGCATACTTTTATCAAAAGCAACTATTTAACAGGTTACTTTTTCAAAAGATACGTATTTTCAAATGGTACTTATTTTCAAATGGTACTTTTTTTAAAAAGGTACCTTTTCCAATGCTACTTTCTCTGAAGGTACTTTTTAGCGAAATGTACGTCTTTTGAATGGGACTTTTTTCAAAACATACTTTTTTCAAATTGTATATTTTCAAAAAGTACTGTTTCAAAAGATACTTTTTCAAAAGGTACTTTTTCAAAGAGTACATTTTCAAAAGGTACTTTTTCAAAAAGTACTTTTTCAAAAAGTACTTTTTCCAAAGGTACTTCAGAAAGTACTTTCTTTAAAAGTTACTTATTTTGAATTGTTTTTATTTTTTTTTAAGTGGTACCTTGTGCAACTGGTACTATTTTAAAAAGGTACTTTTTCGGAAGGTACTACGAAAACTGAATATTTGTATTATTCTATTCTTGCGGAAGTTAATTCTTCTGGTTAGTATTTCTTATAAAAAAATTATGATTTAACAATTTAAATTAACGTACTCGACTCACGATATAATTTCCTACATTTCAGCCGATTAATTAAAAATAAGTTTAACTCTTTAAACCTTTGAATTCACATCGAAAACTAACTTTTTCTTTTATTTTGGTATTTGGCAATTCGCTCAATTAAAATAAATCGTGTGTTAATGGCTGCAGTAATGAGTAGCACTAATAATTATTCAAGGCATCAATTTCTTATTCAACATTTTATGTAAATAATACACCTCAGATAAACTCCTACGACTGCATAAATAAACAAATCATTGTTAATCTATTAGATGACGATCTGCAATACCAAATAGTTTTACTACCTGTTTTAAGCAGATGCAACCAACCTTCAGATTTAAATTACACAAAAACCCAACAATTACACACATGCCTTTCACACATACACCAACACTCACACTCACACTCAAACTCACCTGCAACGGAATTAATGAACAAATAAATTTGGATGAAATTTAAATGCCAGCATCCATCCCTAATTTGCCACACACAACATTTTTGTACAACAATTCACAACAACAGTAAAATTTAAATTTGTTGCAATCAAATTTCATAGAAAATTTGCTACGACTTGTATTTATAATACGACAACAACCAGCAACAGCAACAAGAAAATCGTAACCAAAACTGCTTATACGAGTACCGAGAACTAAGAAGCATAATAAGAAACCAGGAAAAAAAGAGAATAAGTAGAAAATAAACTAAACATCATTTGAAAGTATTTCTCGGTACGACTACATGCACGTGCATGCATGCAGCCAGGGCATGTAATACTCCACGCATACAGATGCTTGTAATTGTGTGAATGCCTGGCAAATACCGGCACATATACTTACAACTCATATACACAGATAAGTAGGATCTTAGACATCGACGTTGCACAACAAATATGTTGATGTATTTAACGTTGAAAAATTTCTGAAATTCTTAGGGAATATGGCAGAAACTTTAGGGTTCTAAAGGTTTTGAAAGGGAAAAGTACTTGTAGTGTTAAATTATAGCAATCAAATAACAGACAGCGGCTTGTGATTGAAAGTGAAAAGGATACAAAATATTATAACTTTTGAAATATAACGCTCTCATCAATACCAGCAGCTGATAAGTGGCATAAAGGTGTAGCACAAAAATGTAAACAGCGTATATGTTTATAAGACTATCCATTTTATACACATTTACGTGAAAATGCCTTTTCAAATATATCTGTTCTAACAATATCAGGCGAGCATAAAGTACCTAAAAGCGTACCACAAAAAAGTATAAGACATGAGTAAAAACGTTATATTTGACAGGGTCGAATCTTAAATACCCTCTAAATATTTAATAATATATCAAATATTTAAAAAATTATGAGAGTCTAATAACAGCGTAATAAAACAAAATTTCATAAAAAATTTGCTCTATTACACTCTTATAAGCCTCTCATAATTTTTATGAATAAGGGGGCTAGTAAATGAAAACTCTATTTTTACTCTTATTAAAATTTACATTTTTATGGTATTTGGCGTAAGAAAACGAGAAAAACAATTAATTTTAATACGATAGTTTTCCATGTGTTGGGAGGAGCATGACTGGAGACACCTTTCCGTCAGCAAAAAAATTTACGTATTCATATTTTATATCAGCGTGCAAAAAAAAGGGACTCAAAGAAGTTAAAAATGTTTGACCCGCTGGGTCACAGTTCTTTTAAGGCATTTCTGTGCCCAATTTTAAAACTCTATACAGGGGCACTACGAGCAAGGCCGTGGGGTAGACATCTCATCTAAATCGTAAAAACTTAAAAACGAAATTCTAGGGGTAAATAAGTGCAGAAAAAAATTTTTTTTTTCATAAAGTCACTTAGGGGACAGGGGGAGGGCTATAGCAGGGGAAGATCAGAGAACATATTATCTTTGTCGTAAAAACTTATAAATTAAATTGTTAAGGAATGTAGGCTTCAGGAATACAATTTGTTAAATGTTTACACTTTTTTTTCATCTAATATGTAACTTCAACGCCCACTAAATTGGGCGGGGTGCAAAAATACACTATATAGTGTTTTTTACAGATGGACGAACGGGCATTGCTAGATCGTCTTAGACTTCATCACTGATCAAGAATATATATTCTTTATGGGGTTCAATTATTTTTGAAGGGTATCGAAACTGTATTTTGGCGGGATCGTAATGGCAAGGGCTGTGGGGGAGGCATTTCACCTTTGCCATAAAACACTAAAAATAAATATTTGGCATAATTAAATGTAAAATTTATTATGTGAGTGAAGATGAATATGCCGAGTTAAACATGTTTTGACGTAAGCAGTTACGAAACAACGTAGTGAAGTTAAATATGTTATGACGTAACGATATGGCAAACTCTGAAGTTTTTTTATGAAAATCCATATTTAATAAATATTTTGAGCATTTTGTGAAAATATTTACAGGCCATGAAAGCTCAATTTACAGGCCATGAGAGTGTGTGTGATCTTGGAGGGATTTTGCCCCCATTTTTATATATGTACGTATAACCACGTCACTATTCTCTTTGCTATGCATAAGACAAAACCGAAGATCAACATATAACACTTATTCAATATCACTCCGAATTAATACTCCGAATTAAAACACTTAAATTTCCGCTCGCCGATATCGGATCGCCTTAATTTTTGGCCTAAACTCTTCGTCGAAACCCGCACTAGCGTTTTAATCCAAAAATTAATAAAATCGGCTATGAATTTCCGGAGAAAATCGCGTGGGAAAATTATATGAAAATCGCCCAATAATCACTTTCAATACCGACTGCCAAGCAACGAACAAACAAACTCTTACACTTACACTTGCGTATTTATTGAAACTGATAGTTTACTGCCCTAGAGTCGCGCGTATAGATGTTAACACATCAAAAAAATATTTCACTAATTGCCATTTCGTTACGTCATAACATATTTAACTTCACTTCGTAACTGCTTACGTCAAGACATATTTAACTCGACATATTTATTTTCACACACATAATTTTTTTTTGATAGGGTCATTTAGGGGGCAAAGGGGGAGGTGGGGGTAAGGCATAGTACCATGTTACGTCTCAGCTTCGTCATTAAAGCTTAAAAATGTTATTTTTAAGTAAAAAAAATTTTTGAATTTTTACACTCTTTTTGCATATAATAACACCCACTAAAGGGGGCGGGGTTAAAACATTATATTTTTTTTATTTTATGGCTCGAAGTTTAACGCGTTGGACCTTCTTTGACCTAAAAATTTATCATTTGCTTAACAAAATTACAAAAAAAAAAACTTTAAAAATTATGTAGTTTTCTTTGAATGTGGGTTTACTTCTTCTTAGGCGAACTTTTTCCCTCTGGCCTGATTTGGCCCATTTATGGACTTGGCCTGTGCTATCCTTCGAGATATATTTATGCCAAATTTCAAGAGTCTGGCTATTTTCGTTTGGACTGAATCGGGATTTCCACAGACAGACGGACATGTTCAGATCGTCTTAGATTTTATTACTGATCAAGAATATATACACTTTATGAGTCTCACATCGATATTTCGCTGCGTTACAAACGGAATGACAAAGTGAATAAAGCCTCCCATTCTTTTTGGGAGGAAATAAAAAGTCGGAAATAAACTAAACAGAAGAGTGAAAGATGTAAAAATCAGCAAAAACTTTTATTTCAAGTCTTCGTAAGTCTGAAAAACTGAAAATATGACATGTAAGTGATTTGTTTGAAGTTTGAATGGGTGTCAGTCCAATTAAGGGCATGAGCCCTACTCCATTAATGGAAATGAATTGCTGGCCACCTGTAAGGTTTTCATTAGGATATTTTCACTGACTTGCAGGATCATACAAGATGCAGTAAAATCTTTGAATTTCATAAATGCAATTCAACAGCATTTTTGACATCTTAAATCATTTCAATTTCCCCAATTATTTTAATGAAAAGTTTTCAGCGGCAAAACTTTAAATGTTGGCAAAGCCATACATTTCTGCAGGGATGTTAATACAACTGTACATGTACAGATATGCAGGTGAGTGTAGATGTGTGTGTGTGTGTGTGTGCGCCTAACTGCAGTATATGCTGAAAGTAATTTAAGAAGATGCGCAAAAGTTTTTCCGCCTTTTTCTTTTTGCTCTACTTCTACGAAATGAAACCAGCCAGAAAGTTTAGATATATGTGATTAACAAACTCGCATAGAAATACTTAGAAAGGAAACACAGACAAGCACGAGTATTTTTCAAATAAATTCAATTAAAGTAATACTTTAGCAAAATGCAAATATAAATAAATAAATAAATAAACACAAGTGCGCAGATAAAATGATTAAATGAAAAAATAAGAAACTTTTTTTACACCATAAATGCTGAAAATTGAAAGTTAAGAGTTGAAAAGAATTTATTTTCAATTCAATTAAGAATTTTTGCGAGTTTTTGGGATTGTGGCATGAAAGATTTCCTTGAGAGTTGTTTGGCAAATTTGGTTTGACAATTTTTTTTTTGTGAACAGATAAGTAATTGATTTAATTTGCGTTATTGAAATCCATGTGGTTTTCAAACTATGACCTGTTTTACACAATGATTCTATAATACAAAGGAAAACCTTAGGACAATTGCAGGGCAATAGTTCTAAGAACGGTTGAGAGGAGCCTGGCTTAAGATCTTGTCTTTATCGGGAAACGCAAAAAAGCTTTAGGAAAGAAATTCCAACTTTATTAATTCTTTTGCTTAGAATCTTTCAAAAAAAATTACACTCAAAGAAGGAAATTGCAGGGGGGTATATTTATTAGGCTGCTAAATGCACTGATAAGGAAGGTCTTTACTAATGCACTCAAAGGGTGTATTTAAGGTGGTGTTTTATCTCTACAATTTTGCCATTGCCAGAAACTGATGAACTTTTACGCATTCTTGGTGAACAGTTGCTTAAAGTTATAGGCTTTTACTAAATCGTTAGAACCGTGTTAAGTAAATAGCTATTTTCGAAATTATGATTAGCGACAGATCAAATAAATTGTGATGGCAGTGCATGTGATCGTACTGTTGAACGTATGATTTCAGTAATTCGTGTCCTTTATTAAAGCTCATCACGACTGCCAGCAAGTTTTTATTAATAATATTATATATTGTTATAGTAAAATTTTAATAAATAAATTAAAATTTCTAAAACAAATTTTATAAATAAATATATCAAAAAACTTTTTGTACTTCAACACTTTTCCCTATTCTATCGTCTTTAATATTAAGCAAACATATATGTTTTAAAAGCTATTAATCGATAGATATTCAAAAAATAACTTTATTCTCTTAAAAAGCGGTAACACACTTTTTTTGTGGTACACTTTTTGTTATTTTATCGTTTACTACTATTACAAAAGGATATATGATTCAAAAGGTATTAATCAATAGATGTTCACAAAGTATATGACTTTTTCCTAAATTGTTACCATTACCGCGATAATAATCACTTTGTGGTACACTTTTAAATACTTTATCCTTCACTAATAATGATAAAGCGGACATGTTTTCAAAGATACTTGTGCGTAGAAGTGTACAATATAGATAGTTTTATAAACACTTACGCTACTTATATTTTTGTGGTACACTTTTAAGCATTTTATTATCTGCTGATATTGATAAGGGTGATACATTTTAAAAGGTGTATTCTAGTAGATATGCAGAGCAAACATTTTTTTCCCACATTAATGCTGGTTAACATTTTTTATACTCTCCAAAAAAGAATTTGGAGGGTATATTCACTTTATCATTGCCATAAAGTATATATATTCTTGATCAGTGATGAAATCTAAGACGATCTGAGCATGTACGTCTGTCCGTCTGTGGATATCACGATTCAGTCCAAACGAAAAAAGCTAAACTCTTGAAATTTGGTATAAATATATTCTAAAGCTTAGAGCAGGTTAAGTTCGAAGATGGGCTAAATCGGGCAAGAGCGGAAAAAGTTCCCCTAAGAAGAACTAAACCAACCCAGAAAAAACAATATAATTTTTAAAGTTTTTTGGTTATTTTGTTAAGCAAATGATATATTTGTATGTCAAATACGGTCCAACGCCTTAAACTTGGAGCCATTAAATAAAATAAAAATATTTTTTGACCCCGCCCACTTTAGTGGGCGTTATTATAGGCAAAAATAGCATAAAAATTTAACAAATTGTTTTACTTAAGCCTACATTCCTTAAAAATAAAATTTTTAAGCTTTAATGACGAAGCTGAGACGATACCTGGTACTCCTCTGCCCTACCCCCTCCTCCATCTTCAACCCCTAAATGACCTTACCAAAAAAAAAAAATTTTTTTTTTTAATTTTGTATATAATCATCCCAATTATTTATTTTTAGAGTTTTATGACTGCCTGTTTCTGCCCTACCCCCTCCTCACCCTTTGCCCCCTAAATGACCCTATCAAAAAAAAATTTTTTATTTTTGTATATAATCATCCCAATTATTTATTTTTAGAGTTTTATGACTGCCTGTTTCTGTCCTACCCTCTCCTCCCCCTTTGCCCTCTAAATGACCCTATCAAAAACAAAAAATTTTTTTTTTTAATTTTGTATATAATCATCCCAAGCATTTATTTTTAGAGTTTCATGACAAAGGTGAAATGTTTCCCCCACAGCCCTTGCTAGAGCGACCCCGCCAAAATACAGTTTTTATACCCTCCAAAAAGAATTGGACCCTATAAAGTAAATATGTATATTCTTGGTTAGTGATGAAGTTTAAGACGGTCTACCAATGCCCATACGTTCGTCTGTGGAAAACATGATGTTGACTATTTTGGAACCCCGCCCCCTTAAGTGGGCGTTGACGTACAATATTATATGCAAAAATAGTGTAAATATTGAACAATTTGTCTTCCTTAACCCTATAACAAGCTGATATGTTCTCTGATCTTGTAGAGGTGAAACGTTTCCCCCACTGGCCCTTCCCGGAACGACTCTGTCAAAATAGAGATTTAAAATTGGGTACAGAGATGTCTTAAAGGAACTCTATCCCACCAAGTTAAACATTTTAAATTTACTTACTAAATATTTGGAGGGTATTTAAGATTCGACCCGGTCGAATATAACGTTTTTACTTGTTTTTTGCTTAAAATGCAACAACAAAACTTTTCTATTTACAATTTATTTGATAGTAGCAAAAATACACAAGGGATTACAAACAAATAATAAAAAGCTTCACCTTTCTTAAGCCATGACTAGTTTTTATAAATAAATTATGTTTATAAATAAATTATATATCTTGGATGAATGACATACATACATATATAAATACACCATCGATTTTTTGTAGTACACTTTTCGTTATTTTATCGGTTACTAATGGTGATAAAACACACATGATTTAAATGGTGACTATCAATAAAAATGCACAAAGTAAATTTTTTTTCTGCCTAGATTCTAAGCACCAAAGAATCTACTTTCATGGACTTAATATGGTGGTTCGTTAATGCCCTGGGAATTGTCTTAACCCAAATAGGGCAATTTTGCTTATTGGAGTAGCTATTCATAAAATAAAATGAGCTACAGCACTGAACACACTAGTCTTTCATAAAAATCTACATCTTTCAAACGATGATCAGCATTGGGCAGCAATTCCTGCACGAGCAAGATCCTTATGTAAAATTTTCTATGTCGTCGAAGGGTAAAGTTCAACAGCTAGAAAACTATGACGAATAGGTATTTCGGCGTCTTCAATAATTCGAGCTACAACAGCCTGTAGTGTTGAGTATCGTATTATTTATGGTATTTTATTTTTTGGCGGTATTGTGGTAACAATTTGTTGGCGAAGTAAAATGATACAAAATAAATAATCTACTTCAAATTCTCTTCTCTTAACACTATCCCCTCCTTTCTTTAGATGTGTCATAATGCGTTTGTGCAAGAGCAGAGATCGAGTGCCGGTGCTAAGAGCAACAACAACAACAAACTTTTTTTTTCCCAAAAATATATGATCATATAAATAAAGAAATAGCTAAAGGCTTGATTGCCACTTAACAAATTGAGTTGATAATATAAATCAAAAATCCACAGAACACAAAAACAAAACCAAAATATTACACGTTGACGTGTTAATCAAATCAACACTCTTTGACTCTAAATAAAAACAAAAGATCAAAGATGAAAAACCAGTACCTGAGAAGAACCCACGCTTTTCAGTATGCTAATTTAACATTGATATATTATATTAATTAAAAATAAATAAAGATAAAAACAAAACAACTCCATCAACCACAAGACTCTTTCGCTGCATATTTCCCAACAATCTTCTTGTCGGGTTGCCCCACCTGGATGGTTTAATAAACTGAATTCGAATAGAATAGCAAGTAAAAAACTTAATTTGTTGTGCACAAGCAGCACACTTATTTGTGTATAAGAGAATAAAAACTCAAGCATAAAATAAAATTAAATGCAATAAAAGTAAAAAGCAGACCGAAACAGCCAGCCAACTCAGTCAGTTGAACAACCAGCCAGGCAGCCAAACCGCACCGTCAGCCAGCAACCAGTATTGCAACGTACCATAGTGCCGACCAGCCAACCATCATTTCCATCTTTAAGGCTAAGGATATTTTCCACCCATCATGTGCGCTTTGCATCATTTACTGCCGCCACAGAATATTCTGGCGTAACAAATGCGACATCCAGTACGAGTATTTCGCTTAAGACTATACAATTGCAGTATTAGTGTTATTAATGGTGGATGGGGACTTTCTGGCTGCTCCACGCATCACCCACATTTTGAGAACAAAAAGCACAAATATATATATATATATATATATATATATATATATATATATATATATATATAAATATATATATATATATATATATATATATATATATATATATATATATATTTGCTTATTTAAAGAAAAAAAATTAAAAAAAAAATTTTTGGGATAAAATATTAAACGAGTACAAGAAATGGCAGCTACACCGATTCTAACGGCGGCGACAAGGATTGAATTTAAACAAAAAAAAAGATCTACAAGCTCATGTGGCAAGTGCTGTCCTTAGACAAGCCAGGCTTTGCAGAGTTACCTAAATATACGAGGTCTGTTCCAAAATTAAGGTAAAATTTTCTTCGTGTTTTTTTCGAATTTTCTCATACTTTCAGAGCTTCATATCTGTTGCATGTCTAGTGCGTTTACGAGAGTCATAAAAGTTGCAAGTGTTTTGCGTGTTTGAAATTTTTCTGCAATAGAAAAATACGGACAAAAAAAACAACAAAAATTGGCGTCAAATTTTGAGTAGAAAAGGAATTAAAAGCAAAAAAAGTACTTGAGAATTATTTTCTTGGATTTGTACTGTCAGTCAGAAAAATGTTTGCGACAGATCCAAACTTTACAAAAAAGGTCTAGAAGAGGCACGTACTGGATGTACATCAGCAAGCCACGAAAATGTTGGAAAAGTAAAAGGAATTGTTAAGAAGATGCGTGGAGAGGCATATTTTTGTCTAATACCGTGAGTGCTGGTTCCACTTGAAAAAAATATAAAAAAATTTATACAAATAAATATTAATAATAAAAAAATATTTTTAGAAAAAAAATTTTTAGAAAAATATAAAAAAAAAAAAATTTTAGAAAAAAAATTTTTATAAAAAAAAATTTCATAAAAAAAATTTTTATAAAAAAAATTTTTATAAAAGAAATTTTCATAAAAAAAATTTTTAGAAAAAAAATTTTTATAAAAACATTTTTATAAAAAAAATTTTTATTAAAACATTTTTTAAAAAAAAATTTTTATAAAAAAATTTTTATAAAAAAAATTTTTATAGAAAACATTTTTATAGAAAACATTTTTATAAGAAAAATTTTTAGGAAAAAAATTTGCATAAAAAAATTTCATAAAAAAAATTTTTAGAAAAAAAATTTTTATAAAAACATTTTTATAAAAAAAAATTTTTATTAAAACATTTTTTATAGAAAACATTTTTATAAAAAAAATTTTTATAAAAAAAATTTTCATAAATTTTATAAAAAAAATTTTTATAGAAAACATTTTTATTAAAAAAATTTTTATTAAAAAAATTTTTATAAAAAATAATTTTTTGGGCGTTCCTTTCTAAATTGATGAATTTTGACGCAATTTTTTTCCCCCAAAAACAACGTAATCATGCCTTAGCCAACGGATCTACCAAATTTGGCCGCCCTGCTACTTTTTCCTGTTCCCTGGATTGAAAAAACATTTGAAAGGACGCCCTACTACCACGATTGAGCAAATACAATACCGAATCACTTAGAGAACTCAAGAAAATTACTGATTCAAGAAATGCAAAAAATGCGGTAACAAGGGGACACAAAAAAAAAGATAATTTCTAAGAAAAATTAAAATTAATCTTCAATAAGTGGCGGCAAAGAAAAATTCACTTGAATGCTGATGACAGGGTAGCGGTTTTCGAAAACAGCTATTTTGCTCTGCTGTGTAAGTTGGCTAAATAAAACTAGACTTTGCTTTGTTATTTGCAATATTTATTATGTCTGTATGAATTTAAAACAAAATTTTCGAACGCACCTCGTATTAGAAATATTAATAACTAGAATTTTTTTTTTCATAATCAAAAATAAGCATAAAAATTTATTTTCCGTGTCATGTGCTATAAATATGAGAGCATTAATTTTAATATTGCGGAAAGTGTTTTGTGAACACTTCACTTGCTCTTTTTTACTTCAATTAGCAGCCGAATGGCATCAGTTTATTTTAACAAATCGATTTTTTAAATAAAATGATATAAAAAAAATTATTTAAAACGCCATTCAGTTATTTTTATATAAAAATTATTCACTCATTTTGTGGAGGGATCCATTTGGAATTAGTTTAAATTAAAAGTAGCGCTCGCTTTAGTTTTCTTTTTATTATTTTTTATTTTTATTTTTCATTCTTGTCTACTTCCCACCGTCTTGGCGGTATGAGTAAGAAATTGTTTGTATGTTGTACAAAATGAGAATTTTAAGCATTTTTTTTGTTGTTGTGGGTTCCCCGTTTTTAAGAGTTTTTGCATTATTCTCAGTTTTTCTTTAGCTGCTTGCTGCATGAAACATTTATACAGCAAGTTGCTTTTTATTATTTTATGCGCTGCTGTTGTTTCTTACCTCTGGAAAATATTTTCGGTAGTATTGGGTATAAATTTTTAAGCAGACATGCAGTAACATTTAATGTCATGTTTGAAAAAGTTTTGAGACGCCAACATGTTACAATTCTTTCTTATTTTTTTCCTCTTTCTTCGCTGCAACCTAAGATTCTAGTGTTCATGCCAAAATACCCGGTAGTTCGTTGGAAGAGAATTTGAATATATTTTTAAAATTAAATTTCTCTATATAGAATGCGACCGGGTGGAATTTTAAACACCCTCCAAATATTTATTAAGTAAAATTAAAATGTTTAACTGGGTGGGCCCAATTTTAAATCTCTATTTTGA
Organism: Linnaemya tessellans; assembly: GCA_951800035.1. NCBI lineage: Eukaryota > Metazoa > Arthropoda > Insecta > Diptera > Tachinidae > Linnaemya > Linnaemya tessellans. Next base: position 10,921,686 of record OX637534.1, read on the forward strand.
CAGAGTCATTCCGGGAAGGGCCGTGGGAGAGACGTTTCACCTCTGCAAGATCAGAGAACATCTCAGCTTCTTATAGGCTTAAGGAATACAAATTGTTCAATATTTACACTTTTTTTGCATATAATATCGTACGTCAGCGCCCACTGAAGGGGGCGGAGTCCAAAAATAGACTACATCATGTTTACCACAGACGAACGCATGGGCATTGCTAGGTCGTCTTAGGCTTCATCACTGATCAAGAATATGTATACTTTATGGGGTCTAATTCTTTTTGGAGAGCCTTAAATCTGAATTTTGTTGGCGTCTCTCTGGCAAGGGCCGTGAGGGAGACATTTCACCTTTACTATTAGAGTCTAAAAATAAATATTTGGGATAATTAAATGTAAAATTTACTACGTGTGTGAAGATAAATATGCCGAGATAAACATGTTTTGACGTAAGCAGTTACGAAACAACGTAGTGAAGTTATATACGTTATTACGTAACGAAATGGCAAACAGTGAAATTTTTTTTATGAAAATCCGTATTTAATAATTTTGTTTTAGGATATTGTGAAAATATTTACAGGCCATGAAAGGTCAATTTACAGGCCATGAGAGTTTGTGTGATCTTGGAGGGATTTTGCCCCCAGTGGCCAGATAAGGAGTTGGCATGCATTGCCAGTATATACAAAATGTTGTATGGACTAGAAGACACTCCCATAACCATTTTGTATATAAATATGGATTTTCATACAAAACAAAATCACTGATTAGTTCGTTACGTCATAACGTATTTAACTTCACTTCGTAACTGCTTACGTCATAACATATTTAACTCGGCATATTTATCTTAACACACATAAATTAATTTTTAATTTTTGTTTAAAAGGGTCATTAACGAGGCAGAGGAGAGGAGGGGGTAGGGCAGAGGAGGATTAGGCTACGTCTCAGCTTCGTTATTAAAGCTTAAAAATGTTATTTTTAAGGAATTGTAGGCTTAAGTAAAACAATTTGAAAAATTTTTATGCTGTTTTTGCATATAATAACGCCCACTAAAGGAGGCGGGGTCCAAAAAGAATTTTTGTTTATATTATGGCTTCAAGTTTAACGCGTTGGACCTTCTTTGACCTAAAAATATATCATTTGCTTAACAAAATTACAAAAAAAACTTTAAAAATTATGTTGTTGTTTAGAGGTTGGTTTAATTCTTCTTATTATCACTGATCAAGAATATATATACTTTATGGGGTCTCAGATGGATATTTCGCTGCGTTACAAACGGAATGACAAAGTGAGTATAACCACCAATTCTTCTTTGGAGGGTATAAAATATACACATGATAAAATACTGATGATGAAAGTGCAGTGGTTTTCGAAAACAGCTGTTCTGCTCTGCTGCTTAAGTTGAATAATCGACAAAAAAATTGATGTTGACTTTCCTTAGTGCCTCGGCATATTTATCACTTTGAACTTTTAAATGGCCCAAATGGCAGTTTTTATGTTCTATTACGATCAACAAATCAAATCTGTCATGTGAAGACTTGCGCTTTCTCTACTTTGCCCATGAACTATAGGGCAGGCTTTAGCTACTCATACTAACTCATACATAGAAAACTGTGTATGACTTTATATGTTGGGAAAATTGTCTTAAAAATCTTATTTTTACTACTTTTGTTTTGGGGTTTAATCTTCCATAGAGTGTGTATGTGTTTGTGTGCGTGTTGGCTGAAATCTTTATCTTGCTGCAATATGATAGCATTTTTATTTATATTTTGTGAATTTGTTTCCATGTTGTTGTGCTTTTTAGTTAAATTTTTTGAAGAACATATTTTTTTTTCTTTTTTATAATAAAATTAAGGTTACAAAAAAAAAAAGAAATTGGAAGTAAAGATGTTTGAATTCCAAGAAGGTATTTTTTTCGGGCAAAAGTTTTTGCGGCAGCAATATTGTTGTAGTGGCTAAATGTTTAAGTTTTCATTTATTCTATTATTTAAATTGCATGTGCATGTGGGTGTGTGTGTGTGTTCTTAATTGTTTATACTTAAAAATAACGTTTACATACTTCTGATATTTATATTTTTTTCTGGACTATATGGCAAAATTAATTTGTTGCAATTTAAAAATAATTTTACAATATAATTGCAAATTTTTTTAAACATGTGCTGGCGGCATAAGTGTGTATTTACACACTTAAAAAGGACATCGCACGAATAACGTTTAAGTTTGAATTTGTCCTTAAAATAAAATCATACGAAAGTTTAACATTTTTATTGAATGCAAGTTGTTTTCATTTTTATTTTCATATAAATAACTCAAAAAGGTTGATTATCAATTTGAATTGGAATTTTGTTGCTTCAGATTGTGTTTCTACAGAAATCTTCTGTTCGTACAATTATAAATTTCTAATACTGGAAACAATTGCAGCAGCATATACTTCTGTACCACGTTATAGTTAGAAATAGTGATAGGAAGCGATAATATAAGAAAAACAAAATAAATATTGTTTATTAAGCCTTTGTTAGAATTGAAAATGTGACGCACGCTACAGAAATTAATATTCTACAGCCATTTTTTATACTTATTATTATAGAACTAATTTTTTTTGCTCAAAATTTAAGAATAAAAACTTAATTTCAAATTATTCAAATTCTAAAAATACAAAAAATAAGCCTATTTTGAGTTTTGGCGAAATGATAAATTACTTTCAAAAATTTTATATCCTACTAAAACAAAAAATTAAATTGTAATGCAAAACTAATTTTTTTGCCCGTTCTTTTTTTACAGCATGCCTTACGAGGGAAATATTACAGAAGCTTTTGTTACAAAATGTGACGCACGCTACAAAAAATAGTTTGCCACAACTTGTTTTTTTTTTCATTTTATTATGGAGTTAATATTTTTTTCTTCTAAAATGCTAGACAGAAAATTGATTTGAAATTATAGAAAACAAGAAATATAAAAATAATTTTATTTTCCGTGACGCACGCATGGGCCAGACACATCAAACCTTTTTGAAATTCTTGCAAACTAATAAATTTTTTACTAAAATTGCATTTCCTATCAAAAAAAAAAAATAAAAAAATAAAAAATTTTATGCTTATGCGCAGTCATTCTTGTTGTAGCGTGCGTTACGTTATTACAGCCGCTTTATGAGTTTAATTCCTTAAATGCAAGCATTGCAGATTAATTAAAAAAATACCTAGTAATAAGAAAAGACCAATAGCAGAATTCAATTAATGAATTAATGAAAATGTAACGTGCGTCACAATGAGCTTTTACAGCTTTTAATAAGAAACGCAACATTATTTATTGTTACTTATTTTAGAATTTTTTCCTGATTTTAGTAACTTTTAAAGTGGTTTTGTAGTTGGTGGCGTGCGTCACATATATATTTTTTTTATTGATTATTAAAAAAATTTTTTTTTGCTTTCCAAATTGCAGTTAATCAACACTGTGTATTAAGTGATAAACCAAAAATGTTTATATGTCTTAGAATTGGAAATTGAGTACGAATGAAGCGTTTGTCACGCGGGCTTTTGGCAATATCTTATATATGAATGTTTCTTTTTCTATTTATTTGTAATAAAAGAAATATGGTTGAATATTATTTAAGAAGGTGTAGAAAATTATAAAAATTCACAGTGAATGACAAAACTGGCCACGCACTGCCTAATTTTGTTTTAAGAAAATTATAAATTTTTAAGAATACAAAAATTATTTGGCCGACCGATAAAGAAACGGAGGTATTAAGAAGTAAGAATTGCTGATATTGAAACTATAGTAAACTCTCTGATCGCTCAGGCAAAAATCTAAGCACTTCTAGAGAGTTTTGGCTTAGAGTGGTTTTTGGGGCTAGACTTCTTCGAAAATAATGCCACTAACGCTGTTATGCCACCTTAGGTTTTGTGTGGCATAAAACTTGCCACACAACACACACGAGGGAATGGTGTATTTTATTTCTACAAGTAAATTTTGTAGTTTTATTGAATCACCCTGTATTGCAACAACTTTATGCCATCAAATGCATTTACACGTAGCCATTATATTGTTATGGCAAACTTTTATATTACGACATTGCAATTTTTTTAATACACTTTTACGCATCCATGTACACACACACACATACTAATGCATAATGCTTACGCATACTTTGTTAAAACCCAAAACTTATGTTACGCTAGTTTGCTTTTGAGGTATTTTTTCCTCTTTCTTTTATGTTGTATTTCATTTAATTTTTTCAAAGTAATTTTTTCCCTTTTATTATATTTTCTTTTACTTTTCTTTCCTTTTAATACGTTTCTTTTTCTTCAGCAATTTTATTTTGTTTTTTTTATTTTATTTTTTTGAAGCACCAGCAGTTGCAGTTGGATCTACAAGGTGTTGTTAAAAAATTTGTTTCATTTTTCAGACAACAACGTCAACAATAACAGTAACAAGAAAATCTTTAGAAATTGTTTAACAACAATACGAAGTAAAGCAAAATATTGCAACAGTATGAAAGTACAACCAATATTTTTTCTACTTTTGTGTTTTGAGAATTCTTAATGCATTCGAGTTCGATAAAATAAAAAAAAAGTAATGCAATCCCAGAAAATACAAACTTAAATAAAATTCTATGGAGAAAAAAAATATATAGATATAAAATGTTTGGGAATAGAAGTTGTTTAAAGTTAACAAATGCCGCCAGGAATTAAAGAATTTTTTTTTAAATAAAATTTCAGTTAATAGATGGAAATGCCTTTAAAAATGCATGAAAAAATAACTCACATACCTTTTCCATGAAACTTTATAAATCAGTCGCTCTTTTTGGTGCCTGCTAAATCATGAACGTGCATGAAGCTGCAGGATCATAAACTCAGTTGAAGACAATATCAAATATATACCAGTTATTAAATTCCAAGTTTTTTTTAAATTAAATTTTATACAAGCAATTATAGGACAAATTAAAAATTCTATTGATACTCTGTTCAAATATAAACTGAAATAAAATGTTTAAATTGCAAACAATTACAAAGAATAACAAAAGAAATTAAAACCCACAAGAAGAAAATAGAAAGAAAGAAAGAGAAATGAAAATTTACTCAAGTTTTCCTCTGCCATGTATTTTTCTATATCCCTAAACGTAATTTGATTTTATATCTCTCCACTAACATTTCAGTTTATCTTCTTAATTAGTGGCAAATCTCGGATTGTTTTTGGTGCATGATGGAGCAGGCAAACGCAGGGGCGAACGACGTAGCAACAATTAGACAATAGAACAAAACACATCTTTCATACTTTTTTTGTTCGCAATTAAAGCATGAAAATAAAATGAAAGATGTATTAAATAAATAAAGTGTATAAAGGGAAACTTTTATTGCCGAGACCGCAAGAAGCACACAAAAAGTCCTAAGAAAATTAAATCAAACAAAAATGCTTAAAGATTTCACAAATGAAATTCTCTTTTTCGCCCGAACTACTTCTCGTATTAGCTTTAGTATGTAAATCATTAAAATATTTATGCAAGTAAATTTTCAACTTTTATTGTTGGTTCTTTGCTTTAAAAGGATATGAAAAATATATTTTACTTGCAACAATAATATTGGTCTACCTAAATTGCTTACAAGAGTCATCGCTTTATTATCTCTTCATTTGCCAACTTCATCAGTATTCAGTGTCAGTTGAGCATCAACATCAGCAACATTTACATCGTCAGCATCACCACTGCCAACAACAACATCATCATCATCATCTTTATTTTGTCATAATTATTATTGTCATCATTATCATTATCCTTAGCATTGTCAGCTTATAAAAGAGTGAGAGAGAAAATCTGTAGCAGCAACTTGATGACAATTGCTTGAAATGTTTATTTTGCCAAGACTGAAATTGCAGTTGTTTTACTGTTCGCTCGTGATTAATGGTTTGTTTTAGTTGTAGTGGCAAAATACGCAAACACACAAACACACACACACTTACACACAGTTACACACACACAGAGTCTTAAATGCTTCTTAATTTCAAGGGTACAATATTTATTTAAAATATTATGATTATCTTGCAATTAAACGTTTGTCTTTTTAGTTATGAATTTATTTAATAATTTCAAACAATGAAACGAAAAAAACAAACGGAACAGAAAATAGTAGAAACTTACACACAGACTTACATTCACAGGAAACCCAAAAGGATTTACAGATGAGTAAAGATTTGTGTGCTGAATGCAAACACTAGATACGTTTTGTTACACATTTTAAGCTGTTAAGAGGAAAAATGTATTAAGTAAGGTTAAAGAAAAAAAAAATAGAATGATATGGATTCTTGCAATTTCATGGAACTCGAAATGTGCTGCCATAAGTTGCAGAAGGCTATGAAATCGAATGTAGTTTCCAGGCTGTGTTTTGTGAGATTTCCATCACACTGCACAATAATTTTTATATTTCTTACATTCCAAATCGTCCTAGAAGAACAAATGCTATGTATTTGGGTAAAATATAACTGAATGTCTTATAGGCATTTCTTGTTCGTTAAATTTTCGAAATTCAACAATAAAACACAACCTTTTGAAATAAAATTAATTTAAAGGGAAATTTTGACTTGCAATAACGTTTTTCATGTTTAATCGCGATTTACTTTCAATATCGGCTTAAAAAAAAAATTAGTATAAAAAATTTTAGCACCAAAAATTTTAGTACAAAATTAAATTTGGTACAAAAACGTTTTAGTACAAAAATATTACAAAAACTTAATAAATGATTAATGGGGTTTACCGTTTCACTCAATTTAATTTTTTTTAATTTCTTATACAAAATTAAAATTTAATAAAAACTATATAAAAATCATTTGGAATTTACCGCGTCTCTCAATTTAATTTTTTTAAATTATATATCAAATATTTTAATTTAGTACAAATAGTATTAACAGCATTTAATTAACGATTAATTTTTCCCAATTCTTTTTTTTTGTAATTTTTAATCAAAAATTTAAATTTAGTACAAAAAAACAATTAGTACAATAAATACTAAAAGCATTTAATTGATGATTAATGGAGTTTACCATTTCTCTCAATTTAATTTTGTTAATTTTTTATCACACATTTTAATTTACAACAACAAAATTTTAGTACAAAATATACTAAAAGCATATAATTGATGATTAATGGGATTTACCGCTTCTCCCAATTTTTTCTTTAATTATTTATCAAAAATTGTAATGTAATACAGATATTATAAAAAAAATTTAATTGATAATAAATTTCTCCCAATATTTTTTTTTAATAATTTTTGATCAAAAGTTTCAATTTAGTACAAAGAAATAAATAAATTAGCACAATATACATATGTATATCAAAGCATTTAATTAATGATTATTGGAGAAAGGGTAACTCTCAGTTTAATTTTGTTAATTTTCTATTAAAACATTTTAATTTATTACAATAAGTATTTAGTACAAAATATATTAAAAGCTTTTAGTTGAAGATAAATGCGGTTTGCATTGTCTCTCAATTCAATTTGTATAATTTTTTATCAAAAATTTTAATTTAGTACAAAAAAATTTAGTACAAAAAGTTTAGTACAAAAAATTTTGGTACAAAAATATTTAGTACAAAAAAATTTAGTGCAAAAAAATTTAGTACAAAAAAATTTATTACAAAAATATTTTGTACAAAAAACATTAAGTACAAAAATATTTAGTACAAAAAACATTTAGAGCAAAAAATTTAGTACAAAAAAATTTAATACAAAAAACATTAAGTACAAAAATATTTAGTACAATAAAATTTAGTACAAAAAATTTAGTACAAAAATATTTCTTACAAAAATATTAAAAGCATTTAATTGACCATAAATGCAGTTTACTACCGTCTCTCTCAATTTATTATTAATAATTTCAATTTTTGATTATTAATTTGAATTTAGTACAAAAAATTTTGGTACGAAAAATATTACAACATTTTTATTAATGATTATTGGGGTTTGCCGTTTCTCTCAATTAAGTTTTTTTTTTTAATTTTTCAAGTTTCTCTCAATTTAAATCTTTCAATATTTTTTAATTATTAAATCATCTGGTTCACCTTTGGGCGCTAACAGTTTCTTATTTAACTGAATTATATGTATGTATTTCGATATATTTTTAATAAAAATATATTTTTATTAAAAATTTTAGCATGTCCTGAGTATTTGTACTTTGATTGTTTAGATTTTGTTTATGATTTTTTGCCTTTCAGTCATTTGTGACTTTTTGCTTAACATCGATATTGTTTAACTATCAATTAATTTTGCATAAAATTGTATAATTATTAGTAAATTTTTATAAAGTACATTATCTGTGTACATTTACATTAGCTTACACGTCCACACACACACACATACATAGACAGTGTTATTTACTTATGAAAATTTTCTATGCAAAATACTCGTACCACAAACTCAGTGATTGTATTATTTACATGACAAAATAGGGGGCGTTCCATTTTGATTTGATATAAGAAAATATTCAAAAATTTTACATTTTAATGCTATTCATACTACGAAGTAGTAAATTTAGCTAAATTTTAAAAATTCCCTAATATAACATATTTTGTAGCCCACTGTTTTACAGGACACACACTGTGAACAAACATAATTTACATCGAAAATATTCAATTGCAGGCACATGAGTCTGTACAAAAATTATCAACGCATGTGTGAGCGGGTGTTTGTCTATTACTTAATCGATAGGCAGAGGGTCATGTATGTGTGTGTGTGGGTGTGTAACTCCATTTGTGTTGTTGACTGTATCCAGAGTATGTAAGTACGAGTGTATAAATTTATATTGAGTATAATTTACTTATTGTTGTTTTTATTGTTAGTTTACATAGATTAGTTATCATTGCTCATATCATACAAATATGAAAGCAAACACACACACACACACACACACTCAAACAAACAAACATTTGCGTGAACAAAGGAAAAACCAACATCATTTGATAGCAATAATGATATGAATACACACACATACACACGCAGTCGGCATTATAAAGCATTACAATCCTTAAACAAATACTCTTAATATATGAGTTGGTTTCTGTGCAGTTTGCAGTATTTAAAGTGCAACAACAATTTTGCATTAATTTGTGTGAAAGTGTTGGTCAAAGTTGTGCATGAAAATACGTTTAAGAAAAGTTTAGTCATTAAAGTTTGCTGCCGTATATCAAAGAGCAATTTAAGCAAATTACATTTTTGTAAAAGTTTTTTTTTTTTGTTTTTTTCCACAACTTTTACTTTAAATAAGCAAAAAGTTGTTCTAATTGGCTGTGGTCAATTATCAGTGGCGGCAATAAGATTCAAAAGAGCAGCAAAAGGTAAGACAAGATGAATATTCATTTTTGCAAATGTTTTTTTTTTCTACAATTTTTTGAAATAAATTTTTGTGTAAATATTTTCTAAAGAAAGCTTTTTTCTTAAATAGATCTTTTGCAGGCAAAAATTTAAAAAACATGTAATTAACTTAACATGAAATGTGTTGTTAATTAGATTTCGCTAATTAATAGCCAGTTTTCGCTACCAACTGATTTCCAGCAAAATTTTTCATTTCTCTACAAAATAAACTTTTGGAAAAATAATTTGAAAAAACTTCTTTTTTTTCGTACTAATATCTAAAAAATCTGTTCTGTTTTTATACCCTGCAAAAAAGAAATGGAGGGTATATTAACTTTGTCATTCCGTGTGCGAAGTATTCATCTGAGACCCCATAAAGTATATATATTCTTGATCAGTGATGAAATCTAAGACGATCTCATCATGTCCGTCCGTCAGTCTGTGAAAATCACGATTCAGTCCAAACGAAAACAGCTGGACTCTTGAAATTTGGTATAAATATATCTTGAGGGATAGCACCGGTCAAGTTCGTAAAAGGGGTAAATCGAGCCAGAGCGAAAAAAGTTCCCCCAAGAAGAACTAAACCAACCTCTAAAAAACAAACACAATTTTTAAAGTTTTTTTTTTTAATTTTGTTAAACAAATGATATATTTGTATGTCAAAGAACGTCTAACGCGTTTAAATAAAGAATACATTTATGGACCTCGCCCCCTTTAGTGGGCGTTATTTCATGCAAAAAGAGTGTAAAAATTTAACAAATTGTTTTACTTAAGCCTACATTCCTTGAAAAAAATTTTAAGATCTAATGACGAAGCTGAGACGTAACCTGGTACTCCTTGCCCTACCCCCTCCCCGCCTTTGCATCCTAAATGACCCTTTCAAAAAAAAAAAAAAAAAAAAAAAAATAATTAAAAAAAAATAATTTTATATGTGTGAAGATAAATATGCCGAGTTAAATATGTTTTGACGTAAGCAGTTACGAAACAACGTAGTGAAGTTAAATACGTTCTGACGTAACGAAATGGCAATCAGTGAATTTTTTTTTTTGTATAAAAATCCATATTTTTATACAAAATGATTATGGGAGTGTCTTCTATCCCATACATCATTTTGTATATACTGGCCATGCATGCCAATTCCTTATTTGGCCACTGGGGGGGCAAAATCCCTCCAAGATCACGTACACTCTTATGGCCTGTAAATAGACTCTTTCATGGCCTGTAAATATTTTCACAAAATGCTCAAAAAATTTATTAAATATGGATTTTCATTAAAAAAAACATCACTGTTTGCCATTTCGTTACGTCATAACATATTTAACTTCACTACGTTGTTTCGTAACTGCTTACGTCAAAACATGTTTAATTTGGCATATTTATCTTCACTAACATAATAAATTTTACATTGAATTATTCCAAATATTTATTTTTAGAGTCTTATGGCAAACGTGAAATGTCGGCCTCACGGCCCTTGCCATAGCGACCCCGCCAAAATACAGTTTTAATACCTTCCAAAGAGAATTGGACCCCCTAAAGTATAAATATTCTCTATCAGTGATGAAGTCTAAGACGGTCTAGCAATGAACATACGTTCGTCTGTGGAAAACATGATGCAGTTTATTTTTGGAATCCGCCGCCTTTAGTGGGCGTTGACATTCCCGGATTTAAAATTGGGTATAGCGACGTCTTAAAGGAACTCTGTCCCACCCAGTTAAACATTTTAAATTTACTTATTAAATATTTAGAGGGTATTAAAGATTCGACCCGGTCGAATATAACGTTTTTACTTATTTTTTTTTTATTACTTTTTTTTTTTTTTTATCTTGGACCAGCACTCAGGGGATGACCCCTATATATGCAATGCATTGCGCCGGAACTGAAAACGAGGGGATAGTATTGAGGGGACAGATTAAGAAAGATGAGAAGATAGACAGTTTTTTTTTGTAGCTATTTCAACCTTTTACTTCGCCGGCTAATTTTTGCTACAGGGCCGACGAAGGTGGGTGCTGTTACTCTGCTTTTGGTACATGATCCTGTCAGTCGCTGCCAATTGTGTTCAGTAACCAGCGCTATGCCTTCATCATTGAAACAGGTTGGCAACAACTAACACAACCACGCACTAATGCTGATCAGAAGAACACAACATAATATATCATGACTCATCGCGGGGTTGAACTCAGGATCCTCGGCTTCATAGTCTCGTGTTCTACTACTTCAGCCAACAGCACTTAAAGTTTTATTGAAGTTGAAGGTCAATAGGTAAGAAATTGTTTTCGTTAGCCTCATGTTTTTGCTATAGGAATTTCTACCATATGATTTCGGCGACTTTTATTGTGTGGCGTTTTAAAGGATAAAAAACGCAACAAACACATAAAAAATTGTTATTCGCGATTTTTTTTATTTATAAGGATTTTTCTGTGGGCGTTTGCAATATATGATTTCTGTCGGTTGTTCATTGTGTGGGGTTTTAAAATGGAAGAATATTTGTTAACAAAAATATTATAAAAATATTATTAAATAAAAATAAAAAATAATTTGCAGTTTCGCAGATTTGAACTTGAGCCCATTGGAAAAATAAAAATTAGCATCCTGTAGTATAATTTACATAAGAAAGTTCGACTAATAAAATAGAAATTCATAAAAAATTTACATAAAATCTATGCTTGTGTTTTGGGAGACTGCAATATTGATTCTTTCTTATTCCTTGGAATATTTATCAAGTCTTTCGCAATTTAATATCACGAATCTTAGCCTGAGAAATCGTAATTGTAAATTAAATATATTTAAAACCAAATTGATGCGGCTACAATCTCCGGCATTATTGGAAAGTACTTTAATCTTTGTTCGCTTATTAGTTATATTCACTTAGTCTAATATTTCGAATATCACTGCAGGACTATTGTCCTGTAAATCAATATTATCCTTTCAGTTTAGGTGGCTGAGTGTAAGTATGTTAATTTGCAATTGATAAACAGTTAAAGGCGACAACTAATAAATTTTTGCTTCATATTTCTTATATTGAAATACTTGAGCAATTGAATTGATTGTATAATCTGTTAATAATTGTGTGTGTGTGTGTGAGCGTGTATGTGTATATTTGTCACTGCACTACGAGCCTTTTTGTTGTTTCTCAATTTACCCAATTACAATTGGAAACCAACATATTTCTATATTTGTAAATGTATTTGTGGGTATTTATAGCCAAGTACGCATCACACACACAATTACACATATATGCAAGTATTAAGTCCTTTGGCCATCTAATTATATTGACAATTATTTTGCTCTTTGCCTTGCAGCCATCTTATGGAACTGATAATGACGGTTTAACAATAAAATGCTTATAAATTATTGCAACTATTGTCGTATTAAATTACATACAACCCTCTGGCTGTGAGAAAGGCACAGCAAACAAAAGTGTGTTGTTTCCTGTGAAAATGTGATTTATTTCGGAGTGAGAAATGAATTTGATTGAGTCGATAATAAAGACTTATTGTTTATATCCTGAAAAGGCAAATTATCTTGGCAATCTAAGGCTCTCGGTTAGACTTCTGTAAGTAAACGAATCAGGATGTTTAGAACACGCAGACTTGCACAAGTAAAAACGTTATATTCGGCCGGGTCGAATCTCAAATATTCTCCAAATATTTAGTAAATAAATTTAAAATGTTTCACTTGGTGGGACAGAGTTCCTTTAAGACATCTCTGTATCCAATTTTAAATCTCTATTTTAAATCTCTATTTCGACAGAGTTATTCTGGGAAGGTCCGTGGGGGAGACGTTTCACCTCTGCAAGATCAGAGAACATTTCAGGTTCTTATAGACTTAAGGAATAAAAATATTTCAATATTTACACTATATTTGCATATAATATCATACGTAAACGCCCACTTAAGGGGGCGGGGTCCAAAAATAGTCAATATCATGTTTTCCACAGACGAACGTATGGGCGTTGCTAGATCGTCTCAGACTACATCACTGATCAAGAATACATATATGTACTTTATGGGGTCCAATTCTTTTTGGAGGGTATTAAAAGCGAATTTTGTCCGGGTCCCTTTGGCAAGGGCCGTGGGGGAGATATTTCACCTTTGCCATAAGACTCCAAAAATAAATATTTGGAATAATTAAATGTAAAATTTATTATGTGAGTGAAGATAAATATGCCGAGTTAAACATGTTTTGACGTAAGCACTTACGAAACAACGTATTTAGCTGTGAAGTTAAATACGTTATGACGTAACGAAATGGCAAACAGTGAAGTTTTTTTTTATGAAAATCCATATTTAATACATTTTTTGAGCATTTTGTGAAAATATTTACAGACCATGAAAGTTTAATTTACAGGTCATGAGAGTGTGTGTGATCTTGGAGGGATTTTGCCCCAGTGGCCAAATAAGGAGTTGGCATGCATTGCCAGTATATACAAAATGATGTATGGGATAGAAGACACTCCCATAATCATTTTGTATATAAAAATGGATTTTCATACAAAAAAAAAATTTTCACTGATTGCCATTTTGTTACGTCATAGAATATTTAAATTCATTTCGTAACTGCTTACGTAAAAACATATTTAACTCGGCATATTTATCTTCACACACATAAATTTCATTTTAATTTTTTTTTAAAGAGTGTCATTTTGTACAGGATGCAAAGGGGTAGGAGAGGGATAGGGCAGAGTAGTACCAGGTTACGTCTCAGCTTCGTCATTAAAGCATAAAAATGTTATTTTTAAGGAATTGTAGGCTTAAGTAAAACAATTTGTTAAATTTTTACACTATTTTTGCATATAATAACGCCCACTAATGGGGCGGGGTCCAAAATTTTTTTATTTTATGGTTTAACGCTTTGGACCTTCTTTGACATAAAAATATATCATTTGCTTAACAAAATTACAAAAAAAAACTTTAAAAATTATGTTGTTTTTAAGAGGTTGGTTTAGTTCTTCTTAGGGGAACTTTTTTCCCTCTGGTACGATTCAGCCGATTTACTAAGTTGACCTGCATTATCCCTCAAGATATATTTATACCAAGTTTCAAGAATCTAGCTCTTTTCGTTTTAACTGAATCGTGATTTCCACACATGGATGGACGGACATGGCCAGATCGTTTTAGATTTCATCACTGAGCAAGAATATATATATATATATATATATATATATATATATATATATATATCCTCCAATTTTTTTTTTTTGGAGGTTATAAGAACACCAGTTGACATTAAGTGTGTTATAAAGTCATGCAGAAATTTATTGACGATTTAAAATAGCCATAAGTATTTAATATGATTTTATGAATAACAATTTACAACTGATCTGAGGGTACACATACATGCGAAGTATTTATTTAAGCCTATAAAAAAAATAAATATTATTTATACTTATTGCTTTAAGCATAACAAAAAAGTTTTATTCCGTAAAGATATAATGGACAATGAAAATGAGCCAGTGAGAGCACATACTTCTAGCACCAAAATAGATGAGACAGATATAAATTCTTTTAAAATACATTTTAACAATTCATTAAGTGTAAATTTTTTTTATTATACATATTTCCAAACTTGTCACTTATTTCAATGGACATAATCCTCAGCTTTCATTTTGTACAGTTTTGATATTTTAAAAATCATTTCAAGCCATTTTGCTTTCGCACAATGAAACTTAATACATCATTTCTTGTGAAAATAAAATGCTGCCAACAAAAAAATTAAAAATTCATTATTTGCCAGCATTAGAAAAAACGTGTTACATATTTCTGTAACAAAAAAAAAACTCTTGATAATACTTCAAAATTTGATTGACATTTTTTGTTGTACTTCAATGATGATGTACAAACAGAGTTTTCAGCTAAAAAGATGATGAGGACAAAATATAATGAACGAAATTCCAGTCAACGCATCAAATAAATGAAATACTCGTATTTTGTTTGCTGTATAAAGAGATGAAAAAAAAACTTATTAAAGCTGGACCCATAAGACTCTAGAAATATTTCCCAAAAGCCATAAGTAGATAAAAAACATATACATTTTAAATTAATCGATAGCATAAAATATTAAACAGAAACTTATCTTCGAAATAACTGCTTCAAAAAGGAAAACAAAAATTTTAATTCATATACATATATAGATGGAAAATCTTCACTCTGGAAGTTAAAACCTGGTTTTAATTTCCACAACATAAACAGCCAACTTGCGTTCACATTTCCAGTTTAATAAATTCAGGATTTAATAAGTTTGTTCAAAATAAATTGAATCTCTCATAAGCACTCAATTGAAACTTAATCCATATTTTGAGTGCATAAATTTTTTATTAAAAATTGGTGCTAAAAAAATTCGTTTAAAAGGTTGTTGCAAAAAATATTGTTCCATGCTAGAGAAATTTTTTATGATGAAAAAAAATTTTCTAAAAAATTATTATAAAACAATATTTTTCTAAAAAAAAGTTCTAAAAAAAATGTTTTTCTAAAAAAAATTTTTCTAAAAGCATTTCGAAAAACATATTTAAAAAAATTCTAAAAAATATTTAAAAAAAAAATTTGGAAAAATATTTTCTAACAATTTTTAAAATTATTTTCATAAAGAAATTTTTAACAAAAAATTTTTAAAAGCATTTTACACCCGAAAACATTTTTATTTTTAAAATATTTTTCTGTTTTCTAAAACATTTTTTAAGAAATTGTTTACGCTAGAGAAATTTTTTTATGATGAATAATATTTTATAAAAATATTTTATAAAAAAAATTTTATTAAACAATATTTTTCTAAAAAAAATTTTAAAAAAAATTTTTTCTAAAACATTTGGAAAAAAAATGAAAAAAAAATTTTCTAAAAAAAATTTTCAAAAAAAAAAATTTTGTAAAAAAATTTTCTAACAATTTCCTTTTAAAATTTTTTTCATAAAAAATTTTTAAAAGCATTTTACACCCGAAAACATTTTGATTATTAATATATATTTTTTTGTTTTCAAAAAATTTTTTTAAAATATTGGTTATCATAAAAGTAGTTGATGGAGACATTTTTTTTTGTAAAAAAATTTTTAAGAAAAAAATCTTTTATTAAACAATATTTTTTTTTTAATTTTTCAAAAAAATATTTCAAAAGTTATTTTGGAAAAAAATTTTCAAAAAACATATTTCAATAAAATTTTTGGAAAAAAATTTTCTAACAAATTTCTTTTAAAATTTTTTTTTTAAGAAATTTTTCACAAAAATATATTTTTATTCTTAAAATATTTTGCTGTTTTCTAACCAAATTTTTTATCATAAAAGTAGTTAAAGGAGAAATTTTTTTTTATCAAAAAATATTTATAAAAAAAACTAAAAAAAAATTTTGTAAAAAAAAATTTCGAACAAAATATTTCAAACAAAATTTTGGAAAAAAAATTTTCTAAAAATATATTAAAAACAAAAAAAAATTTTCTAACAAATTTCTTTTTAAAAATTTTTTTTATAAATGTATTTCTTACAAAAGTATATTTTTATTCTTAAAATATTTTTCTGTTTTCTAACAAATTTTTGTAAAAAAAAACTTTTTTTATAAATTTAATTTAATATAATTTGTTTAAGCAAATTGTTGCTAACACATTCTTTATAATAAAAACTGTTACAAATAAAAATGTTTTCGCAAAAAATTTTGAAAACATCTCTAAAATAAATTGATTTAAATTTTTTTTCTTTTTTTGGAAAAAAATTTTCTTATAGAAAGTGTTTCTAAAAATATTTTTTACAAACTTTTTTTTTCTAAAATAATGACTTAAAAAAATTGTTTCGAAAAAATTCAAATTGATTAAAAAAATTTTGGAAAAAAGTTGTTCCCAAAGAAGGTGTTTCTAAAATAAAAAAACAAATTTTTTCAAAAATTTGTTTAAAAATTGTTAAAAAAATGTTTAATTGATTAAAAAAGGTTTGAAAAAATTGGTTTTCAGGAAATATTAAATATAGGCTACTGAAAATTTTATTTGAACAGAATACAATTTATTAAAAATATCTTTGGAAAAAACTGTTCCGAAAGAAAGTGTTTCTAAATATATATTTTACAAAAAATTAAAAAAATTTATAATAAAATTGGTTGCAACAATTTATATAAAATAATTTTTGTTAACATAAACATTTATTTAGTTTTATTACTAAAATGTTTGTTAAAAAAAAATTTTAAATTTTAGATAAAAAAATTTTTTAAAATTTTTAAAAATTTTTCTAACAATTTGTTTAACTTTTTTTCAGATAAACATTTATTTTTGTTAAAAACTATGTTGAAAATTTTTGTTAAAACAATTTTGAAAATTTTTAAAAATTTCTCTAACAATATGTTTAAACATTTTTTTCAGATAAACATTTATTTAGTTTTTTTAATAAAATTTTTGTTAAAAACTATGTTGAAAATTTTTGTTAAAACAATTTTGAAAATTTTTAAAAATTTATCAAACAATTTGTTTAACTTTTTTTTCATCAGATAAACATTTATTTAGTTTGATTACTGTTTGTTTGTTTGTTTAAAAAAATTAAAAAAAAAAACAGTTATTTAGTTTGATTACTAAAATTGTTGTGAAAACAAGTTTTGAAAATTTTTTTTAAAAAAAGTTTTGAAAATTCTTAAAAAATTTTCCAACAATTTGTTTAAACATATTTTTTTAGAAAAACATTTATTTAGTTTGATTACTAAAATTTTTGTTGAAAAAATTTTGAAAATTTTTATTAAAAAAAGTTTTGAAAATTTTTATTAACAAAATTTTGAGAATTTTTAATAATTTTTCCAACAATTTGTTTAAATTTTTTTTCTTCAGAGAAACATACATATATTTAGTTTGATTACTAAAATTTTGGTTAAGAAAATTTTGAAAAGTTTTAAAAATTTAAAAAAAAATACTATTTATTTAGTGAATATGAAACTGAACACAATGGGGTCTCATTACTTGGCAGACTAGTCTCGCAGAGTGGAATAGTATTTTCTATGAAACTTTACTTTTATGTATCAGAGAGTAACAGAGTATGACTTTTGGACTCTTTAAAGTGACCAAGTCAAGCTGTTCTATTTCCGGCACATCAGACTAATGCCCTAGAGGCAGTTTGAACGACACGACTGTTTTTGACTGTGATTGATTTATTGACTTATAAAAGGAAATTCGTTTCTTCTTATTCCCTTTTTTGCTTCCTTTAAACCTTTTAACATGACTCAGGGAAAGCAGCTTCCACATTGTCATCATTAGTATGTACGAGTATGCTTTTCTCGTGCTCTCGTTTCATCCAGTTTTTCTCAACGTGTATTTAAAAAAAGAAAATAAAATAAAATATTTTTTTTTATATATGTACTATATCTCGTTGTTGGTTTTTAATATTTTCTCGTTGCTGTTGTTGTACGAAAAAAAAAAACAAAACAAAAATTGAAAAATAAAAATGAGGAGAAAAGGATTTTACTCAATTTGTTAAAGATAATGTAACATGTTGGATAAATTTGTTCAATCGAGTGCATATAAAAACCAAGTAAATTGATTGCAATTGATGGTTGACATTTTTATGTTGTTCTTGTATATAATTTTTTTTTTCAGTGATATTTTAGTTGTTGTTTTTGTTGATATCCTTGTTACTCTTCTCTTCGTGTTGTAGTTATTTTTATTTGTATACAATTTTTAAGTTTTTTTCTTCTTTTTTTTTTTGTTGGTTCTTGGCTTTTATTTTTGCTTGTTTCGTTTTTTTTTGGCCAAAAGGGAATTGAAACTTAATATAAATAATTGAAATAAATCAGATGATTTCTTTTGCCTTAAATTAAGTAAAATGTATAAATAAATAAATAAATAATATCAGTGGATTAAGGGCCAAGAAAATTTTCAATACAATGCAACAGGAAAAAGGAACAGTAGACTGTGGGAATTCTTTGGGCGATATAATTAATTTAGTACTTCAAGAAAATTATTATAGTGGATATTTACTGTTATAAGGATCATTCTAGGGTCACAACTTGCCTACTAGATATTTGCAGTTAAAGTAAATACTCATAAATATGTAAAAAAATATGTTCAAGGACACATACATACTCGTATATGAGATTTTTCTTCATTTAAGGCCATTTCATTTTATATTTTTTATTTTTTAGACAATTTATTTTACAGCAATAACAAAACTAAGTGTTCTCTCTGTGCGATTTTAAGAAACAATTTTAAATTGATTTATTTTTTTTTGTAATTTGAAGTAAAATTTAAACGCCTTTTTTAAGTTTTATGCCAAAAATTTGGCAAAAACATTTATTTTGTTCTTTTCTACATAAAAACAACTTTCAAATTGTATATATTTTTGTAGAAAAAATAGTGATCAATAAGAAGCTTGAATGTGTACTACAAAAAGCTCGGTCAACAATTAGTTATACTGGCAGTTTGGTAAAAAAAAAATTTTTTAAATTTATTTAAACTGTACACATCTACATAAAAATACCTTTCAAATTGTGTATTCTTAATTAATATTAGTAGACGTTAAACTATATAAAAGTGTACTTCAAAAAAATTGGTGTGGCCTGTGGAGATATAAAGATGCGCATGAAATGAAATTTCATTAATACTTCCCAATTTATGTTGAGCATAAATAGAATCACCTTTTCTGTTTTCACTATACAATTGCACACGAGAGTTTTTTGCAACTAGAAAACCAAATAGATTTTTTTTAAATTTTTCAAGGATGTTTAAAACTTTTTTTTTAAATATTTTTTTAAAAAAACCAAAAATTTATATATTCATACTGTGAGCATCTATATAAAAATATGTTACGAAAAATGTACACTTCATTAATATTTGTGAACGCTAAAGAATTTAAAAATGTACCACAAAAAAATGTATGGCATATTTAGATATCAGATATGAACCGGATGAAGTAGTATTTCATTAATACCTGCCAATTTATGATGAGAGTAGGAAAAAGCATTTATTCTGTTTGTATCATCCTTTAAAAATTATTTATATTGGCAATTTGGAATGTTGAGGCATGCGTTTTTCTAGGTAGAAAATGAAATCGAAATATTTTCTTTAAAACAGTCAATTGAATGTTTTAATGCCAAAAGTTTATATTGTGCACATTTACATCAAAATACCTTTCAAACTATAAATGTTTGGTTCAAATTAGTCAACAATAAAAAACCAAAAATGTACCACAAAAAAAAGTGACAAAGTGGCATATAAGAAGATCTGCTTCAGGAAATAAATAATAAGAATTAATTATAAAACAAAGAGGATAAGTAGAAAAGGGAAATAAGAACAAGTAAAAACGTAAAAAAATATTCGACCGGATCGAATCGGCTCCAAATATTTAGTAGGTAAATTTAAAATGTTTAACCGGGTGGGACAGAGTTCCTTTAAGACATCTCTGTACTCAATTTTAAATCTCTATTTCGACGGACTCATTCCGGGAAGGCCTGTGGAGGGAGACGTTTCACCTCTGCAAGATCAGAGAACATCTCAGCTTAAGGAATACAAATTGTTCACTATTTACACTATTGTTGCATATAATATCGTACGTCAACGCCTACTAAAGGGGGCGTGGTCCAAAAATAGACTATATGATGTTTTTCACAGACGGGCATATGGACATTGCTAGATCGTTTTAGCCTTCATCACTGATCAAGAATATATATACCTTAAGGGGTCCAATTTTTTTGGGGGGGTATTAAAACTGTATTTAGGCGTGGTTGCTCTGGCAAGGGCCCTGGGGGAGACATTTCATAAGACTCTAAAAATAAATATTGCCATAAGACTCTAAAAATAAATATTTTGGATAATTATATGTAAAATTTATTATATGAGTGAAGATAAATATGCCGAGTTAAACATGTTTTGACGTAAGCAGTTACGAAACAACGTAGTGAAGTTAAATATGTTATGACGTAAAGAAATGGCAAACAGTGAAGGTTTTCTTCATGAAAATCCATATTTAATAAATTTTTGGAGCATTTTGTGAAAATATTTACAGGCCATGAAAAGTCAATTTACAGGCCATGAGAGTGTGTGTGATCTTGGAGGGATTTTGCCCCCAGTGGCCAAATAACGAGTTGGCATGCATTGCCAGTATATACAAAATGATGTATGGGATAGAAGACACTCCCATAATCATTTTGTATAAAAATATGGATTTTCATACAAAAAAAGTCACTGATTGCCATTTCGTTACGTCATAACATATTTAACTTCACTACGTAACTGCTTATGTCAAAATATTTATCTTCACACACATAAAATTATTTATAATAATTTTTTTTTGAAAGGGTCATTTAGGTGGTAAAGGAGAGGAGGGGGTAGGGCAGAGGAGTACCAGGTTACGTCTCAGCTTCGTCATTAAATCTTAAAAATTTTATTTTTTAAGGAATTGTAGGCTTAAGTAAAACTATTTTTTTAATTTTTTCACTATTTTTGCATATAATAACGCCCTGTAAAGGGGGAGGGGTCCAAAAATTAATTTTTTTTTTGTGTTTTGTTCTAACGCATTGGACCTTCTTTGTCCTAAAAACTTATCATTTGCTTAACAAAATTACAAAAAAACAAATTTTAAAATCATATTGTTTTTTAGAGGTTGGTTTAGCTTCTTAGGGGAACTTTTTCCCCTCTAGCTCGATTGAGCCCATTTACGAACTTGACCTGTGCTATTTTTTAAGATATAATTATACCAAATTTCAAGAGTTTGTCTCTTTTCGTTTGGACCTAATCGTGATTTCCACAGACGGATGGACATGCTCAGATCGTTTTGGATTTCATCACTGATCAAGAATTTGTGGGGTCTCCGAGGGATATTTCGCTGCGTTACAAATGGAATGACAAAGTGAATATAACCTCCAATTCTTTTTTGGAGGGTATAAAAATTAGACAATTTCTTGCTCCTGGAGGACAACAACTGAAGACTGCTGAATGCTTTACAACTGTTCTTTATGGCATAGAAAGATGCAAGACTCTGTTACAAACAATCATTTGCTGAAGAGAAATATTATGTAGATGTTTTATTAGTGATAATCCCCCTTATTCCGTAACTATTTCTTGACGTCACATCCAAACGATACCTCATCGACAACAATTGACTATATATATTATATTATACAGAACAACAGCTTTAGAATATCCTTGTGTGATATTGATGGTATTACAACAACAAGACAAATAGATCAAGTCACTTAGGATTATGCATTGAAGATTATTCTAAACACTATTATGCAACTACTCGTACTCGTATATAAAGAGTTAATAATCGTCTAAAAGATTGCGCTGCTTTAGTGATGTGATTTTTGACTGTTATCCGTCTATCAATCACATTGAGATTTTATTTTGTCCTTTTTTTCAAGCATCATTGTTATCATTGAGATTACAGTCATAATCATCGTCTCTTCATCGTGTCCTCATCATCATCATCATCATCATCATCAACAACATCATCATGGAGTAAAACAAATCATTTTGTGTGTTGTCTCTTACCTCAATATCCACCACATTAATAACTTGTGAATCCTTTGTGTCAATATTGTCATACATGAAAAACACAAGATGCAGGATAACAAAACCCCCTGTTTCCAATCATCCCACTGCACACACATACACACCCACACACAAACACGCCCATATATGCAGTCATATATATCGGCAACCATAAGCCATAATAATCGTCCCAACAAAGAGTGAAAATCGAAATGATGATGATATTGACGAGCGATAGACAGAGTGATAGAGATAAAATCGTTGCCTTTAAAAATGCACAAGATGATTTTCAAGCCACAAAAAAAAGACGAATTTATTTATAATTTTCCCTTTTATTTTGCTGGTTTTTTTCTCTCTTATTTTATTTCGATTCGTTTCCGATATTGTATCATAACACTTTTGTGTGTGACACATGAGACAGCCATTGATTACACAGTGAGGAAGGAGTTTCTGGCAAAAAATGCATGGATTTTTTTTATTCAATATATTTTAGAAAAGGGATTTATTTCGTATCTGCCGTTTTTGCTAGTGATGGCTGCATGTTAAATGTTCTATGGCAAATGTTTGAATTTAAAGTGTGTGTGTGTGTGTGTTTTTTTAGTGGAACTGGTTTCACTAATGATTGCATATCTTGAGATGAATATGAATCACTTGATTCACTATTATCTTTATTGAGAAAATTTTGAAAATATGTTAAAATCTAAAAATTATTAGAAAATTTTATATAACAATTTTCAAAAATATAATTGTTTCTTAGGGCTACTTGAGTTCCTTTTGTATAAACCTGGTACTCCTCCGCCCTAGCCCCTCCTCCCCCTCTGCCCCTAAATGACCCTTTCAAAAAAATATATATATTAAAAATATATTTATGTATGTGAAGATAAATTTGCCGAGTTAAACATGTTTTGACGTAAGCGGTTACGAAGTGAAGTTAAATATGTTATGACGTAACGAAATGGCAATCAGTGAAATATTTTTTTTGTATGAAAATCCATATTTATATACAAACTGATTATGGGAGTATCTTCTATCACATACATCATTTTTTATACACTGGCAATAAATGCCAACTCCTTATTTGGCCACTGGGGGCAAAATCACTACAAGATCACACACACACTCATGGCCTGTAAATATTTTCACAAAATACTCCAAAAATTTATTAAATATGGATTTTCATAAAATAAAAAAAGCTTCACTGATTGCCATTTCGTTACGTCATAACATATTTAACTTCACAGCTAAATACGTTGTTTCGTAACTGCTTACGTCAAAACATGTTTAACTCGGCATATTTATCTTCACTCACATAATAAATTTTACATTTAATTATCCCAAATATTTATTTTTAGAGTCTTATGGCAAAGGTGAAATGTCTTCCCCACGGCCCTTGTCAGAACAACCCCACCAAAATACAGTTTTAATAGCCCCCCCAAAAAAATTGGACCCCATAAAGTATATATATTCTTGATCAGTGATGAAGTCTAAGACGGTCAAGCAATGCCCATACGTCCGTCTGTGGAAAACATGATATAGTCTATTTTTGGACCCCGCCCCCTTTATTGGGCGTTAACGTACGATATTATATGCAAAAATAGTGTAAATATTAAAAAATTAGGATTCCTTAAGCCTATAAGAAGCTGAGATGTTCTCTGATCTTGAAGAGGTGAAACGTCTCCCCCCACGGCCTTTCCCGGAATAACTCTGTCAAGATAGAGATTTAAAATTGGGTACAGAGATGTCTTAAAGGAACTCTGTCCCATCCAGATAAACATATTAAATTTACTTATTAAATATTTGGAGGGTATTTAAGATTCGACCCGGTCGAATATAACGTTTTTACTTGGTTTTATTATCCTTAATTTTAAAATTTCCCTAATAAAATTTTTTATAAATTTTCCTGAAAATATATGCACATGTTCAAATTTAAAAAAAAGAGTGTGTAGGAAAATATTAAAATAAAAAAAATTTTTTAAAATGTTTTTTTAATATAAAATTTTTTTTTATATTTAAAAATTTTTTTTATATTAAAAAATTTTTTTTTATTATTTTGTAAAAAAATTGCCATATTTGACTGATTCATATTTCTGTTTTTTTCTTTCTTCAAATTGAAGCGCATTGTCTTTTTTTTCCTATAAAATACCAGCATTTTTTGTGCCTATTTTTATCCATTTTAATAAAGTGTGAAGCAGATATGAATTGTTAGTCTTGCAATTGCATACCACTCAGCGTTTTAATTCGACAAAACCTTTTATATTTACAGGACGTGTCAGAGCTTGTCAGAGAACCTGCGTCACTTCAAAATAGCAATACAAATATGACAAAAAAAAGGAAAAATTCCCGAATGATATTTCCTTAATTTTTTCCAACTAAATTGATTTTATTTGTTTATCAAATTTAATGAAATACTCTCCCTGCTCCACTTTTACTGCAGCTTCATTAGCACTTTTGGGGCTTGTGCCGAAACACACAAATCTACTTGGGCTATTTACCATACATTTAAGAAAAAAAAGAAAAAACAAAACAAAATCGAAACTCATCTCTCATACACTTGCAAAAGTCAATTAAGCATATTAAGTGAATATAAGTGCATTTTTGTGTACATTTTATTGTAAAAAATTTTATTAATGCATGGGTGTGTGAGTGTTTGTCAATATACTGAAGTCCATCTACTCGTATGTGTTTGCAGTTGTGTCAAAATACGAGCCAACAAAAAAAAAAAAAGAATTAAATGGAAAAAATCAAGTGGAAGGATGCAAATATAAAAAAAGTACAAAAAGATTTTGTTTGTAAATTCACCCCAGTTTTTTTCCCTGCTGAAATTCAAAAAGAGAAAAATATCCTTTTCGGGTATATTTGTCGTTTGTATATGTGGCTGTATCTTGTATAAAAAAAGACTATTTGTTTATGAAAATGTCCTTGTGTGACTCTTGTTCAAATAGACCAAAATTGTATGCGAATGCGGTGTGGTGTACAACGAATGATACGAGTACAGATATGATTGACGGAACCTTGTGCATCAGCGTGATGAGAGCGTGTGTTTGTCTGTATACTGTTGTATGCATATAAAATCGTGTTATAGCATGTGGTACCCATTGTATTGAACAAATGCCACATGTTGTCTGACAGGTATATACAATCTCCTATTTGCGGCCGATTTTTTTTTGTGGACACTTTTACTACAACAAATTTAGGAATAACAATAATTTGAAATAGAATATGAACATGCAACAGATGCGGAGTGGAGCAAAATTAATCATTTGATTTTTTTTAATGAATAACTTTTGTAATATATCAGTCCAAAAATGATTTTGAATGAAGGACATGTTTATTTTTAATTATTTTTTATTTTGTAACATTTGCCATGACTTTTTCCCACAATTCCGATGATCACTGTTAGCCTTTCCGTTTTCTTGAAGGCCGCTACTTCAACTAGTCCAAAAGAAAGCAGCCTGTTCTTATTTAAAAACTACTTCTTTCGAGATGTGCTTTTCCAAAAAGAACTGTTTCCATAAATTACTTTTCCAAAAAGTACTTTTCCAACAAGTACTTTTCCAACAAGTACTTTTCCAAAAAGTACTTTTCCAACAAGTACTTTTCCAAAAAGTACTTTTCCAACAAGTACTTTTCCAAAAAGTACTTTTCCAAAATGTACTTTTCCAAAAAGTAATTTTCCAAAAAGTACTTTTCCAACAAGTACTTTTCTAAAAAGTACTTTTCCAAAAAGTACTTTTCCGAAAATTACTTTTCTCAAAAGTACTTTTCCAAAAAGTACTTTTCCAAAAAGTTTTTTTCCAAAAAGTATTTTTCCAAAAAGTACTTTTCAAAAAAGTACTTTTCCAAAAAGTACTTTTCCAACAAGCACTTTTTTTAAATTACTTTTTTCAAATAGTATTTTTTTCTAAAAAGTTATTCTCCAATAAGTATTACTTGTTCGAAAAAGTCATTTTCCAAAAAGTACTTCTTTCAAAAAGTACTTCTTTCAAAAAGTACTTTTTTCAAAAATTACTTTTTCGAAAAAGTCATTTTCCAAAAAGTACTTTTTCGAAATACTAATTTTCCAAGAAGTACTATTTCGAAAAATTAATTTTCCAAAAAGTACTTTTTAAATAAGTACATTTTTCAATAAAAAAAATCTTTTCAAAAACTTAACTATTTTTTTTTATATAATAATGTTTTCATTCATATGAAAAAATATATTTTTTTCTTTTTCACTTCTCCAAAATGTACTTTTTTTGAAAAGTACTATTTCCAAAAACCACTTGTTGAACACGTATCTTTACTTTAAAGTACCTTTTTAAAAAGTACATTTTTAGAAATAAGCTTTGCAAAAAAGTACTTTTTCTGAAAAGTCCTATTTTCTAAGAAAAAAAATATATTTTTTTAAAAACACTTTTCTTAAAAGAGTACCTTTTAGAAATGTATCTTGTTTTAAAATGCACTTATTTATCTAAATATATTATCTTAAGAGAATTTCTTAGAAACTTACACTCTTCATAAAGTACATTTTCAAAACAGTACCATAGTGCAGATTTTGTTTAATATTTTATACGAGTATAACAATATTATTTATTTACATATATTTAAGAAAATACTTTTCTAAAAAGTACTTCTTGCAAAAAGTACTTTTCCGAAAAGTACGGTAATGGTACCTTTTTTCTAAAAAGTGTGTTTTACTTTTTGTAAAAAGTACCTTTTTTAAAAAGTACCTTATTTTAAAATGAATCTTTTTTAAAAAGTACCTTATTTTAAAAAGTATCTTTTTTGAAAAGTACCTTATTTTAAAAAGAATCTTTTTTACAAAGTACCTTATTTTAAAAAGTATCTTTTTTACAAGTACCTTATTTTAAAAAGTACCTTTTTTGAAAAGTACCTTATTTTAAAAAGAATCTTTTTTAAAAAGTACCTTATTTTAAAAAGTACCTTTTTTACAAGTAACTTTTTTGAAAAGTACCTTTTTTGAAAAGTATTTTTTTTAGAAAGTACCTTTTTTTAAAAAGTACCTTTTCTTGTTAAGTACCTTTTTTTAAAAAGTTACTTTTTTTGAAAGTATTTTTTTTTAAAGTACCTTTTTCTAAAAGTACATTTTCTTAGAAAGTACATTTTTAAAAAAGTGCCTTTTTTTTAAAAAGTACCTTTTTTTAAAGAGTACCTTTTTTTTTAAAAAGTACATTTTTTTAGAAAGTAAATTTTTTTAAAAGTACCTTTTTTTAAAAAGTAACTTTTTCTAAGGAGTACCTTTTTTTAATAAGTAAACTTTTTTAAAAAGTACCTTTTTTGTTAGAAGTACCTCTTTATTAAAAATACCTTTTTTTTAGAAAGTACGTTTCTTTAAAAAGTAATTTTTTTTAAAAAGTACCTTTATCTAAAAATTATCTTTAAGCAAAAGTAAATTTTGTCGTATAAGTAATTAAAAGTACTTTACTTAGAAAAGTACTCTTGCCAAAATGTACCCATTAAAAAAGTATCTTTTGAAAAATATAATTTGTAAAAATATATTTTTATTTAAATATAAATTTTTATTCAGACTCAAGTTTATATCTGCAATCAGAAAATTATTTTTTTAATAATTTTTATTAAATTCAAGTTATTTTTATTAAGAGTGGAATATTTAGAATGTTTTTTTAAATCATCAAGTAGTTTTTTTCAAATAGCACCCTTTTCATAAAGTACTATTAACAAAAGCAAATCTTTCCGAAATTACCTTTTGCAAAAGTTTTCATACGAGTATCTCAAAATTACACATGCATAAATGAAATTTTCAAAAAAGTGCAAAAGCATCCTATTTAAAGATTGTTGTAGGCAAAAGTATTTTTTTTTCGGGAAAAGTACCTTTTCTGATATATACCAAGTTAATTTTAAATACCTCTTTAAAGCCAATATTCATAAATACACAAAATCAATAATATTTAATTAATTTTTAAAATGTTTCACTTGTATGAATATTTCGCACTGGTCGTTTTTTTTTTGTTTTGCTGGAAAAACTGCAACATTTTTTCACTTGTTTTCTGAAAATTTGTTTTGGGACGTTGTTGGAAAAGAAAAATTAATATTTGTCAGAGATGGTAGATTAATTTTTAATTAACTGAATACTTTCAAATGACTTGATATGGCAATTTTTCTTAAAAAGTGTAAAATATATCACGACTTTCTAGAAAAGAACACAATATTAATTTACGCACTGTTTTCCTTATGCACTTCTCTTGGTAACTTTTTCATTTGGTTTGGGCTTTTAGATATTTTAGTTAGTCTTGAATTTTTTATTAAAGCGTGCCTGGGTTTGGTCACCTGTTCAGTTTTACTTTCCAAAATCATTCTTTTAAACTGTGAACTTTCCGTTCAAGTTTGTTTCGCGCTGCAGCTGAACATTTTTTTCTTTCGCCGTGTTTTTTTTTTGTAATAAAACAAATTACAAATATTTATTCAAGTTTGCACGTTTTTAATTTTTATTTGTATTTTAAGTTGCAATTGTGCTGCAAAGCAACGAACAGGTGTTGCCACAATTGCAAACGGAGTAAAAAAGGAGGTGAATTTAATTTTTATGGATTATTTTATTTGCTTGATGATTTTTCCTTTGGCAAATAGAAATAAGAAGAAATGAAATGTTCTTTACAATTGTCCTAAATTTTAATGTTTAAAATTGAAAAGCAAACTTTTGATCTTTGGCTTGTGTGTCTGAAAATACTGAACAAAAAAAAAACTGAATGCAAAGTTTTAAAATATTCTGTTAATCGAGTTGTGGGGTTTATTTAATTTCTGTCTCTTATTTGCTTAAATCCTTTTTAATTTGTGTGTATTGTTGTGCATTTTTATTGCTTTGAAGACTAATTAAAAGTTTTAATTTATCTTTATATACTTCAGTTATTTCTTTATATTATTTATTTCATTTATTTTTATTTTTTGTTTGTGGGTCTTAAGCAAGTTGTTGTTGTTGGCTTTTGTTGGGTATTTTCTTTATAATGTTGTATAATTTTTTATTATAACTTGTACAATTTTTTCACACAAATGTTTTTACGTACTAATAAATGTACGAGGGCCTACTCAGAAATTAATTAAATGTGAAAGAAAATATTTAATTAATTGTTTATGGTTATAAATTTTTTTTTAAGTATTTATTGTGCTAAAAAAAATTGGCAATTTATTTACAATTAATTTTAAAATAATCAATATTCAGGATACATTTTTAAAGTTATTTGATGCATCATATAATATTTAATGTAACGCCTTAAGATATATTTCGTGGCCCTTGTCATTCTTTAAACACTTGGCACTGACTTCCCTTTCAAAAGGTCTTGTCTCGGTATGCAAATAGAATTTGTTTTATGTGTGTTGTTGTTTTTGTTTTATATAATAAAGCATATGAATCTATGTATGGAATGTTAATATCATCATAATGCATACAAACAAATAGAAACAGACACACAAAACACACACCCACACCCCACACAAGGACTTGTACATTTACATAGACGGTAAAGTACTGCAATTATACCACAATTATTTTAATTATGACATGTACCCAGAGAGAACTTGTACTCATAGTCATACTCCTGCAGTCAGTTGTCATATAAGTCAGTCGTACAGTATGTGCTCTTGTGCATATTTGCAATTTTTATAACGTAATTACACTGTTCAGCATGTTTTCTTGTTCTTAAATTGTTGTGTTGTCTGCTTGTTTGCTGTTGTTGTTTTTTTTAACATGTAAATTTCTTTAACATGGATTTATGGTTTTTTAATTTAAGTAAATTTGTTGTTGTTTTGGAAAAAGTTTTAATAAAAACGAAACCAACACAGATGAACACAATTATGCATGCGATCTTAGCAGTGGATGAGTTTTTGCGTGTTATTAATATTTAACATAAATATCAATCATACGCCCCAGGTGCATGTAAAGTGCGGACAAATTTGAGGTTAGGAAGTAAATTGTGCACAAAATACACTTCTTTTTCAACAAATTCAGTTTTATTGATACCAATGTAAAGTAGAGATATAGGAATTTCCAATGGCATATGCCTTTGGAGCAAGTTTTACCTCCAGCATGGCCACCGACGTTCGCTCTTTTCGCATACTTTTGAACCACAAGTATTACTATAGATTTTCATGAAATCAATTAAATGGTATTCGTAGTCGATGTTCTTTATAACACATGATTTTTTTTTAGAGAGTGTCATATTGTATTGACATTTCTGTTCCAGGTCATTTTATTCGACATATTTTTAAGATATTTGACAGGCAATTTTCACAGTTCCATTACATTGCTTAGCTTGAATAGGGGCCCTCTGTCAGTGCCGGTTCTAATTAACAAAATAATATTTTTTTTACAAAAAAAAAATAATAATAAAAAGAAGTAAAAACGTTATAATCGATCGGGTCGAATCTTAAATACCCTTTAAATATTTAGTAAATAAAAACTGTATTTTTATTCTTATTAAAATTTACATGTTTATGATATTTGTCTTAACTAAACAAAAAAAAAAGTTATTTTAATACGGTCATTTCCCATGTGTTGGCAGGAGCATGACTGAGACAGCTTTCCTTGGACATACAAATTTAAGTTAATAAAGTTACACCTTTAAGTTAAAAAAGTTTAACCTGCTGGGTTACAGTTTCTTCAAGATATTTTCATTGACAAGGTCATTTAGGACACAAAGAGGAAGGGTACGGCAGGAGAAGATCAGGGAATATATTATCTTCGTCGTAAAAGCTTATAAATGAATTTAAGGAATGCAGGCTTAAGGTATACAACGAAGGTAGCAACGAAAAAAGTGCAATTCATTATGAAAATTGCAAGTGATTATAAAAAGTTCAAGTCATTATAAAAAGTGCAAGGCATTATAAAAAGTGCAAATCATCATAAAAAGTGAAAGTCATCATAAAAAGTTCAAGTCATTATGAAAAGGTGCAAGTCATAATAAAAAGTGCAATTCATCATACGAAGTGCAAGTCATTATAAAAAGTGCAAGTTATCATAAAAAGTGCAAATCATCATAAAAAGGGCAAGTCATCATAAAAAGTGGAAGTCATCATAAAAAGTGCAAGTCATTATAAAAAGTGCAAGTCATTATGAAAAGTGCGAGTCATTATAAAAAGTGTAAGGCATTATGAAAAGTGCAAGTCATTATAAAAAGTGCAAGTCATTGTAAAATGTGCAAGTGATCATAAAAAGTGCAAGTCATCGTAAAAAGTGCAAATCAACATAAAAAGTGCAAGTCATCATAAAAAGTGGAAGTCATTATATAAAGTGCAAATTCATATAAAAAGTGCAGGTCATCATATAAATTGTAAGTCATGGTGAAAACTGCAAGTCATCATATAAAGTGCAAGTCATCATAAAAAGTGCAAGTCATTATAAAAAGTGCAAGTCATCATGAAAAGTGCAAGTTATTATAACAAGTGCAAGTCAGCATAAAAAATGCAAGTCATTACAGTGCAAGTCATCATCAAAAGTGCGAGTCATTATAAAAAGTGCAAGGCATTATGAAAAGTGCAAGTCATTATAAAAAGTGCAAGTCATTGTAAAAAGTGCAAGTGATCATAAAAAGTGCAAGTCATCGCAAAAAGTGCAAATCAACATAAAAAGTGCAAGTCATCATAAAAAGTGGAAGTCATCATATAAAGAGCAAATTAATATAAAAAGTGAAGGTCATCATAAAAATTGCAAGTCATTATGAAAAGTGCAAGTTATTATAAAAAGTCCAAGTCATTATGAAAAGTGCAAGTCAATATAAAAAGTGCAAGTCATTATAAAAAGTGCAAATAATCATAAAAGTGAAATACTTTGCTTAACCGTGTCATTTACTGTAAGAGTGCAACATTCAAAAGTGTTTCAGCTGTTATCTGAAGATGGCTTTTGGGGTAATGAAATCTGTGGGGGTTTTGTATTCCTGCTCTTGTCGTTGAAGATAATGTCAATGGCATTAGAGAAAGGAATGACGACCAAACATCACATATTTATATTCAACACAAGTGAATATGCGGACATTTTAGAAAAAAAACAAGAAAAAAACAGGAGCGCCCAAAAGAAAATTCTTAGAAACCTGAAAATCATTTAGCTAAATGGAATTTGCTAAATTCTGTTTTTTTACAAAATCATTTTAAAGGCTTTACAACATTAAGTTCAATATATGCCGCCCCCACTCACGGCTTTCAAATTTTTTTTCAATACACGTTCTTTTATTTGTTTGTTTGTTGATTTCAGTGACTTGTTTCTTTTACACATCAGTTTCATTAATTCAGTAAATAAGTACGAACGACATGTTGATGAGTAAACTTTGGAGGAAAAAAAATAGAAATAGAATTAAATTTAATCCGGTCTAATGGTGTTACAACTCGCTGAATAATTAACATTCCTGTAGTATGGACTGGCAAATACGAGTAGCAAAAAAGAACTTTTGATTATTCTATTTTTCAGTTTCATCATGAATTTTTCAACGACAATGAAATGGTTGAAATAAAGGATTAAGAACGAGTAGAAAAGGATGAGGCTGATTACAAAGTAACAAAAATCTTTATCTGGTAACAAAAAAAAAAAAAAAAAAAAAAAACAAAAAGGTTTCCATGAACTACAAGTACCAAAATTATATTAAAATGGTTGAGTAGTAAACATTTCAAGAACAAGAATAAAATCCTTATTTAAATGCCAATTTTCGTTTATGAAAGAATTAAAAAAAATTTTTCTTTGCATATCAAATTTTGTAAATAGTTTTAAATATTTCAAAAGGAGATGTTAAATATTTAATTATTTGAAAATTCTGGTTAATGAAAGAACTTTTACAGGATAATAAGCAGTTTTTGTTTAGCGAAGAATTTTCCATTTCCACTGCTTGGACGCATTAATAATTTTTACTCTAAATAAGGAAACCATGACTTGCAAGCAAATAGCCTTATGACGAGGAACAAATTGTAGTAATTTCAATAGCGCAAGGTTTAAGTGGAATCTGATCAATATATCCGGCAACATTAAATTTCTCCAGATTTTTTATTTATAAATTTTTTTTTTTGAGAAACAAGTAAAAAAATATTTTGATAAAATAGTCGTTTGTCTATGTAATGATTACAACTAGTTTAAGACTACAGAAAATAGTGTTTTCGAATAAATTAAAAAAAAACATAGTGAGAGACAAAGTAGATGTTTTTTCAAGCGGACCAAATAGACGGCCTAACAAGAGGGACTTCTGAACTTTGGTGGTTGTCACTTATTCACTATGTTTTCAACAACACGTGCGAAAAATTAATTTTGTTTTTATTAATATTAGAATTTTCATGCAGACTTAAGTTCAAAGCTGCAATCGGCAAATACTTTTTTTATAATTTTTATTAAATTCAAACTATTTTATTCCACATTTAGATAATATTTATTACCATCTAAGTTTTATAACCATCCATTTTCAATAAAACAATTTGAATTTAATAAAAATTAGTACAAAAAAAAATTATTTGCGGATTTGAACTTGAGTCTGAATAAAGAAGTTCTTGTCTTAATCATTCAATAGTTCGTTAACAGTTTGTTAACACCGTTAAGAAATTTTACTAAATACAGTTTTCAATAATTTGATAAAAAAAGTCGATCTTATAATAGATACTAGCTTTTACCCGCGACTTTCTCCGCGAAGAATATATGAAACTTCAGCTAATGTGTATGTTATGTCAATGATGTGTTGTATTTTTACTGTATCAAACTTTAAAAAGACCACGATCATTTCCAAAAAAAGTAACCCTATGTCATTCCTCGGATCTTAAAATATATTTATATTGCAAGTCATCATAAAAAAATGTAAGTCATTATAAAGATTGCAAGTCATTATGAAAAGTGCAAGTCATTATGAAAAGTGCAAGTCATTATAAAAATTGCAAGTCATCATAAAATATGCTAGACATTATAAATATTGAAAATCATAATAACAACTGCAATCCATCACAAAAAGTGCAATTCATTATAAAAAGTGCAAGTCATCATAAAAAGTGAAAGTCATTGTGAAATGTGCAAGTCATTATAAAAAGTGGAAGTCATCATAAAAAGTGCAGGTCATCATAGAAGTGCAAGTCATCATAAAAACTGGAAGTCATCATAATGCAAAGTGCAAGCCTACATAAAAAGTGTAAGTCATCATAAAAAGTGTAGGTCATCATAAAAAGTTTAAGTCATTATGAAAAGTGCTAGTCATCATAAAAAGTGCAAGTAATCATAAAAAGTGCAAGTCATCATAAAAAGTGCGAGTCATTATAAAAAGTGCAAGTCATCATAAAAAGTGCAAGTCATCATAAAAAGTGCGAGTCATTATAAAAAAGTGCAAGTCATCATAAAAAGCGCAACTCATCATAAAAAGTGCAACTCATCATAAAAAGTGCAAGTCAGTACAAAATGTGCATGTTATCATTAAAAAGTGCAAGTCATCATAAAAAGTGCAAGTCATCATAAAAAGTGCAATTCATTACAAAAAGTGCAAGTTATCATATAAAGTACAAATCATCATAAAAAGTGCAAGTCATCATAAAAAGTGCAGGTCATCATAAAAAGTGCATGTCATCATAAAAAGTGGAAGTCATTATAAAAAGTTCAAATGATCATAAAAAGTGAAAATCATTAAAGAAATTGCAGGTCATCATAAGAGGTGCAAGTCATTATAAAAAGTGTAGGTCATCATAAAAATTTTAATTCATTATGAAAAGTGCAAGTCATTATAAAAAGTGCAAGCTATCATATAAAGTACAAATCATCATAAAAAGTGCAAGTCAGTACAAAATGTGCAAGTTATCATTAAAAAGTGCAAGTCATCATAAAAAGTGCAAATCATCATAAAAAGTGCGAGTCATTGTAAAAAGTGCAAGTCATCATAAAAAGTGGAAATCATCATAAAAAGTGCAAGTCATTACAAAATGTGCAAGTTATCATTAAAAAGTGCAAGTCATCATAAAAAGTGCAATTCAATATAAAAAGTGCAACTCATTATAAACAGCGGAAGCTTGTGTTGTATTTTTCCTGTATCAAAGTTTAAAACGTTCTTATTTAGCAGTTTCATAATTTCATATATCCCCAGAAACTTTTGACTGCCCTTGGCCACTTAATAGGATCATTTTGAAAAACAAAAACCACCCTATATTATATCTCGGATATCAGAATATCTCTTGGCCAAATTTCTTTTAAAACTATTCAGCAGTTTAAACGTGAAAAGGTAACAGACAGACAGATTTACTTTGATATATATTATATTAGTAAGGATAATAAAATAAATTTCTATGATATCTCAGATATGTTTCCCTTATTTAAATTTAAATAAAGGAAGCCCTTAACGATCATAATGATCACCCTCGCTCTCCCTTTCACCACCCTCTGTCCCGCTTTATCTGACTTAAAATATAAAAAAAGAACCAATTCAATCAAGGACTGCCTCTATGCAGATATCATTTCAAAATCCGCCTCGAAAAAGCAGACAATCACAGAAAAAAAAAATAAAAAAAAATGCATATCATGTGAAATAATAATATAATAACGATGAAAAGAAAAAAGCAAATAAAACAACAACAGAAGTCATGAATGCATGTTTAACATGGTGATATAAAACAGCGGGATACCGGACAAGCAACAATCTCATTTTCATTTTTGGTTGAATTCTTCGCTTAATGTGTCGTCATCATTAAATACAGCAGCATCAGCCAGCCGCCTTCCAAAACACAGCAGCAGTTAAAAAAAAAAACAACAACAACAACAACGAAAACGTATAACAGACATTAAGGAAACAGCCAGCAAAGTCAAGCAGCCAAAGAGGCAGGCAACCAGAGCCATTCATGGCTGGCAAGCGTTACAGACAGGCTGGCAGCCAAAGTTTGAACATTAAAGGGAGAGACACACACACAAGGAAAACTTTCGATACTTTTACACACTAAAGTGCAGTATAATTTTAGGCTAAAGGGTGATTTATAATGAGGTACTTTCAGCAATAACGATTTGTTTTATGGCAAGTAAATATTATCCGCTCTGATCTCATGCAACGGACTGCCATCAAAATCTCAAGTAACTTAGTTTCAATAGCCTAAGTAACGTAAAAATTTAAAAATATTTTGTTGGTAAATGTTTTGTCATAAAAAACAGCAATCCTAAAAAAAAACAGTAGAATTAAATATTTTATTTTATTTTTAATATCTGAAAAAAGTTGCTTCCATGTGTGTACTGCTTAAATGTTTAAGGGTATTTTATTAAGCGTCTGTGTGTGTGTGTTTGTGTGTGTGTGTGTGTGTGTGTGAGTGAGTGTATATCTGATTTTCCTTGTTGCAGTTCTATTGTACCTATTCTACCTTATGAATACAGTTTACCAAGGTTGTGCATAATAATATTTGAATATTAAAAGTATAACTTTTATGCCTCTCACTTGTTGTTCCCGCAATGCCAGTGATAATGTCTGCTTGCATGTATGCCTGTGCGTGTTCGAGTGTATGTGTGTGTTTCTTAAATGTGTGCACTTTGTATGTTTAGCAGACAGCGCCATTGTTCTTGTTTCCTTCGAGTCTCTTTTTGTTAACTCTTTAGGCTTATGTTTGTGCTAAATCGTGGCAAAAGTTAACTTATTGCCTTTGTCTTGCAGCATTCAAACATACGCATCCGTATACATTAGCACACACAGGCACACACACACGGAGCAATTGTGTGCAAAAACTCTTTCTTCGTATAGAAAAAAGTAAACAAACTTCTCATGTGAGTTTTCTAATAAAGAGCATAAAAACGGCAGTTGGAAATGTAATAAAAGAGTAAAAGTTTTGAAGGAAAATACTTTAATTCAGCCTAATCGCAGGTCTAATGATTCTGTGTGTATGATAGCAATCGAATTTTATAGTCTGTAATGGCCTTTCTAGGCCTCAGACTGATATCCTATATAACTGAGGCATAGAGAGGAGCTAGTAGCAAAATAAATGATGAAAACGTATGATTGTTAGCCTCCAAGTACTCAGTAGCAGAAAATAATACTACTACTGCTGATATTGCTACTGCCGATGCTATTCCTAATACTGCTACTATTGCTACTGCTGCTACTACTACGGCTGCTGAGGCGGCTATACCACTACTGCTACTGCCACTACTACTGCTACTGCTAATACGGCTACTGCTGATATTGCTACTGCTACCACTACTACGACTCCTGCAGCTACTACCACTACTGTTAGTGCCACTGCTACTGCTATTGCTAATTCTGCTACTGCTAATACTTTTGCTACTGTTTATACTGCTATTGCTAATACTGTTGCTGCTGATATTACTACTGCTACTGCTAATACTTTAGCTACTGATACTGATAACACTGCTATCGCTAATACTGCTACTACTACTGGTAATACTGCTACTACTAATACTTTTGCTACTGCTACTGTTAATATTGCTATTACTGCTGCCGCTAGTACTGCTGCTGCTAATACTGCTACTGCTAATACTTTTGCTACTACTACTGCTAATATTGCTACTGCTAATACTGCTACTTCTGCTACTGCTCATACTTTTTCCACTGCTACTATTCATACTACTATTGCTAATACTGATACTGCTACTACTACTGCCAATACTTTTGCTACTGCTACTGTTAATACGGCTGCTGCTAATACTTTTGCTACTGCTACTGCTAATACTGCTGT
Organism: Linnaemya tessellans; assembly: GCA_951800035.1. NCBI lineage: Eukaryota > Metazoa > Arthropoda > Insecta > Diptera > Tachinidae > Linnaemya > Linnaemya tessellans. The sequence goes on from OX637534.1 coordinate 10,960,064, forward strand.
TGCTAATACTGCTACTAATGATATTGCTACTGCTAATAGTTTTGCTACTGATACTGTTAACACTGCTATTGCTATAGCTAATATTGCTGCTACTAGTACTACTACTGCTAATACTGCTACTGCTAATACTTTTGCTACTGATACTGCTACTAATGATATTGCTACTGCTAATACTTTTGCTACTGATACTGTTAACACTGTTATTGCTATTGCCAATATTGCTACTACTACTACTGCTACTGCTAATACTTTTGCTACTGCTATTGTTATTATTGCTACTGCTACTTCTACTGCTGCTACTACTGCTAGTGCTCATTTTTTTCTACTGCTACTGTTCATACTACTATTGCTAATACTGCTACTGCTGATACTTTAGCCACTGATGCTGTTAACACTGCTACTGCTACTGTTAATATTGCTACTACTGCTACTGCCAATACTGCTACTGTTATTGCTAATACTTTTGCTAGTGCTACTGTTAATATTGCTACTGCTATTTTTACTGCTACTGCTATTTTTACTGCTACTGCTAATACTTTAGCTACTGATACTGCTAACACTGCTACTGTTAATATTGCTACTACTGCTAATACTTCTGCTGCTAATACTGCTACTGTTAACATCGCTACTGCTAATATTTCTACTGCTACTGCTGATATTGTTTCTACTGCTACTGTTCATACTACTATTGCTAGATAATACAGATACTCTTACTACTACTGCTAATGCTTTTGCTATTGCTACTGCTGATACTTTTGCTTTTGATACTGTTAACACTGCTATTGCTATTGCCAATATTGCTACTACTACTACTGCTAATACTGCAACTGCTAATACTTTTGCTACTGATACTGCTACTAATGATATTGCTACTGCTAATACTTTTGCTACTGATACTGTTAACACTGCTATTGCTATTGCCAATATTGCTACTACTACTACTACTACTATTACTACTACTACTGCTAATACTTTTGCTACTGCTATTGTTATTAATGCTACTGCTACTTCTACTGCTGCTACTACTGCTACTGATCATTTTTTTTCTACTACTACTGTTCATACTACTATTGCTAATACTACTACTGCTGATATTACAACTGCTACTGCTACTGTTAATACTTTAGCTACTTATGCTGTTAACACTGCTACTGCTACTGTTAATATTGCTACTGCCAATACTGCTACTGTTATTGCTAATACTTTTGCTACTGCTACTGTTAATATTGCTACTCCTATTACTACTGCTACTGCTAATACTTTAGTTACTGATACTGTTAACACTGCTACTATTAATATTGCTACTACTGCTAATACTGCTACCGTTAATATTGCTACTGCTAATATTTCTACTGCTACTGCTCTTATTGTTTCTACTGCTACTGTTCATACTACTATTGCTAGATAATACAGATACTGTTACTACTACTGCTAATACTTTTTCTATTGCTACTGCTGATACTTTTTCTACTGATACTGTTAACACTGCTATTGATATTGCTAATAATGCTACTGCTATTGCTACTGTTACTACAGTAACTGCTACTACTACAGCAACTGCTACTACTACAGCAACTGCTACTGTTACTGTCACTTCAGCTGCTATTGCTACTACTTTTGCTACTGTTACTGCTACTACTACAACTACTACTGTGGCTACTAGTAATACTGTCATTACTATTGCTAGAAGAGGCACTGTATTCTAATACCACTGCAGCTACTGTAATTATAATACTACAACAAAATATACAAAAAGTCTAGCATCTGCTACTACTCCTGCTGCTGCTACTTTCATTAAAATGCTACAAAAACAAAAAAAGTTATATAGGCTATAACCAAGTGACAACCTGTAAAAAGTTTCGTGGCAGATTTCCTTAACATTACAAAACTTTTTGTTATCTTAAGCATAATTCTTAGCCTTATTTGTTTCTAAAAATTTCCTACACGCTTCAAAAAAAGCAATGAAAAACTAATTCATGCAGAGTCTGTGTTTTTATGGCCAAAATGTATAAAATACTTAAACAAGTGTGAGTGTACGAGCACTTTAAATGTGTTAACAAATAAGTTAGAGTGTGAGTGTAAGTGTTTGTCATTGTTTGTAAATGCGTAAACAAGTGTTTGTCACATATGTCTTTAAAAAAAAAAAAATACAATAAAACACAAATTTAAAGCAGAACTTTTTCCCTGCTGCTTGCTGTTTTTGTTCTAAAGGTCTTTTCCTTATTGTAACTTTCTTCTATTCAAAATAATTTCTTTTTAAATGTTGTGTTTTGTTGTTATTGTTATCGTGTTTTTATTTTTCGTTGTATTTATGCCCTTATTGTTGTAGTTGTTCCCATAATTGAATCGAACTTTGCATACACATCATGCTGACTGACATTGAATTGTCAATGACAAATACTTGTAAAACCAAGTACAACTCGCTTCAATACCCAGGAAACTCATACTCAGCCAATTTTTGTAATCAAAAATGTTTCGCTATTCTGTACAATTACAAAAACAAAAAATAAAAAATTCTTACAAATATACTTTGAATTTATTTGAGCTTGAGTCTTAAAGTACTTCTGGTGGAATAACTGAAGCATGTAAAATTATGATACTTAAGTTGCGGTGCGGTGGCATTGTTGGAAGGGTAAAAACAAGCATTTTGTGTATGACGTGTTTATAAAGGGGAAGAAGGTTAAAATAAAGTATTTTAATAAGACAGTATGTGCAAAATTGCTGTGTTAAATAATAAACCAAATTACTTTGAAAACTTTCAAGATCTACCCTAAAAGCTAAGGGGAATATTAAATTTTAAGAATTAATTAATTTCGTCATTGTAGTTGATCAAATAATATGTAATTTTTAATATGAATTTCTGGTAATATATCTTATATCTTATCCGCTTTAATAAATTTGTTAGCTTAGTTCTGGTTGTTCTAGCGTCAATGCTTGAAATTTGCTGCAACTACAAGCTTTGTATAATGTAAACAAATATTTCGTTTGAATGCCATTCTCTTTTGTTAGTAAACATTTTTTTCATTGAGCAAAATTGCACTCTTATGTATGCAAGGAATCACCACTGTTTTCCTGTTTAATTTTTAAAACTATCCTCCAAGCCTCTTGACAAAATATGCGGCCACCTTTAGAGAACTGAACTAAATTTGTCTTATGCTGTTTCTATTAAAGAAATTGAGTGACAAAAAATTTTAAATGCATTTAATTAAGTTACAAATTGTGCATTTTACGGTGGTCACTTCGTTTAAATTATTAGATTATAATATACGAATATTATTTTATTTATGTATTTATTTTTATTTTATAATTTTATTATTCAATTGCTTAGTTCGATTAAATTATTCAACTAAATTTTTCGGCAATATTATTTAACTGCACTATTCAATCATACCGCTTGATTACATATTTGAAATGCATATTATTCGCTTGTAATATTCGAATAAGTTATTCGTTTATTTTAATCGATTATAATATTCGATTATTTTAATCGATTATAATACTCGATTATTTTCATAGATTATAATATTCTAGTATTTTTATCGATTATAATATTCGATTGCTTTAATCGATTATAATATTCGATTATTTTAATCGATTATTATATTCAATTATTTTAATCGCTTATATTATTCGATCATATCGTTTGATTATTTTATTTAATTGCAAAATTATATCATATTATTATAGTAAACTAGGCGACCATATTATTCGTTTATATTAGTCGATTACATTATTCGGTTGTATTATTAAATACATATACATATATAATACGATTAGAATATTCGATTATGTTAGTCGATTAAATTATTCTATATTATTTTGTTTAATTTTCTTTTGCATTATTCGATTAAAATTTATTTAACTGAAATTTTTGTTTTTAAAATTAGGCTGGAACCAATGTAGCAATTTATTTTCAGAAGTCGAATATTTATTTTTTATTATTCGATTAGATTTAATAAGTAGAAAGAAAAATTATTCAGTTATAATATTTAAATACATTATTCAATAATATTAATCGATTACATTATACGATTATATTATTCGATTATATTATTCGATTCTATTATTAGATTCTATTATTCGATTCTATTGTTCGTTTATATTATTCGATTCTATTATTCGATTTTATTATTCGATTCTATTATTCGATTATATTATTCGATTCTATTATTCGATTCTATTATTCGATTCTATTATTCGATTATATTATTCGATTCTATTATTCGATTCTATTATTCGATTCTATTATTCGATTATATTATTCGATTAGATCTAATAGGTAAAAATTATATTACTTTAATATTAGAAGGAAAATTATTCGGTTGTATTTATAACAATATATTCGATTATATTAAACGAACAGTAGGCGAATATTTATTTTTTATTATTCGATAAGATATATTAATTAGAAAGAAATATTTTTCAGTTATATTATTTAAATACATTATTCAATAATATTGTTCGATTATATTATACGATTATATAATCGATTATTTTAATCGATTTTATTATTTGATTATGTTAATCGATTAAATTATTCGATTTTAGAAAGAAAGATTATTCAGTTATATTTATTAAATACATTATTCAATAATATTATTCGATTATATTATACGATTATATTATTCGATTATATTATTCGATTATGTTAATCGATTAAATTATTCGATTTTATATAATTTTTTTTTTTGTTTTATAAGGTTAAATTTGTTAAATAGAAATGTTTGCTTTTAAAACTTAACTAGAACCAATATAGGAAATTATTGTAATAGTAGAAAAAAGATTATTCGGTTACACAGTTTAATTATTATAGCTGTGAAATACTTGACTTTATTTACAAGCCAATCACTATCGGTTTCAAAATTAACTTTAAGTAGCATCATTCTTTACCATTTTCAAATAACTATCACTATGATATCTGAAACTTTAAAAAATTTCTATGCGAATAATTTGATTAAAAAGTACTTTTCTTGTGCTTTATTTATTGCTACACATTGAGCATCCTTTTACAAAATTGTGTGGTCCATCAAAATCCTATTGTTCTCCACTTCTATTGGTGTTATGATTCATTTTTGTAACTTTTGTGCTTTAGAGTAAAATCATACTACGTATTGTTTTTAGTAAAAAAAATTATTGATTTTTTTTTTTTTATTTTCCTCTATTTCTAGAATTGGCTGAACAAAAATAAAAAATATGAAAAAATAACACCAGGAAAACAAACAAATTTGAAAAATTCCTACAAACTTGTGTACACACACATGAATATATGAATGTGTGTGTGTGTGTGTACATCATGCTGGCTAAAGTATTTAAATGTATCGAAAGTTTCAACTCATACCCAACAATTTTTTTTTAAATTGTATAACATTTTTGAGCTTTTGAGTATTTAACAATTCATTAAAGTTATTTCGGGCAAGTGGTTTTTGTGCAAGTGTGCTGAAGAATTTTGATTACTGGTTTTTGTTATTTATGTGATATGGCATCAAATGTTTTTCCAGCATAATGGCCAAATAAATGAACTTAATTAAAATGTTGTAAAGGACATAATTTTTCATTTAAATCTGGAAGCCGCAACTTGAAAGTTGGTAAACAATTATTGTGGAAATATTAAAGGTAATAAAAGAAACTTCAACGGATTTATTATACCCTCCAACAAAAGAATTGGAGGGCATATTCGTTTTGTCATTCCGTTTGTAACGCAGCGAAATATCCATTTGAGACCCCAAAAAATATATATATTATTGATCAGTGATGAAATCTAAGACGATCTGAGCATATCCGTATGTCCGTCTGTGGATATCACGATTCAGTCCAAACGAAAAGAACCAGACTATTGAAATTTGGTATAAATATATCTTGAAGGATAGCACAGGTCAAATTCGTAGATGGGTTGAATCGGGCCAGAAGGGAAAAAGATCCCCTAAGAAGAACCAAACCAACCTCTACAAAACAACATAATTTAAAACTTTTTTTTTGTAATTTTGTTAAGCAAATGATATATTTTTATGTCAAAGAAGGTCCAACGCGTTGAAGTTGCAGCCATAAAATAAAAAAAATTATTTTCTGCATCCCCCCCACCCCTTTTGTGGGCGTTATTATATGCAAAATTAGTGTGAAAATTTAACAAATTGTTTTTCTTAAACCCACATTCCTTAAAAATAAAATTTTTAAGCTTTAATAATGACGCTGCGACGTAACCTGATACTCCTCTGCCCTACGCCCGCCCTCCCTTTGCCCCCTAAATGACCCTTTAAAAAAAATAACAAAAAAAAATTTATTTATGTGTGTGAAGATAAATATGCCGAGTTAAATATGTTATGACGTAAGAAGTTACGACGTGAAGTTGAATATGTTATGACGTAACGAAATGAAATTTTCAGTGAAATTTTTTTTGTATGAAAATTTATATTTATATACAAAATGATTATGGGAGTGGCTTCTAGCCCTTGTATATACTGGCAATGCATGCCAACTCCTTATTTAGCCACTTGGGGGGGCAAAATCCCTCCAAGATCACACACACCCGCATGACCTGTAAATTGAGCTTTCATGGCCTGTAAATATTTTCACAAAATGCTCAAAAAATTTATTAAATATGAATTTTCATAAAAAAAACTGCTCTGTTTGCCATTTCGTTACGTCATAACATATTTAACCTCACTACGTTGTTTCGTAACTGCTTACGTCAAAACATGTTTAGCTCTGCATATTTATCTGCACTCACATAATAAATTTTACATTTAATTATCCCAAATATTTATTTTTGAAGTTTTATGGCAAGGGGGAAATGTCTCTCCCACGGCCCTTGCCAGAGAGAGCCCACAAAATACAGATTTAATGCTCTCCAAAAAGAATTAGATCACAACAAAAATATACTTATTCTTGAGCAGTGATGAAGTCTAAGACGGTCTAGCAATGCCCATACGTTCGTCTGTGGGAAACATGATATAGTATATTTTTGGACCCCGCCCTCTTTAGTGGGCGTTGAGGTTACATATTATATGAAGAGATGGTGTAAATATTTAACAAATTGTATTCCTTAAGCATGCATTCCTTAAAAATTTAATTTATAAACTTTTACAAACGAAAATAATATGTTCTTTGATTTTCCCCTGCTCTCTTATTCATAAAAATTATGAGAAGCTTATAAGAGTGTAATAGAGCAAATTTCATATATGAAATTTTGTTTTATTACGCTGCTATTAGACTCTTATAATTTGTATGAACAATGGGGTGAAGCTATTAACTTGTTTTTAGGCTTTGAATGTTGTAGCTGTTGCAATGTGAGGAGGTCTCTTTTCAGACAAAAATAACGTGTCACGAATTTAGTTGTTGCCTTCGCAGTCGATCATTTATTTTTATTTTAATATTTCTGCGAAAAATGCAAGAAATAAGAAATAAGAAATTTTAAATGCATGTTTCTCTGTCCATATGAGCACGTATTCAAAGTGTTAATATAAAAGGCCAACATGAATAAAAATTCGCGCACTTTAACAGTCGTATCCTGCTGGCTGTTACAACCAGCAGGATCTACAAATCTGTAGATATGCGAGTCGCAGTAACGCTTCAGCCAATATCTGGCTTTTATTTTATTTTTATTGCACATTTAAAAGAGTCAAAATTGTATTTATTACAACACTTTGGTGATGAGGCTGATGACGACAATCACAATATGATGCCATCGCTGCTGTAACTGCTGTTGCTGCTGCTGCTGTCGCTACATTGTGCGTCAGAATGTTTGAGTCTTTACCAAAGTGTAGTTTATGTTGGCAGCCGTACAATATTTGATATTCAACAATAAAATAATTTTGAATGAATGAATAAAGTCACACGCATACATTCAGCTATAATATATTTTTATATGTGTACATGTGTTTAAGTAGGTGTGAGGCCGATGTGTATGTGTGTGTGTCGCTTGTAATCAAAACCCTTAACCGGACATGCGTTCATAACGGAAATGTTGTATGCGGATGTGGCGCCTTCAAGATTTTGCTTATTGAAATGGAAATAAAAAAGAAAACAAGAGAGATCGAAATGTATATACGAAATGGAAGTTCAGGATGCTGCTGTTGCGCTACTCCTGCATTGAACTAATAAAATATGTATGCACTTGATTTCTGTTTTATTGTTAAATACGTTCATTATTATTGCTGCTGCTGTGTATTTCTTTAATGTTTTAAAACGATTTATGGCTTTTTTATTTGTACTTAAATAATCTTTATGGCATTTATATTCAAATCGTAATAGACTAATGGCATAACTAATGCTGCCAATATGGCTGCAGTTGTTGCTTTTTGTTTGTTTTTGTTTAATAAAGACAAACTATGACAATTTATAATTCATATAGTCTTTAAGGATGTCTGGTGGAGTCTGATTGGTTCCTGGTCTATTAGTAATATTTTGGAAAAGGATCTGCATAAATTACTTCAATATAGTTTAATAAAAGTCTTTATATTAATATTCTGTATAAAATATCAATAAAACTTACTAAAAGCAGCGAAGCCTAAAACAAACATAAGAAAGCAAATCAATAGTTAAATGAAAAGGGGCAGGTGTTATACCCTTCTTCAAAAAAAAGGTATACAGTTGACTACGCTTTACTGGAAATAACCAAAACCCAATTATATCAGTTATCCGATTTTTTCTCTAAAACGTAGTTCGGATTACTGAAATTTTTTACAATTAGGCGTACTGCTTAAAATCAGTAAAACAATATTTTTTATATCAAATCTGTATATTTTTTACATCAATTTAACAGAAAAATTTTATTTGAAAAAAAAAAATTATTCATAGAATTATTCATTTTGTTGTTGAAATTTTTCACGAATTCCTCGAAAATGTCTAGCCACTTGCATTGTCAGTATAATAGAATAATACAATAAAGTACGTAAGAGCGAAAAGGACAAATAAATTTTGCCTTTTAATAATTTAACGGACAAAACATGCGCAATTTTTTCAGCCTTAAGTTATGCAATCGATTTCTAATAAATAAATTTGTCATTGTTTATTGTTTCACTAAAGCGAAGCAAGTTTCATACAAAACGTAGTTGTGGGCTTGCTTTTGGTTTTAAAAATACGATATTTTCAGTAAATCGATGTTTCGCTAAAGCGTAGTGAATAAGACTAGCTGAGTTTAAAATTAGTGCGTGTATTTGTATCGCTTTCCGTAAAGCGTGTTGCGCTAAAGCGAATTCGACTGTATTTAAGTTTGCCATTCCATGTGCAATTTCCACAATATTAATATATAAATTCTGGGTCATTATAAATAGTGAAGTCAAATAAGCGATGTCCGTTTAACCGTCTCGCTGTTTATGAAATCGATTTTGGAAAATCCTAAATATGGCTCCAGAGCTGGAAAGTTATACTTAAATTTTTCATATAAAAGTAAGTGGCTAAAACAAATTCTTGTCTTTTTTTTTGTAATAAAACTACAGTCGAATCCGCTTTAGCGCAACTCGCTTTACTGAAAAAAAATCGGATTATTGAAAACGATACAAATCCCCGCACTGATTTTAAACGCAGCTAGTCTGGTTCACTTCGCTTTAGCGAAACATCGCTTTACTGAAAATATCGTATTACTGAAAACCAAAAGCAAGCCCGCAACTACTTTTTGTATGAAACTTACTTTGCTTTAGAGAAAAATAAACAATGACAAATTTATTTATTAGAAATCGATTGCATAACTTAGCGCTGATGAAAAAATTGTGCATGTTTTGTCCGTTAAAAAATTAAATGGCAAAATGTATTTGTCCCCTTCGCTCTTACGTACTTTATTGTATTTTTCTATTATATTGTCAATGCAAGTGGCTAGACATTTTCGAGGAATTCGTTTTACTGATTTTAAGCAGCACGCTTAAGTGTAACAAATTTCAGTAATTCGAACTACGTTTTAGAGAAAAATCGGATAACTGAAAAAAATTGGCATTTGGTTATTTCCAGTAAAGCGGAGTCGACTGTATTTTTTAACTCAGAAAATATTAAATTGATATTAAAAGTCAAAAAAGCTCAAGAAGACGATTCCAGGGTTGGACAATTGAATTTTTTGCAGGCATTGAAACAATAAAATAGATTTTTTTTGCTGCATATATTATATATATTTGATGTTTTTGAAAGAAATTCCTGGGCATTAGAAATCAGTAAAGTCAAAAAGCCAGCTCCAGAGCTGGAAAATAATGTTTTTTTGCAATATTAATTACATAAAAATAATGTTTTTCTTTGGAAATCAAACATAGTCTATATTTTAAAAAGAAATAAATTTAGTATAGAAAATCAGAGAGACCGCAAACATGATTCCAGGGCTGGACAATTTTCGGTGTATAAAATTTACCAATTAAAAGAATTTATTTTTCTTTACAAATTACATAGATTTGATGTTTTTGCAAGAACTACTCGGATGTGGGTATTAGAAATCAGAAAAGTCAAAAAGCCAGCTCCAGAGCTGGAAAATTTAAGCAGTTTTTTAATGGAATATTAAACTAATTAAATACAACTATTTGTTTCTAAGGTAAAATATAACAAAAATTTTGTGTATATTTTAAAAGCAATAAATTTTGTATTTAAAGTCAGAAAGATCAACTAGCAGGGGCCACGGTTGGACAATTGCATATTTTTTTAATACATAAAAATAAGCAACTGAAAAAAAATTTTTTTTTCTTTAGGTATTAAACATATAAGTATGATGTACTTGAAAGAAAGTGATAAAAATAAAATTAAGGAAAGCTAAAGAGTAGTTCCAGAGCTGGAAAATTAAAATTATTATTATTATTATAATTTTTTTTAATAATTAAGTAATTACATTAAGTAATTTAGCTTTGAGATACAAACAATATTTTATATTTCAGAAATAAATAAATTTCGTATAGAAAATTATAAAGATTAAAAGATGATTTCAGGGTTGGACAATTGTAACTTTTTTTTTGGTAAAGAAAAGCCACCAACGTAAAATACACTTTTCGTCTATACAAATTATATATATATATATATATATATATATATATATATATATTTGAGGTTTTGAAAAAAGTTACTGATTCTTAGAAACGCCAAGAAAGTCAAAAAATAGCTGCAGAGCTGGAAAATTGAACCTTTTTTTTTGGAATATTAAAGTAATTACATAAAATTATTTTTCTTTCTCTAGGAATCAAATGCATTTTTTTTAAATTTATTTTATAAATTAATAAATTTAGTATTGACAATCAGAAAAATCAAAAAGAGATGATGCCAGGGTTGGAATGCATGTAAGTACCTACTGCAGACGTGCGTCGGTGAAGGGTATAGAAGTTACCGTACAGCCGTATTTATTTTACTTCTTTTCTAAAAAGTCGTCGTTAGGAGGAGTTTTGCAAAAAGAAAAAATTAATTTCGAATAAAATCACCAACACATTCATTCTTTATTAAAAAAGTGTAAAAATGTAGCATTTTTTTCTTTTAGAGAAAAGAACATACGAGTATGTATTAATAAATAGAAAGCCGACATTTGAAAATGTTACTTGTATGTTATTCATAATGCTTTTCAAGTCATTATATTTTAATATCTCTGATTATTATTATTATTACGTACATGGACGTTTCCATGTGAATAAATAACTTACCACCGGAAATGAAAATAATCGGATAATGCTAATAAAATAGTCAAGTTTTAAAATGACAAAAAAAAAAAAAACATATAAAAAAATATTTGCTGTATTTACTTAAAAAAACACGGTAAAACTACTGCATGTAGATTTTTCTACTCTTGTGTCTGCATGTGTAACCCAAACAATTGTATTCAGAATAATTCGAAATGCATTTTTTTGGTTTGTTTTTAAAGTAAACAAATTTAAAATTCATAACAATGGCACTTAGTTAATGTATGTATCAATATTGCAATCAAAAACCATTTCAAATTTACTTTGATATGAGGAAAAAACGGAACTTGCATTTTTAGAGAACACGAGCGCACGTTATAGAAATAAAATGCTGCATGTTGAAAATTCCTTTCAAATGCCACCTGTCATCCCTGTCTAGCAAACAAAAGCAGGAAAATTAAATTAGCAAAACGTAAAAATAAATAAAATAAATGACATGACGGAAATAAATTGCAAGGCCGTTGCAGCAACTTTGAATTGAGCTACACGAAAGCCTTTTTTTTATAAGCGGCAATTTCTGCATGATCCATACGCGTTAACTACTTCAGGCAAAGCCCTGCAGATGAGGTCATATCATTAGCCAATCGACAAGAAATACCACCAACTGCAGAGCCTGAAAATGTTCGATTATTGGAAATAAGGCGCTTTTAATAATTGAAATTAAAAACCTTCAATCGTCATACAACAACTTGCAATTAAAATTTATGCGTGGCGTTAGGGAAATTTTGTAAAGAAAAACAAATTTATGAAAAGTGTAAAATTTTTTAATTTTACATAAAATTTTTGCACTAAGCAAAATTTTGTGCGTTTAAAATTTCTATGAAAAATATAAAATTTAATTTTTGTTTTCCTTATAACTTTCACTTGGATGAGTGAATTTAAACATTTAGATCTTCAGTATGCCGACTGTAGTAGCATTACCTCTGCCTTTGCACCTTTTATTAAACCACAAAAAATATGCACCCCTTTTTTACACTGAATGAAGTATTCGCATGGAAGCTTTTTTCGTCCTAGCTGAAAAAACGAAAATACACGACATGAAAGTAGCAAAAAAAAAAATCCATACAAACGCTTTTGGCGTGAATTATAACAATAAACACTACAATACAGCGAATATATTCCTACACAACATCATTAAAAAAATTTGCAACAGCCCACAGTTGCTTAAATGCATTCATTTACCCCTCCACACACACACACACACACACACCGAAAAAGGAAAGAAATCAGTCTAACTTTGTTTAAGAGGGCTTATTGGGTGCAAGTGGAACAAATAGCAATAACAAATTTAAAAGCAATAAAAACAAACAGCAACAACATCAATGGCAGCCGAGTATGAGAAAGTAAAATTAAATATGACTCATAGCAGTTGCAATGAAACATCTTGTGAATACCCGCTCTTGTATTCATGCAAGATCGAAGGGTGTGTGTTTGATTCATAGCATTCGTTACATGAAAGTATCAAAGTCCATTTTTCACTTTTGCAAACGAAGTAGTATTTGAGTGCCTGATACATTAAAAGGAATTGACTACTACTTTTAATAAAATTAAAATTGAGGTAAAGGGAGGGCAAGCAAAAATTTTAGTTTAATTTTTGATATGAATAATTTTTAAACGCCATAATTTTTTTTTTTTGTAAAAAATGTATAAAGAATTCACTTTTATAAAGACACAAGTTCTAAGATGAAGACGGGAGGCATATGGATCATTTCGCAAAACAAATACAACGTGATTAGAGGGGTCTCATCTTAAGAAAACTAATAGTAATATTTTCAAATGAAAAGGTTTATTTCATGTCATATTTAATCGAATAGTATTTATTCGAATAATATATATGTATATTCGAATAATTTTTATTCGAATAAATTTTATTCGAAAAATGTTTATTCGAATAATATGTATCCAAATAATTTTTATTCGAATAATAAAACATTCGTATACTATTTATTCGAATAATATTTATTCGAATAATATGTATTTGAATAATTTTTATCAGATTAATATTTATTAACATAATTATGAATCGAGTAGTATTTAATCAATTAACATTTAATATTTTCGAATAATATTTATTCGAATAGTTTTTATTCGAAAAATATTTAATCGAATATTATTTATTCAAATAATTTTAAATCGAATTTTTTTTCTTAGATTAATATTTATTAACATAATTATGAATCAAGTAATATATAATCGAATAACATTTCATTTATTCGAATAATATTTATTCAAATAATTTCAATTCGAAACATATTTATTCGAATAATATTTATTCAAATAATTTTTATTCGAATAATATTCATTCGAATACTCTTTATTCGAATAATATTTATTCGATTAAAATGTATTCGAATAATTTTTCTTAGATTAATATTTATTAGCATAATTATGAATCGAATAATATTTAATCGAATAACGTTTCATTTATTCGAATAATATTTATTCAAATAATTATTGTATTCTGATATTTTTAAGCTTAAGGTCTCTTTATTTTAATTAAATTTTTAATTTCAATATTTCGTCACTCCTTTGTGTGACTTTTTCAGGAAATTTATTCAAATAATTTTTTTCGAACAATATTCATTCGAATACTATTTATTCGAATAATATTTATTCGACTAATATGTATTTGAATAATATTTCTTAAATTAATATATGTATATTAACATAATTATGAATCGAATAACATTTAATCGAATAACATTTAATTTATTCGAATAATGTTTATACAAATAATTTTTTTCGAACATTATTCATTCGAATACTATTTATACGAACAATATTTATTTGATTAATATGTATTCGAATAAATTTTTTAGATTAATATTTATTAACATAATTATCAGTCGAGTAATATTTAATCGAATAACATTTCGTTTATTCGAATAATTTTTATTCGAATAACATTTAATCGAATAATATTTATTCGAAATATATTTATTCGAATAATATTTATTCAAATAATTTGTATTCGAATACTATTTATTCGAGTAATATTTATTTGATTAATATGTATTCGAATAATTTTTCTTAGGTTAATATTTATTAACATAATTATGAATCGAGTAATATTTAATTGAATAACATTTTATTTATTCGAATACTATGTATTCAAATAATTTGTATTCGAATACTATTTATTCGAGTAATATTTATTTGATTAATATGTATTCGAACAATTTTTCTTAGGTTAATATTTATTAACATAATTATGAATCGAGTAATATTTAATTGAATAACATTTTATTTATTCGAATACTATGTATTCAAATAATTTTTATTCGAATACTATTTTTTCAAATAATATTTATTCGAATAATATGTATTCGAATAATTTTTCTTAGATTAATATTTATTAAGGTAATTATGAATCGAGTAATATTTAATCGAATAACATTACAAGGATTAATATCTATGTACATATTCCAATAACATTTCTTTGATTAAGGATTACTGGACTAATTTGAATTCGATTAGTTTTATCCAAATTATTATATTCTCTTGAAATAAATTTTTTGAACACATACATATACATAGCTATATATAAAGAATTTATTCGAATAATTATATATGTATAAATTCGTTGGAATACTTTTATTTGACTAAATTTATTCGGATAAATTCATTATATTATTATTCAAATATATACTGTTTTCGTGTAATCTTTTATTGAAATAATATCGATGGATTAATTTTATAGCTGTATATATAGAAATTTTATTCGAATAATTTTATTCGCATAATTTTGTTTGATTAATTTTATTCGAATAATATTTTTCGAATATCTTTTTCGTATAAATTTATTCCAAAATTTTTTCCTATTAATTTTATTATTCTATTAATCTTATTATTCAAATATATACTTTTTCATGTTATATTTTATTGGAATAACATTGATCGCATAATTTTCATTAAAATATCTTGCCTTTCTGTCTTAAAACAAAAAAGGCTCCCTATATATAAAATTATTGAAAATATATCTAATTTTACTCTATTCTTTCGATATGTTTGTTTTTTGTTGTTGGTGGGATTTTAAATATACTATACACCTGCATTTCATAGTCTCCTACACCCCTTCAAAAGAATACAAAACGCCTATACTTATGCACAAACTTTCAAAAACCAAATGAGAATTACACAACAACCATAATGGCCTTTGAAATTTGTGTGAAAAAAAAACATTATTTCAATTAGGTTTTGTATTTTCTCTCATTACGTAAAGTTTAGCTATTTAGCCATACGAGGCGTGTTCAAAAATATAAATTGAATTTAAATTTTTCTCTAAAAATCTTTATATATTCCTCAATTCCTATTTTGTCGTCTACAAAAGTAGTCCAGCTCAAATACAATCTTGAAAGCAGTTCAGTTTTTTGTATGTTTTTTCTTTATTCGGTTTTGTCGCCTCAATCGCCGAACGCCAATCTTTCGTAGGTATTTTCAATATTGGGAAAGGAAAAAGTCGAAACTTTTCTTCTTCCTTTTTTTTTTGTCAAAATGTAATTTATCACAATTTCAACTGAACCTTCTAACTAAAAAAATAAAAGCTGTTGCAGAAAATGTACCAGACATACGAAATTTTAGTAAATACCAAAAAAACAAACCGATTACACTTTAAAATTCAATCTTGCGGAAAATTGGTTTGGGGGAAAAAATTAACACTCTTCAATTATTTTTACAATAAATCGTGGCAGTGCCCCAAGGATCAATTCCCAAATATCCTTCCACCGAAACAATTTGTATTGACACTGATTCGCCCTAGAATGCAAAAGTGACGGATGTGTACGTTTTGTGCAACACAGCGCGAGACAAGGAAAGTGTTAGAGAGATGATGTTTAACTGTAAAATGGATATCGCCTGTAACAAGCTGATATGTAAGTGTATGTGTGGGCTGTGATGTGCGATTGTGTGTGTAGCTGTGAGCGCATGGTACTCGCACTTACATACGTGTTAGTTTGTAGCCAGACATGTTACGAAGGAAATCTCGCATGTATAAATTAATTAACGGCTTTTGTTGTTTTCATATGAATACATCCATAATATTTGCAGTTGGTGTTGTTGCTGTAGCTGCACAGGAAAATGCAAAAATCCCCAAAGGAGGAATAAACGGGAAAAAGGCAAGTTAACGAATATTATCTTCCAGCAAGTAAATACATATTTATGTTGTAAGTGGCGTCCTATGAAAGGCACATTACTATATGTATGTATATTCGATTAATTTTTATTCGAATAATGTTTAATCGATTAATCTTTATTCGAATAAAGTTTTTTATAATATTTTTATTCAAAACAGATTTTATTCGAATATTTTGTATTGGAATTATGCAATAAATTGTATTCGTATTATATTACAAATTTAAACAATTTATTAATTCAACAAGATTTTTTGTTTTATTAAATTCAATCTTTTTTTTTTTAATCATTGAATATCTTACAAAAGATTTTTTTTAATATTTTTCTGATAACAATGTCTCTATTCGTATAATATGCATATGTATATTCGATACATTCTTATTCGGAAAAATTCGTTTGAATATATATTTTTTTCAAAGCAACGGGTTCTTGCTTAAACAAAATTTTATTCGATTAATATCTATTCGGTTAACTTTAATCGAAAAATATATTCCAATGTTTTTATTTAAAGACATTGCGTTCTTGTTAAAAAATATTTTATTCGAATAATATTTATTCGGTTAAATTTTACTCGAATAAAATTTAATCGAATATTTTTTTCAAAAGCAATGGGTCCACATTTTATTTATATATTTTGTATTCGAATAACGCAATAACTTTCAGCTATACATTTTAAGAATAAAATATTTCAAATTATTTTATGTAAGAATCATTTTATTTTAATAATTTTTATTCGAATATTTTATACAATTACTATTAATTTTCATTTGCATAGTATTTTTAAAATTATTTAAGTTTTATTTGTAATCTTCTGTAGTTCGGTTTATAATTCTGCTATGTTTTAGGAAAATACATTTTCCTATTATTTTTTAATATATTTTAAGAAGTCCAAATTTTTTATAACGTTTTAAACTGCATTGATGTTTAAACCACACAATGATGTAAATAAATGCTTAATGCTAATAAATTTTAAGAAACACAAATAAATAAATATTTTTTCCAGCCACCAGTAAAACTCTTTGATTTTTGAAACATACAATTTTCTGCTGACACAACTCTATACATCAGCTTAAAAAATATCATTTGTTTGATTCGTCTGGAATATAAAACAGCCAAAAGGCCAGAGGAAAAAATAAAGTCCAGCAAAAACTAAAACTATACAAACATTCCTTTAACTTCGTACAGCACATAAATAATAATAAAATAACGCAATAGAAGTTGAAAAAATAACATTGAAAAATTTTTGCCATTAGAAACTTTTTCAGTGCAGCTAAACAAAATCAATTTGCCATAGTTTTTGAAATATTATATTTCATACTCACACTTCTATAACAAACGTACTCAACGCTGCACTTACACTCTCACACTTAGTGATAATCTCATAATAATATAACATTGATGAAAATAATAGAAGAAAAACTCTAGAATATCCCATGATTTTCTTTTGGCTACTGGAGTGTGTGAATTTAAGCGCTTTAGTTTTTTTTATTCTCTTTGGTATTTGGTCGGTTCTTTATGAAAATGTTTCCAGTTATTTTATAACATGCACATAACCTCAATAAATCGATACAAAAGTTGAAAACTCATTTATCAATTCATGGCTGACCCTAGACAATCCTATAACAATCTCATACATTTATACATACAAAGATCGAAGGACAGACAGTTAGACGGAAAAAAAGACATATAACAAAGAGACTTTTTCTTCGAGCACAAATAATTTAAAGCAATCGATGAGAAAACTATCACCCAGCAGGAATTTCGCACAAGGAATTGATTAAAAGCCAGTTTGCTTCAACTATTGGACAATAACTGCCACAAAAGTTAATCCTGTGGTAGTTAAAATTTGGTAAAGTGTTAGTTAATGAGATTGTTAGCATCCTGCTCGATGTGAAATTTCCTTAGTAAAGCACTGTAATTCAAAGAAAGTGATTATGCTAGGAAATACATATGAAAACTTGTGAAATACCTAGATTTTTGTATATTCGAAAATTTCGAATTTAATTTCTAGCGCTCAAATATAAAAAACACACATTTCTAATACAGCTGTGATGCACGGTAAAGTCAGTTATGATGCTAACAACAAAAAATTTTATGTTCGAAAATTTCGAATTTAATTTCTAGCGCTCAAATACATATAAAAAACAGCTGTGCTGCATGCTAAAGTCAATTTATTATGCAAAAAAAAAATTTTTATGTTCGAAATTTCGAACTTAATTTTAAGCACTTACATATGAAAAATGCATGCTTTTTATAGATTTGTAATGCACTAAAAAGTGAGTTTTGCGAGCTGACAATACAATTTTGTAGGTTCGAAAATTCGAACTTAGTTTTTAGCAGCTTAATATAAAAAACTACATGCCATTTATAGTTTTAAGACAAAAAAGGCTAGCTAAAATCAAAAATTATTATGTTCGAAAATTCAAATATTCGAATATTAACGCAAAAACTGTATATAAGAGCTGCAAGCTCTAATATTATGTGAAAATATATAAAAACTAGCTCAAATATATTTTCGAACATTAAAACGAAATTTCGAATATTCGAATTGTAACTAAAACTAACTACTAGTATTGTCTTGCAGTATGATAATTAGCCGGATTTTTTATATTTAAAGGGATTTTCACATTTTAAATTTTTATAATAATTTATATTTATAAGTTTTGCTGTATGTTATTTGGAGTTGCCAATTTGTTTTTATGTACAAAGAATTTCGAAGAAGACATACAATACAGCTGGTGAGGCATGGTAAAGTCAGTTTATTATGCTCACAACAAAAATGTTTATGTTCGAAATTTCGAACTTAATTTTTAGCACTTACATATGAAAAATGCATGCTCTTTATGCACTGAAAAGTGAGTTTTGCGAGCTGACAATACAATTTGGTATGTTCGAAAATTCGAACTTAGTTTTTAACAGTTTAATATAAAAAGCTACGTGCCATTTATAGTTTTAAGACTAAAAAGGCTAGCTAAAACCAAAAATTATTATGTTCGAAAATTCGAACATTCGAATATTAACGCAAACACTGTATTTAAGAGCTGCAAGCTCTAATATTATATAAAAATATATAAAAACGAGCTCAAATATATTTTCGAACATTAATACGAAATTTCGAATATTCGAATTGTAACTAAAATAACTATGTACTAGTATTGTCTTGCAGTATGCTAATTAACCGGATTTTTTATATTTAAAGGGATTTTCACATTTTAAATTTTTATAATAATTTATTTTTATAAGTTCTGCTGTATGTTATTTGGAGTTGCCAATTTGTTTTTATGTACAAAGAATTTCGAAGACATACAATACAGCTGGTGGGGCATGGTAAAGTCAGTTTATTATGCTAACAACAAATATGTTTATGTTCGAAATTTCGAACTTAATTTTTAGCACTTACATATGAAAAATGCATGCTCTTTATGCACTGAAAAGTGAGTTTTGCGAGCTGGCAATACAATTTGGTATGTTCGAAAATTCGAACTTAGTTTTTAACAGCTTAATATAAAAAGCTACATGTCATTTATAGTTTTAAGACAAAAAAGGCTAGCTAAAGCCAAAAATTATTATGTTCGAAAATTCGAACATTCGAATATTAACACAAACACTGTATTTAAGAGCTGCAAGCTCTAATATTATATAAATATATATAAAAACGAGATCAAATAAATTTTCGAACATTAATACGAAATTTCGAATATTCGAATTGTAACTAAAATAACTATGTACTAGTATTGTCTTGCAGTATGCTAATTAGTCGGATTTTTTATATATAAAGGGATTTTCACATTTTAAATTTTTATAATAATTTATTTTTATAAGTTCTGCTGTACGTTATTTGTTTTTATGTACAAAGAGTTTCGAAGACATACAAAGCACAAGCTTTTAATTATTTTGTTGTAAAGTTTCTTGCACTTAATTTTAAAATACTCGTATATAAAATGAAAAGAAATTGCGCTATTTTTAACTTGATTAACTTTAATCACATTATTTTCAACCTTTATGCAAATCCTCTTTATAAACATTTTCCTAGCGGCCTTGGTAAACATAAAACATAACACGGAAATGTTTTTAAAGAAAAGTATCAGCGTGCTCAGAATACAGGCAAAAAGAAAAAAAATTAGAAAGAATAGACTGCCTTAAATCATAAAGAAATACGAACGTATAACGAGTGCGGCATATAAAAAATTGTTTTGGAGAAAGAAAAAAAGTGGGAATCATCACTTCAACACGTCCTTACATTTTTCCTACAGATGTAACCAGCGAACGCGTTTTTAAAATTTAGCCGCATTGTAAGCGTTTTTGGCCCTCCAACAACATTTTATTTTTTATTTATTTTTTTTTTCGTTCTAACCAGTTGTTCTTCCTTCTCTTTTTAATGCCTGTTGGTTGTAGTGCTACTCGTAGTTTTAGATTTAAGTTTTTAGTTGTTGCTTTAGCAGTTGCTGTTGTTGTTGTTGGTGTATTATACTTTCTTTTGTTGCCTGTTACTCTTCATAAATCATAAATTCATGCTACCATGCACTTACTCATTGCCTTGAGCTCCAGTTATGCAGCCATTGTGTTAAATACATACATACAGAGTAACACACACACACATGTGTATGTATGTACATTTAACCGAGTACATATAATCGAGAAACATCATGTCCTGGTGTATCCTTCATATTGGACAAAAAATAAGGAAATATGGGAAGAGTAAAGCATACTGAAACAACTAGCGTGGCAAAATGAAATGATGGCAATAACAGCAACACTATAATTGTATATGCGAGAACGCGGGGGGCAGGGGGAGGAGTGCCGCCATACAAGAGAACAAATGAAACAAAAGTATTAGCTTGGCAAAGAGCACGCATACACTTGCACAATAGCACGAGTTAAAGTAGTAACAGTGGCAATGGCAGCACCAGCAACAAGAATATCACCACAAGCAATAGAAAACACAACAAAAGGTAGACCGCCAACAACAAATATCAACGGCGAGAGTATGAGCAACAGTAAGAAAAACGAAATGTATGAAAGGACAAGGGTAAGGGATACGGCTGGCTTTGTTAGCCCCTGCAAAGGACTTGATGCCTGATGCAGCACCGTTTCTATTCCTATTTCTATGCCTAATCAAATAATGATGCTGAAAATGGAAATAAAAAGTTGTCTTTCGAAGATCGCTCTATATCGTTCAAGTAAGATCATTCACATGGCCTTCAGACACTTAAATCTTGCAACTTGTCTCTTTTAAACAGAGCGGCCATGTTCATTAACTTCACTACGACGGAAGTTGTTTTGGCCGCTTATGTTTCACAACAATTTGCTGCTGAAGTTATTTTGACTTTTATGACAGTCTAATACTACCGACTGTAGGGCAAACCCAAAACATAAAAAAATTAAAACAGCAACATGAATTGTTGGTAAAAAAATTGTGGTAGTAAAGAAAAAAGCACACCACAGGAATAACAACGGCAACAACAACATCCACGAAACGAGTTAGTTCACTTTTAATAGCAATTTGTATTCGAGTAAGTGTGAAATAGCTTTTAAACGATAAAAGAATGTGAAAAAAATTGCTAAATTAGTAAATGACTTTTTGAGTTATTCTTGTTTTTTTTTTTTTGTGTGAGTTTCTTGCTTCTTTGGATTTTATACTTCTGCTGGATTTTTGTTAAAATAAGTTTGTTGTTGCTGTTGCTGTTTGTTTATTTATATTTTATTTTTGTTTTGTTATTGTTAAAGTTTATTTAGTTTTTTCTTAAAAGCAAATGGAAAAAAGTGGGAGAGATATTTAAACAACAATAAAAATTGTATTAACAAATACAATACAGAAATGCAAGCAGGCAAATGGGAATTCCAAAAAAAGAAAAAATTAAAAACAAAAAAAAAGCAGACAAAAACAAAATAAATAACACAACCGAATTGCATTGAAATGAAAATTGGTTTTTCTGGCCTTAACAATCACACACAAACACACATTCCCACACACACACACACATGCACACAATGGCTCTACAGGGGATTGGAATAACTTTTGGTCATCCAGGTGGAAATGAATATGGTAATAACAGATTTTGCTGCAGCATTTCAAATGAAAAATATTTTTAAATTTTATTGCGATTTTAAAAAGGGCTAAGAACATGATTATGGGGTTTCTGTAGTAAAAAAAAAAAAACAATTAAAATTTTGAAGCAATTTTGCTAAAGAAGTTTAAGGCAATTTTTCACCCTATAACAGGACACAGCAGCAATATCAGGGATTTAAAAATTATGTCATAGAGAGAATGCGTTAAAAGTTAAATAAAAAAAGAAATGTTACCTAAATTTGTAAAATAGAAATATCTTTCAAAAGTCAATTAAAAAACAAGTAAAAATATTATATTCGACCGGGTGGAATGTTAAATACCCTCCAAATATTTACCCCCTTATTCATAAAAATTATGAGAGGCTTATAAGAGTGTAATAGAGCAAATTTCATATGAAATTTTGTTTTATTACGCTGTTATTAGACTCTCATAATTTTAATGAATACGGGGGTTACTAACTAATAAAAACTATATTTTAATTCTTATTAAACTTTACATTTTTATGGTATTTGTGGCTTAAGTAACCAAAGAAAAAAATTTATTTTAATACGATCGTTTCCCAACACTTGGGAAACGATCGTATTAAAATAAATTTTTTTCTTTGGTTACTTAAGCCACAAATACCATAAAAATGTAAAGTTTAATAGGTCAGCCAAATTTAACTTATTCCATATTTTATATCAGCATGCAGAAAAGGGACTGAGATAAGTTAGAAATTTTTAACCTGCTTGATCACAGTTCCTTTAAGATATTTCTGTGCCCAATTTTAAAAGTCTATACAGGATCACTCCGAGGAAGGCCGTGGGAGAGACATCTCACCTAAATCCTAAAAACTAAATTTAAGTGTAGAAAAAAGTATTATTTGATAAGGACGTTTAGGGGGCAAAGAGGATACTAATTTAAATTGTTCGTTCAAAACTGCAAGGCGTATAGACCAGCTAAAGTAACCAAATACTCGTTCATATGTATGGGTGCATGTAGTCCTACACATGTACACACAGAGACACAGACACACACACAGAGACACTCTTTACTTAGAAAGTGACATTTTTTTGACAACCATTAAATGCTTTTGTTGTTCCTTCAATTTCCATCACCTCCTTCATCAACATCGTCAGAGTCAGACATGTTTGTGCACGTATATTCCTGCTAATAAAACAACGAGATCAAACAGGGACTTTAGTATGTTATCCGCCATAAGAATGATGGAGGAGGATAGAAAAGGTAAGAGAGTTTAAATTAACATGCCACACACACAACACACAACACAGAAACACACACACACACCCATTTTCATAGATCTCATCCATGTCAAATGTGCACAGCGTAGCATAAATATACGGTGGCCTAATAGAAAATTTATTAAAAACAAATAAATACAGAACACATTTTATACCCTCCAAAAAAATAATATGTAGGGTATATTCACTTTATCATTCCGTTTGTAACGCAGCGAAATATCCGTCTGAGTACCAATTTTGTTCTTCCTAAAATATAAAATAGTTTTAGTTAGCAAAAAAAAAAACAAAAACAACGTCAATTGCCTTTTTGGTTACTTTTATGTATAAAAAAAATTTAAATTTCCCAACCCTGGAAGTGAAATTAAAATTTTTTTTATCAATGCAAATCTGCATGAGGTATAAAGTAGTTTTGTTTAAGAAAAACTGAAATTTTGTAACCATGTACTACAAAATATTGCATGTAACAAAATAAACTTTCATTTTTGCAACCCTGGAAGCGAAATTTTAATTTTTTGTTTTTTATAATCAGTGCAACGCTTCATGAGGTATAAAGTAATTTGTTTTAAAAACATTGCAAATTTTTAACCATTTTGGTCACTTTCATGTACCATAAAATATTGCACTTGTCCATCTCTGTATTCAAAATTTTATTTTTGATTTTTGAATTTTTGATAACAATTTTGTTCTTCCTATATTATAAGACAGTTTTAGTTAGCAAAAAACAAAAAAAAAACTTCAGTTGCCTGTTTGATTACTTTCATGTATAAAAAAATTCAGTTTCCCACCCCTGGAAGCAAAATTTGAATTTAAAAAAATTTTTTTTTTTTTTTGGCCAATTTTTATATCTTCATGACGTTTAAAGAGGTTTTGTTAAAGAAAAACTTAATATTTTTAACAATTTTAGTTACTACATGTACTACAAAATACGGAATAGGCCGAAAAAAAATTTTTAATTTCCCATCCCCGGAAATTTTTTTTTTATTTTTTTAGTTTTTAATGGTCTATTGAGGCTTCCCAAAGCACGAAATAGGTTTAATTTACAAACATTAAAAAAAATAATTGGTTTTTGGTATACATTTTCCGTCGAGAAATAGGTGTAAGCTTCCCAGCTCTGGAACCATACTCCGGATCTTTCTCAATAGCACTCTGTTTAAGTTCATTTCCCATCCAACGGTCCAAGAACGAAGTCTCTAGCTCTTCTGGCGGCTTTGGAAAACCGTACAGACGAACGGACAGACGGTCATCGCTCAATCGTCATGGCTATTCATAAGCATCCAGAATATACTATATACTTTATGGGATATCTTGTGAATATCGAAGATATTGCACACGAAATGACAAATCCTTTCACTTTTTTGTGAAGGGTATAAAAATATATATCCTCTTGGCAATTATAATTTTTAGAATTCTCTTACGAATTAAATACAAATTTTATGTCTGAATTTTGTAAGCCACAAAATTGCAACTACTTTGGGTTTAAGCGATAACCATTTAGTCTCATTTACAATAATCGCCTGCAAGCAGAGCATAATATGTAGCGGCTAATAAGTTTGGGAAATTTGTTTAAAAGGACCACCAAATATCGAATAAGGAAAACTTTAAGGCAACGTAAGATTTCCTTATATTTTGCTATTTCGTTAAACACGACTTTTGAAATCCAACTAAAAGAAAACTTTGTTACCAACATGTTTCTAACAACCAATTGCCTGCATAATTGTATAGCCAGCCAGCAATTTCTTAGCATGTCTGTCTGCTGTTAAACAAACAGTATTTTAATCATCTGCATGGAAATGAGCAAAGCATTTTCCCAACATCCACTATTCAAATTATCACATGCCGGTATGATTATGTTTTACCGTTTGTAGGCAACAAGCCACCATTCATCACCATCACCAGTCCCAACCTGCAGGCTCACTCGCAAGACTAAATGTTGTAATTCGCCAAGAATATGAGCAACAGGAATGTGTACAGACGTGTACTCGTCGTAACAAAAGTTGCAAGACAAAACAACAAATAATAGAAATACAACTGAACTGAACTAAAATATTGTGTCCTTGTTGTGTTGTGTTGCATCTCTGTGTCTGTCAAATGCAAATTACCTATCACTTTTGCAAACATAACGACAACAAAAACGGCATATCCTTTTCCTTTTTCCATGCATCTGATTATCTACAAGTGCTGCTGTAAATATACGAGTACACACACCCACACGCATACACGCACACATTAATTGTTTTCTAGATGCGTAAACTCGTGTGGTGCATTGGCTGTTAATTAACCCGGCAAACAATTTCTTTACTGAAAAATGCAGTGCAAGCAAAGACTTGTCTAATATATGAAATGTTCGGTTAACATTTTCTTGTGGTACACTTTTAAGTATTTTAGCCAGCTCGAATATGGATACAATTTAATCTGTTTAAAAGGTTTTTTCATGTAGCTGAACACAATGTAAATATCTTTTGGTATTAAAGTGGTGAAAGCAACTTTAAAATAGGTTTTAAGAACAACAACACAAATATTCTACATCGTTTAATACCTTTCATACAAATCACAAAAATTTCACCGATTTTTTTTTTAAATTAAACACAAATTCTATTTTAATAGTCTTAAGCAAGAAGTTAAGAAGAGACTTGTGGCAACAACAACAATTAACAGGGTGCTCATGGGTGCAACTGCTTGCAGTCGCCTGCAATTGCATGTCTGTTTCTGCTACAACTCAACATGCAATCTCCAATATATCACCCTAGTCAAATAAGGGGTGGCTGCTTAAGTTAAGGATGCGACGCCGCAAATTTATATGATTGCGACAAGAGTCCTGGCTAAGAGCATTAATGATTATCAATCCCTTTTCCACCCTCGTATAACTCTATTTGAGTTCATATTCAATGCATTTGCATGCATGCGTCTAAATAAATTAATGAAAATGCAAATTAATAAGGCCGCTGCATGCTGCTTAATCTGGTTATTAGACAAAACCACGAAACTGTGTCAGCTTGAGACTGCTTTTATTTTTTATTTCTTTTTTTTCTTATAATTTGATTTTATTTCGAACAAAAATCGTTAATATTTAAATTGTTTTTGAATTTTTAATATGAGTTGGAATTGAAAGAAATGAAGAAGGGAATTTTTTATGCCCTCCAATTCTTTATTGTCTTTGTCATTCCCTGTGTAACGCAGCGAAATATCCATCTGAGACCCCGTAAAATATATTCTTGATCAGTGATGAAGTCTAAGACGATCTAGCAATGCCCATCCGTCTGTCTGTGGAAAACACGATACAGTCCATTTTTGGACCCCGCCCTTTTTAGTGGGCATGGAAGTCATATATTACATGGACAAATAGTTAAAATATTTAACAAATTGTATTTCTTACTCTGAAAAAAAAATTTTTCCAAACAAAAAAAATTTTTCAGAACAAAAAGTCTTTTCAGAAAAATAAAATTTTTTTCAAAAAAAATTTTTTTTCAGAACAAAAAATTTTTTCAGAAAAAGTATTTTTTTTCAGAACAAAACGGTTTTTCAGAAAAAAATTTTTTTTTTCAGAACAGAAAGTTTTTTCAAAAAAAAAAAATTTTTTTTTTTCAAAACTGTGGTTAAAGTCTACTGATGATTTGGTAAAGCACCAATGAAATGTATATAGACATTGCTTGACCACCAACAAATAAATTTCATTTATATAAAAAACTTTAAAAATATCAACATGAAAAAAGTATTTTCGCAGTCAGCACAATTTTCAACACAACCCATCCTAAAGCATTTTCCCTGCATATGTAACCGTTACAAAACTGAAGTCAAAATTTGAAGCTACTGCGGCCAGTCAGCAGCATAAAGAATCACACTCGTTTATACTCGTTTTCGGTGGACCGCAACAATTCAGAATATTGCTGTTGTGGGCCATTTTTTTATAGAACTTTTTTAACTAGAATTTCCTAAAATGATATTGCATCATATATTGCATAGAGATTTAAAACTTAAGGTTTTTCAATTTCAGTCTAATTCACTCCTACCGTGATGCACATTTTTACATATCGAAATAAAACTTCTTATTGCAAGACATTGTACAGTTAAATGCTGCAGCTCTTTAAAGCCAATCCCAGAGCAAATCGATTTGTTGGTCAGCTTCAATTTACTGTGTATGTGTGTATGTGGTTGAAATATTCAAATGCAAAGAAATTGTAATTTTAAGCATGCTCGTGCATGCAACCAAAATGACAAGTACAATGTGATTAAGAAAGAAATAGTTAAAGTTTAAGATAAAAGATATAAAAACAAGTAAAAACGATATATTCGACCGGGTCGCATCTTAAATACCATCCAAATATTTAATAAGTGAATTTAAAATGTTTAACTTGGTGGCACAGAGTTCCTTTATCTATATAATATCGTACGTTAACGCCCACCAAAGTGGGCGGGGTCCAAAAATATACTATATCATGTTTTCCACAAGCGAATCACTGATCAAGAATATTTATATTTTATGGGGTCCAATTCTTTTTGAAGGGTATTAAAACTGTAGAGCAGAAAAAATCCAGCCCGGCTTCTTTTTTTAATATAATAAAATTGTTTTTTATTACTGAATATCTTCTTGTTATTATTGTTGTACTGCATCGGAAATTTCCCCATCTATTATTGACTTTTCTAATTTATCCAGTTTTCCCTGCTCTAACAAATTCTACTGTCCCTATTAATTGTAACAGACTCCCTAGGCGCTCTGTCATAAGAGAAAAACTTTTCACTTGCCTGTCCACTTGCTTATTTCGTGCTCTAGCAGAAACTTGTGGCAAAAACCAGACCAACAATTGTAAATTAAAAAATATTCTTATAGGAAATTTTGTTGCTGTTGTTTGTTTTATTATAATTGTTATTATGGTTGTTGTTATTTTCCAGCCCCTGCAATGCATTCAATTAAGTTGAAATTTATTTGCCGCCATATTGTTTTGAAGTCTTAACAATTTTTATTTAGCTTTCTGCTGCTCCTTGCACTTTTTTATTGTTGTTAATTTATAACATTGTCTAGAAAGGTGGTTGGTTAGTTGGTTGTATGCTATATCCCTGCAGCAATAACAACAACACTGTTAACAGGCATTTTCTACAAACTATAAGTTAACAATAGTCTGCCAGTTTATCTGTCGGCTGGCTCTTCTACTAACAAATTAAGTTCATTCTAAGCACTTTCATACTCTGTGCTTGCGTTAAAAGGTGTGCTATGGAAAAACGTTCCAATTAATTATATATATGTATTTTTTTTAAGGATATCATTTTAAAAATATTGGTTTTAATAAAATATTTCTTTTTTTTCTGGAAAAATAAATTTTTATAGCCCATACTGGAAAGATAGAATCAAAGATTTGTCGTTCATCACTTAAAACAGAATTTTAGTTGTAAAATTGAAAATAAATTTAGTTCTAACGAATGTTTCTGCTTGATAAAATCAAAACATAAAAAAGTATACTTTTAGGAGGCATTTAAGGGGGAAGTAAAATAGCCGTCCCGTACCCTAAACTATAGAGAATCGGCATAGAGAACCTAGTAATACCTGCATTATATGTAAGATGGGTTTAGCTGCTATGACATTTTTGATAGGATAGTTTAGTCCTGTGAGGGAAAAGCACTTCCCTTCAACGGTAATATTAACGGCTGCAAAAATATATTTGCCATATTATTCTCCGAAAACGTATTGCATTGAAAATAATTAAATTTTTATTAAAAACTTGCAAAAACAAAAAATTATTCGAATAAAAACTATTTCAATAATTATTGTTCCAACAAAAATTATTCGAATAATAATTACTCAAATAAAAATTGTTCGAACAAAAATTATTCGAAAACAACTTACTTGAATAAAAATTTTTCGAATAAAATTTATTCGAATAAAAATTATTCGAACAAAAATTATTCGAAAAAAAATTATTCCAATAATAATTACTCAATTGAAAATTATTCGAACAAAAATTATTCGAAAACAACTTATTCGAATAAAAATTATTCGAATAAAATGTATTCGAATAAAAATTCTTCGAACAAAAATTATTCGAAAAATATTAAAAAAATATTATTTGAAAACAAAAACTATAAACGAATAAAAAATTATTCGAATAATAATTACTCAATTAAAAATTATTCGAACAAAAATTATTCGAAAAAAAATTATTCCAATAATAATTACTCAATTGAAAATTATTCGAACAAAAATTATTCGAAAACAACTTATTCGAATAAAAATTATTCGAATAAAATGTATTCGAATAAAAATTCTTCGAACAAAAATTATTCGAAAAATATTAAAAAAATATTATTTGAAAACAAAAACTATATACGAATAAAAAATTATTCGAATAATAATTACTCAATTAAAAATTATTCGAACAAAATATATTCGAACACAACTTATTCGAATAAAAATTATTCCAATAATAATTACTCAATTGAAAATTATTCGAACAAAAGTTATTCGAAAACAAATTATTCAAATAAAAATTATTCGAATAAAATTTATTCGAATAAAAATTATTCAAACAAAAATTATTCGAAAAATATTATTTGAAAACAAAAACTATATACGAATAAAATATTATTCGATTAATAATAACTCGAATAAAAATTATTCGAAAAAAAATTATTCGAATAAAATTATTTGAATAAAATTTATGCGAGTAAAAATTATTCGAACAAAAATTATTCGAAATATATGCGAATAAAAAATTATTCGAATAAAACTTGTTTGTACAAAAATGATCAGAATAAAATATTATTTAAATGAAAATTGTATACATAATAAAAATAATTGCAATAAAAAATTTTCGTATTAATACTATTTACATATGTATATACAAAATTAATCGAACTAAAATTATTAGAATATATGTTCGAATACACATTTTGTGAATAAACATTGTTTCAATAAAATTAAAATATTTCTAGTAAAAATTCTTCGAATAAAAAATGATCAATTAGAAATTATTTGTATGGAAATTACGCAATATACTCAGTTTTGGAATAAGACAACCGTCACATAGTATAATAAAAATCTAATACATATAAATATTTTATCAATAAATAATCCTTCAAAAATATTTCATATAGAATTACATTCTCAATATTTTGTATTATGCTAAAAATTATTCGAATAAGAATTATTCTCATCAAGATTATTTAAATTTAACATTTTTCGTATTAAAATTATTTGTATAAAAAATAATTTTGTATTAAAATGACATATAAAAATATATACATACATATTTAAGTAAAACCTATTCGAATAAATATCATTCGAATAATTATTGTTCGAATAAATATTGTTCGAATAACTATTACTCGAATAAATATTATTCGGCTAAAAAATTTTGCGAAAAAAATGTATTTGAATGCAAATTATGGTAGTAAAATTATTCAATAAAAATTATTCGAATAAAAATTATTCGAATAAATATTATTCGAATAAAAATTATTCGGATAACTTGAAAAAAGAATTTTTCATATTAAAATTATTCTAATTAAAAATCATTTACATCATGTTATACTGATAAAAAATTATTAAATAAATATTATTATTCGAACAAAGATTTATCGAATAAAAATTGATCGAAAAAAATATAAGCATATAAAAACTGTTGGTACAGAAATTATCCAGGCCCAGAATTTAAAATAAAATTTTTATTTATTAACTGGCGTATTGACAAAGAATGAATTTGGATGTGAAAAATATAAAAAAACGGTTTGTATGCAGGTTTTTGTCTTCAAAGCTAAATGATCTTTTTTTATAAATACATTCTGTTCATTTTTGACTTACAATAGTTCAATAAATGTTTTTGTATACCAATAATATAATTTCAATTTATATGTAAATTTAATTTATTAAACGAAAACAAATGTTTGTAACAAACTTCAACAATTACAATTCCAAAAAAAAATCTATGGAATATTTTACTATTTCATTTTTTATAGTCAGAAAATAGTTGAAAAACCGTGCGTGCATGGTCGCCATAATTCATGTAAAGTTTTAAGCCTAAAAACAAAACGATTTTTCTTCTACTATTCCAAATGTGCCGGCACAACGGAAGGAAGGAAATTCTACTAAGCAAAAAAGGATTCATGAAGCCTCAGCAACATTAATTACTGCTAAAGGTAACAGTAATAAATGCAACATCAACATCAACAACAACAACAACAAAAGATAGTTTGTATAAATAGTTCCACTTAAAGGTATTTTGTAATAACATCAATCCTGTCAGTGGCTTAAGTTTTTAATTTTAAACTCCTTTTACATTCACACAAATTTATTTGCATGAAGATCAAGTTTTGTTAAGCGCAAAAATTTGTTTATTGCAGAAACTATGAAACCAAAATGGAAACAAAAAACCAAGCAGTACTTCTAACACACACATACACACAAATACACACAGTCGTCCACACACTCGTGCACTTAGCATATTGTGTTAAAGCAATATGTTTTTAGGGACAGCGAAAAAAAGAATTCACCAAAACGGAAGTAGTACTTTACTGTGTCACTTACTTCCGTTATTTAGTTTTTGTGGTTTGTCGTTGTTAGTCGTTGGACAAAAAACAGATTTAGAAAGATCGTCCTTGTGTTTTAAACCTTTTAAAACTGGCAAAGAAAAACCACAATTATTTTGTTGCTACCAGTATTCAAAGTTCTATTTACCTGAATGCTGGTATTTCGTTTCAAAAAGATTACAAGCAGAATTTTAAATGGAAATTTTCATTTGTACAACAGAAGTTTAAATTTTTTTTCAAAATCATTTGCGTTGTTAGTTTGAAATGCTATTTTTCAATTGTTACATGTTTCTATATGCTTCAGTATATTTTAGTTACAAAAATCTTTTATTACAACATATTGAAAAATTAGCCCCCCGAAAACGTCTTATACTTAATTGAATAAATATGACTCGAATAAAAACTATTAAAGTAAAAATTATTCGCATAAATAGGATCAAAAGACATTTACATAAAAATTATTAAAGTTAAAATTATATAAATAAAAATTGTTGAAGTATAAATTATTCGAAAAAAATTATTCGAATAATATTATTCGATTAAAATTATTCGATAAAAAATTATTGAAATAAAATTAATTAAAGAGTAGAAATCACTCGAATCCTTAAATATTAATTTAATAAAAAACCCAAAATGCGGGAAGTGATTCAATTATTCTTGAAATTTTTTTCGAATACGAGTTATTGAAACAAAGATAATTGAATAAAAATTGTTTTCTCAAAAATTATTTCAGTAAAAATGTTTCAGACAAATATTATTAAAGTAAAATGTATTCGAATAAAACATAGTCGAATAAAATATTTTCGAACAAAACTGTTCGAATAAAGATTATACGAATAAAGATTATACGAATAAAAATTTTTCGAATTAAAATTATTCACATAGAGATTATTTGAGAAAACTTGGAAAGGTAAATATTCGAATAAAGATTAAACGAATAAAAATTTTACGAATTAAAATTATTAACATAAAGATTATTTTAATAAACTTGGAAAGGTAAATATTCATTATTCGAAAACAAATTACTCGAACATATATTGAAAAAAAAATTATTTGAATAGCAATTAATAAAATCAAAATTACTACAATCAACAAAAAATCGGACAAAAAATTATTCGAATAAAATTTATTAATAAAAATGTGTAACATTTATTCGTATGAAACATTAATCGAATAACCATTATTCGAATTAAATATTTTGCAATATGTTATAGCAAAAAATTATCGAAAAATTATTCCAAAAAATTCATTTACAACATATTATTCCAACAAAGAGATTAATCGATTATAAATTATTCGAATAAAAATATGTTTAGGGAAAATTATGAAAGTAAAAAGGTTTTGGAAAAAATTGTATAGTAAATATTATTAAAAAAAACAACAGTTATGGAAAATTAATTTCAATAAAAATTATTTAAACAAAATTATTCTAACAAAATTGTTAATCGATTAAACATTAAAACGAATCAAAAAATTTTTTAGGGAAAGTTATTTGAATATAATATTGTTTAAGAAAATAAAATAAAAGCTATCGAATAAAAATTATTAATCCATTAAAAATTATTCGAATAAAATTTTTGTGGGAAAACTATTTGAGTTCGCGTTTTTTGGGGCAAATAATTTGAATAAAAATTTTACAAATAAAAATTTTCGAAAATAAAATTGATCTAGTAAAAATTATTTGAAGAAAGATTGTTTCAATAAAAATTATTCGAATACAATTTATCGAATATAAATTATTGAAAAAATTGTTTAATAAATATTACAACAATAAAAGCTATATGATAAAGCTTATTCCAAGAAAGATTATTTAAAACAAATTACTCGAATAGAAATATTAATCGAATAAAAATTTTTGGGGGAAAATTATTTTTCGCATAAAAGCTTTCGAAAGTGATATGTAGATAGCAAAAATTATTTTAATAAAGATTGTTTCAATAAACATCGTGCGAGTAGAAATTATTCGAATAACATTAATCGAATATAAATTATTTGAAAATATTGTTTAATAAATATTATAACAATAAAAGTTATTGATATAAGATTATTCTGAGAAAGATTATTTAAAACAAATTACTCGAATAAAACAAATAATCGATTCAAAATTATTCGAATAAAACTTCTTGAGGTAAAGTTATTTGAATGAACATTTTTTTAAGGCAAATAATTTGAAAAAAAATTTTGCGAATACAAATTCATCTAGTAAAAATTATTTGAAGGAAGATTGTTTCAATAAACATTGTTTGAGTAGAAATTATTCGAATAAACTTAATCGAAAAATTTTTTTATATACATACATATATTATAACAATAAAAGTTATCGATTAAAGATTACTCTGAGAAAGATTATTTAAAACAACACACTCGAATAAAAAGATTAATCGATTAAATATTATTCGAATAAAATGTATCGAATATAAATTATTGGAAAGATTGTTTTTAATAAATATTACAGTAATACAAATTATCGATTAAGGTTATTCTGAGAAAGGCTATTTAAAACAGCATATTCGAAAAAAAATTAATCGATTAAAAACTATTCGAATAAAAATTTTTTAGGCAAAATTATTTTTCGCATAAAAAGTTTCGAAAATGAAATGCATGTAGTAAAAATTATTTGAATAAAATTTAACGAAAATAAATTATAAAAAAAAAACTATACTAGAGTATATTAGTTAATTAATAATATTAATTGATTAAACATTATTCAAAGGAAATTTTTTTTTATAAAAATTATTTTATTTGATATTATTATATTAAAATTATTATATATTAAAATTATTTGAAAGTCAAATTATACAAATAAATTTTTTGTCAAATAAAACTCATTAAGAAAATATGATTTAAATAACAATTGGTTGAACAAATACTGCTCGAATAAAATATATTCGAATATAAAATATATTCTATAATTTATATTCGAACAATTATTATTTCAATAAAGGTAATTAATTAAATGAAAATAAATTCTTCTGGTTTCTTGACCTCTTTTTAAAATAAGATAATTAATTTCCTGAAGAAGTCACACAAAGGAGTAACGAAATATTGAAACTAAAAATTAAACTAAAATAAAGAGACCTTAAGCTTAAAAATATCAGAATACAATATTAAATGAAAATAGCTAAAAGCTTCTGGCTTAGGAAGTTTATATAAAAATTAAAATTTTTGTGTAACAGTGAGGGCCGGAATTGGTTTCCGTCAGAATGTTACACCCTCCCGGAAAGAACTTTGAATAAAAATTATCTTATTAGGAAGCTAAATTCTGAAACGAAAATTAATTGTCAGATAATTTTTACATCACGTAATTTTTTAGGTTTTTTATATGAAGTTGAAATTTAACAACAATTTAATAATGATTTCTCAATAATTTCAATCAGCAATATTTTTCCGCGAATTTTCTTGCAGTATCAGTAAAAAAGTTGTTGTTGGTTTGCCATGGGATTATGCGTGTACAAT
Organism: Linnaemya tessellans; assembly: GCA_951800035.1. NCBI lineage: Eukaryota > Metazoa > Arthropoda > Insecta > Diptera > Tachinidae > Linnaemya > Linnaemya tessellans. The sequence goes on from OX637534.1 coordinate 10,996,102, forward strand.
GTTTTAAAACTCATTTTTCTTCCATCATACGAGCGGCAGTTATTAAATAGACAGATGTTGAAAGATAATAAAAGCACGTTATGTCAGTGTAGAAAATGGGATATAATTTTTCTTGTCGACTCTTGTTTTTTAGCAGGATTATTAAAACTCTGCACCTACTGCTAAAGCTTCCTTATTCACTAAACATTCATTTAATTTTGTATCATAACAAGCCTACACCTATTTTTTTATTGTATCACATAAATTTTTTTTGTGCAAATAAAGCGAGTTCTGCAATCAGTTGCTTGTAAAAAAAATATTGTATATAAACTGTTTGCAACAAAGTAAACGAGGAAAACGTTTTATTTAACAAAAATTTAATTAAACTACAAAACAGCTTAAGTTTTCCTTTTAATTGACAACTCTCATTAGCAATTAAAGCTGAGTCTACACTATAATCGTGTGTTTGAAAACTAAATTATTTTGCAATGCATTTGTACAATTTAGTTTTTCATGTGTTTTGTTTTTAAGAAATGCTCGTATATGAATATTTCATGGGAAAGTAAATGCAGCAAAAAAAATTTCCAGTTAAATTTTTTTTTTTTTATAATTTATTTGTTTAATCGATGAAATCTATCATGTAATCAAATGCAAACAAACATAAATACTCATAAGCACACGTACATACAATTATGTATATATGAATGTATGTATATATATATTTTTTCAAGTAAAATTGAAACAGTCACTCGTGCTGGTGAGTTACACAAACGCATGCACATAAATTAATCAAAATTTTTATCCACAAACTGGCAATTAAATTGTAATAAACGTTTCTAAATGTGACACTAAAAGTTATAATAGACAAAAGTGAAGGCAAATCAAAAAACTTAAAATACAAAATGCTACTACTGCTTTATTTTAATCTAAACCTTCATTTGCAGAGTTGTCAAATAATAAATTCGATAAAATATTTTCAGTACGTTTTTGTTTTCAAAAAATCACTTAACAATCGATTTGTGGCAAAATCAATTTCATTACAACTTTATTTCCAGAGCTGGGGTATTTAGCGCCATAATTAATAAAATAATAAATTCTTTTGAAATTTTTTTTATATTTTACTTGTCCAGTCAGCAGTTGTAATTTTGGGGAATGGACCCCAAATGGGCACTGTTACATTTAAATCCTTGTACGCGGCAGCAAAAAATTTTATTCGAGAGAGCAAAAAGAATATTTCATTGATTTTGCAATCTTTTAAATGCATGCACATTCATGCTGAAATTTATTCATATTATGCATTTTAAGCACTTTGGCATATAAATGTGCATATTGTTTTTCCACAGCACTTTTTTAAAAAACATTCACTTCAACACTCATTTTATTTACTAATGCATTTTACAATAAATTTTTCACACACACACACACGTTCACACAGCCTATACGTTAAATGTTCGCCGCTTCGTGTGTGTTTATGTCGGTGTGTGTAGGTTCAACTGCTATTGTATTGGTGATTACAATGAATTATGGCTTTTTGAAAAACTACACGTAATTGTGACATAATATGAAAAGTCTACAAATTTCATACGATTTTCGCTACGAATTATTATTGTTTAACGTTTTCATTTGTTGTTGTTTTTTTTTGCTGCAGTGCATGGAAGAAATAAATAAATTATGATTAAATATTGATGCACGTTTTGCAGTTAATGTCACTTTAATTTTGTCTGCTTTTTTTTTAGAAAGGTGAGGAGAGCGTGCAAGCAAAGCTGCAGGCCTGTTTAGATTTCAAGGCACGAGGGTAGCTCAATTCAATGCTATTAGGTTTTAGGCTACTGCTACTAATATTTCTACTGATAGTCTTACTGCTATTAATATTGCTACAACTGCTACTGCTAATAATAATGTTATCACTACTACTGGTACTGCGGCTGCTACTACACATATTACTAATGCTATTGCTACTAACTGTTCTTTTTAGTATTTCTTTTTGTCACTACTGCTATTGTAGTAGCAGAAATGCTACTGCTACCATTGTAGTAGCAGAAATGCTACTGCTACCACTGTAGTAGCAGAAATGCTACTGCTACCACTGTAGTAGCAGAAATGCTACTGCTACCATTGTAGTAGCAGAAATGCTACTGCTACCACTGTAGTAGCAGAAATGGTACTGCTACCACTGTAGTAGCAGATATGCTACTGCTACCATTGTAGTAGCAGAAATGCTACTGCTACCACTGTAGTAGCAGAGATGGTACTGCTACCACTGTCGTAGCACAAATGCTACTGTTACCATTGTAGTAACAGAAATGCTACTGCTACCATTGTAGTAGCAGAAATGGTACTGCTACCGCTGTGGTAGCAAAAATGCGACTGCTACAATTGTGGTAGCAGAAATTCAACTGCTACCACTGTAGTAACAGAAATGCTACTGCTACCATTGTAGTAGCAGAAATGCTACTGCTACCACTGTAGTAACAGAAATACTACTGCTACCATTGTAGTAGCAGAAATGCTACTGCTACCACTGTGGTAGCAAAAACGCTACTGCTACCATTGTAGTAGCAGAAATTCTACTGCTACCACTGTAGTAACAGAAATGCTACTGCTGCCATTGTAGTAGCAGAAATGCTACTGCTACCACTGTAGTAACAGAAATACTACTGCTACCATTGTAGTAGCAGAAATGCTACTGCTACTACTGTGGTAGCAAAAATGCTACTGCTACCATTGCAGTAGCAGAAATTCTACTGCTACCACTGTGGTAGCAGAAATGCTACTGCTACCACTGTAGTAGCAGAAATGCTAATGCTACCACTGTGGTAGCAGAAATGCTACTGCTACCACTTTGGTAGCAGAAATTCTACTGCTACCACTGTAGTAGCAGAAATGCTACTGCTACCACTGTAGTGACAGAAATGCTACTGCTACCACTGTGGTAGCAGAAATGCTACTGCTACCACTGTAGCAACAGAAATGCTACTGCTACCATTGTAGTAGCAGAAATGCTACTGCTACCACTGTAGTAGCAGAAATGCTACTGCTACCACTGTGGTAGCAGAAATGCTACTGCTACCACTGTAGTAGCAGAGATGGTACTCCTGCCAGATATGCTACTGTTACCATTGTAGTAGCAGAAATGCTACTGCTACCACTGTAGTAACAGAAATGCTACTGCTATCACTGTGGTAACAAAAATGCTACTGCTACCATTTTAGTAGCAGAAATTCTACTGCTACCATTGTAGTAGCAGAAATGCTACTGCTACCATTGTAGTAGCAGAAATGCTACTGCTACCACTGTGGTAGCAGAAATGCTGCTGCTACCATTGTAGTAGCCGAAATGCTACTGGTACCACTGTAGTAGCAGAGATGGTACTGCTACTACTGTCGTAGCAGAAATGCTACTAATGCTACCTTCAAAGCTTCTAATGCTACTGCTACCGAATATGCTAATCTACTATAACTATTACGAATTTTTTTATATTTCGAATAATATTACTGTTACTGCTACTACCAAAGCTAACGCTATTAACATATTAGCTGTTCTGCTACTAACCCTATAATCTTTGCTACTACAATTAGTATTGCTACTGCTATTATCGCTATGATATTTGTTATCACTATGTATTTCTTCTGCTACTGCTATTATTACTAAATTATCAAAGCCACTACTTTGCATTTAGAAACAAAACTACTAATATCGCTATGATAGTTGCTATTACTTTTGTTACTGCTACTGCTATTATTAAAACCGCTACATAGCATTTAGCAAAAAAAATTACTACTATTGCTATGATCTTTGCTATTACTACTACCTGTGCTACTGCCACTGCTATTATTACTATATTATTAAAGCAACTACTTAGCATTTGCTACTGCTACTGCTTTTATTACTAAATTATTAAAGCCGCTACTTGAACTTAGAAAAGAAACTGCTATTATCGCTATGATATTTGCTATTACTACTACTTCTGCTACTGCCACTGCTATTATTACTAAATTATTAAGACAACTACTTAGCATTTACTACTGCTACTGCTATTATTACTAAATTATTAAAGACAGTACTTCGAACTAAAAAAAAACTGCTATTATCGCTATGATATTTGCTATTGCTATTACTTCTGCTACTGCTATTATTACTAAATTATTAAAGCCACTACTTCGCATTTAGAAACAAAACTGATTTCGCTATGATATTTGCTATTACTTCTGCTACAGCTACTTAATATTAAAGCCACTACATAACATTTAGCAAAAAAAATTACTACTATTGCTATGCTCTTTGCTATTACTACTACCTCTGCTACTGCCACTGATATTATTACTACATTATTAAAGCAACTATTTACCATTTGCTACTGCTACTGCTTTTACTACTAAATTATTAAAGCCGCTACTTCGAACTTAGAAAAAAAACTGCTATTATCGCTATGATATTTGCTATTGCTATTACTTCTGCTACTGCTATTATTGAAGCCGCTACTGCGAACTTAGAAAAAAAAACTGCTATTATCGCTATGTTCTTTGCTATTACTACTACCTCTGCTACTGCCACTGCTATTATTACTAAATTATTAAAACAACTGCTTAGCATTTACTACTGCTACTGCTACTGCTATTATTGCTAAATTATTAAAGCCGCTACTTCGAACTTAGAAAAAAAAACTGCTATTATCGCTATGATATTTGCTATTACTATTACTTCTGCTACTGATATTGTTACTAGATTATGAAAGCTGCTTCAAATGTTATTACAAAAAATTTTGCTATTCCTAATACCAGTAATGCCACAGCAGGTATCCCATCATTCCGTAATCCCCAAATAGAAATCAGACAAAACTTTAGACACATGCGCCTTAAACAAAAATCAAGAATGTATAATAGTGTCCAGTCATTTGGAAAATCAACAAATCATTGCTATTACGTGTGATCTTAAAGCATCCCCATGACCTGCTTGAAATTGCTTCTTTTTATGGTGGGGCACGTTGGCAAGAAAAGTGATAAAAGGAATGACAAGTGTTCGAATGAATTATACCATTTTAGTGAAGATCAACAGTACAATATTACAAACAAATTGCTGCTGTGCCATGACTAACACAATACGGCAATATGTCTGTCGAAGATTGTAAAAGTAGTATTTTTTCTTTGCAATGCCAGCAAAAAAGTTGCTATTTGCAGATTAGTAATAGCTATTTAAATAAAAGGAGGATTATTATAAAACATGTTTGAAATTAGTTGACATTTTTTGACTATTTGTATTTGTGAAAGAATAAATTAAAGGGTAATGACTTTTGTTGGATATTTCAATACTATTTCATTTCAAAACAGTAACACACAAATTTATGAGATCATAAAATATACTTGATATTTATGTTAAGAAAACTTAAAAAAAAATTCTAATTAAGTAAAAATTTTATTTCTTAATCCCCTTATCCATAAAAATTATGAGAGTCTAATAACCGCGTAATAAAACAAAATGTCATATGAAATTTGCTCTATTACACTCTTATAAGCTCCTCATAATTTTTATGAATAAGGGGGTAAAACTTTAAGAAAATGTATTTGAGAAATTGTAATAATTCTCATTTATTCTTTGAGAATTTTTAAGTGTATAATATTGAAAACTTTGCGGTCGTGATAACTGAACCAACGATATTCAGGACCATATATGTATCAGATTTAATCTCAACAAATAAATATATATTTTTTTTTACTTGGGCCGCCACTCAGGATATGCATGCTACTCCTGCAATGCATGATGCTGGGACTACTAAGGGAGGGGGTAATGTTGCGAGGACATCCTTTATCATTGAAATAATCGGTCAAGCATTCATTTAATCATGCACTAATGCAGATCGGAAAAAAATGTAATACCATATCCATGCTTGAGTGCGGAACCGAACGTCGAATCTTTGACTTCGTAGAATACGAGTTAATATTTTATTAATTGAATTAATTTTGTATGTAAAGAATATATTGAGAATTCTAAGCAATTTTGGCACTATTAGGACAGAATGAAAAATTGGCTTGTTTTCGAAGTACGCCACACATTTTTGTCAGAATTCTCCGCGTTCTTAGGGGTTGGGATTTGATATATAATTTTTTAATGATAAGTAATGGGGTTTTAAAAGGTTTTTGTTTAGTGGCACTAAGAGTGCATCAAATTTCGTTTAATAATTTAATTTCTAATACGCCAGCAGCAACTTAGTCATGACTAACTGACAGCAATAACTTAAAAAACTCCCCTTTATATTCTTTAGCCCAATAGAGAACCTGCAATAAGCAAATGTTGTCAGCCCAGTGTCAATTAATAAATGACTACAATTTAAATATTTTGCTACCCAAAAAAAAAAAAAAAATTTATAGATTCATGTTGTTGTTGTTTGCAGAATATATTTAAACCAATTAATTATTTCACTTAAGAAAAATGACAAAAACTGCACTCTTACAAAAATAAAAATAGACTTGCTGCACAGCCAAGTCTAGGAAGCCAAACATTAACTGTGTGTTTCTGCGTTTGTAAGTGTATGTGCTCACAAGCCTTCATGGTAAATATATGGGGTGTCAATTTGTAGCAGCAACAGGAACAGCAAACACCTATTTAAAATGCGTGTGGCAACACTTACAAAATTTTGTGTGACATCAAATTTGTGTATTTTTATTCATGTTGCCTGTGATCAATTGGTGTCCGCATGACGTTCAAATAAATTCAGGCAATTCGTGCATGAAAAATTATTTACTGCAAGAAAAATTGCTTGTGCAACGTTTTGTATGGTGCACAAATGACTGTGATGCGTTATAACGTTACGTTAGACATTGAAATCCCAAAAGGTAAGTATGGGAAAATGCCAGAGATGGGCAAGCGAAAGTGAGAGCTGAAGAGAGAGAGAGAGAAAGGGAGAGAGACAGCGAGAGTGTGTGTAAATACCAATGTAAACGTTAGTAACAAATTGAAATGTCCTAAAGCGATAAACCAGAGAGTGTGCGGCTAAATGGGTGGCATACAAGTTCTTAAATTATTTAACACTTAAGCGTAGAGTAAATGAGAAGTTTAAAGTCGTTTGTGAATTATTTATTTTTGTAACCTTCACAAAAAAGTGAAACGGTATATATAGGTTTGTCATTTTTTGTGTAATTTCCTCAATATTAATATAGGACCCCATAAAATATTCTGGATCCTTATAAATAGCAATCCTTAAATATACGATGTCCGTCTGTCTGTATGTGAAATCGTGTTTCTCAAGCCCCACAAGAGCTAAGGACTTCATTCTGATGGATTAGAAATGAACTTAAATATAGTGGTATCGAAATTTAGAAAAATCTGATATACAGTTCCAGAGCTGGGAAGCTTACACCTATTTCTGGACGCAAAAAAACTGACTAGCAAAAACCGACTATTTTTTGTTTGTTTGTTAATTAAATCTTTTTAATACTTTGGGCAGAATAAAACTTGTATTAAAAACTAAAAATATAAATTTTTTCCAGGGATGGGAAATTGATTTTTTTTGGTACATACAATATTTTGTAGTACATGAAGGTGACCAAAATGGTTAGAAATTTAAAGTTTTTCTGAAATAAAACTATTTTCTCAATCATTAAGAGTTGCATTGGTGAAAAGAAAACAACAAAAAATTAAAATTTCACTTCCAGGGTTGGGAAATTGATATATTTTTATACATACAAGTAACCAAAAAAGCAACTGACATTCCTTTTTTTTTTTTTTTTTGCTAATTAAGAAGGAAAACGAAATTGGTATCAAAAATTTAAAAAACTCACAGTTTCGATTCCAGGGTTGAACAACTGCAAATATTTTGTAGTACATGAAAGTGACCAAAATGGCTACAAATTTAAAGTTTTTCTGAAATAAAACTATTTTATACCTCCTTAAGAGTTGCATTGGCAAAAAGAAAAGAAAAAAAATTAAAATTTTGCTTCCAGGGTTCGAAAATTGAAATTTTTTTTAGCACATAAAAGCAGCCATATAAGTTCCTAATTTTTTTTCAGTCAATTAAATCACTAAAAAAACTAAATTAAGAACTTATATGGCTATTTTTATATAACAAAGATATTTCGATTTGCGAACCCTGGAATAGAATTTTTAATTTTATTAATTTATGGCACGAATATAATTCATCCTGAAGCATTAATTTAGTTTTATTTAATGCTTCAGGAAGAATTATATTCGCAACGTAAATAAATAAAATTAAAAATTCTATTCCAGGGTTCGCAAATCTAAATATGTTTGTTATATAAAAATAGCCATATTAGTTCCTAATTTAGTTTTTTTTAGTGAACTTAACTAATTTTATGCTGCAGGAAGAATTAAATTGGTACTAAAAACCAAAAAAGTTATTCAATCGACGATTCCAGGGTTGGAAAGTCGAAATTTTTTTGGAAGCCATATAAGTTCCCAGTTTTGTTTTTTTTAGTGAATTGTAGCTATTTTATACTTCGGGAAGAATTAAATTGATATTAGAAATCAAAAAAAAAATTTTAAATTCGATTCCAAGGTTGGAAAATCTAAATTTTTTGGTACATACAAGTAGCCTCCTTATTTTGAATTTTTTTGGCGAATAAAATCTATTTTCTGTTTTAGCAAGAAAGGAGAAATACATCTGTGAAGGGTATTTAAAAATCGGCACTTTTATTTGTTTTCTTTTACATGGACTTGGGTTTCAGGGTATGGAATCTGCTCAGGCCATGCGTACAAACGGAACTTCGCAGGGAGGAGATAGCGTTGAGTGGACAGATGGGGTAAAATAGAGAAGATAGAAAATCTGTGGCAGCCATTTAATAAATAATAAACTGAAATTCATTAACAAAAATTTAATAAATTTTATCTCAAAATTTTTTATTTAATTCGTGCTGATTTTTCAGCGCGAATGATATTAAAAATTTAATGTTAAACAACAGATGCCCAAGTATATAAAATGTATTAAACATATATTTTTTGTTCTGTACTTATCGTCCAGCCCACGCACCTTTACTTTAAAAGGCCAGCCAGTATGGCTAACTGGTTGGTTGGTTGGCTGGCTGGTTGATTGGATGGCTGCATTTTGTTGACCAACACTGTGTGTGTGTGTGTGTGTGTGTAAGCTTATTTGTTTATAAAACCTTCTACATACGAACGTACTGTCAGCCTGTCCATACCTCTGGCCGTCCGCTTGCAACTAAAGAACTTTACAGTTGAAAACAATTTAATGTTGTTGTTTTTTATTTTTCAGTTCTCTCTTTTTTTTTGTTGCAGCTTGAAGTTTATAAAAACTCATAGACGACACTATAATGCTATCATTAATCTTCAGGCACGACTGATTTGTTTGGCCTTAACAAGAAGCAAAAAAATTCAAAAAAAAAAAAAAAGAAAAGGGAATCAAACCATTTTTGCTTTAAATATTTTATTTTTACAAGGAGCAGCAAAGAAAAAGGGTCAGTCAGTTTTGATGCATAACTCGGGCTAAGTATGTATTTCTGGCTACAAACGTTCTATAAGCAAGTAAAAGTGTGTGTGTCTGTGTGTTTGTGTATTGAAAGGAAAAAGTTTAAGGTAATATATACTGCATTGCAGCATTGATAATGATTTTAATCTTCATCATGATGTGTACAAGTTGCTGTTGGGGCAAATACATATTGAGGAGAGGGGGGGGAAAAAAGTTTGGTAAATTGATGATGCTTCAAGTAATAACAACTTCAAAGATTCATAGTCATCATCATCAGCAGCAGCAGCAAGCAGCAGGCCCACTCCTCTCTGCCGTTGGCTATTACACAATTACACACTGCAGCTAACTTACAGGCAAATACACACACACACACACACACACACTCACTTGTTTCTACTTATATGCACTTACACCCTGATAACCTCTTTAGTCGTATTTTTAAAGTTTTGAACTCTACAGACAAATTATTTACTTGTGTGTTGCATATAAGAAAAGGCAAACAAATTGGTGTCCCTACTAACGATTTTAAGTGGCAGAAACTATTTAATTTATTTATGATTTTCACAGAAACTTTAACAAGAAATAAATTAATTCTTTCCATTCTTTTTCTTTTTTATCATAATATCATAATTTGCAATTAATTGATATGAAATTCTTGCAAGATACGAGGACTGTTTAATAACTTCCTAAGGTTTGAAATATCTCTTGCAATAATTTCAAATGCAACACTACTACTGTGTTCGTATTTTCAAAATTTGAAAAAAGCTGCACAAGTAAAACCACACAAACTGCTGAATTTTAACAATAATAGAAAAAGTTAATTTTTTTCTATTCACTAGGAATTATTTTTGGAGTACAAAAGAAAAACACCATTGAAATCCGGGAAAAACTTGATAAACGCTATGGAAACTCTGCATTAACAATTTCAATGGTTAAGCAGTGATTTACTGACTGCCGCACAGTGGGATTTTTTGTGCAATAAGTAATTTTTTTTGACACCTAAAATTTAAAAATGTAATGATGCAGTTTGGTAAAAAATTGATTCAATATGAAGAATCCATAAGTTGTATTCCAAAAAAACGTTTATTTGTCTTTGAAATAATGAAGCAAAGTCACATGTAAATTTTGGTCCAAAATGTTGAAAACTGTTTACGCACTTCCATAGTGTTTGTACGTAATATAATTTTATTGCTCTGATTTAAATAGTGATTTTTTTCAAATATAGCCTTTTCTGCGTATTTAAAAGAAAAAATTATAAAGTTCGCTCATATGGTTTAAAAGATATGATAGAATAAAATTTGTTTCAAAATGTGCCGTGATTGCAAATTTCCTTGGAAGAAAAAGAGGGTCGCTCGGTCGTCCTAGGTGCTCCCGCTATAATAAAATGAAAGGTAAGTCCCCATGTTATCAGTTAAAAAAAAAAATTAGTATAATTTATAAAAATTCAAGAAATTTTTATTAAATAATTATTTATAAAATAATTAGTTTTGGTAAAGAAACAAAAAATTGTGGGAAAAATTATAATATGGGTTATATGGGCGGTGAGTGGTGGGTGTTAATTGAGGTAATAAAGGCTCTGTGCCAAATTTGAAAAACTTTTTACCAAAGAAAATTTTTGGTTTCTATGGGCGGTGGGTAGTGGGCGTGGCCAATTTTGATGAAACTTTATTTTATTCTTAACTGAGGTAATAAAAGGCCCTGTGCCAAATTTCAAAAACATTGGGTCAAAAATAAATTTTGGTTTCTATGGACGGTGGGTAGTGGGCGTGGCCAATTTCGATAAAACTTTATTTTATTCTTATTTGGGGTTATAAAAGCCTCTGTGCCAATTTTCAAAAACTTTGGGCCAAAAAGAAATTTTTGGTTTCTATGGGCGGTGGGTAGTGGGCGTTGTTCAATTTTTATAAAACTTTTTTTATTCTTAATTGAGGTTATAAAAGCCTCTGTGCCAAATTTCAAAAACTTTGGGCCAAAAACAAGTTTTGGTTTCTATGGGCGGTGGATAGTGGGCGTGGCAAATTGGGATGAAATTTTATTTTATTCTTAATTGAGGTAATAAAATGCTGTCTGCCAAATTTAAAAAACTTTAAGCCAAAAATTAATTTTGGTTTCTATGGGCGGTGGGCGGTGGGCGGTGGGCGGTGGGCGGTGGGCGTGGCCAATTTTGATGAAACTTTATTTTATTCTTAATTGAGGTAATAAAAGGCTGTGTATCAAATTTCAAAAACTTTGGGCCAAAAATAAATTTTGGTTCCTATGGGCGGTGGGTAGTAGGCGTGGCCAATTTTGATGAAACTTTATATTTTTCTTAAGTAAGCTAACCAAAGGCTAAGAGCAAAATTTCAACATTCTACGAGCACTCCTTGTACTTTTTGCTAAACATTGTATGAAAAAATTTCACTGTGTGCCGTTGTGGTTGTACAGCAGCCATATTCCGTAAGTCGTTAAAGCTAATATTCCATCACTAAAAATCTTAAAAGCATTTTTAGCCTAAATACGATTAGTTTTAGGAAACTGCTGCATATTTTTGGGAGCTTATTTTATATTCACCTCGTTGCTGCAACTGTATTCTGTAACTCGCTAAAATTCTAGTCGTAGTCATGTTGACATTTTTGCAAGTGTTAACAAAGAAAAAAGTGGCAATTAGTTGTTCGCTTGCAAATAGATACAAATATAAAATAAGCCGCCAAAAAGTATGCAGGAGTTTCTTACAACTATTTAGGCTAAAAATACTTTTTAGAGTTTTAGCGATATAGTTTAACGAGTTAAGGAATATGGGTGCGGAAATCGTTGATAAAGGTCATAGATTATTGGATCATCGAAGAATGAAAATATGTGGCTGAGGCCAAAGTCATGTAAAATGAATATATTTGGCGACAACAAAATGCTGCTTCTTCCTCAAGACAATAAAAAAATGTTCTCTAGAGAGCGTACGTTTCTAAAAAAAAAATTCGTACCCCTCATTAGCCTGGAATGAAAAATTAGTAAATAAAGTTTCTAAAATTGAGGAAAAAAGTTATTTTGCCACGCCCCCAAATACGTGCTGCATTTTATTTTTATACCCTACAAAAAAGGATTCGAAGGAATATTCACTTTGTTATTCCGTGTGTAACGCAGCGAAATATCCATCTGAGACCACATAAAGTATATATATTCTTGATCAGTGATGAAATCTAAGACGATCTGTCCATGTCCGTCCGTCCATCTGTCTGTGGAAATCACGATTCAGTTCAAACGAAAACAGCCAGACTCTTGATATTTGGCATAAATATATGTATGTATCTTGAAGAATAACACAGATCTACTTCGTAAATGGCCTGTATCGGACCAGAGGGAAAAAAGTTCCCCTAAGAAGAATTAAAACAACCTCTAACTGAAAACAAAAAAAAAAAACAAATTTATATTAAAATAAACTCTCTTAGATGAAATATTTTCTTAAACTCCAAGCATTATTTAAATATCCTCTATGACTTTTGGGCAAATCAAATCAAAAACAACTTTTATTTACAAATTTCCATCAGCCATAAAACTTAAAGTTCAAATAAGTGCATGCGAGTGTATTTGTTTTAATCGCCACTCTAGTGTAATTGTAAAGACACAAAAAAAACGAAACTTTTGGTTAAATATTAACAATATTTTATAAGCCACTCGTAAACATACAAGTGCATATAAATTTTATTCTAAAAAAATATGTACGAGTATAATTCTAAAAACATAATTTTAAAAGGATTTCATTTCTATATCCAGCCTCAACTGCACTCACAAGGATAAGCATAGCCCGTACGTAAACAACAAATATTTAAATATTTAAATATTTGAAAACATGCACTTGCACAGGCAAACGACTGGCTACAAAATGTAAGAGGCAACATTTAGTTAATAAATAAATATAAATTTCCTAACCACACACAATAGTATAACCAATACAGAGACAATATATATTTTTTATTTCAAAATACCCTGCTGGCCTTGGCTGTCTGTTAGACAATTGGGTTTGATATGCATTCAATACAACAATTTGAAAAATTTTAATTGAAAAAGTCCTTGCAAACCATTATCGTAAGAGCCGTTTGCGAATCCCGGAATTAGTCTCCTAACAATTGATGTGCTTTTTAAGGAGTCCTTCTACACGATTATGTTTAATATACAAGAACTAAAAAAAATTTTCCTTTTATGATTTGACGAGTAACAAGGATAACAAAAAATTAAAAATATCAAGTTTAAAAATTAAAAAATCTCCCCAAATCATCATCGAATAATCCTCTATTCTGTATGTGACTCTTATAACAAACACGACTGAGGGAAACATTTTTTTGCGGTACACATAGAATCATGTTATCGTTCCACAATATTAATAAAATATATATGACTTAAAAGGTATTTTTATGTAGATTTGCAAAAAATAAATAAGATTTTAAAATTATTAGCAAAAAAAAAAAGATTAAAAAATTTTTTTATAAATTCTCCTGACAACCAACTGAAAGAATATTTAAAAAGCCAATTCCCATTTTTCTTAAAATATAATAAGTAAGAACGTTATATTAAACCGGTCCGAATCTTATATATCCTCCAAATATTTAGCAAATAAATTAAAAATTTTTTATTCTACTGGATCGAAAGCCCTTTAAGCCGCTTGTGTACCCAGAGTGACCCAGTACTCTGGGGGGAACTGCCGTGGGGGAGTTAAACTTAAATAGTAAATTTTGGAGGTAATTCAATGTAGAAAAAAATTCATTTTGGTAGGGACATTTATTTTTCAATGTAATATGTTACTTCCACGCCCACTAATGGAGGCGGGGTGCCAAAAAATTATTTTTTGATATTAAAATATATCATTTGATTAACAAAATTACACAAAAAAAATACTTTAAAAATCATGTTGTTTTTTATACCCTCCAAAACAGAATTGGAGGGTCGATTTACTTTGTCATTGCGTTTGTAAGCCAGCGCAATATCCATCTCAGACCCCATAAAGTATATATGTATATTCTTGATCAGTGATGAAATCTAAGACGATCTGAGCACGCCCGTCCGTCCGTCCGTCTGTGGAAATCACGTTTCAGTCCAAACGAAAAGAGCCAGAACCTTGAAACTTGGTGTAAATATATCTTGAAGGATAGTACAGGTCAAGTTTGGAAATGGGCTAAATAGGGCAAGAGGGAAAAAAGTTTCCCTAAGAAGAACTAAACCAACCTCCAAAAAACAACATAATTTTTTAAGTTTTTTTTTGTAATTTTGTTAGGCAAAAGATATATTTTTATATTAGAAAAGGTCCAACGCTTTGAACTTGCAGCCATAAAGTCGAAAAAATTAATTTTTGGACCCCGCCCTCTTTAGTGGGCGTTATTATATGCAAAAATATGGTAAAAAGTTTACCAAATTGTAATATTTAAGCCTACATTCCTTAAAAATAACATTTTCTAATTTTAATGACGAAGCTGAGATGCCACCTGGTACTGCTCTGCCCTACCCCCTCCTCTCTTTTGCCACCTAAATGACCCTTTAAAAAAAATTTAATATAATTTTATGTGTGTGAAGATAAATATGCCGAGTTAAATATGTTTTTGACGTAAGCAGTTACGAAGTGAATTTAAATATGTTATGACGTAACGAAATGGCAATCAGTGAAATTTTTTTTGTATGAAAATCCATATTTATATACAAAATGATTATGGGAGTGTCTTTTATCCCTTGTATATACTGGCAATGCATGCCAACTCCTTATTTGGCCACTGGGGGCAAAATCCCTCCAAGATCACACACACTCTCATGGCCTGTAAATATTTGTACAAAATGCTCCAAACGTGTATTAAATATGGATTTTCATAAAAAAAAGCAATTCACTGTTTGCCATTTCGTTACGTCATACCATATTGAACTTCACAGCTAAATACGTTGTTTCGTAACTGATTACGTCAAAACATGTTTAGTTCGGCATATTTATCTTCACTCACATAATAAACCTTCCATTTAATAATCCCAAATATTTATTTTTGGAGTCTTATGGCAAAAGTGGAATGTCTCCCCCATGGCTCTTGCCAGAGCGACCCCGCCAAAATACAGTTTTCATACCCTTAAAAATAGAATTGGACCCCATAAAGTATATATATTTTTGATCAGTGATGAAGTCTAAGACGATATAGCAATACCCTTACTTCCGTCTGTAAAAAACATGATATAGTATATTTGTTTTTACCCCGCCCCCTTTAATGGGCGTCCAAGTACGATATTATATACAAAAATAGTGTAAACATGGCACAATTTGTATTCCTTCAGCCTTTAAGAAGCTGAGATGTTCTCTGATCATGCAGAGGTGAAACGTCTGCCCCGCGGCGCTTCCCGGAATGACTCTGTCAAAGTGGAGATTTAAAATTGGCTACAGAGATGTCTTAAAGGAACTCTGTCCTCTCCAAGTGAAACATTTTAAATTCACTTACTAAATATTTGGAGGGTATTTAAGATTCGACCCGGTCGAATATAACGTTTTTAGTTGTTTTTCGTTAATTCTCACTTCTATGTAATGGGCTTGATAAAACTACACACCTTAAATGCTTGGAAAATATATTATTTTCAATATAAACAAGAAAATAAAAAATTAAATTTATTTCTATACTCTTATTCGTACGCTTTATATTGGCCAGATCAGAAATATATTTTTCTTAAAAAGAAATAAAAAAATATATGTTTAAAGTGAACTGAACTACAAACTTGTGTTCCGGTACTGATACGTACGTTAGAATTTGTTTAAAGTAAAAATTATTTTAGACTTTATTTTTTTTTTTTTAAGTAGCAGCAAAAAATTCAACTTGTATTCAAATATATTTTCAGGGTTTAGTGAATGTGTGTTTATTTGTTACAGATTAAATGGTTTTATAGTCATATACCTGCAACAATAACCGACAACAATAACAACAACAAAAATAAAATAAACAAATTTATATAAAATATTTGTAAGCAATGAACTCTTGTTTAAACAACAGCACAAGAATTTTGTTTAATGGCATGAATATCGATAAATTGAAAATATCGTTGGACGCATATTTTTTCAAGTCAATAATTTGAGTTGACAAGATTGTTGGAATAAATTTTGGGTGAGTGAGTTTAATGCTATAGTTTATTTTTTACATGAATAATTTCATTTAAATGTTTTCTTTGAATAACTTGTATTCGAATAATAATTATTCGTTTAATAATATGAAATTTCTAATTTTCTTATAATAGCTCTTGAGTGTAAAAAAAATGAAACCATTAAAGTTTGGCTTAAGTGAACATGGAAAACAAAATTCAAGAAATGGGATATAAAAATGATAAATAAACGACAACACAGGAAGTGTGCTACCATCGGTTTGATATAGTTCTCGTATGCTATTTCATAATATTTTTTTTTTGTAAATAAAAACTGTTATCACATTCCACGGTGCCCCATGATGAGCTGTGAAAGGCATAAATAAAATTGATTACTGATGATGAAAGTGTAGCGGCTTACGAAAACAGCTGTTCTGCTGAGCAGAGCCAATTGGTTATTTAAATTTTTTTTTATATATATACAAGAATATTTATCATGTTTATCTGTATTAAAGAACTTTACAAACAACATCTTATTAATTTCAATGGTATTTATTATAAGTTTTTTTAATATTTTTACTACTTTTCAGCAAAAGACTTGGAATAAATATTACCATTGGGCTCATCTACAGAAAAGTACCTTTTCAACAACATATAATTAATTAATATTCGTGGTTGACCACATGCTTAAGAATGTACCACAAAAAAATATATGGCGTAATTATATACAAGATTTATCATTCGAGAGTTGCCAATTGTAAGCAAACAATTTTTAATATGTAATTGAAGCCTGCACGTGTTATAAAATCAATTAGCGGCGTTTTTTTTTTTGTAAATAAAGAAAACTTTTATATAAAAATAATTTTCTTTAAAATATTAGAAATTAAAAAAAAAAAAAATTCCAATAATTTTTTATTTATTTTTTATTAATAGATTCTATTTTGGTAGTTGTCATCCTCTTAGCGGAGGCATAATTTTGTAAATACCATGAACTTATGTACCAGATTATAATAAATAAAATAATTATATTATTAACAGAAGAATTTTTTATTGAGACACAAGTTCAAATCTGCCATTCTTTTTTTTATTCTTATTAAAATTAAATTATTTTATCAAGAGCGGATCCGAACGGATTTTGATTTTAAGCTCCAAAAAGCAGCCGATATTTATTATTATTAATAGTTTTGAATAATTTTTTTTTAGTTAATAATTGTACGAGTTACTTTTTGTCACTTAAGTCTTTTTGGCGGTTATGGGAGGATATAATAAATTTGTTTTTAAACATTTACTAAAATTGAAAACGCCTTTCATTTACCACAAGTCGCATTTAGTTTGGAAAAGAGATTATTTTTAGCGCTGTCCGAGGTGTGTTCAAAATATGTGGTGAATGTTCAAATTTCGCAGGTAGCGTTTTTGTAAATATAATAGTCTACTACTATTCTATGTTGTCAATATTACGGCTCTACTGCGATTTAAATTAAATATAATTAAAAAATTATTGTGTTGTAAAACTTTTGTCACTTAAGTCTTATTGGCGGTTATGGGATGCTAAAATAAATTTATTTCAATATTTACAATTTATAATTGTCGTTGTGCCCAGCTAATTTTGGTGGGAAAAGATATCATTTTCAGGATGGTACGAGATCTGTTCAAAAAATATGGTGAATTTTCAAATTTCGCAAAGTTGCATTTTTTATATATGACAGTCCATTAAAATTTTATGTAGCCAATATTAAAGTTATACTTCGATTTGGAGCAAAAAAAAAAATAGTTGTCTTATAAAACTTACTTTTTGTGACTTAAGTCTTTTTGGTGGTTATGGGACGTTAAAATAAATTTATTTTTAAACATTTAGTTAAATTGAAAACGTTTTTCATTTACCACAAGTCAAATTTATTTGGTAAAACGATTATTTTTGGCAATGTACGAGGTCTGTTCAAAAAATATGGTGAAATTTCAAATATCGCAGGTGGTGGTTTTTTTAATATTATAGTCCACTACAATTCTATGTGGCCCATATTACGGTTCTAGTGCAATTCAAATTAAAGATAATTAAAAAAATTATTGTCTTGTAAAACTTTTGTCACTTAAGTCTTTTTGGCGGTTATGGGATGATATAATAAATTTATTTTAATATTTGCTTAAATTGAAAGCAATTTTCTATTATCTCAAGTCAAAATTGGTAGAGACACCTTCGGCCACGTACGAGGTCTGTTCTAAATCGAATTTCTAAACTAATTTTTAAATTAATTATTATGTGCAGAATTTTAGTTAATTTATTTTTTTGCATAAATTTATTCCCTTTAATTTCCAGTTGTGCTTAAAGGTTTGCAGGCCAGTAGTCTATATGCTAAATGTTTCCTTTTTCAATGCACACCAGCCTGCAGGAAGGCAGCACTACCAAATCTTAAGACGCTTCAGCTGGTGCTTCACATGACACATAAAATGTTTACACCAAAGAACCTTTAACAAATTTTTACACTTTTTCATTTTACCTCTTTTTAATATTCCTCCACTGTTTTAATCTCTGGCCTATAAATCACAAAGTAATTACTTCATTCAAACAATAACAATTGAAATGAAATTGGATGAAAATTTACCAGTGCAATGCAAACAAAAAAGAAATGAAAAAGATTGTAAACCAATACACACACCGGCACACATCCATACAAAAAGCACAACTGAACTGGAAGATATTTTACAAACTGTTGCAGTTGCAAAAATCCATATATTTTCTCTAGCTTTTGCTTTTGCTACTTGAAATTTTATGGTTTTATTACACTACATGATTGGAAACAAACCAGCAGGATACAGGCAGCTATTCTGCTTGTTGCCAAACACACAAACAAAAAAATTAAAAAGCATGAAAATATATCCCCAAAAAGAAAAGCAAGAAATAACCAAAAATGAAATCAACGCATAAATTTTAGTCCAAAGCTTCTAAGTACAAATATGTGTGTGTGATAGAGAATGTAAAGTAGAAAATGGCATATGAATAAAACATGTGCTATACGAGGGTAGTTACACACAGTAAGCATAATATTAATTAGGTTGATAATGAAGCCAAATTTGCCCTCGTACATGACATATAAAATTATATCAGCCACACACTCATAAAATTACCACAGATTAAAGAACGAAATAAAAAGAAAATATTCAAAAAGAAAACATTGAAATTATTCATTGAATTTTCAATATTCTTTGTTTGTAAGCTGGATGTAACATGAGACATGAAAAACATGCATGATGTTCCGTTCCGACTGTTACTCTCGTAAAATACACTCACACACACACAGGCACAAGATATCGCAGCAAACAAATAGCCTGGCAGCAGTCGTAATGTAAAACGTATTCATACGACTCCGCTGGCAAGAATATTTTGCCAAAGGACACTCACCTATACGCTGTATGCAAGTGAAGGAGGACTTTTTGATAGTTTTAGAATTTTATGGAAATGCTCGCAAAAATATTTTAACTGGTTTTTATTGGAAGACCAATAATTTTCTTTGTTGATTGCTGTAATTTTTCTCAAAGTGAAAATATGCAAATTAAAAAAGAAAATAAAACTAAATATTGATAGTGTTGTGGTGAAATTGGAAGTATAAATCAAAAAAATTAAGAATATTTGAGTACTCTGCTGCATGATTGCAGGAGAGCTGAAGTCCTTTATCGCATGCTGAAAACAAAAAAAATTATTTACATTTTATGACTCTCGCAAAGAAACTGAAAATGATAAGAACAAAGAAGAATGTTCGAGGGGAGTGTAACATTATTACAAAAAAAAACGCAACCTGCATAAGTTGAAAGTTCACCATATTTTTTGAACAGACCTCGTACATTGCCAAAAAATTATCGCTTTACCAAATAAATTCGACTTGTGGTAAATGAAAAACGTTTTCAATTTAAGTAAATATTTAAAAATAAATCTATTTTAACGTCCCATAACTGCCAAAAAGACTTAAGTGAGAAAAAGTAAGACTTACAATATTTTTTCTTTGCTCTAAATCGAAGTAGAACCTTAATATTGGCTACACCGAATTTTAGTGGACTGTCATATGTATACGAAAAACGCAACTTGTGAAATTTGAAATTTCACCACATTTTTTGAACAGATCTCGTACCATTCTAAAAATGATATGTTTTTCAACCAAAATTAGCTTGGAACAACGAAAATTGTATGTTGTAAATTGCAAATATTAAAATGGATTTATTTTATCATCCCATAACAGCCAAAAAGACTTAAGCGGCAAAAGTTTTACAAGGCAATAGTTTTTTAAGTACCTTTTATTTCAATTGCAGTAGAGACGTAATATTGCCAACATAGAATTGTAATGGACTGTAATATTTAAAATACAACACTACCTGCATTATTTGAAATTTCACCATATTTTTTGAACATACCTCGTACATTGCCAAAAATAATCGCTTTACCAAATACATTTGACTTGTGGTAAATGAAAAACGTTTTCAATTTAAGTAAATATTTAAAAATAAATTTATTTTAACGTCCCATAACTGCCAAAAAGACTTAAGTGACAAAAAGTAAGTCATACAAGTATTTTTTTTTGCTCTTAATCGAAGTAGAACCTTAATATTAGCTACATAGCGATTTAGTGAACAGTCATATATAAAATACGCAACTTGTGAAATTTGAAATTTCACCACAATTTTAGAACACATCTCGTACCATTCACAAAAATGTTATGTTTTTTAACCTAAATTAGCTTGGACCAAGGAAAATTGTAAATTGCAAATACTGAAATGAATTTATTTTATCATCCCATAACAGCCAAAGAGACATAATTGGCAAACGTTTTACAAGACAATAATTTTTTAATTATCTTTAATTTGCCAACATAGAATTGTAAGTAGACTGTCGTATTTAAAAAACGCTACCTGCGAAATTTGAAAATTCACCATATTTTTTGAACACATCTCGTACCATTCCAAAAATGATATGGTTTTCAAACACAATTAGCTTGGAACAACGAAAATTGTATGTTGTAAATTGCAAATATTAAAATGGATTTATTTTATCATCCCATAACAGCCAAAAAGACTTATGTAAGTGGCAAAACTTTTACAAGACAATAATTTTTTAAGTATCTTTAATTTGAATTGCAGTAGAGCCGTAATATTGCCAACATGGAATTGTAGTGGACTGTGATATTTAAAAAAAAACACTACCTGCATTATTTGAAATTTCACCATATTTTTTGAACAGACCTCGTACATTGCCAAACATAATCGCCTTACCAAATAAATTTGACTTGTGGTAAATGAAAAACGTTGTCAGTTTAGGTAAATATTTAAAAATAAATTTATTTTAAGGCCCCATAACGGCCAAAAAGACTTAAGTGACAAAAAGTAGGTCTTACAAGTCTTTTTTTTTATTCTAAATCGAAGTAAAACCTCAATATTGGTTACACCGAATTTTAGTGCACTGGCATATGTATACGAAAAACGCAACTTGTGAAATTTGAAATTTCACCACATTTTTTGAACAGATCTCGTACCATTCACAAAAGTGATATGTTTTTCAACCAAAATTGGCTTGGAACAACGAAAATTGTATGTTGTAAATTGCAAATATTAAAATGGATTTATTTTATCATCCCATAACAGCCAAAAAGACTTAAGTGGCAAAAGTTTTACAAGGCAATAGTTTTTTAAGTATCTTTAATTTAAATCGCAGTAGAGCCGTAATATTGCCAACATAGAATTGTAGTGGACAGTTATATTTAAAAACAACACTACCTGCGTTATTTGAAATTTCACCATATTTTTTGAACAGACCTCGTACATTGCCAGAAATAATCGCTTTACCAAATACATTTGACTTGTGGTAAATGAAAAACGTTTTCAATTTAAGTAAATATTTAAAAATAAATTTATTTTAACGTCCCATAACTGCCAAAAAGACTTAAGTGACAAAAGGTAAGTCTTACAAGTATTTTTTTTTTTGCTCTAAATCGAAGTAGATCCTTAATATTAGCTACATAGCGATTTAGTGAACAGTCATACATATATAAAATACGCAACTTGTGAAATTTGAAATTTCACCACATTTTTTGAACACATCTCGTACCATTCACAAAAATGTTATGTTTTTTAACCAAAATTAGCTTGGACCAAGGAAAATTGTAAATTGCAAATACTGAAATGAATTTATTTTATCATCCCACAACAGCCAAAGAGACATAAGTGGCAAACGTTTTACAAGACAATAATTTTTTAATTATCTTTAATTTGCCAACATAGAATAGTAAGTAGACTGTCGTATTTAAAAAACGCTACCAGCGAAATTTGAAAATTCACCATATTTTTTGAACAGATCTCGTACATAGCCAAAAATGTTCTATTTTCCAAGCAGACTTGAGTTGAGATGATGGCAAAATTTTTCTAATATAAGTGAAAATTAAAATAACTGTATGATAATGTCCCATAACCGCCAAAAAGACTTAAGTGACAAAAAGTCAGTTTTACAAGACCAGTCTTTTTTTTAATTATCACATTACTTTGGAACTATATTTAAATTGTGTTAAATTGTATTAAATAATGCTCTACTGCAGTTAACTTTTCGTATCAATCAAAATCATAAATAACTCTAATGCATTAAAAAGCAAGCAAACTTTTAAAACATTTACAATATTAAAATATAAGATAAAAATATTACACACACAAGAAATGCAATCGAAATAACTCTTTTATGTAAATTGCCAGCAAACTGAATTGGAAATACACACACACACACACTCACACTCAAGTGAAAAAATTTTTTCATTTTATGTTTTTTAATAAAGAAAAAGTTCAAAAAATATGAATACGAAAAAACAGAGAAATGTATTTACTCCGTCGTTATTCTAAATAAATATGGAAGCAAAAGTTGAAAAGAAAATATTATTGAATTTTCCATTTCATTAAGTAAATGAATGAAGATAAAGAAGAAGTAGAAGAAGAAATATATGAGCAAATGTTTGAAAAATGTATTGAATTAAAATTTGACATGGCAAAAGATTGAGCAAAACTAATTTCTTACTTGATTATGCACTTAAACTGTAAACAGCAGCAGACTGCACTGAAGTGCTGCCATTGATGCAAATGGCAGTCATAACTTCAGTTAAATATTTTTTTAAATATTAAAAATTTACTAGTCATTGCCTGAAAAAAAATTTTTACTTTTTTTAATTAATTAAAAGTTGCAATCCCTATTATCCTGCTACCTGCAACTCATAATAATTTTACAGCCACACTAAAACTAAACTAACGCTGAAATTGTTTGCACATAAATTCAAATACTTTGCCTCGAAATGGCAATTCTGGTCCCCATACCCATCAAACAAATGGTTTGTTATTAAGCCATATTTATGTTGGCTAATATCAATAAACTCCAAAGCCACCTTCAAGCCATGGCAGAATAGACTCGTACAGTGAAAACAAGTAAAAACGTTATATGCGACCGGGTTGCATCTTAAATACCCTACAAATATTTAGTACATAAAAGCTATATTTTTATTTTTTATTAAAATTTACACTTTTATTTTATTTGGCTTAAGTAACCAAAAAAAAAAATAAAAATTTATTTTCATACGGTCGTTTCCCATGTGCTGGGAGGAGCATGACTGAGAATCCTTTCCGTCAGCATAAAAACTGACGTATTCATATTTTATATCAACTTGCAAAAAAGGGACTGAGATGAGTTAGAAACTTTTTACCGGCTGGGTCACAGTTCCTTTAAGACATTTCTGTGCCCAATTTTAAAACTCTATACAGGGTCATTCCGAGAAAGAACGTGGGAGAGAAATCTTACCTAAAACGTAAAAATTCAAAAACTAAGTTCTCGGCGTATTTAAGTATAGAAAAAACGTTTTTTTTTTTATAAAGTCACTTAGAGGGCAGGGGAAGATCAGAGAACATATTATCTTCGTGGTAAAAGCTTATAAATTAAATCGTTAAGGAATGTAGGCTTCAGGAATACAATTTGTACAAAATGTACACTATTTTATTCATATAATATGTAGCCTCAACGCCCAATAAAGGGGGCGGGGTGCAAAAATACACTATATCGTGTTTTTTACAGACGGATGCATGGGCATTGCCAGATCGTCTTAGACTTCATCACTGATCAAGAATATATATATATATATATATATACTTTATGGGTTCCAATTATTTTTGGAGGGCATTAAAATTGTATTTTGTCAGGATGGCTCTGGCAAGGGCCGTGGGGAAGACATTTCACTTTTTCACTAAAAATAAATTTTTGGTATAATTGAGTGTAAAAATTTTACACTTAAAAGTTAAAAGCAATTAAGTGAAAAAAAAAACTTTTGTATAGAGTCATTTGTATGGCCAAGGGGGAGGAGGAGGGTAGGGCAGAGGAAGATCAGCTTACGTCTCAGTTTTGTCGTGAAAGCTTAAAAATTTTATTTTTAAGTAATACAATTTGTTTCATATAATAACGCCCACTAAAGGGGCGTGGTCCTAAAATTTATTTTTTTAATATTATGGCTTCAAGTTAATCGCTTTTGATATTCTTTGACATCAAAGTGGAATGTAGGCCTAAGTAATACAATTTGTTTTACGTAATAATGCCCACTAAAGGGGGCGTGGTCCAAAAATTAATTTTCTAAAATTTATGGCTTCAAGTTTAACGCGTTGGATTTTTTTTGACAAAAAAAATGGAATGTAGGCTTAAGTAATACAATTTGTTTCATATAATAACGCCCACTAAAGGGGGCATGGTACAAAAATTATTTTGTTAAAATATTATGCCTTGAAGTTTAATGCTTTGGATCTTCTTTGACATATAAATAGAATGTAGCTTTAAGTAATACAATTTTTTTTCATATAATAACGCCCATTAAAGGGGGTGTGGTCCAAAAATTATTTTTTTAAATATTATGCCTTGAAGTTTAATGCCTTGGATCTTCTTTGCCATATAAATAGAATGTAGGTTTAAGTAATACAATTTTTTTCATATAATAACGCCCATTAAAGGGGGCGTGGTCCAAAAATTAATTTTTTTTATTTTAACGCATTGGATATTTTTTGACATACAAATGGAATGTAGGCTTAAGTAATACAATTTGTGTTATATAATAACTCCCACTAAAGGGGGCGTGGTCCAAAAATAAATTTTTCCGATTTTATGGCTCCAAGTTTAACGCTTTGGATCTTTTTTGACATAAAAATGGAATATAGGCTTAAGTAATACAATTTGTGTTATATAATAACGCCCACTAAAGGGGGCGTGGTCCAAAAATTTATTTTTTTAATATTATGGCTTCAAGTTTATCGCGTTTGATAGTCTTTGACATCAAAGTGGAATGTAGGCTTAAGTAATACAATTTGTTTCATATAATAACGCCCACTAAAGGGGGCGGGGTCCACAAATTAATTTTTTAAATTTTATGGCTTCAAGTTTAACGTGGTGGAATGGAATGTAGGCTTAAGTAATGCAATTTGTTTCATATAATAACGCCCACTAAAGGGGGCGTGGTCCAAAAATTAAATTAGTTAATTTTATGGCTTCAGGCTTAACGCGTTCGATCTTCTTGGACATGAAAATGGAATGTAGGCTTAAGTAATACAAATTGTTTCATATAATAACTCCCACTTAAGGAGGCGTGGTCCAAAAATAAATTTTTCTGATTTTATGGCTCCAAGTTTAACACTTTGGGTCTTTTTTGACATAATATATCAGTTGCTTGACAAAATGACAAAAAACCTTTAAATTTTTTTTTAGAGGTTGGTTAAGTTTTCCTTAGGGGAACATTTTCCCCTCTGGCCCGATTCAGCCCATTTACGAACTTAACCTGTGCTATCCTTCAAGATGTATTTGTAGCAAATTTCAAGAGTCTGGCTCTTTTCGTTTGGACTGTATTGCAATTTCCGCCGAAGGACGGTCATGGCCAGATCGTCTTAGATTTCAGCACTGATCAAGATATATTTACTTTATGGGGTCTTGAGGGATATTTTGCTGCGTTACACACGGATTGACAAAGTGCATATACCCTCCATTTCTTTTTCGGAGGATATAAAAATAAATCTATATAAAAATTTAAAATACCCACTAACAGATAATCTGTGTGTGCAGTCGTTTATTGACTGACATTAATATCATGTTTCGTGCGGTGTTTGTTGTAGGGATATGGGTTTAACTTTATTTTATTTGTTGTTGTTGTTGTTGTTGTTGTTTCTTATCTTCTAATACTTTAATAATACTCGTACACAAACTGAAACTAAATATTGTCTTGTTTGTTTAATAGCAGATTTAATAGTTCCATTATTACTGCTAGTCATTGTCCTTTACGTTTTTCACAATCAACACACTAATCTGGTGTAGAACATAAAAAAGGGAATAAATAAATGGCCAACGCTTTTTTTTGCTTGCTGCCACACATACTCGCATGTAACAACTTTCAGTTAGTACAGCCAGCTGGGCTGCATATCAGTATCGACATCAGCAGCAGCAGCAGCAGCTATTGCTATCAATAACCATCAATACAAACATAAAACAGAATAAACGAGTTCTCCTCTCTACCAGCAGTCAAGCAGCCAATATATACTCCAAAAGCACACAAACATACACACACACACACACACACATGCTTACTTACTCTCCTATATTTGTTCATTTATGTACTCTCGCATTCATATTAGAAATGCCTGGGATCCTTTTATGCACATTTTTGGTCCTAAATAACATGCCAGCCATCCAGCCATCCAGTCAGCCATCCATCCATCCATCCATACAAATGAGTATTTATAGTCAATGAAGACATACATTTTAATTGTTTTCCGTATAGGCGGCAAGCATGTCCGTCTAGCTATTTGTCTGTCCTTTTCAGTTATCTGCAAGTATCTATTTCTATACACATTAAAATTAACACATACATAACGTACGAGTATTTAAACTGGTGCGTTTGTGTGTGTGTGTATGTGCGCCAGCCCCATAGGGAATTTTATTAAATGCAGTAGAAGAAAACAGCAAATTAAAATAAAATATAAAACAACTATTGCAAAATTTTCTCTTGTAGCGGCACTCAGGGGACAGCCCTGTACTCATGCAAGGCATTTTGACGGAAGGAACTATGAAAAGAAGCAAAACTGTAAGTGAAAGATCGCAGATGAAGAAAGAGAAGAAGACAATTTCTAAGGGCAGGCGTTCCGATTTTTTATAGGTAATGAAAAAAATTATGCAGTCATTCTGCATAAATTAATTGCATTTCAAAAATGCTTTAAAATTTCATTTTAAAACAAGTAAACTTTGGGTGCTGTTGGCTGAAGTAGTAGAACACTAGACTAAGAAGCGCAGGATCCTGAGTGCAACCCCGCGATGAGTCATGATATATTATGTTGTGTTCTTCTGATCAGCATTAGTGCGTGTTTGTGTTAGTTGTTGCCAGCCTGTTTCAATGATGAAGGCATAGCGCTGGTTACTGAACACAATTGACAGCGACTGACAGGATCATGTACCAAAAGCAGAGTAACAGCACCCACCTTCGTCGGCCCTGTAGCAAAAATTAGCCGGCGAAGTGAAAGGTTTAAATAGCCACAAAAAAAAACTGTCTATCTTCTCATCTTTCCTAATCTGTCCCCTCAGTACTATCCCCTCGTTTTCAGTTCTGGCGCAATGCATTGCATATATAGGGGTCATCCCCTGAGCGCTGGTCCTACTCCTAAAAAAAAAGTTGTACAAGGTGCTAGTGGATTGAGTGTGCCCTGAAGGTACTTTACATTTCCTCTTATAAACTAAGAATTGATGAACCAAAAATTGCTTGTGAAGATAAAGACTTAACAAATTTCATTGGGTTTAAAAAACCAATAAATTTAGCTTTTTTTTTTATATATAAACCAGTTCTTAATGCAGAACTGATTGTACTAGTATCCGTCTAGAAGAAATTATACTATTACTCATCTAGTACTAATAGTACTAGTATCCCCCTAGTTTCCATCTAGTACCACTGGTACTAGTAATTTTCCAAACACACTCAATGTTAATTTGAGCATTAACATGGTATAGGAAAGTTCACAGTTGGGAACTAGTACTGGTGATTTTTGTACTAGTATAATACTAGTTTGATACTAGTTCGATGTCCTGCAGGGTACTTATCGTAATAATCACATTAATAAGTTTGAATTATAAAATTTATATTCAAGGATAAATAATAATTTTTTAAATTGGCGTTTTAATTTAGAACTGTAACCCATGCAGTTCAAAATAATATAATTATAATATTTCCAACGGGATCCGATAATTATTTGTAGGTTTTCTGCACTCATATGTGAGCATATGTGTGCATGTATGTGTTCACGTGTGTGTGTGTGTGTGTGTTAAGTGAAAATTGCAATAAGCGCTGTGAGTGAGTGTGTGTGTGTGTGTGTGTGCAATGGCATCTCTACAGCACTCTTATGTTCAAAAGTAAACTATTACACAGAGAATAGAAAATTTCAAACTGGCATAGACAAAGTGTATTGACTCATAGATTTACTGAGAAATTATTTCAGCCAGTTCAATCAATATGAATTTGTTGCATGGTCGTGTGAGTGTGTGTATGCATGCATTTATGGATTTAAATAAGTTTATGTTTGCGATAGTGTATGTGTGTGTGTGTGCGCGCGCTTAAGTGTATTTATCAATGTATTTAAATGCACTCCATACACGACGAGTGCACGAGGATATTTGAATGCTTTTATAATGTTTAAGTTAAGCGTGAATTTCATCAGTGCCATTATTGGTAATTTTTGTGCTGCTGCTGCTCCTTTTGCCTTCTTTCCATTTTGATTTTTAATCTACTCTCTGTCTTCATTTTATTTCAAACGTTTTGCAACATTTTTTTTTCTACACAGATTTTGTTTCGGTTTTTTTTTATATATTCAGTTTAATATTATTTTTTTCAATCTATAGCAAAAGTCAGTCAATATGGGTTTAAGTTTTAAAGTGAGTAAGTGTGTGTGTGTGTGGGTGTATGTGTACTTTTAGTATTTTTTCTGCTTGAAGTGATTTAATGACTGTGCTCTTTTTTACACACACACACACCCATAGAGCACATCCTTTTTTATGATGCGCACTTCATTTTTATGCTAATATTTAAACTATTGTGGCAAAGCGTTTTGATGAAGCACAAAATACTTTGTAATAGATTGGAATTCTTTTATATTTTATTTTGATTTTTTTTCTATTATTATTAATCTTTTCTTTTTTTTCTCTCTCTCTCAATATTTTATGAAGTGAATATTATAGGAAGCCAAAGACAATGGCTTAAAACAGTAGAAATACATAAAAGACGAAGCGCAGTGGAATAATTTAAAGGAAAAAAAAAATTTTTTATATAAATTTAGCATAAGACAGTAAGAAATCACTGTATTGTAAATCATAAAACGGGCGCTGCTTCAATGATTTAGCACAATTTAAAGATTCATTGAAGTTAAAGACATCAAACATTTATTAAAATGTAAATGCCACAAATCAATCATGTGTGTTAAGAAGTTCAGCAGTTTAAATATTTTTTTATTTCTAAATTCATTTTAAAGATGGATTGTTATTATTCTTTGGAAAAAAGTACCTGTTTTTTGTAATGGGGATAACAATTTGTATTAAGGACATACCTGAAAAGAGAGTAACACAAGAGATATATTAGTAAATTACTTCAAATATCAATTTTTGATAAATAATTTTTAAAATGTTGTTTAATTTTTAAGCAATTTTTGTTCACACTAATAAAACTCAGCAAATCATTACGAATAAATTGACAAATTAGGCAGAAAATTAGTCATCAACAACGAAAGCATAGAATTCTTTCATTGAAGAGTGCCGAAAACTTACGGCCCATGAATGCATAGTCTTTAGTCATATGTAAGAACCAATGGATGTATATGGCAAAAAAATGTAAACAGTGTAACGTGCGTCACAAAGAGTTCATGGATTTTGCTGAAAATTGACACAAATTTTTATATGTTTTTCTTAGGCATTAAATTTCGAGTGCTTTATTAAGCAAAATTTGCTGAAAATTACAAATTAAACTTTCACATTTACCTACCATTTGTAGCGTGCGTCACACATATTTTAAATTAATTATTGAAAAATATTATTGTTATTTTTCTAAAATTTATTTTTAAATTATGGCATAATTTAAAATTTAAATTTAATAAATTGTAACGTACGTCACAAAAAAACGGAAACAATTTTTTTTTGCAAACTTAGATTTTCTACAAAATCTGAAAATTACAAAAACACTCTCTAACTTCCACATATCCCTGTTTTGTAACGTGCGTCACACAACTTTGTAATTGATTACAAAAAAAAAACAAAACTTTTTTACTTCCATGATACCAAAATTCTTAATAAACAATAAAAAAAATTAATAAATGAAAGATCAGCCGGTAAACGCATGGCCTTTAGTCATCTTAAGCGACAAACGTACGTCACAGAGACGTTAAAAACCGACGAATATTTTTGTATTTTTGTTTTATGAACTAGATTTTGGGTGCCTTATTAGGCAAACTTTGCTGAAACTTACAAAATCACTCTTTAACTTTTACATTTTCCGTGTGTCAACCAATTATTATTAAAAACAACATTTTCTTTTTTGAAATTTAAATTTTGAAATGGACTGATTTTTCTATAGATTAAAAAAAAAATTATTTAAAGAGGAAGAGTACCGAGGAAAAAAAAAGGTCTTACTGAACGTAAGCCTTGAAGATCAAATGATAAAAGTATGATTTTAAGTCATACAAAGGCACCAATAGCTGATTTGTTTAATAAATTGGTGAAAACATGTAACGTGCGTCACAAAGAGTCCATGGCTTTTGCTAAAAACTAAGAAATATTTTTGGATTTATGTTGCAAAAATTAGATTTTATGGCCTTTCAGACGTCAATTTTCATTAAATTTAGGTTAAATTTTCCAGCTCAAAAACAACAATTTATTGTATTTACAAGATGACTTTTTTAATAAAATGTATATTTAAATAATTAACTTGAATTTATTATATAATTTTTTTCTTCTATTGGCATTCTTTTATTTATTTTTATTATTGTTTAATTTTATGTATAATTTGCCATAAAAGTTCATACTTCAATCCTTGTCTTTTCACAAGCCCATTATTGGCAATTGTTCCAAACTCTTTTGAAAGTCTAATTTAAATGAATTAAGCTTTAACTATTGCTCAACTTCATTTTTACTATTACTCAACTTCATTTAGCCTGCAGCAACATATTCAGCATATGATATCAGATCGTAAAAAATCCAATTGAAATTACTAAAGCACAATCAGGAAGTCTTGTACAAAAATTTCTTGTTTGCATATCCTGCGCCCAGTTGTTTTAGCAATATCTTTTTTTTCGCAAAAATGCTTAATTTTATTTTTTTTAAGTTTCTTTTGTACCGCTGGCAAATAAATTTATGATTAACGACACTATTGACGTTCAATGTATTGGTAAATGCTGAAGCAAGGCAATTATTGAGTTTAACCGGCAATAAAATAATAATAGTAGTAACAATAATAATATGTAGCAAATCAATAAAAACACGGTGGACTAGGCGACTTAAGCGGTATTAAGAGTTGAAAGTAGTAAAACAAACTACTCATTATCTATAATGTTTTCATTCCAAATTATTTTTCCAAACTAAATATTTTTTACAACGATAATAAACTAAATATTTATACTCTGGCAAAAACACATGACCGTATTGTGTGAAAGCTTGTTACATTATTCCACATGTTGTGTTCATCAAAATATGTTTTTTATGTATAAAATCATTTAGTTAATTTTATATTTCATTTTTTAAGTAATCTTTGTTTATGATACTTAATTGTTATTGCACTATAGTGCATATATGATAAATAATTTTAATAAATTTGAACAATAGCTTTAGCAAATATGTAAATAAGTGGGAATTGTGCTGAAAGCAGTTTGGTGTATTTTGTCATCCATACGTGCACATTAATTTTTCCATTAATTAATTATTAATTCTTAAATAATTATTAATTAATTAATTATTACTTAATTAGTAATTAATTAATTATTAATTCATCATTAACTAATTAAAAAATAAATTATTAATTAATTATTAATAAATTCATTAATTATTAATTAATTAATTAATTATTAATTAATTAACTAATTATTAATTAATTTTTAATTAACTAATTATTAATTAACTAATTATTAATTAATTAATTAATTATTAATTAATATTTAATTAACTGATTATTAATTAATTAATTAATTATTAATTAATTTTTAATTAACTAATTATTAATTAATTTTTAATTAACTAATTATTAATTAATTATTTATTAATTAATTAACTATTAATAAATTAGTTATTAATTAATTAATTATTAAATAATTAATTATTAATTAATTAATTATTAATTAATTAATTATTAATTGATTAATTATTAAATAATTAATTATTAATTAATTAATTATTACTTAATTAAATATTAATTAATTAATTATTAATTAATTAATTTTTAATACCTAAAATTATGAATTAATTAATTATTACTTAATTAGTAATTAATTAATTATTAATTGATCATTAACTAATTAATAAATAAATTATTAATTAATTAATTATAATTTAATAATTAATTAACTAATTATTAATTAATTATTTATTAATTAATTAACTATTAATAAATTAATTATTAATTAATTAATTATTAAATAATTAATTATTAATTAATTAATTACTAATTGCTTAATTATTAAATAATTAAATATTAATTAACTAATTATTACTTAATTAATTAATTCATTTTTAATAACTAACATTATTAATTAATTAATGATTATTAATTAATTAATAATTAGTTACTAATTAATTTTTAAATAATTATTGAATTAGTTATTAGTTATTTTTTTAAAATAAATTACTAAATAAATATTAATTATTTAATCGTTATTTCAATACTAATTAACAAAATATAAGTTCATTCAATTAATTATTAAACAATGATTAAACGATTATTAATTGTTTGTTAATTAACTATAGATTTCTTAATAATTATTTATTATTAAATATTTAATTAAGTTATAATTAATATGAAAAAGTAGTACCAGGTTACGTCTCAGCTTCGTCATTAAAGCTTAAAAATTTTATTCATTTATTTTTTTATTTTTATCTTGGACCAGCACTCAGGTCCAAGGACCCCTATATATGTAATGCATTGCGCCGGAACTGAAAACGAGGGGATAGATTGAGGGTACAGACAATCTTTTGTAGCTATCTTAACCTTTTTTACTTCGCCGGATAATTTTTGCTACAGGGCCGACGAAGGTGGTTGCTGTTACTCTGCTTTCAGTACATGAGTGTCAGTCGCCGCCAATTATGTTCAGTGACCAGTGACTAACATAACCACGCACTAATGCTGATCAGAATAATTCAACACAATATTTCATGACTCAGCGCGGGGTTGAACTCAGCACCCTCCGCTTCACAGTCTCGTGTTCTACTACCTCAGCCAACAGGCTTAAGTAAAATAATTTGTTGAATTTTTACACTGTTTTTGCATATAATAACGCTCACTAAAGGGTGCTTGGTTCAAAAATAATTTTTTTTATTTTATGACTCCAAGCTCAACGCGTTAGACCTTCTTTAATATAAAAATATATCATTTGCTTAACAAAATTACAAAAAAACTTTAAAAATTATGTTGTTTTTTAGAGGATGGCTTAGTTCTTCTTAGGGAAAGTTTTTTCCCTCTTGCCCGATTTAGCCCATCTCCGAATTTAGCCTGTGCTATCCTTTAAAATTTATTTATACCAAATTTGAAGAGTGTAGCTCTTTTCGTTTGGACTGAATCGTGATTTCCACAGACAGACGGACGGACGGACCTGTTCGTCTTAGATTTCATCACTGATCAAGAATATATATACTTTATGGGGTCTCAGATAGATATTTCGCTGCGTTACAAACGAAATGACAAAGTGAATATACCCTCCATATTCATTTTTGAAGGGTATAAAAAAAGGAAAAGAAAAGTATAATTTACATTTGGGAATTGTTGTTTTTTAATCGTACTGATTCTGTTTTCTCAAATTTAAAAAAAAAAAAGTTTAAATTGATTATTGAGGGGTTTTAGTTAGTTCTAGTAGTAGAGACTAATGTCGGGAACCTTTAAACCCAACAGTTCTTTGATATTATTTTAAACTTCCACTCAATTGAATAGGAAGTCTAAATAAATACAAGAGTTAAAACCCCAACACCCATTTTATTTTATTACTTTATTTCATTCGAGAAAAGAAATTTTTTGTGAACACTATCAACAACGATTTGGAATTGAATCTGGCTAAAATTGAGTATTTAGTTTTTAAATGATCCGTAAATAAATCAATTTTTTTTTGTACTCGATTGGGATCGATTAAGTATAATGGATGCTTTCAAAGCATGCTGTCAGGTGGAAAACAACAGCAACAACAACTACAGCAAAAATACAAGTCACACATTATTCCTTCAAACAATATTTCATCACACGACGTCATTTAAAATCACCTGATGTGTACACAAATCTAATGGACCTGCGCAATGTGTTA
The DNA here is from genome assembly GCA_951800035.1 of Linnaemya tessellans. Classification (NCBI taxonomy): domain Eukaryota; kingdom Metazoa; phylum Arthropoda; class Insecta; order Diptera; family Tachinidae; genus Linnaemya; species Linnaemya tessellans. Next base: position 11,031,134 of record OX637534.1, read on the forward strand.
TTTTGTATTCTTTGTTTCTGCATTGCACACAAGTATCGTGTGCATGTCACACACCACAAATACAAGAGAGGGATTAGTGTTACATAATTGCTTTCTTCCTTCTCCTACTTATTTACATATAACGGGTGTTTATACAAAAATGTTTTGGTATTTATCTTATCGGTTAATATCTAAGTCACTGCTTGGTGTTCGTTTTTGTTCGAACACCTTGTTTAAGTTTTTTATGTTTACACATCTTGCCTTTGAATTATTTACTAAGAATCTCTTTATTCTCTTTCTCTCTATGTCTCACTAATAAAAAACTAAATTCTTTAGATTGGCATTAACGGTATAGTAAATGCATATACATACTTTTTTAAATTTTTTTTACTTACTTGTAGCCTTTTTGCAATTCAATAACTGAACTACCAGAACTTATTTCGCGCTCAATAAAACACGTTCTTTTCATCTTAAACTAATTAATGTTAATTAACACTATTTTTTTGCACATTTTCTATAAAATTTTATCTAACCAAAAATATTAAAACACTTACGCCCTGCCAACCGAACACTATTAACAGAGATCCAGAACTAAAATTAATTGCTTGGAAAATATGAAAATGACTCATTGGTTTTGAAGTAATAACAATAACAATTTACCGAAATTTTTTTTGCGACCTCTTTTTTACTGCATCTTGTGTGTTGTTGTTGCGTGTATGGGTGTGTATGTTGCATTGCTTTTGTGAGGCTTATTGAACTCTTAAAAAATATGTATAATGTACCGTTTCTTTTTAATGACATGGTAGATTATTTTAATAGCATGTATGCCTTCTCTTGTATTGTTGTTGTTGTTATTATTATAATTGTTGTAGGGCTTTGAGTAAGAATGTCGTAAATAAGTGAATGGAGTTGTTTTTAAAAACTGTTAATAGGGGAATAAATAATATTAAGAGCTAATAAATACATCTCTTTACATCTAGAAATTTGATGTAGCTTCTCTAAATGTGTATTTGCATATTTAATCAAATACATTATTTAAGTTTTAATTCCCAAAAAAATACATTATTTTTATAAACTGTTTATATGACAAATTTGTTAAATACATACTATGTAAGAAGGTTATAAACATAAAATATTTTTATGAATTAGGCCTTTAGTAAATAATTAATTTGTTAAAATATATATAACGTGTCATTACTTTTAATAAAAATTTATGATTGAGATATATGTATTATTAAAAAAATATTCTGCTGAAGATATGATTTTTTAAACCATCCAAAAAAAAAATTGGAGGGTATATTCACTTTGTCTTTCCCTCTAAGACCCCATAAGGTATATATACATATATATATATATATATATATATATATATTCTGGATCAGTGATGAAATCTAAGACGGACGCTCCAGCCATAGTCTGTCCGTCTGTCTGTGGAAATCAGGATACAGAACAAGCGAAAAGAACCAGAGCCTTGAAATTTGGTATAAATTTTGAAGGATAACATAGTTGAAGTTCTTCAATGGGCTGAATCGGGTTGGAGGGAAAAAAAAGTTCCTCCAAGAAGTACCAAACCAATCTCTAAAAATCAAGATCATTTGTAATTCTTTTTATATCCTCCAAAAAAAAAAATATGGAGGGTATATTCACTTTGTCATTCATTCATCCATCTGAGACCCCATAAAGTATATATATTCCTGATCAGTGATGAAATCTAAGACGATCTGAACATGTCCGCCCGTCCGTCCGTCTGTGGAAATCACGATTCAGTCCAAACGAAATGAGCCAGACTCATGAAATTTGGTATAAATATATCTTGAAAAATATCACAGGCTAAGTTCCGAGATGGGCTAAATCGGGTTAGAGGGAAAAAAGTTGCCCTAAGAAGAACTGAACAAACCTCTAAAAAACAACATAATTTTTAAAGTTTTTTTGTAATTTTATTAAGCAGATGATATATAGAAGGTCCAGCGCGTTAAACTTGGAGCCATAAAATCTAAGAAACAGTTTTTGGACCCCGCCCCCTTTAGTGGGCATTATTATATGTAAAAATAGTGTCAAAATTTAACCAATTGTTTTACTTAAGCCTACATTACCTAAAAATAAACTTTTTAAGTTTTAATAAAGAAGCTGAGACATAACCTGGTACCACTCTGCCCTCTCCCCTCCTCCCGCCTTTGCCCCCTAAATGACGCTATAAAAAAAAAAAATATATATATATATATATATATATATATATATATATATATTAAAAATAAATTTTACATTTAATAATGCCAAACATTAATTTTTAGAGTTTTATGGCACATGTGAAATGTCTCCCCCACGGCCCTGGCCAGAGAGACACCGACAAAATACAGCTTTAATACACTCCAAAAAGAATTGGACCCAATAATCTATGTATATTTTTAATTAGTGATGAAGTCTAAGACGATCTAGCAATGCCACCTGTGGAAAACACGATATAGTCTATTTTTGGACCCCGCCCCTTTAGTGGGCGTTGAAGTTACATATTACATGGAAAAATAGTGAAAATATTTAACAAATTGTATGCTTTAAGCCTGCATTCCTTAAAACTTTAATTTATAAGCTTTTACGACGAGGGTTCTCTGATCTTCCCCTGTCCACCCCTTTTTGACCTCTAAATCAATTCATCAAAAAAAATGTTTTTCCTACCCTTAATTGCCCCAAAAATTTGCTTTTCAAGTTTTTATGACAAAGGTGAGATGTCTCCCCTCCTAAATGGCGCTTCCAACAGGGACCCTGTCACAATAGAATTTTAAAAAAATTGGGCACATAAATCTGTTAAAGGAACTCTGACCCAGCAGGTCAAACATTTCTAATACTTGGAGGGTATTTAGGATTCGACCCGATCGAATGTAACGTTCTTATTTGTTTCTTACTAAATTCTGTTTTTTTTTTATCTTGGACCAGCGCTCAGGGGATGACCCCTATATATGCAATGCATTGCGCCGGAACTGAAAACGAGGGGATAGTATTGAGGGGACAGATTAGGAAAGATGAGAAGATAGACAGTTTTTTTTTTTTGTAGATATTTCAACCTTTTACTTCGCCGGCTAATTTTTGCTACAGGGCCGACGAAGGTGGGTGCTGTTACTCTGCTTTTAGTACATGATAGTGTCAGTCACTGCCAATTATGTTCAGTGACCAGTGACTATGCCTTCATCATTGAAACAGGCTGGCAACAACTAACACAACCACACACTAATGCTGTTCAGAAGAATGCAACACAATATTTCATGACTCAGCGAGGGCTCGAACTCACGACCCTCCGCTTCATAGTCTCGTGTTCTACTACTTCAGCCAACAGCCTTTATGTGTCATGCAGTTTGGGGTACAAAGTGCATGCATTAATAATGCAATCTGCTCTAATTTTTAGTGCCAGTGCAGAATTATTGCACTTTTTTTATATTCGGTACTTTCGACTTCAATCAACACCAGTGAGTGAGTGAAAACAATTTAATTATTTGAATGCAAAAAAATAAAAAAAAAACAACAATCAGCCGTATATTACAAATTATTTTTCTGCATTAATATGATTGCAAAAGCCAACATTTTGTACAAAAATTTCAGCTCAACCGCTTTAATGCTGATATTCATGAATTCATTTCAAACTTTTTAAGACGCGGTACATACAATTAAATAATTTGGAAATATTTTTGTATTGGCATACATTTTCTGTGACTACTGGCCGCCATACTAATTTTCAGCTTAACGAGCCATTAAACATATAATAAAAAAAATTTGTATCTATAGATATTTTTTAAATTAACTGATTTTCCTTTTACTATGATGATCATAAAAATCAACATCAGAGGACTTGCAAATGATGTAATCAGCATTTTTTATTTTTCATTTTTAATTTTGGAAAGAAACAAAGTAGGCAACAACATTTCGTAATATTTTTTAGTGATATTTTCATATATTTTTTTTTGCTGGCCATTAGCAAATCTCTACTTTTTGCATTCATTGCAGAAATAACCTTTTATGATTTGCAAAGAAAAAGAAATAATTATTACTTTGGCCGGCAACAGCCGCCATAACAAGTACCGCAGACAAAGGCCAGAAAATGGTACACTTTCTATATAAATATGACTTGCATTCATGCCATTCATTAGTTGTAAATAATAATGAGTGCCGATGCCTTTCTTGCCGTTGATAGCTAATATGTTTTGTTCGAACATGACATGTGTGCCATGACAATAATGTTTGGGTCGTCTTGCTGATGATTGCATCAATGGTTTGTTTATTCACTTTAGTTTTTCTGTTACTGTGTGCCAGTGAAGGAAACATGTTTTAATCGCCTAAAAATCGAACACAATATGAAAGCTATTATGTCATGTTTGTTGTTTTTCCTTTTCTATTCGCACACAGTGGGAGATTTTGAGCAAAAAAAAAATTAATTAAAAAAAAAATAATTAAATTAAAAAAATGGCAATAACTATGCCGCTTTAATATGTATCAAGCAATATTAGAAGAAAATTAGTTATTAGATATTATACCGTTTCGACTTTCAAAATTATTTGACTAAAAAAAATTTTCGTTTTGATTTTTTTTATTAAAATATCTATCCCGTTTTTATTTGAAGAAAGTTTATAAAAAAGAAATGTTTCAGCAACATATTTACAATGTTTAAACTCTTTTAAAATGTATAGCTATAGCACACGTGACTAAGAAATATTATTTAAAAAATTGTGTTATTGAATGTGCTTTAAAATAGGGCTATTTTTATTGCAAATATCAACTTTTAACAGCAATCTAGAAATTCTTTAAGGCATGGGTATGCGATATTTACAAAAAAAAAATAAAATATCCTTGATTCCGCGATAATGGAAAAAAATCCCAATATTGGGATTTTTTAGAATTTTTTTCGGAATTGCGGGGAACTCAGTATTACATGTTATTTGCTTTTTTTCTTCATCATAAGCTATTTAATTTTTGATTTTAGTTAAAATTTTGAGTCAATATTGGTAGATAGATATTTTATATAAAAAATTTTACACTGAAAAATATATGTTACTAATTCAAAAAAAAAAATTTTTTTTTTGTTAATTTTATCAACGGGTTTAAGTTCGAATCTGCAAGACTGCAAACCATTTTTTATTATTTTATTAATAAATGAATTTGTTCAAATTCTATTTTTATTAATTTATATTAAGATTGGAATATTTTTTTTTTTTTGAAAAATCATATATAATAGATGTTATAATTTTTTAAAAGATTGGGTTTTCTTGCTTATATTTCGCTGTATATATTTTTGTTTATTAGAAAAATTGCGCCGCCTATTCTTTAATTATAAAAATTCCTTAACCATATTTAATGTTTTTTATTGCCAATATCAACTTTAAAGACAGTTTTCTCGAATCCTAAGGCTGACAGATTTAAGGCCTAATTTAAAAAAAAAATATGTCTGGTTTAGAGCAAATTAATAGGATAAATTTTTTTACAAAATTTCTTTTATGAATTTAATTTATAAAACAAAATTTTTGTTTACTAAATTTTTTTTTATAAATTCGGGTGGCTGAGAGACTAATATCTTCTAGCTGTTAAAGATGAACAAAAATTAAATTAACTCTGCGATAATATCAAAAATCCCCAAATTGGGATTTAATAATCTCTTTTGGGAATTGCGGGGAACTCAAACTTAAATGTTATTTAGTTTTTCGTCGTCCTTAATAACATAATTTTCTATCTAAGTAAAATTTGTCAGTCGAAAATTGTGATAAATAAAAAATTTATATAAAAAAAATTAGTTTAGATAAAATTTTTTTTATAAAAATTTTTTTTTTTTAATTAAAGTTTAAGTAAATATTTTTAGTGATAATAAAATGTATATAAAAAAAATATGTTATATAAATTTTTTTTAAAAAATTTTTTTCTTAAAAATTTTTTTTTTTCGAAAATCTTTTACTGGTTTAAAAGATTGTTAACATCACACTATTCGTTTAGGAATTGTTAATTATTTCTATTTTCTTTTCTCAAAATGCCCCACTGTGCAGTATAATGTTCAAGTTATAGCTCTAAAGTAAATATTTTGTAGGCAAGGGGTACGTACAGTGGAGCAGTATGTAAATAAAATCGATTTTAAATTTATAGTGATAAAAATTCGTATAAGAATATTGTATGAATCCAATTCCCTTACTAATTTTTGAGTTACTCCCTGTTCTTACCTTTCCAGCAAGACCTGCTGGCAATTATTATTGTTTTAAAATGTTAATAAATTTGATGAGATGGTATTATTGCTTGACCAAAAGTTGCTGTATGTTGCTGTTGCTTAACCATGTTATTATATTTTTATGTCTCTATGAACTTTTTTAATATGTTTAACAAATAGCCAAGACTTTCGCTTAACAAACTAGAAACTTGTTCAATTATATGTTGGAAATTACCTGACGTAAAGTAAATATTTATATGTCTCGTTTGTATGTAACAATTTGTTAGATATTTCCACGTTTGTTAGACAACAATATGATGTTTGATTAACAATCATTTTGTTGTACTAAATAAGAAAAAAACTATGACAATTGTTTGTTGAAAATTATTTTTCCTTCTCTTCTTGTTTTCATTATGAAGTGTTTCGTAATTTGACAAGTTTTCTATTAATGGTTAAATATTGCTTTTGCTTTTGTTTTCCTAAATAATTGTTACGTTGACAGATTGCTGTGATGTTCAAATTGCAAGAAAGAAAATTACAAAAAAAAAAATATATATAAACTGTTATGAATTATTTTTCCTTTAGGCGAAAGAGTTGAGTTTATATTTTAAAGAGATCAAAAAATTGTGTAATATATTGGGGATATTGAAGAATAAATCTGAACGACTTATAGGCTAAGGACTTTGGAAGGCGAAAATTTAAAATTCCCGCAAAATAGACTCTATGCTTTCCGAAGTGACACGATGGCTGAGAGGGTGAATGGCAACTCTTACTTCCAATGAACTCTAGTTTCTCACACTGTCTTCATAGCGAGATATTCGTTTATCCTTAAGAATGAACGGCAGTAGTTTCAAAACTTAGCTTCTTTGCTGCTGTCATTATTCATTTGCAGTACGGCAAACAAAATGCATATGAACGATTTGAAAATACTGTCAAATGTTTAGTAACTAAAATACTTTATGCAAGTAAATATAAATACTAGAGTGCCTGTTTAAGTGTATTTTAATGAATTGTTGTCTCTACATATCGCAAAAATATTTGCTGAGCAGAACAACAAAAACAAACTAAAATCTTGCAAACATGAATAGGAGCAGGAACCGAAAGCAGGAGACAGAATACAGAAGCATTACAATGACAACATGAGAAGTTGTTCAAAGAAAGTCAGTAAGGACGGGTAGTTTCATTAGCAGGGCCCTTCTTATTCAGAATTTTCCATAGGAATAACAAAATCACTGCTGGTCTATAGACTGACTAATAAAGGTAATAAAGTGTTGGCTAAAATATAGCAGATCGTGCTCTGTATGTCCACAGCGTGCACTGTTATGTCCAGAGCGTGTTCTGTTATGTTCAGAGCATGCTCTATTATGTCCAGAGCGTGCACTGTTATGTCCAAAGCGTGCTCTGTTATGTACAGAGCGTACTCTGTTATGTCCAGAGTGTGTTCTGTTATGTCCAGAGCGTGCTCTGTTATGTCCAGAGCATGCTCTGTTATGTCCAGAGCGTGCACTGTTATGTTCAGAGCGTGCTCTGTTATGTCCAGAGCGTGCTCTGCTATGTCCAGAGCGTGCACTGTTATGTCCAGAGCGTGCTCTGTTATGTCCAGAGCGTGCTCTGTTATGTCCAGAGCGTGCTCTGTTATGTCCAGAGCGTGCTCTGTTATGTACAGAGCGTGCACTGTTATGTCCAGAGCGTGCTCTGTTATGTCCAGAGCGTGCTCTGTTATGTCCAGAGCGTGCTCTGTTATGTCCAGAGCGTGCACTGTTATGTCCAGAGCGTGCTCTGTTATGTCCAGAGCGTGCTCTGTTATGTCCAGAGCGTGCACTGTTATGTCCAGAGCGTGCACTGTTATGTCCAGAGCGTGCTCTGTTATGTACAGAGCGTGCACTGTTATGTCCAGAGCGTGCTCTGTTATGTCCAGAGCGTGCACTGTTATGTCCAGAGCGTGCACAGTTATGTCCAGAGCGTGCTCTGTTATGTACAGAGCGTGCACTGTTATGTCCAGAGCGTGCTCTGTTATGTCCAGAGCGTGCACTGTTATGTCCAGAGCGTGCACAGTTATGTCCAGAGCGTGCACAGTTATGTCCAGAGCGTGCTCTGTTATGTCCAGAGCGTGCTCTGTTATGTCCAGAGCGTGCTCTGTTATGTCCAGAGCGTGCTCTGTTATGTCCAGAGCGTGCACTGTTATGTCCAGAGCGTGCTCTGTTATGTCCAGAGCGTGCTCTGTTATGTCCAGAGCGTGCACTGTTATGTCCAGAGCGTGCACTGTTATGTCCAGAGCGTGCTCTGTTATGTACAGAGCGTGCACTGTTATGTCCAGAGCGTGCTCTGTTATGTCCAGAGCGTGCTCTGTTATGTCCAGAGCGTGCTCTGTTATGTCCAGAGCGTGCACTGTTATGTCCAGAGCGTGCTCTGTTATGTCCAGAGCGTGCTCTGTTATGTCCAGAGCGTGCACTGTTATGTCCAGAGCGTGCACTGTTATGTCCAGAGCGTGCTCTGTTATGTACAGAGCGTGCACTGTTATGTCCAGAGCGTGCTCTGTTATGTCCAGAGCGTGCACTGTTATGTCCAGAGCGTGCACAGTTATGTCCAGAGCGTGCTCTGTTATGTACAGAGCGTGCACTGTTATGTCCAGAGCGTGCTCTGTTATGTCCAGAGCGTGCACTGTTATGTCCAGAGCGTGCACAGTTATGTCCAGAGCGTGCTCTGTTATGTACAGAGCGTGCACTGTTATGTCCAGAGCGTGCTCTGTTATGTCCAGAGCGTGCTCTGTTATGTCCAGAGCGTGCTCTGTTATGTCCAGAGCGTGCACTGTTATGTCCAGAGCGTGCTCTGTTATGTCCAGAGCGTGCTCTGTTATGTCCAGAGCGTGCACTGTTATGTCCAGAGCGTGCACTGTTATGTCCAGAGCGTGCTCTGTTATGTACAGAGCGTGCACTGTTATGTCCAGAGCGTGCTCTGTTATGTCCAGAGCGTGCACTGTTATGTCCAGAGCGTGCACAGTTATGTCCAGAGCGTGCTCTGTTATGTACAGAGCGTGCACTGTTATGTCCAGAGCGTGCTCTGTTATGTCCAGAGCGTGCACTGTTATGTCCAGAGCGTGCACAGTTATGTCCAGAGCGTGCTCTGTTATGTACAGAGCGTGCACTGTTATGTCCAGAGCGTGCTCTGTTATGTCCAGAGCGTGCTCTGTTATGTCCAGAGCGTGCTCTGTTATGTCCAGAGCGTGCTCTGTTATGTCCAGAGCGTGCACTGTTATGTCCAGAGCGTGCGCTGTTATGTCCAGAGCGTGCTCTGTTATGTACAGAGCGTGCACTGTTATGTCCAGAGCGTGCTCTGTTATGTCCAGAGCGTGCACTGTTATGTCCAGAGCGTGCACAGTTATGTCCAGAGCGTGCTCTGTTATGTATTTCAGCAAGTTTTCCTATTTCCTGTCATCTTGTTGCATTATTAATTGCTAAATGGATTCGCTGCCTCTTTTCGTTTGGACTGAATCGTGATTTCCACAGACGGATGGATGAACATGGCAAAAGCGTCTTGTGTTTCCTCACTGATCAAGAATATATATACTTTATGGGATCTCAAGTGGATATTTCTCTACCTTACATACGGAATGACAAAGTGAATATATCCTCCAATTCTGTTTTGGAGGGTAGAAAACCATCTGTTTTCTTTCTACCAGCCACGAAGTGAAAAATTGCACAGGCTTTTGGATGTTTATGAATTTATTTAATTAAATAAAACGAAATTATATAGATTTTTTTCGCTTTAAGATAATTTAAAACGCATTTTTTTTTTTAATTTTATGATAAGGATTCAGATCGAGTAAGTATGCTGTGCGTATTAGCATGAAGATGCCTTTTAAAAAATATTAATTTCATTGATATTAATGGATTAAAAGTTATTCAAAAATGTACCACAAAAATGTGTAAGGATGTACGCATCCGATTTGTTAAAATCCCTGAAATTTAAAGAAAAAATAAAGTTTTAAAGGAATTTTACTTTACCGTACTTTTTGGCGCCACCTATTAAAATATATATAGATATGTCAGCATGCTTTTGTCAGCAAGTGTACACAGCCATGTATGTGTGAATATGTAATTAAACGCTGTATTTGTACACTGACTATAGAAGCGAAGGAATTGCTGTGCATAAATGCAAAGTATTCAAGTTTTGTAATTGCAAAGCAATTAAATTTCACGCAATTCTTATGAACGCATACGAGTACAACAGCATACCGTCAGCTAACATAGTTTTATAGCAACAGTCAGATATATACGCGCCTTAGTCAAATACAAAGTATTTGCATGCTGCCAAGTATTCGGCACAAGGAACATAAATGTCCTTTTGATTGAAATGACAGTAGAAATAAATTTATGTGGACAAATTCGTAAGTGATTAAAATAATTTTATGATCATTTTGTATTCTTCAAAATTGGGCAAATAAAAACAGCTCTATTTACAGCATTCAGTGTAATTTGTATCTATGAGATATTTGGTGTCAGTTAATTTGTTATCATGGGTAACAGAAATAAATTATAAATTATTTTCTAAATTATTAAGCAATGAAGTCAGTTTTTTTTATAAAAATATTATTTTATTTCCAATATTTCGTCAAACTTTGTGTAACTTATTCAGGGAAATGAAATATATGAATTAATTGATACAAATATTTTGCCAACTTAAAAATTTACGATATATAATTTTTTCATCAAGAACTAACGATATGAAAATTTTTTTATTAAAATTTTTGGTAATAAATTTTTTTATGTGCAGAGCAAAATCAGAAGGTTCTTAATAAAAAATTTACATAAAAAAATTGTTTATTAAAAATTTACTATATTAAATGTTTTTTATTAAAAATTTACGATATTAGAATATATTTCAAATCAAAAATTTACTAAAGCAAAATTATTTATTGTATATATGCATATAACAAATTCATTTTAAATTTACGATATAATATGTTTTTAAAAAATTTTACGATATTAATCTGTTTTATAAAAAAATTACGACGAGCAATTTTTTTATTATATGCATTTATACAATATAAAATATTTTATTTAAAATTTTACAATATAAAATTTTTTATAAAAAATTTACGTTATTAAAATATTTTGCTAAAAAATTATGACTCGAAAATTATTTATCAAATTCAGCGTAGAATATTAACATTTTATATAAAAAAAATTTACAATATAAAATTTGTTAAGAATTTTTAAGATATAAAATTTTTTTATGAAAACATTTTTATCAAAAATTTACGATATTAGAATTTTTTCTATTTTTAGAATTTTTACGATATCAAATATTTTCCAAAAAACTTTTATAAAAAGCTAACTTCAAAGTTAAAAATTCACGGTATAAAAGTTTTTATATGGAATTTGATATGTAGATAAGCAACATTATACTCTTAAAACGCTTAAAAAATATAATATCGTAAATTTAAAATATTAAGCTTTTATACAGAATAACAACTAATATTGTGTATTTTAATATCGTTTCTTTTTATTAAAATTAATAATGTAAATTATTTGAAAGATTTTTAAAATACTTTAAGATATGGAAAAATTCGCAAAAAATTTTGAAAAAAAATTTACGATATTAAAATTTTGTTTAAATTACGATACTAAATTTAACGATATTAAATTTTACGATATTAAATTTTACGATATTAAATTTTACGATATTATATATTACGATATTAAATTTTACGATATTAAACTTTACGATATAAAATTTTACGATATAAAATTTTTAATATTAGTTTTATTTGGAACGAATGGAGTCACTGAAATTGTTTGTGTACTTTTAACACCAAAACAAATTTTACGAGATTTTAAGATAATCTTATGTTCTTATAAGCATTTTGTATGCCATATTTTATGTAATAACTGTTTCTAAATTATAATAGTTGAATTATTGAGGAAGTATGCAACTCTTTAAGAAGTTTACTTAATGGTAATCAGTAATATTTAGTGTATTTAAATTAAGAGAAAATTACTTGTGCTCTTCACCAATAGCTGCTGTAAAGACTTGGAATTAAACAAATATTTACTTGCTTTTGCGAAATGAAAAAAGAAATATGCACATAAATAAAAGGACAACAGAGTTGATTTTGTATATTTTTACAAGCTGTTGCTCTGTCTGGTTGTCTGTTTGTCATTTTCTTCATAATCTTTTGTTTCTTTATTTTTAAATTTCATTTTATCTTACACAGACATTTTATCACTTAAACATAGTAACGATATAAAGGCAACAATAGATGTAAGAAAAATAAACATTAAAATACATAAACGTACATGTTGTGTTGTCCATTGTAAACGCAGCAAGCACTAGGGGAGTCCTTTAAAGTTAGAAAATTTTCACAAAGACTTTTGTTAGAGCCATTTTATACAGGAGTAGGCAAACGATTTGCTTAGCGAGACTATAGATATTTAAGTTGAAATAATATCAGGGATAAAATTCCTGATAGTTTTAATGGGAAATTTCGCACATTTTTTAACCATTTTGGGAGACACCCTAAAACTATGCACTACATCATTGAGCTGTCATACATTGTACTCGTACGAGAAGGTGCATGTACGAGCATGTACTCACAGGAATAGCCCTGCATTTGTGTCCCAGAGTGTGAGTGCTGTTATTTATATTAAAATTGCAAACATACTATTATATTAATCCTTCTGCTTATAAAGTTATAAAACATTCTTTCCATTAATAAATTTCAAAAAAAATAAAAAAATCTATATAAATACTTGCACACTAGTTGTACATTTCTTATATCTATCATTCTCTCTAGTGCATGTTTAAATGCATGTGAGTCCATATAAACAAATTTGCATATTTCATTGCATGCAGCGAAATGTGATGAAATAAAAATTATGCATTTTAATGGAGAAATTCCTTTAACTCTTGAAGGCAAAACAAAAAAAAAAACAAGGCAACGACATTAAAACGCAACAGCAAACAAAATTTATTATTACTCGTATTAACAACTTTAAATATTTTAGTTCAAGTCGTAAAACTATAAAGAAGCGCGAACTAAAGAAGACAAAAATGTTGTAGCTGCAAATAATAAAGATGACGACGACGATGATGATGATGGCGCTGATGACGATGTTAGTGTTCGTATTCTGGAAGTGTGGCACACAAAGCAAGTGACTTAAATATCATCGCTGTAGCCAGACTGTTAAAGTGTGAAAATTTGATGTCACACAACATCAAGATGAGTTTTGGATTTCAGTTGAGTTGCAAGTTTCGTTTGGTGCTGGTTTAATTTCTTTTTTTCTTTTTTTTTTCTTGTTTACTGTTCTGTTTAATGTTCATTTTTTAAGCTTTTTTGATGCTGTCATATTCATTTCTCTATTTGTAAAGATGTTATAAGAAAGTTTATATGTTCATAAAATGAAATTGAATACTCTTTTTAGTTAGAAAGTATAAATGAATATATATAAATTATTTTTTTTCAACAAAAAGTAAGAGTGCGTGTTTTATTACCTGCCATTCGTATTATGTCACTTATTTTGCAAAGTTGCTATTTGAAAGATATATTTTATTACACTGCTTTAAGGTGGCGTTATTTAAATATCAATAAAAGGGGCAGAGTTAAAACGAAAACGTAGCCTATTAATTGCTAATGGGCCATAAAATGTGAAAGCAATTTATATGGATTAATTAGTGAATCACAAAAGGTAGTTTCTATTTTAGTTGTCTTCATTATGAAACTAAAGTTTTAGATAGAAGTCATGCAATCACGAAATTTTATAAACTATAACAGTGATAATTAAAGGCAAAAGAGGGAAATGGTGGGCACGCTAACATTTTTACTCACTATGGAATAGCTTTCAGTTCGCTTTGTTGTATATAAAGCAAATGGAAAAGTTGTTAGTGTGTTAAAAAATGCTTGCGCACAAAGAATTTAAAGCCCATAAGTCTTTTAAATATATTGATATTATTCAAAATGAGGTAGAACCAAAATAATTTAAACAGAAATTGCCGGTAACATATTTTTTGCTGTACTGTTTAAATTAAATAATTAAATTAATTTGTCCTATATAATTAAGATCCATAGGCGAGTGTTTGTAATGTGTTCGCATTCATAAAGACCGGTTAAATATTCCGGGGCACAAGAGCAAGCCAACCTCAATTTACACAGCAGAGCAGTACAGTTGTTTTCGTAAGCCGGTACACTTTCATCATCAGTACTCATGAATATTTTTTTTTTCGTTTTACTTATCCTCGTTTTTTGTTTGAAAAACAAGTGTATACATTTTAGTTATTGAAATAACCATTGAGTTGCAAAATACTAGATTCATTTTTGTAAGATTTTCAAAATTCCCAAAAATTTTTTTTTGAAAATCCCCATATAGGAATTTTATAAGTTTTCTATAATAATTTTCCTATATTTCGAAAAACTCTGAAAAACAGAGTTTTGGAACTATATTAGGCCTTAAATTGCATTATTGCAATTTTTTAACACGGATGTCTGTATGGCATGTGGCAATAAATAAAATAAATATTTAAGGTCTTATATTTTCCTGAATAGTTCCAAAACTGTTTTTGATGTGTAAACATCTATACGCTGGGGGGGGGGGGGGGGGGGGGGGTAAAAATATTTTTCACAATACAATCACAAATTTAGAGTAAGATGAAATCGGTGTGAGCTATATATGAGTGTATTAGTGTCATCATACCCTGCAGAAATCGCGACTACTCCTTACACGCGTGTAAAGAGTACTCCAAAAGGGACACGGACTAGTCCAAAAGTAATCCAAATATATGGGAAAAACATGCTCCATTTTACATTACAATGTCCTAGGAGAGGACCATGTAATCCAAAAAGACATTACGTCAGAGTAATCCAAAAACTAGTCCAAGTAACTACTCCGCACATTACTAACATAGGGTTAGTCTTGAAATTACTCCATGTCACTACTCCATGGATTAATCATGTGTTGCGAGTATTGCCAAATACCTTTTTTTTAGTCATCATGGTCCATGTTTGCATTACATCGGACCATGTTGTAACTACTCCTTTTTACTTAAAACGGATCATGTACTCCAATAATTTCTGCAGGGTACGGACAACAAGAAGTACAGTAAAACTTAACAGCTGCATAGAAATACACTCAACACCGTCTAGTGTGCAATAGACTTGTTTCCAAATAGCTCATTCGCCCAGTTTTGACAAGAACCTCTGATCAAACCCATTCAAATTACATAGGTTTGATTAAAGGTTCTTGTCAAAACTAAGCGAATGAGCTAGTTGGACACAAGTCTAGTGTGCAATAATAGTAGTCGTTCATTATGTTATCGTAGTTAAATAAAAACAAATAAATAAAATGAGTACAAAAGCATTTAATTTTAATAGCTTTTAAAAATATTTTTTTCAACTTTTAATAAAAAATTTACTAAAACAAGGTAAAATAAGGAAAACAAAAATAAACTAAACTTGCCAAACTAAAAGTCTTCTTCGCCTTTGAGATTGTCATTCATACGGACAACAAGAAGTACAGAGAAACCTAACAGCTGCGTATAAACACCATCTAGTGTGCAATAGTAGCTACTAAGTTTCATTAACATATATGTAATTGTATTAGCGCTGTACAGTTCGAAAGCTATTGCTGTAAAATAACTACGTGCATTACATTTCAGTCAACAGCTGATTAATAGCTTTTTCATTACTAGATGTTTACACATCTCCCCTGTGATCGGACTCAAACTGCTTTTTTTCTAAGTTTTTCGAAATATCGTAAAAATATTGCAAATATATTACAAAATCCCAATTTGGGGATTTTGAAAATTTTTTTGGGAAAAGGAAATCTTACATGTCTTGTAAGGAAATTTGCAGCTGGGAGAAATTTTTCAGCCAAAAACTAATTTAAATAAATAAATATTCTGTAACATGTTAAGCTCTTAATGTCTTTCCAGTGTGATACATTTTATATATAAAGATATTGTAGTACAATTTTAAGTACTTTCTGGTTTAGTGATATTAATGAAATAGATAAAAATTTAAAACTATTTTAACGCAGATTAGCACAACGTAGCTATCTTATGTATTCATACGCGATATTTATATTTGTGTTACATTTTTAAGTAGCTTATCGTATATTTTTGTGTAGATGTGCACAATATAAATATTTTTTTTCTAAACTTTATAAAAATATTATACATTTGATTATGAATTTTAGTTATAAAGCAGCAAGAATATATATTTACATCCTTTTTGTTTTGCGACTGCGATTGTTTTTTGATTGCGATTTTTTGTGCAATTGCCAACTCCGATATTTGACAGCGGCCATAAATGTTTATACCGATTATTAAAAATGGGACACTTTCTGAAAGAAAGCAAAGGGGCAATGAAGCAAAGCGAAGTTAGTCAATTCCAATTTAAAAAAAAAAAATTATAAAATTTTTCCGATGAAGCTCGTCTCCATATGAATGGCTGCGTCAATATACAAAATTCCTTCTGCTGGGGAAAAAAATTTAAATGAATTAATTGATAATTTTTTTTAGCAAATCTCCCATAAGGAAAAATAAAATTTTTAACTGCCTGTTTTTGTAAATAAAATGAAAATTTTCTTCCGGGTATTTTTATTGAGCTTTAGGCGGTAAAAATAATTTTAATTTTTTTTACAAATTTTATTATAAAAAAAATATTAAATTCATTTTAAGCTTTTAACTGAAGAAGATGCAAAAAGTAATTTCAAAAATTTTTATAAAAATTAAAAAATATTTCACATCTGTGCTTAATACAGTCGAATCCGCTTTAGCGCAACATGCTTTACTAAAAAAAATCGGATTACTGAAAGCGATACAAATCCTCGCACTGATTTTAAACGCAGCTAGTCTTATTCAATTCGCTTTAGTGAAACATCGCTTTACTGAAAATATCGTATTACTGAAAACCAAAAGCAAGCCCACAACTACGTTTTGAAGGAAACTTATTTCGCTTTAGTGAAAAAATAAACAATGGCAAATTTATTTATTAGAAATCGATTGCATAACTTAAGGCTGAAAAAATTGTCCAGGTTTTCTCCGTTAAAAAATTAAATGGCAAAACGTATTTGTCCTTTTCGCTCTTACGTACTTTATTGTATTTTTCTATTACATACATATATTGTCAAGGCAAGTGGCTAGACATTTTCGAGAAATTCGTGAAAATTTTCAACAACAAAATGAATAATTCTATGAATAATTTTTTTTTTTCAAATAAAATTTTTCTTTTAAATTGATGTAAATAATATATACAGGGGGCATATTACGGCACTCGATATCGTACGAAATTTGTATTTGAATTGTATGGAAATTACGCTCGATATCGAATGCGGTAATTTGGCCGCAGATTTGATACACAAAATAGTACGCTTAACTGTAACGAATTTCAGTAATCCGAACTACGTTTTAGAGAAAAAATCGGATAACTGAAAAAAATTGGGTTTTTGGTTATTTCCAGTAAAGCGGCGTCGACTGTTAATTATAAAGGAAGTTTTATAATTGTTATCACTATTCATCAAAAAAAGATCTACTAGACGACACTGCGAGCTGTATTTGAAGCAGATCATTTCCTTGTACAATTTTTAAGGACAATTAAAAATAAAAAATATTGCAAACAAAAATGAAATTGTAATGAAAAACAAAAGCTTTAAAATCCTTGTTCCTATTACGATGAAATCAATTAATTCTTTTTTTTTTGGTCCTAAACCAAAAGCCATTAATTATTTTTGTTTTGCTTTAATCTATTGCCAACCACATATAAAAAATATTTCAGATATTTGGCCTAAAAACTTTAAATTTGTATAAATATTAATTGCAGTTAATTAGTACCAACTTAACAAATACTTCTTATGCAAATATATGATATTATTATTTATTATTAGTGCTATAATTATTGTTATTGCTTTATCTACAATGTTGGTTTTACATTTTTTAAGCAACTGCTCTATAAATAAATATGGTAAATAATATGCATATTTATTTGTACATATAATTTGATTTGCCATTTAATTTTTCTTTGTTATGAACTCGTATCGGGTTATAATAATAAACATATTTAGACTTGTATCAAATGACACACAATTGTTTAAAATTTATTTAAAAAAATATATGTGTATATATTTATAACTAAATAACATGATTATATAAAAATAATACACAATTTGCAGAACAGTAGTATATTAAAGCGTAAAGTGTAAATGTAAAGCTAACAGCCTAAAATTATGCTAATGAAAATGTATATTTTAAGCAACTATAAATATGCTGTAGAGAAATTAATTAAAATGGCAAATTTATAAGAGAATAAAACTGATTTATTTATTTTAATTAATTTAAAAAAATTAATAAAAAAAAAACTTAAACCATTTAGGCGACAAAAAAATTGCTTAATATTCCTTAACGTGTCATTAGCTGGAGCTTAACCCACATTTTGTATGATTTACCATGATAAAAAATACATATTTGTTTACAAACATAAAAATGGCTAAAATTTATGCTTGAACAACAAACAACATTGAGACAGTCTCCTTTGCTAATGGAAAGCCTTTTGTGACTCATACAAACGTCCTTGAGCTTTCACAATATCCCTTCCTTTTATAATTCTTTTTTTACTCAAAGGAAATAATTTGCCATTTGATTTTTGTCAGATATCAAGTCAATTATTACGATTTCTTTCTATAGTTTTCACAAAAACATACAAAATTTTACGACCTGCTCGTGTAACATCAATATCGATTGTAGTTTATTGCCTAATTTCTTGTATGAACTTTAATAAACCTTGAAAAAGTTTGAATGAATATGATATTAAGGCCAGAGATGGGAAAGCTTACTAATATATTTAGCAGTCAGTGCAAATAAGAAAAGTTAATTCATAGAATTATTTATAAAATACTGAATTTTTTTTTTGCCTCCATTTATTGTAAAAGTACAGCCACAAATGCAATTAAAAACAAAATTATCTAGTTGTATTTGGTAACCTTTAAAGTAGTGCCCATTACTAGCAACGATCCATCTCTGATGAAAGCAATTGAATATATAATTTCCTTTATTAGTAAAAAAAAAAAAAAAAACAAAGAAGCATTTAACCTTCTCTCATTTGGTCGTAAAGAAGGAACTTCCTTTCAGCTGTTTGTATGAGTACGCGGTGTTGGGCTTTGCTTTCTTTTCTTCCTTTCCTTATAAATAAAGAAGAATTAAAGAATTCAAGTTAATGGTCTAGGAATAAAAACAATATGTTAATATAGTGTGTAAAAATATTAGAAACAACGAGAGAAAAACCAGAACAGAGAGAGGCAGAGAGAGAGAGAGAGAGTGAGAGATTTAAAAAGTACCCTTCTTTAGGCATTTAAATCGATAGTAAAGGATGTCCGTTATGAAATTCAGAAACATCTGCTAGTGACAAATTTTCACACACAATTTTTCTTTCAAAATTAAAGTTAAACTAATAGATTACTAAAAAAACCTCTAGCTACTTCCTGGTTCTTGGCTGTGCTTAGTTTGAATTCATTTAAGACATGCCTTTGCATGTCATATGAAAAGCCAAATGGCACCAGCCACCCTAGTCTGTTGGAAAAAAATGTATGCTTTACATTAAGTTTAAAATAAAATTAGAATTTGGCAAAAAAAAAAAATTTTTTTTTATAAAATTTATTTGTTTTTATAAAATTTATTTTTAAGATAACAATTTTTTATTCAGAGCAAACGGTACCAGGAGTAAACTATTAGGATCTGGTTTGTTTGTTGCCAAGGCCAAGGAATGTAAGTCCTGTTGTCAAAAATTTATTTTTAAAAATTGTATTAAGCAAAAAATTTTTTTCTTCAGACTCAAGTTCAAATCTGCAAATTATTTTAGTTGTTATTCTTAATAACCAGTACCACCCCGGGAAAGTGGAAAAAGTTGAACAAAGAAGTGAAGCTATCATCTGTTACTATGATGATTAAAAATATATTTGAAAATGAATTGAATTTAATACATATTTGTAAATTCGTGGATTTGAACTTGAGCCTGAATTGCAATTTTTAACTTAATAATTGATTGTATTATTAAGATAAGAATTTCCTATTCAGACTCAAGTAGAAATCTGAGATGTCGCACATGCCTTGAGATCAGTACGGATCCGTGCTACTAGTTTGATGATTATAAAAATATTATATATATTTATATATATATATATATATATATATATATATATATATATATATATATATATACATATATATATTTCAAAACTTAATAAAATACTCGTAGCTTGAATTTAATAAAAATTCTTGAGTATAAATAAAAAATTCGTATCTTAATAAAAAAATTAATAATTGCGAAAAATCAAAATTTATATTTTAAAATTTTTTTTTAATAAATTGATTCAATTATAAAATTTTTTTTTAATAAATTGATTCAATTAAAAATTTTTTTTAATAAATTGATTCAATTAAAAAAATTTTTTTTATAAATTGATTCAATTAAAATTTTTTTTTTATAAATTGATTCAATTAAAAATTTTTTTTTTAATAAATTGATTCAATTAAATTTTTTTTTAATATATTGATTCAATTAAAAATTTTTTTAATAAATTGATTCAATTAAAATTTTTTTAATATATTGATTTAATTAAAATTTTTTTTGATAAATTGATTCAATTAAATTTTTTTTTATAAATTGATTCAATTAAAATTTTTTTTAATAAATTGATTCAATTAAAAATTTTTTTTAATAACTTGATTCAATTAAAAATTTTTTTTAATAAATTGATTCAATTAAAACTTTTTTTTTGATAAATTGATTCAAATAAATTTTTTTTTTTAATAAATTGATTCAATTAAAATTTTTTTTTAATATATTGATTCAATTAAAAATTTTTTTTAATAAATTGATTCAATTAAAATTTTTTTTAATAAATTGATTCAATTAAAAATTTTTTTTAATAAGTTGATTCAATTAAAAAAATTGTTTGATAAATTGATTCAATTAAATTTTTTTTTTAATAAATTGATTCAATTAAAAATTTTTTTTAATAAATTGATTCAATTACATTTTTTTTTTAATAAATTGATTCAATTAAAATTTTTTTTTTGATAAATTGATTAAATTAAATTTTTTTTTATTAAATTGATTCAATTAAAAATTTTTTTTGATAAATTGATTCAATTAAAATTTTTTTAATATATTGATTTAATTAAAAATTTTTTTGATAAATTGATTCAATTAAAATTTTTTTTATAAATTGATTCAATTAAAATTTTTTTTTTATAAATTGATTCAATTAAAATTTTTTTTTTAATAAATTGATTCAATTAAAAAATTTTTTTAATTGAGTCAACAGTCAGAGGAGTTTTTCTACACAAAATTATAATATCACAGGAATCGTAAGTGACTTCAAAGTTTATACATGAACTCAAATCCAGGAGCCAAATTACGACATTCGATATCGATCGAAATTTGTATTTAAATTGTATGGAAATTTCGTTCGATATCGAGTGCGGTAATTTGGCCCCAGTAATTGCTGAACTACTTAAATTGATTTTAAAAATGTTGTTAAGAATCAACATAAATTTTAAACATACTTTTTTTATATTTCTTGCAAAATAACATCAATTTAAAAAAACAAGGACATGCCAGTATTTCCATGCATTTCTATATTTTAATTTTATCCTTATAACAAATCATGGCTTGAATCTATAGTATATTTATCCAACGTAGAGGACAAGAACAAAATAATTTAATGGCCAAAAGTTTCCTAGTAGTTTTTTAGTTTATTTTATATAATTTTTTTTTATCCTTTCAGTTCTTAACATTTTGACTGACGCCAATTTTATGAACTGATTTTACGATGCATTGGCGCCAAACAAAATAGTCAAAAGTTTTTTTTGTAAGCTCTACTCAAACTCTGGTCCTTTTCAACAACTAAATTTTGCGGTGCAATACAAACGCACAAAACATATAACACATACACTCGCACACATGCACTAGCACACACTGGCTTATAAATATGTTTATATCTAGTAGTATATAAATTAAAATTTTACCATCACACACACAAACACTCCTTTTGAGGTTTTGTTAAGGACAAGAGTCACCCATACATTTACAACCCGTTGTTTATTAGAGAAATAAGTTTTCATAACACAGCACAAGCAGTGAATCACTAAAAAAGAAATTTCTTAAGAAATCAAAACAACAACAACAAAAAACAGTAAAGTTCAATTAAGATTTGTTTTGGCCAGTGGCACGATGAGCAAGCAAATAGTCAAAAAATAAATAAAATTCTTATATTGAGAGGAACAAGGAGAAATCAGTTTGCTTCATGACGTTGATGAATTATTTATTGAGGGTTTAAATATTTCCTAACACACAAATATATTGTAGCCTCAAAAAAGCAAAAGCACAGTAGTTAATTTCTTTGTTTGAGTTCAATATTAATTTTGGAATATGGGAAAAAAAATTTAAATAAAAAATGTTAAAAAAACAAGTATAAACGTTATATGCGACCGAGTCGAATCTTAAATACCATCCAAATATTTAGTAAGTACAATTAAAATATTTAACTTGGTGGGACAGAGTTCCTTTAAGATATCTCTGTACCCAATTTTAAATCAATATTTTGACAGTCATTCTGGGAAGGACCGTGGGGGAGACGTTTCACCTCTGCAAGATCAGAGAATATCTCAGCTTCTTATAGGCTTAAGAAATAAAAATTGTTCAATATTTACACTGTTTTTCATATAATATCGCACGTCAACGCCCACTAAAGGGGGCGGGGTCCAAAAATATACTATATCTCGTTTTCAACAGACGAACGCATGGGTATTGCCAGATCGTCTTAGGACTTCATCTATGATCAACAATATACTTTATGGTATCCAATTCTCTTTGGAGGATATTTGGGTCTCTCTGGCAAGGGCCGAGGAGGAGACATTTCACCTTTGCCATAAGACTCTAAAAATAAATATTTGGGATAATTAAGTGTAAAATTTATTATGTGAGTGGAGATAAATATGCCGAGTTAAACATGTTTTGACGTAAGCAGTTACGAAACAACGTAGTGAAGCTAAATATGTTATGACGTAACGAAATGGCAAACAGTGAAGTTTTTTTTTATGAAAATCCATATATAATAAATTTGTTGAGCATTTTGTGAAAATGCTCAAAAATGCCATGAAAGGTCAATTTACAGGCCCTGAGAGTGTGTGATCTTGGTGGGATTTTGCCGCCCCAGTGGCCAAATGAGGAGTTGGCATGCATTGCCAGTATATAAAAAATGATGTATGGGATAGAACACACTCCCATAATCATTTTGTATATAAATATGGATTTTCATAAAAAAAAATTTCACTGATTGTCATTTCGTTACGTCATAACATATTTAACTTCATTTCGTAACTGCTTACGTCAAAACATATTTAACTCGGCATATTTATCTTCACACACATAACATTATATTAATTTTTTTAAAGGGTCATTTAGAAGGCAAAGGAGAGGAGAGGGTGGGGCAGAGGAGTACCAGGTGGCGTCTCAGCTTCGTCATTAAAATTTAAAAATGTTATTTTTAAGGAATTGTAGGCTTAAGTAAAACAATTTGTTAAATTTGTACAACTTGTTAAATTTTTGCAATATTTTTGCATATAATAACGCCCACTAAAGAGGGCGAGGTTCAAAAATTCATTTTTTTTTTGACTTTATGGCTGCAACTTCAACGCGTTTGACTTTTTTTAAAATAAAAATATATCTTTTGCCTAACAAAATTACAAAAAAAAATTATGTTGTTTTTTAGGGATTGGTTTAGTTCTTCTTAGGGGAACTTTTTCCCTCTTGCCCGATTCGGCCTATTTCCGAGTTTAACCTGTGGTATCCTTCAAGATATATTTATACCAAATTTCAAGAGTCTGGCTTGGCTCTTTTCGTTTGGATTGAATTGTGATTTCCACAGACGGACGGACGGACGGACGTGCTCAGATCGTCTTAGATTTCATCAAGAATATATATACTTTATGGGGTCTCAGATGAATATTTCGCTGCGTTATGAACGGAATGACAAAGTGAATATACCCTCCAATTCTTTTTTGGAGGGTATAAAAAATTCATTTGCCCAACCTTGGAATCACCTTTTTAATTTTATTTAATTTCTAATACCAATTTTATACTTCGTGTTGTATAAAACAGGTTTAATTTATAAAAAAGACAAAGAAAAAAAATTACTTTTAAGCAGTTACTTTTATATATCAAAAATAAGTTTCAATTTCCCAGCTCTGCTGAATAGCACTCTATTTGGGTGTATTTTCAATACATCAATTTTAGTCACTCCAGCTTTTCTGAGAGCTTCAGAAAAATAATTTCACATACAGCCACATGGTTATCTTTTATACGGCTTTCCTATTTATAAGGAACCAAAATACTTCATGGGTTCTTATATTAATATAGTGGAATTAACACACGGCATGACATACCTGGCATAACAATTTTGGTGTAGGGCATAAAAATACATATTAATTTATTTGCACTAGAATATATTTTAGTTTCTGCTTTATTTTAATCTCTATCTTTATGGTCGTGTGCTTAACAAATTATTTTTGTAAATTGCGATAAATTATTAAGCCAAGAGGACATGGAAACAGTTTCTTTGCAAATAAATTTCCTTCAAAATAGTTGCAAGTAATTTTTTTATTGCTGTTTGTTTTTGCAAAAAATTATCTTGTTACTTTGTGAAACAATTTTATGGCAGGCAAGATGGCTGCTTGAAAAATTTATAAAGAAAATCTGTAATGGAGTCATAAATTGTTTACAGCTCCTGTCGGTCTACCTCTTACAGTTCATTACCCATATCCTTTGTTTTATGATTTCATACTTTTATATCTGATTTACTTATGCCCACTATTATTTGCTGTTTGTTTTATTATTTTCTTGTCGCTAAATCGCTTAATTGTATTACTGACAGGAGCTTTAAAATAGTAAAATTTAAGGTAAAAGTATTTGATCAAGAAACGTTTGTTTAAAACACAAAAAAATCTTTCAATTACATTTTCCAATTACCCAACCAGCTGAATGCTCAGCAGAGCTGAATCACAGCCGATGCCTTGTAAATTTTGATTAAAATGCATTAGAAATTCCCAATGAATTAGTTAAGGCGATACATGATTATAGGCAAAGACAAATTTGTGAATATAAAAAAAGCACAATGTGCACATTGAGAAATGTGTAACGAAACGTTTAGTGCCGGCAGTAATTATTATTTATGCATGTTAAAATATTAGCTTTTATATGAATATGTGTGAGTTATTACAGCATCTGCAGTGCAGCCAACTGCTGCATGAGTTGTTAAGAAATTATGAATAACAAACAAACAGCCAATGATTTGGAAAATATTTCATACGTGCGCGTACTCGTATATTAACGTGCTACGCTTTTGTGTTTTACACTCTATGGACATGTTTTTGATATAAGAAAATATTATATTTTTCATAATTGTATTTCGTTTTATACTCTCCAAAAAAGAATTGAAGGGTATATTCAGTTTGTCAATCCGTATGTAACACAGCGAAATATCCATTTGAGACCCCATAAAGTATATGTATATTTGAACAGTGATGAAATCTTTTATTGAAGAAAAATTTTAAATTTTTAACCATTTTCGTCACTTTCATGTACTATAAAATATTGCACTTGTCCAACCCTGGATTCGAAATTTTGATCTTTTTTAATTTTTGATACCAATTTTGTCCTTCCTTAAATATAAAATAGTTTTAGTTAGCAAAAAAAAAACAACGTCAATTACCTTTTTGGTTACTTTTATGTATAAAAAAAATATTTCAATTTCCCACCCCTGGAAGGCAATTTTTAATTTAAAAAAAAATTTTTTTTGACCAATGCAAATCTTCTTGATGTATAAAGAGGATTTATTTAAGAAAAACTTAAAATTTTTAACAATTTTGGTTATTACATGTACTACAAAAGATTGCATGTACCAAAATAAAAAAAAAAAAAAACTTCAATTTTCCCAAACCTGGAAGCGAAATTTAAATGTTGTTGTTCTTTTTTCAGTGCAATGCTTCATGAGGAATAAAGTAGTTTTATTTAAGAAAGATTTTAAATTTTTAACCATTTTGGTCACTTTCATGTACTATAAAATATTGCACTTGTCCAACCCTGGATTCGAAATTTTGATCTTTATTTTAATTTTTGATACCAATTTTGTCCTTCCTTAAATATAAAATAGTTTTAGTTAGCAAAAAAAAAGCAACGTCAATTCTCTTTTTGGTTACTTTTATGTATAAAAAAATATTTCAATTTCCCACCCCTGGAAGTCAATTTTTATTTAAAAAAAAAATTTTTTTTTGACCAATGCAAATCTTCTTGATATATAAAGAGGATTTATTTAAGAAAAACTTAAAAATTTTAACAATTATGGTTTCTACATGTACTACAAAAGATTGCATGTACCAAAAAAAAAAACTTCCATTTTCCCAAACCTGGAAGCGAAATTTAAATTTTTTTGTTCTTTTTTCAGTGCAATGCTTCATGAGGAATAAATAGTTTTATTTAAAAAAGATTTTAAGTTTTTAACCATTTTGTCACTTTCATATAGATACTATAAAATATTGCACTTGTCCATCCCTGCATTCGAAATTTTATTTTTTATTTTTGATACCAATTTTGTTCTTCCTAAATTATAAAATAGTTTTAGTTAACAAAAAAAAAAAAAAAACACGACAGTTGCCTTTTTGGTTACTTTTATGTAGAAAAAAAATCCAATTTCCCACCCCTGGAAGCGAAATTTTAATTAAAAAAATTTTTTTTGATCAATGCAAATCTTCATGATGTATAACCAGGTTTTATTTAAAAAAAATTTAATATTTTCAACAATTTTAGTTATTGCATGTACTACAAAATACTGAATGTGTAAAAAAAATAATAATAAAAATTTTACATTCCCAACCCTGGAATTTTTTTTCTAGTTTTTAATAGACCATTGAGGCTTCCCAAACCATGAAATAGGCTTAATTTACAAACAACCAAAAAAGAAAAATTGGTTTTTGGTATTAGTTTTGCGTCGAGAAATTGGTGTAAGCTTCCTAGCTCTGGAACCGTATGTCGTATTCATCTGAACTTCAATACCACTTTATTTAAGTTCGTTTCCAATTCAACGGTCCAAGAACGAAGTCTCTAGCTTTTCTGGGGCTTGGGAAAACCGATTTCACGTGCTGACAGACGGACATCCCTCAATCGTCATCGCTATTTATAAAGATTCTGGATCCTTATATCTACTTTAGGGGGTTCCATATTGATATCGAAGAAATTACACACGGCATGACAAACCTATATATGCCCTTTCACCTTTTTGTGAAGGGTATAACAAAACGCGTTTGGGAGCATTTAAAAAATAAAATTAAATTTCCATTAGGAATGGAATGGAATAATTTCCATTTGTTTTCTAAATAAAAGTGTAACATTTTTTCAATTATTTCCAAAGAAAAGTGCACTTGGTCATATTTTCCAAACAAAAGTAAATTTTCGTAAGGAATAGGAGATGAATTTCTAATAAATTCACTATTTCCAAATGCTTTAACAGGGCAATTTTTAATTAAAAAGTGCAAAAAAATTTTGCATTCTTTGTCAGAAAAGAACACAGCATTAATTTATTTGTGGTTTACTTTACATATTGTGGCACATTTTCATGCTGCTAAAATATTTTACTGCTGTTCACTAGGTGCTATTTTCAGCGGCCTTAGAACCAGAGTCACTCACACAAATACAGAATAAGCACCAGCCTATTGAAAATATATACCATGAGGTATATCTGCCTTTTACATGAAATTCTAATAGCAGCCAGCATTCTTTTCTTATTGAGTGTGTCTTGTGAAGTATGCATTTTCCTATTCAAATCTTTATGGTTGCGGTGGCCTACCAGGCCGCATAAACACATAAATGGTGGAATGTTTGATTCGATTCGCTAGTACTTCATGCATTATAAATACATTGAAAGACAAAGACAAACATTCACAAACACACACACATACTGCAATCTACAATAATAGTTGGCTACTGCAGGAAAAAAAAACAAAACTTAATAATAAAATAATAACGAAGAAAGAAAATATGCCTTCAAGCCGCTGTTATAAGATTGAACAACTGAAAGTGAAATTAAAGGAAAAGCAAGAAAGAAGCCATCAAGTAAAAGAAAAAAAAATCAATAAAGAATAAAGCAAAAATGTAAACAACTTGAGCACAAAAGCTGATGAATTTTTAAGATTATGATGGTGAAGAAGATGATGATGATGATGATGGTGTTTTGACGTTCGTACGTTCATCATTATTTCACTCAAAAACAAACTTCATTATGGCTTTTTAATAAAGTTGCGTGGTGAAGCGTGGTGCAAAAAAAGAAAAAAAATTATTATGGTACAAGACAAGAGTGCATGTTTAGAAAATTATAACAGACGGACGTCGTCGTTTCGTAGGTATTGTGCTGCTAAATCATTCAAGCATTATTTTTTTCGCATTTTATAATATTTCATCGTTTAATTGTTTAGTCTTTGGTTATAAATATATTTTTCAAGATAGACAGCTGGACAGTCAGTCAGTCACTCATCACTCCTGAAGTGCAGTTAGCCACAGCGAAATCATGTAATCATACAGAAATTTTTTGTGCACAGTGGGGCGCTATAGCACCACTAATCACACTTCTTTTGAATAAAATTTACACATTGTCACATTCTAAGGGAAAATATTCCAATTAAAATATATTTAAATTTCACATTCAATTGAGATCTCTTGAATAAGATTTTTCAAATTAAATTTATTAATATTTCATATATAATTTAGGTCTCTAGGTCCAGCTTCGCAACAGTAAATTGATAAAGACATGAAATTAATATTCCCAGTAGCAAAGGAAAATCATTAACAATTTAATTTTCAATTTAGATATCAAAGCAGAATAGTGCTGTTTTCGAAGGCCGCTACACTGTCATCATCAGTACTCATATACCTATATGTATTTGTTTAACACTGGCTTAGCTAAAAGTAAAAAGAATTTTTATTTACTAGTAATATTAAAAAGAAATAGAACTCATGTCAACATACATTAAAACCTAGGATTTAGAAATTTCTGACGACACTAGGCCCAAGTCCCACCAAAAAGAATAGCCTTTCATTTTAATGTAGGCTGCTCAGTTACTCTAAAAATTGAGCGCATCATAAGTGATATTATTAAGGGCTGCAAGAAGGTAGGAAATTGACTTCTTTCTAATGAAAACTAGTCACCGTCAATCCATATCAAATTTGTTTAATGGCAAACCGGTTTCGGTAAAACGACAACTTTAATGTTGCAGTTCTCATTCATTTGTGTCTTTATTATTTAAAATTAAATAAAAACAAATTTTGTAAGCAAGTACGAGTGCTGTCTGTGGTCATAACCGAAAATCTTGTACGAGGTCTGTTCAACAATTTTTTTTTGAATTTTTTAGCCCCTTCATTTAGCGTTTTTTTTTTGCTTCCTTTAATATTCGTACACTCATATCAAGAATAGTGTCGTTTAGAGTTTCAGCTATTAACAGTGTTTAGCTAGTTCGTGAGAGTCGACACAGAAAATTTACCAAAAAAAATTGTAGCCTTGAATTTTATATAAAAAATAAAATTTAATGCTAGATTTTTTAAAACTATGAGAGCGACTCAGAGTCAGCAAAAAATTTTATAAATGGCACAATATTTTCCCACAAGTTCGTTGCTCCTTCTAGACGCCTAATTATAAAATAGAACTGAAAAAAAACAAGTAAAAACGGTATATTCGACCGGGTCGTATCTTAAATACCCTCCAAATATTTATTAAGTAAAATTAAAATTTTTAACTTGATGGGACAGAGTTCCTCTATATAATATCGTACTTCAACGCCCACTGAAGGGGGTGGGGTCCTTAAATAGACTACATCATATTTTCCACAGACGAACGTATGGGCATTGCTAGAACGTCTTAGACTTCATCACTGATCAAAAATATATATACTTAATGGGGTCTAATTCTTTCTGGAGAGCATTAAATCTGTATATTTTGGGGACTCTCTGGCCAGGGGCAGTGGGGAGACATTTCACCTTCGCCATAAGAGTCTAAAAATAAATATTTGGGATAATTAAATGTAAAATTTATTATGTGAGTGAAGATAAATATACCGAACTAAACATGTTTAGACGTAAGCAGTTACGAAAAAACGTAGTGAAGTTAAATATGTTATGACGTAACGAAATGGCTAACAGTGAAATTGTTTTATGAAAATCCATATTAAATAAATTTTTTGAGCATTTTGTGAAAATATTTACAGGCCATGAGAGGCCAATTTACAGGCTATGAGAGTGTGTGTGATCTGGGAGGAATTTTGCCCCTAGTGGCTGAATAAGGAGTTGGCATGCATTGCCAGTATATACAAAATGATGTATGTGATAGAAGACACTGCCATAATCATTTTGTATATAAATATGGATTTTCATGCAAAAAAAAATTTCACTGATTGCCACTTCGTTACGTCATAACATATTTAACTTCACTTCGTAGCTGCTTACGTCAAAATATATTTAACTCGGCATATTTATCTTCACTCATATAGATTTATTTATAGTTTTTTTTTTTGAAAGGGTCATTTAGGAGGCAAAAGAGAGGAGTGGCAGTGTAGTACCAGGTTACGTCTCAGCTTCGTCACTAAAGCTTAAAAATGTTATTTTTAAGGAATGTAGGCTTAAGTAAAACAATTTGTTAAATTTTTACACTATTTTTGCATATAACTTTCATTTTAATAATTTCCATTTTAATCTTTTAACACTTTTGAGTCTTCCTAAATGCCATATTTTATCTTTAAACTCTTACAACAATACAAGACCACAGTATAATCATAAAAATCCTCTTGCATATTTTTAATTTAATACAAACATTAAATCCAATCTTCTTTGGATTGAGTACAAAAATTGTTAAGTGCATTATTTTCTTTTATCAAAAAAAACACACACTGTAAAATATTTAAAGTATTTTCAATACAACTCCTCAATTATGGTAATTGTGTTGATTAGCGTAAAATTTTTGTTGCTATAATTTTCAATGTGTGTATCGGTAT
Source organism: Linnaemya tessellans (assembly GCA_951800035.1). Classification (NCBI taxonomy): domain Eukaryota; kingdom Metazoa; phylum Arthropoda; class Insecta; order Diptera; family Tachinidae; genus Linnaemya; species Linnaemya tessellans. Next base: position 11,062,365 of record OX637534.1, read on the forward strand.
GTGTGAAATTATTTCAATTTGCTGTTTTCTTGCACACATTGAAAATTATTAAGATGGAAGAAAAATATTACACATTATTCGATTATTTAGTCATCACTTAAAAAGGGATTGAGGAGGGGAGCGGGGAAGGGAAAAGTGTGCTACTTTTCAGATATCATATGACATACTCCGTTTAAAGTATGCGGATTATATAAGGGGGTAACATTTTAAGGAAATGTAATCCGCCTAATGAAATTTTTACACTAAAATTCAGAAATATTTGTTAACATCTTGTTCTTTTCTGGAAAATGTAAAAATTTTTTGCATTTTAATATACAAAATTATTTATTAGGCGATGTTTAATATAAAAATTATAATACAGTAAAAAAAATGATGTCATAACTTTCAAAAAATTCCCCTTTTCAAGATTGAAGTAAAATATTACATACTTTCATTTGATTATTTTGCTCATCACTTAAAAAGGGCAAGAGGTGAGGAGGAGGGGGAAGGGAAAAGAGTGCTACTATTCAAATATCATATAACATACTCCGTTTAAGGTATGTGTTACATTTTAAGGCAATAAATTGTCGAAACAGGGATAAATGCAATCCGCTTAATGAAATTTTTGCCCTAAAATTCAAAAATTTTTGTTAATGGCTTGTTCTTTTCTGGAAAATGTAAAATATTTTTGCATTTTAATGTAAAAAATTATTTATTAGACGATGTTTAATATAACAATTATAATACAGTAAAAACAATGATGTCATAACTTTTAAAAAATTTCCCCTTTTCAAGATTGAAGAAAAATATTACATACTGGCATTCGATTATTTACTCATCACTTAAAAGGGGGGTAGAGAAGGGGGAAAGGGAAAAAGTGCTACTTTTCAGGTATCAGTAACATTTTAAGGCAATAAATTGTTGAAACAGGCATAAATGCAATCCGCTTAATGAAATTTTTACACTAAAATTCAAATATATTTATTAATGGCTTGTTCTTTTCTGGAAAATGTAAAACATTTTTGCATTTTAATTAAAAAAATTATTTATTAGGCGATGTTTAATATAAAAATTATAATACAGTAAAAAAAAATGATGTCATAACTTTTGAAAAATTCCCCCTTTTTTTACCGAAAGCACTAAAAAAATTCAGCATTATTTTCTAGCAAAGACAAATGCGTAAATTTTTATAGCAGAATAAGAAAAACTATATTTTACATATGTTAAACAATAAAATTTTGTTTCGAAATTTGATGTTGACATATTTTTTTTTGGGCCTTCCTAATGTTTATGGGAAATAGTGAGTTTATAGTATCATACGAGTATTTGCTTGTTACTACTATTTTGCTAGTAGCGGAAGTGGTGCTGAATATTTTGCCCACTTTTGCCAAATGAGAAAAAAGACTACAATATCAGTTGTATTATTTAAAACATTAAAAGGGGAAAAGCTTTACAATAGGAAAAATTATATAAATAAATAAAAATTAAAAAGAAAAGCATTTAAAGTTAATAATAATGTTTTATTTAGTGGCACTGGTGTAAGTGTGGTAGAGTCAGTGAGTGTGAGCTTTAGTGTAAGTGTAACATAGTCAATATAATGAAGTTGTAGTTATATTTCCTGCTGCTGCTGCTGCATATGAGCGTGTGTGCTTTTGCATTTTACTATTTTACTGCTTGTTTATTTTCCAATTTTGTAATTAAAATTTTAATACTCTGAGTAATTTTCAGATTAATGGTAAAGATTATATAAATTATTATTTCAACAAATTATTACACGAATTTTGCAGAAAATTATTTTTTTTTGCACCATAATGCAAGTAATTAATCCTTGGTAGAATTAATTTTTTGTTTTTTTATTTATTTATTTTTTTTTTGTTAAAGTTATTCAATTTCGTAAACAAAGAAATTAATAGATTTTAAAGCAAAGTTGTATGATTGAAATGTGTTGCAATTTATTTAACTAGAAGTAATGCAAACAGAGAAATAATTAAAATTCATCATTAAACAGTTAATTTGTTATCAATTTCTAGTTGTTAAGGCGCATGGTAACAATGTCATGCTATAAATTTTTGATTTAAATTTTTAGCTTCATAAGAAAAATTTTTATATTAAGAGAAAAAATTATTAAAAGAAGAAAAATATATGTGAAAAAAATGACATGAGAAATTACGCGTTCTGCAGTCCTATTCCATAACTCGCCAACACTAAAACTCATTTGCTAAAAATCTAAAAGGTATCTTTAGGCTTTATCTTTTATAAGAAATTTGTGCATATTTTTGGGGGGTCTTATTTTGTAATTACTACCTCTTTGTTAGTAAACAAATAATTATTATCAAAAAGGTGCAGAAAAAATGGAACATGAAGAAAATATTCAAACAGTAACATGGGTATTAAAATAAAAGAATGTGTTAACATCAGGTTGATACAATTCTCGTATGCAATTTCTTAATAAAATTTGTTTAAATAAGACCGGCTTTCATATTCAACTAAGCCACCTAATAAGTGCTGACAAACACAATATACATGAGCGCTAATGATGAAAGTGTTGCGGCTTTCAAAAACAGCTGTTCTGCTCTGCTGTGTAAATTGAATAACTAAAAACTGATGTTGACTTTCCTTTGTGCCTTGGAATATTTATCATGTCTTTCTGAATTTAAAACAAACAAAAAATTCCGAACAATTAGCCTATAAATCTTAATTCAATTTAATATAATAATTGTTATCATTTTAAGCTAAAACTCCCAAAAATATGCAAAAGCGTCTCACAACTATTTACGCTTAAAAGAAATAGTAGAGTTTTAGCAATTGAAATTGGAATTTAGCGTGTTACAGGATATAATCACAAAACAAGCTCCCAAAAGTATGCAAAAGTTTCTTACAACTATTTAGCTTTAAAATATTTTTTCTTTTAGATTTTTATCGTTTGTACCACCACATTTTTTTGTAAGATTTCATTATTTTTGTGAGTCCTTCAGTTATAAAAAAGTGTACATTAGGCTTAAATCATATTTCATAAGACCGGGCTGGCGGTTTTGAAATCACTAAACGAATAACCGGGTTATTAGTCCAGGTTTCTTGAATAGCATGGATTTTTTATTGAACGTTAATTATCTTTTTTTTTTTAAATTATGGGGTCTTATTTACTTTTATTTTATTTAGTAGCTTCTCCTTAAAATTGTAAAATATTATTCATGCCAATTACTAAAAGTTAATAAATCATCGTTTATATAAAAATATTTTTTGTTGAACGTTACTCATAGGTTTTTTAAATTACAGGTTTTTATTCTTTTTTTTTTTTTTTTGAATTGTCAGTATTTATTGAAGCTACAGTTTCTTTCATTTATTGGTATTCACAAAAAGGAAGTGAGTAGTTAAAAAATAAATATGGCTTGTATGGAACGTTACTCATATATTTTTGAATTTTTTGGCTCTTGATGTTTTCTACAAGCTGAACTTTGATCAATTTAATGAAATCAAGAATATTTCTAGTAATACAAATTTGTATTGAATGTTACTCACAGATTTTCAAATTTACAGGTTTTTACTTTTTTTTGAGCATTTTTAGCCAGTAATGAAGCTTTAGTTAAGTTCACTTTGTTGTTATGCAGCGATACATAAAGAAAGTGAATAGGTAATGATTGAGTGTAATAAATTTTGTATTGAATGTTACTCATAGATATTTAAATTTTTTGGCTACTTGCTTTTCTTTATTTTATTTTTTTTAGAGCTTATCACGTTTTGTTGGTGCAATTTTAATAATTTATTGATATCCTGCTGTGCTTAACACAATTTGTATTGAACGTTATTCATTTGATTATTTAAGTAGTATTTTTTTAATAAAACTATTGTTGATTTAATTGCTGGGAATAAAAAGTACTTGAATTGATTAACAAAGAAAGTCTATTGGCTTTTCTTATGCATTGGTATTGAACGTTACTCATAATTTTTGTAATCTCTTGATGCTGTTTTTTGTAATTTTTATTTACTAGGTCTTACTGAAATTTAAGTCTCTTATTTTTTTTTTTTTTTGGATCTGGCGATGCTTATTAAAACAGCTTTTGGCTGGAATTTGTTTGAATCAACTGTATTTTCACTTATAGCTGGCACTGTACAAACCCTAAAGGAAAATAACGAGACTGCAAAATAATTTTTACGGCTGGGATTAAGTTTCTTCCTGGGGCAAATTTTAAATGCCGTTTGAAGTAAAAACATACAGGCCTGTTCTGTAAATCACGTCGGTTGGGAATCGCGTGATTTTAGAAAATTAAATAGGCCCGACAAACTCTTCTTAAGCCGTCTTCCAATTGCCGGCATTATTTTTTATATTTTGCATTAATGTCATACATTTCGATCAGAAGGATATAATTTATAACACAATACACATGAGCACTGATAATGAAAGCGTTGCGGCTTTCGAAAACAGCTGTTCTGCTTTGCTGTGAAAGTTGAATAACTAAAAACGGATGTTGATTTTCCTTTGTGCCTTGGAAAATTTATCATGCCTTTCTGAATTTAAAGCGAACAATTTCGAACAATTAGCCTATAAATCTTAATTCAATTTAATATATATATTTTTTTTTTAATTTTGTGCTATTCTTTTACAATTTTAAAATTTTGCTCATGTTTTTTTTTTATTACGATTTTACAATGCCCAAATGTTATTTGGTTGAAGGCATTACATTCCTATTTTATTTTATTAGAAAAATTTCTTCATCATTTAATAAAAAATTTGGTGCTCCTAAAAGTATGCAAAGTTTTGCATTATTAGCTCTAAAATATTCCCACGGTATTAAGTAAATAGTGTTCTGTCAGACAGTTAAGTTTCAAGTAGAAAAAACAAACTCATTCATCTATGAAGCGGTACTGATGATGCGAGTCTGGCGGTTTTCGAAAACAGCTGTTCTGCTTTGTCTTGGAATATTTATCATGCTTTTCTGAGCTCAAGGACACATTTTCGAAAAATACACCCAAAAATCTTAATTGAATTAAATATAACATCAAATAGCATTGAAATTGTTTTTGTTTTATATATAATTTTGCGACAGGACGACATCTAGTGTCATCATGGGCCAAGTTATTTTAGATGCCAAGACAATTTTAAAATTTTTAAAAATTCATTTATGCTACTGACAATTTTTTGTCCTTTCAGTGATGTGCTGAGGCATATGAAATTTACAATTTTGTTACTAGATTTTTAATGGTCGTTTACAGAACTACAAACACGGATTTAAAAGAAATGATATATAATAATTTGTAATTTTTAATTTGTTTTTTTTAGAATTAAGATTTATAGGCTAATTGTTCGAAATTTGTTTTTAAATCTCAGCAAGACATGATAAATATTCCAAGGCACAAAGGAAAGTCAACATCAGTTTTTAGTTATTCAACTTACACAGCAGAGCAGAACAGCTGTTTTCGAAAGCCGCAACGGTTTTAGTGCTCATGTAATTTTTTTTTTAATTTTTCATAAAAAATTTTGTTAAAATTGGTGGCATATAAATATATATATTTTTTTACAAATATGATTCCTAACATTTTATGGATAAAACCTACCTGGCAAAATTACTATGACTTTTTTTGTTTTTACAGCAGTTGCAGCAGCAAAAGTCGTTGTGCGGAAAGTCCTTTTGGAGAGTCTGTGTGCTTTTTAATTGTTATGCTTTTTTTCTTATCAAACACTAAATTACACACCAATTTGAATGGCTTTCTTTAGCTTTAAACTGGTATATTTGACTATTTTAGCTCACTAACAGTTTTTCAGTGATTTTTATGAATTTCTTTTTTTTTTTTAAATCTCGCTTAAAATTGTTAAATTTATTTGGAGATTTTTGTTTCTATGTCAGGGCTTTGTTTTTAAGATTTTAGGATTTTGAAAATTTTTTTATATAAATTTTTTTGCAGAAAAAAAATTTTGGCTTTTTCTGGCAATTTTTGGAAATATTTAAAAAAAAAGTTTTTTTTGTTTGAATTAATTTTTTTTTTATGTCAATGTAATTAGTTTTGTGTGTATATGCGCTTAAATTTTGTTGTCATAAATTTAGCATGTAGGAAAAAAATTCATTTAAGATTTTGCAAAATTTTATAAATTTTTCTTTCCAGATATTTTCACTTTCGTTGTTAGAACTTTCGGCCAACTTTCTTTGGTTTTCCTAGCACTTGTTTTCCTTTAGCCTATTACAAAAGCTGTATTTTATTTAATTTTTTTTTTTATTTTTTTTATTATTTTTTCTGCCTACAAAAATGATTAATTGTATGCAAGTAAACTTTATTAAAATATTATATTTTATTTGCTTTTTCTTTCAATTATGCCAAATAATTTGTTGTTGTTGAATTTTACAGCGTTTGTTAATAGTTGTAAATGAAAAAACTTCTAGCAGCGGGAAAAATTTTGATTTTAAAATAGCGTAAAAGCGCGACCGTTCATATAGATTGTCGCTTTTAGACTAATGTTTGTAACCAACTACTGAATGATGGCCGAAAAAAAGCAAAAAATTTATATATGTGAAAAGCACAGAAAAGTAGCAACAACGGGGCGAAAAAAAAAAGATTGTTTGAATAATAAAGAAGCATGATGGCAAAAGAAAATGTTGCAGAAAATAGCAGAACATAGAATGAAAATGCAAGCCCAATAAGCAGCAACAAAGGCAAAGAAAAGCAGTAACAAAAAAAAAGCACCGAACAAGATTCATAGAATGCTCCTTGATAAACGAAATTGCAATAGAATAGTTGTAGTAGTTGTAAAACGAGCACTAGCAAAATAAGCAGAGGAATGGTTAAAGCCATATTGTATTGCAGTCTGCAAAAAAATGGAACATTCCGCAACAGCCAGAGGGCAAAGAGTGGCCAGATAATAAGATAACGAACAAAGCCAGTGCAGCCATAAAATCACCGGCCTCTTTTTTTTATAAGGCCGTAATGGCACATGAATTAATTATTTAATTTTATAGTTGCAATATAAAACAATAATTTTTTTTTTTTGTTAATTTATTTCCCCATAACACTTTTTTCTATCTAACATACGGCCAGAATTGTGTTTGAGCTGCACCAAATCAAAATACTTTATCTGTTCATGTTCCTAGTGCTCTTTACTCAAAACAAAAAACAAAAACAAAAAGAAAAAAAAAGCTGCACTGAGTGCATGTTCTTTTGTTGCTATTGCCTGCACAGATTCACTGACACCTCAAACAGCCATTTAACAGTTTTAACAGCAACTGCACTCTTTCTGCAAATGCAGTGATTGCACTCCTGCTTTAGCAGCCGCCTTAAGCTCTTAATATTCATATAACAAGACATGAAAAAACCTGTTTTGTCATGTCTTGTATTTAAGAGCGAACGTTTACATATTTTGCAGCTTAGAAACGAGTAACTTTGGCATTTTTGTTATTTACCTGGCAAAGAGTGCAATGAGACGGCCGACCACAAATACTTTTAATTTTTATGGCGAAAACAGGAAATTATTGTTAAATGCGGAAGGAAGTTTGAAGTTGAAAAACAAAAAGCGGCACAAAACAAGAGCATAAAGTTTGATTTGGCTTTTGTTGCAATTGTGATTTCATTTATACAAGAAAACATTGAGTGTAATTGATATAAAAATTATCATTTATAATACGGAGGGCTTTTATTGGTTGTAGGCACTTGTTGTTGTTTGTTAAAATCATTTGATCATTAGGCCAATAATATGGAGGGAAATTTTAATATTAAAGGATAACCATGCATGGTGTTTTTGAAAAGAAAATTTCCAACAAAATCTTTCAAAATAAAAATATATTGAAAATATATTTGGAATTACATTGAAGTCTGCATGATGATTTGAGGTAAATGGCCATGAAATGCCAGCATAGGGAATCACTTAAGCCAAAGAGATAAAAGGACATTTCTATCATTCCGTGTGAAATTTCCAGAATATTAGGGTACAATATTCCGGCTCCTTATGACTAGGGAATTCCCATGAGTCATATCTGGCTGTCCGTCTGAGCTGCTGTCTGTAGATCAAATTGGCTTGCGAAGCTAACAAAAAAAATTTAGATGTATAGGAAATACTCCCAAATAGATTGATATTGAAATATCAGCAAAAACATAAACTTCCAGATCTGGAAAATTTTAACTTAATTTTCTCACATAAAAATTAATGGCTAAAGATAATTTTTTTTTTTTGTTACTTAAAACTATTTTATACTTAAAAATATAAATAAAAACAATTTTTTTTTAATATTTTAAAAAACATTTTTTAAAAAACATTTTTTGAAAAACATGTTTAAGAAACATTTTTTAAAAACATTTTTTTAAAAATTGTTTTAAAAATATTTTTAATAAAAAATTTTAATATAAAAATATTTTGTTACAAAAAAAATTTTTAATTTTTAAAAAAAGTTTTAATTTAAAAGAAAACTTCAAAAACATTTTAAATAAAAAAAAATTTTATTAAAAAATTTTTAAAAAGGTTTTAATGATAAAAAAAGTTTTATTAAAAATCAAACAAAATAAAAAAGAAACGACTCCAAAGCTGGATAATTTAAATATATATATTTTATATAAAAGTAATCAATTTTATGTTTCGAACTCTTTAATTTTATTTTTAACCTACAAATTTGTAAACATTTTTTTTACATTTTTTAAAACACATCTTTTTTTATAAATTTTTTAAAAAATTTTTTTTGTAATAAAAAAATTTTAATATAAAAAATTATATTACAAAAAAAAATTTTTATTTTTAAAAAAGTTTTAATGGAAAAGATAACTTCAAAAACATTTTAAATTAAAAAAAAATTTAAGTAAAAACATTTTTAAAATTTTTTTAAAAACATATTTAAAAAAAATTTTTTTAAAAGAACTTTAAATAAAAAATATTTTAATATAAAAAAATGTTGTTAAAAAAATTTAATCTAAAAAAATATGTTGTTAAAAAAAATTTTTTTAATATTAAAAAAAAAGTTTTAATTTAAAAGAAAACTTCAAAAACATTTTAAATTAAAAAAGAAATTTAAATGCAATAATGATTTTAAAAACATTTTTAATTTAAAAACAGAATATTTTAATTAAAAAAACTTAAATTTAAACACAAAATACATATTTTTAATTTAAAAAATGTTGTTTTTTTATTTATTTAAGTTTTCTTTAAGAATTAAAAAAAAATATTAAAAAAAATTAGCTTTTAAAAAAAAATTAGCTTTTAAATTAAAAAAAAATGGTTATTAAAAACAATTTAAAAAAATTGAGCTTTTAAAAAAATTAGCTTTTAAATTAAAAAAATAGTTATTAAAAACAATTAAATTAAAAAATAAAACTTTTTAAATATAAAACAAATTATATTAAAAAAAAAATTTTGTAGTTTCCTTAAAAATATTTAAACATGTTTTTTTTATTTAATTAAACCAAAAACAACATCATATTTATGCCGTAGCTAAAGTATTCACAAGATTTTGCTTCCGGAAACGTTATCCTGTCGCCAAGATTGAAGAGATCCATTAAAGGACGTCTGTTTGCTACAGTTGAGCCGATAAAAACCGAATAGCTGAGATAGAACAAAGACATGCCCAACCGTGTGGTATACAAGTTTGGGCATGTCTTTGTTATACTTAGAGGATTAGGAAAATCACTGCTACAACTGTGTTATATCAGAGGGCCGGGGGCAGGTGGTATACTTTGAGGTTGCCAAAATAGAAATCGGTGAATAATTAAATATATTTCTCAAAAATGGAAATTCATCTTAATTTTTTTTTAAACAGATTTCGTATGCTTCACTCTGTCAAATGTTTATTAATTATTGCATTATGGCACAAGCATTGAGCTTCAAATCGATACAAATTTTCAAGGACAAACAACAAACAGCATAATTAATTAATCTTAACTGAAAGTTGCACTTGAAAGTGGCTGTTATTATTTCTTGAAAGCAAACTATTAAGCGGCCTAACTGGCGAAATTCTGTTGTTATTACAAATGGTCTCTAAAGTTTAGTTGCATAACACACACACACAGAAACAAGCACACATGATTTGGGCAAATGACTGAATGAAGCCATTTAATTCATTAGGAGAAGGAATAATTCGTATTAAGCGGCAGTTTGAGTGTGTGCCAGCTGGACAGAAAGAAATAAGTTGCTTTGCCATAAATTAACAATTAATGGCCAATAATTAAAAATAAAAAATATATTGAAATTCAATCTGCTAATCTTTTGCAGAAAATTCAATTATTAGTCCATTGAAATCCATTTCTTTTCCCCAATTAAAATTTTACTTTTGCCACCGATAAGACTTTAAAATAATTATTTGCAACAAATTAAACCCTAGTATTTAATACCAAACTTTTAATTGCCATATGTTTCAAATTAAATTTTCTATATAAATTTTCTTCTCTTCTTCTTTGCTTCCTATTACATCAAAACATGTTATTGAATATATTCTCTTAACTGTTAATATCTTTTCCACTCTCTTATATTTTTTATATTCACCACAGTCTAAAGAGAGTTTTCTGCAATAGTTTATAGCAAGTGTTTCAGGTTTTGCTGCACCAGAAAGAGTGCTAGTTGCTATAAAATCGTTGTTTTACATGTAAAATATTGGGTTTTTTTACTTCTTGGAATAATTACATGATTTTTCTTGCACGTGCAAGCAAAATTTTTGAAATTAATGTGTCTAAAACTACAAAAAAATATTGTAAATTTTACTTTGTCATATTTCTGTGTTTTATATTTGTAAATGAGATATACATAAACATACGAGGTCTGTTCGAAAAATAAGGTGAATTTTCATATTAAATTGAATTAAGATTTATAGGCTAATTGTTCAAAATATTTTTTGTTTTCTGAAAGGCATGATAAATCTTCCAAGGCACAAAGCAAAGTCAACATTAGTTTTTAGTTATTCAACTTACACAGCAGAGCAGACCAGCTGTTTTCGAAGGCCGCAACACTTTCATCATCAGTGCTCATGTGTATTGTCTTTGGCACCACTTATTAGGTGGCTTAGTTGAATATGACAGCACTTCTTATTTAAACAAATTTTATTAGGAAATTGCATACGAGAATTGTATCAACCTGATGTTAACACATTCTTTTGTTTTAATACCCGTGTTGCCGTTTGATTATTTTCTTCATGTCCCTACCCTCCTAATATTTAGTAAATAATTTTCATATAATATGTAACTTCAGCGCCTACTAAAGGGGGCGGGGTCCAAAATAATAGATTATATCGTGTTTTCCACAGACGGACGTATGGACACTGCTAGATCGTCTTGGACTTCATCACTAATCAAGAATATATATACTTTATCAGGTCCAACTCTTTTTGGTGGGTATTAAAACTGTATTTTGTCGTGGTCGCTGCGGCAAGGGGCGGGAGGGGGGAGAGACATTTCACCTCTGCCATAAAACTCCAAAAATAAATTTTTGGTATAATTAAGTGTAAAAAAAATTTTTTTTTTGATGGGGTCATTTGAAGGCAAAAAGGAAGGAGGAGGTAGGGCAGAGTAGTACCAGGCTACGTCTCAGCTTCGTCATTAAAGCTTAAAAATGTTAGTTTTAAGGAATTGTGGGCTTAAGTAAAACAATTTGTTAAATTTTTGCACTATTTTTGCATATAATAACGCCCACTAAAGGAGGCGGGGTCCACTAAATCATTTTCTTTTATTTTATGGCTCCAAGTTTAACGCGTTGGACCTTCTTTGACATAAAAATATAGCATTTGCTTAACAAAATTACAAAAAAATAGCACCACTTGCAAAAGTGGAAAAATTTAACAAAGAACGCTGACGAGATGGCGTAGCGGCCTCGAAATCAGTACTGATCCGTTCTGCTGGTTTGATGATTATTGAAAATTTTCTTAATATTCCAATTTTAATATAAAAAATAATAAATAGAATTTGAACAAATTCATTTATTAATAAAATAATAAAAAATCATTTGCAGTCATGCAGATTCGAACTTAAGCCCTTTGAAAACATTAACAATTTACATAAGAAAGTTCGACTAATAAAAATTCATACATAATTTAAAAAAAAAAAAAACTTTAAAAATTATGTTTTCCTTTAGAGGTCGGTTTGGTTCTTCTTAGGGGAACTCTTTTCCCTCTTGCCTGATTTACCCCATTTCCGAACTTCACTTGTGCTATTTTTCAGAATATATTTATAGCAAATTTCAAGAGTCTGGCTCTTTTCGTTTGGACTGAATCGTGATTTCCACAGATGGACGGACGGGCGGACATGCTCAGATAGTCTTAGATTCCATCACCGATCAAGAATATATATACGTTATGGGGTCTCAGATGGATATTTCGCTGCGTTACACACGGAATGTGAAAATGAATATATCCTCCAATTCTTTTTTGAAGGGGATATAAAAAAAATGGAAGTTATATCTTGAGTTTTACTTATTCTACAGAAAATAAAGAGTTATTGATGTATTAACATCTATACGCGCGCCTCTAGGGCAGTAAACTATCAGTTTCAATACATACGCAAGTTTAAGGTGTAAGATGTAAGAGTAAAACATCGTTTGTTTGTTCGTTGCTTGGCAGTCGGTATTGAAAGTGATTATTGGGCGATTTTCATATATTTTCATAGCCGATTTTATTAATTTTTGGATTAAGACGCTAGTGCGGGTTTCGACGAGGAGTTTAGGCCAAAAATTAAGGCGATCCGATATCGGCGAGCGGAGATTTAAGTGTTTTAATTCGGAGTATTAATTTGGAGTAATATTAAAAAAGTGTTTTATGTTGATCTTCGGTTTTGTCTTATGCATAGCAAAGAGAATAGTGACGTGGTTATACGTACATATATAAAAATGAGATAGCAAGACAGCAACGTATGTAGCTTATGTACAAACATAACAATGTATGTATGTACATTTGTCTGTTGCTTTGCATTCTCTTTGTTTTTTGTGGGTTTAATATAAAATAAATAAACAAAAAGGTGTTAACACATCGCCCGTGAGTTCGAACACTCATTGATTTTTTTCTTTTACGTTTATTTACTCTTCCCCAAATAAAAGTTATTTGTGATTTTTTTTTTATTCAGAGATGAATAAAAGTGGGAGCACATAACGTTTGTGTGTGTGAAACCTGAGTAATACTTTTCCCCGGTCTGCACTGCAACAAGATGTAGAATATCATCAAGTTACCTATCCTTAACCCTGGGAGCAGGCCTCTCAAGGCCTTTTCATTAGCATATGTGAATCATTAAATTTTATAGCTTAAAAATTTCCGGCCAATGTCATGAATAATCAAACCAGTATCTAATGCATTAAACATATTCACAATAGCAGGCTACCCGATTACAGAAATAGAATACATGTGAGGATATTGGAAAATTAGCACGGACAACAACCCACCGTGCAGCGGTGAAAATAGTCATTCCCATATAAACACATGTATGCCATTTATGCAATTATGTACTCGGTAGCCTGCTGAAGAAAATGCGTAATATTTCACTGCTACCTTAATCGTACAAATACAACAATGCAAAAGACTTTGCGATATTGAGTTGCTGCTAGGCAACATCATCTCTACAGGACAAACTGCGGCAATCAATACAGAACGAAATTTTTGTTTAAATTGTATTGAAATTTGCAAGGATATCCCCAAGTTTAGATATTCTTTCGAAATACTGCATATAAATAAGGACTAGCCTGCTAAAGAAAGTGTTAAGAAAGAGGGAAAAGCCTGTTGCATTGTGTAGGGTGTTCGATGTCATAATCAAGAATTGATCCCTTGATTTGTGGTTCAAGGCGCTGCTGGCCTCTTACTGCTATTAATTGGCTGGTAAAGCAAACTACTACTCAACAATATGCAAATAAGTCACACTGGGACAAACAGACCAAAAAAAAAAATAAATTTAACTTTAGTGATAAACAGTTGCCCTTTCCAACACACGCACGCACACACATACACACACCCATTAAACAAATACTTGTAATTAATTATTCATTAAAATTAATTATCTGCTGTGGAATGCTGTTGCTGTTTTTAACTACCAAAAATTCTATTGCAAAGAATTCGCCTCCAGTAGCATAAAATACAAAAAACAATAACAACAAAAACACAGTAAAGGAAAATAAGAAAAATGCCAACATTTAGTTGACAATTTAAAATAAATTTTCCTAATATCACATTCTTTGTTCAGCAACAAATGTCTAATATTTTATAACTATTCGTAATTCCTTGGACATGAAAGAAGAAAAGCCAAAAAAGTAAAAATAAAAATAAAAAATAGAAGCAACGAAGTTACAGACAAACCTCCAGCTCTCTAGATGTTGCAGCCAGTTAACCCACTAAGCAGCCGCTCATGCTGCTGGTATGGCCACAAATTTTAACCAAAAAATATAAATAAATACATTAAAACAAAAAAAAAAAAAAAAAACATAAAAAAAAGAAACAAAACCGACCGACATCAAGATAATGTTGGCGATGATGATGATGATGATGCTGCTGCTGCTGCTGCTGCTGCTCATGATGACGAAGAACAAGAAGAAGTTTTTGAAAGACTTATCTATACTAAATCATGGACAAAGTAACATTAATGGGTTTTTATAACACCAAACAATTTTTTAAGCGACCAGGATGAAAAAACAACACACACACACACACACACAATTCTACACTTAAACTTTTACAGACACAACAACTGTTTTAAATTTTGCAGCCTTTCGTTTTATGTATTTCAGATTCCAGTCGAATTGTACAATTCAAAGCAATAAAACAACAACAACGCAAAGGGAGAGGAGAGAGACAGACAGCAGCTTCAGTTGGTTTAAAAGAAGTTGAATTGAGTTGAGTTTGGAAATAGGAAGCACTTGTTGTATGGTTTGAATTTAAATTAGTTAATTATTGTTTTATTTACTTAGTTCACTTCTCCTTACTCGCTGTTCGCGGCAGCATGAGTGTGGCAAAGCAAATTCAATGATATTTTGTTTTAAGTAGTGTTGCAAGCCACACAGCCAAACAGCCAAACAGCCACTGTAGAGCAGTTGTGGTGTTGGTGGAAACATCAGCCAGAGCAACAGCAGTAACATCACGTTTATAGAAACCAACTGAAAAAACCAACATCCGCTTCCGTTTTCTTATGGCTCCAGGGGGTGTGGCGCGCGAATAAAAAATAAATAAAATATGAAAACGAGTGAAAATAAAAAAAAATATATATATAAAACACACACCAGCATTAAGAGTGGAAATTGTAGTTGGAGGGGGAACATAAAAACAATAAAACAAAACAGGAACAC
This sequence comes from Linnaemya tessellans, assembly GCA_951800035.1. Taxonomy (NCBI): domain Eukaryota; kingdom Metazoa; phylum Arthropoda; class Insecta; order Diptera; family Tachinidae; genus Linnaemya; species Linnaemya tessellans. The sequence continues at coordinate 11,077,552 of OX637534.1, forward strand.
AAGTGGCAGGATATTTTGGTTTAATTTTCAATAGCTTAAGCTCGCAGCTACAACGTTTATGTTGTACGATTATGTGGCAGCTTTTACAAGCATAAACTCTACACTTTTAAATCACAGTATTCGTACATCTTAATGTCTGATAGAAAAAGTTAAGGACCAGCAGCCTGTGATGCTCATGCAAGCGATAAAAATCCTTGTAATGCATTCAGCATGCCGCTAGCGACCTTGTAGCTGATGTTAAACTTTGATAGACAGTCTTCAGCTGATGTGTCTGTTAAGCTGATATTTGCTAGTACCGGGTGTTTTCTTAGCTGCATGCGAACTGGGAATTCTTTTTATTCTAATTTAATGCATAGTTTCCTGGTATTTATTTTTTAGCTATAACTTTTGCATTCGAATAAATTATGTTATTCGAATACATTAATTTGATCGAATACATTATATTATTCGAATAACAAATTTCATTAGAATAAATAATTTTATTCGAAATAAAATTATTTATTCGAATATATTAATTTGATCGAATACATTATATTATTCGAATAACAAATTTCATTAGAATAAATAATTTTATTCGAAATAAAATTATTTATTCGAATAAAACACTTTTATTCGAATATATTATATTACTCGAATACATAATTTCATACGAATAAATTATATTAATAGAACTTATAATTTTATTCGAATAAATTATATTCATCGATTAAACAATTTTATTCGTACATGTAATTTTATTTCAATATATAATTTTATTCGAAAAATAATATTATTCGAATAATATTTTTATTCAAATAAATAATTTAATTCTAATAACTAATTTTATTCGAATAAATAATTTTATTCGAATGAGTAATTTTATTCAAAAAAAAAAGTTTATTCGAATATATTACATGATTCGAATAAATAATTTTATTCGAATAAATAATTTAATACGAATAAGGAATCTTATACGAATAAATAATTTTATTCGAATAAATAAAATTAATCGAATAAATAATTTTATTCGAATAAATAAAATTATTCGAATAAAAGTTTTTATTCATATATATTATATAACTCCAATACATAATTTTATACGAATAAATAATTTTGTTCGTATAACTAATTTTATTTGAAAACATAATTTTATTCGAACAATAATGTTATACGAATAATAATGTTATTCGAATAATATTGTTATTCGAATAACAATTTTATTCAAATAAATAATTCAATTCTAATAAATAATTGTATTCGAATAAGTAATTTTATTCCAATAAATTATATTATTCGAATAAATTATATTTTTTGAATAAATAATTTTATTCGAGTAAATAGTTTTATTCGTATAAATAATCTTATTCGCACAAATAATTTTATTCGAATAAAATATTTTATTCGAAAATATCTATATCTAATCTTATTCGAAAAAATAATTTGATTCGAATAAATAATCTTATTCGAATAAATAATTCTATTCGAATAAATAAAATTAGTCGAATAAATAATTTTATTCGAATAAATAATATTATTCGAATAAAAGTTTTTATTCGAATATATTATATTACTCCAATACATAATTTTATACGAATAAATTATATTAATCGAATGAATAATTTTGTTCGTATAACTAATTTTATTTTAATACATAATTTTATTCGAGCAATAATGTTATACCAATAATAATGTTATTCGAATAATATTCTTATTCGAATAACAATTTTATTCAAATAAATAATTCCATTCTAATAAATAATTTTATTCGAATAAGTAATTTTATTCCAATATATTATATTATTCGAATAAATTATATTATTCGAATAAATAATTTTATTCGAGTAAATAATTTTATTCGTATAAATAATTTTATTCGCATAAATAACTTTATTCGCATAAATAATTTTATTCGATTATATAATCTTATTCGAATAAATAATTTGATTCGAATAAATATTCTTATTCGAATAAATAATTTTATTCGATTAAATAAAATTATTCGAATTAAGACTTTTATTCGTATATACTATATACGAATAAATTATGCTAATCGAATTTATAATTTTGTTCGAATACTTTATGTTAATCGAATTTATAATTTTATTCGAATAAATTATATTAATTGAATTTATAATTTTATTTGAATGAATGATATTAGTCGAATATATAATTTTGTTCGCATAACTCATTTTATTTGAATACATAATATTTTTATTCGAATAATAATTTTATTCAAATAAATGATTTAATTCTTATGTATAATTTTATTCGAATAAGTAATTTTAATCGAATAAAAACTTTTATCCGCATATATTATATTATTCGAATACATAATTTTAGTCGAATATATTATATTATTCGAATACATAATTTTAGTCGAATAATTTATATTATTCGAATAAATTTCATCGAGTAAAACATTTTATATGCATAATTAATTTTATTTTAATATATGTTTGTATAATTTTATGCGAATAAATTATGTTATTCGAGTTATTAATTTTATTCGAATAAATAATTTTATTCAAATAAATAATTTAACTCGAATAAATACTTTTATTCGAATAAGCCGTTTTATTCGGATATTCACCTGCCTACATAAATGTAAATATTTCATATGTTAGTAGACTATATATAACATGGAGTAATTTGTAAACAAATAATTTTTAATCGAATAATTTGTAAACGAATAATTTTTAATCGAACAATTTTTTTTAATCGAATAATATTTAATCGAATAATCCGTATATTATATATGTTGGGAAAAAAATTTTATGAAAATTTTTATAATCGAAAAATTTGTAATCGATTAAGTTGTAATCGAATAATTTTTATTATATATATTACATATGCTTTATTGAAAGTATAAATTATTATACTATACAAATTTTAATTGAATAATTTTTAATCTAATAGTTACTATTCGCATAAATAAGGTATGTTTTTTTAATTATTGTATTTTGATTTTCAAGTAGCCTTTTTTCTTTTCTATAAAAAATACAAAATTAGTTATACTTTGCAATTAAAATTTGCATTTTAATGCTTTGTGAAGTTAAAGAGTTACTTTAAACCCGTTTTATAGTGTTATTTTAATGCATATTTATTTTAAAAATTCTATGGGCAATTTTAAACAATAATAAAAATAAAATATTCTTTGTATAGGAATAAAAACCATTAAGTGTAAATAACCCTTCGTGTGCCCTTTTTCAAATTTATGTGTGGAGAATGTCTGGATTAAAGGCTTCATTTACTTATAACTCTTTTAGATTTTCAAACTCCTGTTGGCGTTTTGGTTAATCAAGTGACAATTGACACAACTGGCCTTAAGGTAATTGTGAGCGCCCTGGTAGTTTTTTATGTTTTTTTTTTTTTTTGGTTTTTTGTAGTGAGTGGTTTGTATTATCAGAAATGGGCTCATGTTATTTCAATATATGTAATCTCTTTGTTACATTTTAATATATTCCTGGGCAAATAAAAAAAGCTTTTTAGCAAAAGGGTTTCTTTTATTTGTTGCCTTATTTTATCAACAATTTTTCGTGCCTTAAACAATTCTATATTTCAAGGGTCAAACACAAGTTTGTTTAAAGAAAAAAAAAAAAAAGAAGTCTAACAACAACATTACTTTTTATCATTGTTGTAAATAGCAACAATGAGTCTTACTGCGGCGAAACTTTAGCTAAAAAGTAAATTAACGAAAAAAGAAAGAGCAGAAAAAAACAAACGTAACCGAGTTTAATGTTAACTGACATTTGTCACCCCTAGAGACTGTTAATTTGTAAACTTTTCTATTTTATTTGTAACCAAAAAATAAAGGAATAATATATTTCTCTTTTTATGAAAGAAAAAAAAACTATTTTGGCTTGGACTGTGTGGTTGACTCTTTAGGCCAGTCATCTAATAGCAGTTTTGCCTGTGTGTGTGTGTGTGCATGTAAATATATTTGCTTTTTTAATTTTTATTTTAAGAAAACGTGAGTATTTTGTTTGAAACTCTGCTGCCTTTCTTTCCAACTTTTTGTTTTTGTTTTTTTTTTCTTTTCACCAGTTAATATTAATGTTATGTGACACCTTTTTGGCTTTGATTAATTATATATAAGTTTATATTTGTAGAAAAGTTTTTTGGTGGTTAAGTGTAACTGGGCTGTTGGCCACGACTGATGTTGGCTGTTGCTTATGCTGTTCACACTTGGTTTCGTTTTTTTTTTTTTTTTTTGGTTCTTGCTTTTAATTTTATTCAACACATCATTTAAATTAGTCCTGGAATAAGATATTAACTACGTTGAAAAGATGTCAACACATGAAGTTGAGTCTGGTGTTGTGATAAAGATAAAATGTCTAAATTTGTCTAAATGATGTTAATTTGTCATGTCATAAAATAAATTATTATTTGGATTAATATTTACTTAGATATTAAAATTTAATTTCCAAAGACAGGAAATGTGGATGGATGTTTATTTAAAGTAGACAAGAAAAAGCAAATTTTGCTGGTGTGAAACAATATGTTATTTACACGAACAGGAGCAGGATGGGAAGCCAGACTGAAATTGGTTTTAATTATGATTCAGTGTGTAGCACACAGACTATTTCCCTTTCTTGCACAAATTAGTTGCAAGTCAGTTTTAAATAATGAAATTTATAATAGTTTAATTATTCTTTTATTTTTTTACAGTTATATTAAAAATTAAGTGCGTTTCATAAATGAATGAAGTTAATTGTATTTGCATGGAAATTTTCATTTAAGTTCTACTGCAATTTTGATCATTATTTCATTTTTGTAAATTATTTGATTTTGTAAATTATTTCTTATATTTGTAAAAAAAATTATATTTTAAGCAACAACAAAAAAATTTAGTTTTTGTTTTGGTTTGAATTTCTAAAATAAGTTATATATTAAATATGCCTAATACAAATTTTTCTTTCTAAAAAAATTTCATATTTTAATGTCACGTGCAACATGGAAAAATAAAATTTCTAAGTCGAAAGCCTATAGAGAAAGCTCATCCAATGAATTTTTGTACTCTCTGGGCTATTGTATAAATTTTGTCACGTGCGACATCTTAGAAAAGCAAAACTTATAAAAATGCATACATACTTTTAAATTATTAGAATTTTTAGTTATTATTATATTCTGATATTTTTAAGCTTAAGGTCTCTTTATTTTAATTTAATTTTTAGTTTCAATATTTCGTCACTCCTTTGTGTGACTTCTTCAGGAAATTAGTTATTTTATTATTTCATTTCCTGAAGAAGTCACGCAAAGGAGTGACAAAATATTGAAATTAAGAATTAAATTAAAATAAAGAGACCTTAAGCTTAAAAATATCAGAATATAATAATAATTAAAAAGAGGTCAAGAAACCAGAAGACTTGAAAATATTTTTTATGAATAAGGCAGTTAGTCTGTTAATTGATATTAAGAAATTTAATGGTTCTTTTCTAAAAATATTATTCTTTTTTTCCTGATCACATCGATCACATGGAAAGTTAGCCGTCCCTGGAGCCGCAGCAGCTGTGAAAGAGAAAGCCTGAGACATATTCAAATCTAAAAACTTAAGGCCTTATTTATAAAAAATATTTTTGATTTACAAACGGTTTATAAAAGAGATTTCCATAAAAAATTTGTTTGATAAACCTCCTATAAAAGAGAAATATTTTTTATGAATAAGACAGTTAGTTTTGGCAGATGCAGTTTTATTTTATGAATAAGATCAAAAGTAACACAATGAGCCCCGGGCTAAATTATATAAATAAATAAAAATATATATATTATGCCCTCTGCAGTTTATTATTAAAAAAATGGCAGAAAATAACAAACTACTCTAAGTGTAGCCGAGTCGCTCTGCTTTAGCTGTGATAATCAAGAACTAAAAGCAGCGTTGACGGCGTTAGTTGATTAAAAAACCTTTTTACTTATGTAGTTTATTTATAATTTTGTAAAAAAGAGTAACAGAAATGACTTGCATACAAAGATGAAAAAAATGTCACGTGCGACATCACAATGCTGCAATTAAATTTTTTAAAAATGAATAACTAATATTTGAATAAAACCAAAATCATTTGTTAGAGACATTTTAATATTAGTCAAAAAGTAACGATCAATACATAAAGTTGAGGAACAAAAAAATTAATCCAAAAATATATAAAATAAATATTTTATTATTTTTTTATGCACTTTTTATTTAATATTATTTTTTTATGCACTTCAGTGCACAATATTTTAAAATTATTAGCAATAAAATACTTTGCTGAAACCTGCATTTCAGTTTCATGGACCCGAAAAACTATTTCTGTCACATGCGAATGCCTAGATTTTATGAAATTATCTTGAAAATTAAAAAACCTATATATACCCTTTCACTTTTTTGTGAAGGGTATAAAAAAGAAAAAATTCTAAAGTTCAAACTTAGTGTCTTGTGCTTGTAGCTTTAAAAATAAGAATCCTTTTTATAGCGACTTTTGTTTTACAAAATATCTATATAACAGAGTCACATTCGACATCATGGAAATGCCTATATTTTCTATTTATTTTTTTAAATATCTGTTTCTTATTATAATACATTTATACTACAATGAACTAGTAAATTATTATTTGCCCAAGAATTTCATTCTGCTTAACAGCTCAAACACGCTCGGGCTCTTAAATCATTTCTCTACACCACCCCCCGGACCCCACCCACGCAACTACAAACAATTCAAGACATTTTACTTTATTAATTATGATGATGAGGAGAAACTTACAAATTCTGTTGGCATCTTTCATATTTAACCCAAATCATAAAGAAAGGCAAAACTTATACAATTTAATCCTAAAAAAAAAAGAATTAAGTTTATTTCCTTGCATTTTATTAAGACTTTTTCCCTCTTTCAAGCTGCTCCTCAAGCGTGTAGGTGTGTACAAGTGAGTGCGTGTCTGTATAACATCTCAAGTTGTTTTGTACACTCATTATTTTAAAATAAATCAAAAGAAGAAACTTTTGTTTAATTCACTTTCTCTAATTTGATTACAAACACACACACACACACACAGCAGCAGCAGGAATTACATAGTGAATAGAAACAAATACATTTAAGAAAGACAACTAGAGCAAAAACAGCAGCAAAATTGCTAAACAAATAAATTTATATTAATTTCATCATTGCTGTGTAGTTGCTGGTGTTCATTATGAAATTTTATTACATTTTGCCATAGTCCTGTGATATATTGTCTTGTCATTGCAACAAAAAGTATTTTGTAAAAACTCAACTTCTGTCATGGCATTTTTACAAAGTCAATATTATAATTCTGAGAAAGGTAAGTGTGGGGGGAAGGATAGGAAGAACAGGAAGATGTTAGAAATAAAGTGTAGAAGATTTTTGGCGCACTATTTACACGTTACACTTTGGTACAGGAGAAGCACAGAGCTCTGGTTCGTAAATGGGCTGAATCCGGCTAGAGGGAGAAAAGGTCGCCTAAGAAGAACTAAACCAACCGCTAAAAAACAATATCAGTTTTTTAAGTTTTTACGACAAAACTGATCTCTGCATAGTTTAACTTTAGCAGATAATTCAAATGATTCCATTCAGAGGTATAAATTATTTCAAATGCCTTGAATGATTCATTTAACTCGCATGATTCAAATTGCGGACAATAATACAAATACTTCTAGATCTGCCCAATTATTATTTATAAATTATTTAAATCATTTAATTAATTATATACTAACAATTCCTTTTTAACAATATTTTATTTAAATCAATAAATAAATTTTCATTATTTGAATCAAATGACCCTACAGCAGCTGAGTGAGATATTATTGTGAATCATTCTATTCATTCTTATAATTTGAAACACTGGTATTATTTTATATGTAGACATTATTTCAGTCAATGCAATCAAGTTTATGGTTTGAATCAAGTGAATCATTTGAAAGATTAATTTGATTCAAATGAATCATTTGATTCATTTTGATTTGAATCAAGTGATTCATTTTGTCAAATATTTGACAAATTCTTTCGATTTAAATAATTTAAAAAATTTAAATCTTACAAATGTTATGGCTGTAGTAAATAGTTCGATTGATTCATAATTGAATACATGCAGAGGTTTGAATTATTCAAGTATCTTGAATTATTCATTTAACTCGAATGATTCAAATTGCGAAAAATAATAGAAATACTTCTAGATCTGTGCAAAATTATAAATTATTTACATCATTTAATTCTTTTATATACTAACAATACCTTTTCAACAATATAACTTATTTTTATCACTAAATACATATTTATTATTTGAATCAAGAGATCTATATAAATAGTTCTACCTCATAGCAGTTAAGTGAAATATTATTGTGAATCACTCTATTCATTCTTATAATTTAAATCACTAGAATTATTTTATGTATAAAAATTATTACAGTCAATGCAATTAAGTTTATGGTTTGAATCAAGTGAATCATTTCAATGATACCAATTATTTGAAAAATTCTTTCAATTTAAATAATTTAAAAAATTTAAATGTTACGAATGTTATGGCTGTAGTAAATAGTTCGAATGATTCATGATTGAATACATGCAGAGGTATGAATTATTTACGTGTCTTGAATGATTCACTTAACTCGAATGATTCATTTAAATCTAATGATTAAAATAGTGCAAAATAATGCAAATAATTTTAGATTTGTCAACAATTATAAATCATTCAATTATTTTAAATACTTAAATTTTTTTTAACAATATAATATATTTTTATCACCATATACATTTTTATTATTTGAATCAAATGATCTAAATAAATAGTTCTACCCTAGAGCAGTTGAGTGAAATATTATTGTGAATCATTCTATTCATTCCAGATGATAAAATTATTTCATTTGGATCTGTTGAATGTTTCTAATAATTTGAATCACTGGAATTATTTTATATGTAAAAATTATTTCAGTCAATGGCATCAAGTTTATGGTTTGAATCAACTTCACTTTTGTTCACTTGAATGATATATCACGAGTGACTGAAATGATAACTCTATTCATACGAAATGATAAAATCAATTTCTTTCCGCAAGGTTTAATAGAATTTGAATACCTTGAATTATTTAATAGAATCAAGTTTATGGTTTGAATCAAGTGAATCATTTTAATGATACCAATTATTTCGCAATTTCTTTTGATTTAAATAATTTTACAAATTCAAATGCTCTAAATAATTTTTCTTTAGCAAAATGATTCCTAGTTAAATACTTTCAAAGATATCATGTATTCAAATATTTTGAATACATTGAATTATTTAATAGAATCTAGTTGATGGTTTGAATCAAGTGAATCATTTGAATGATATCAACTATTTGGCAAGTTCTTTTGCTTTAAATAATTTAAATTAAAAATTCAAATGTTTTAAATAATTTTTCCTTAGCAAAACGATTCCTAGTTAAATACTTTTAAAGATTTTATGTATTCAAATATTTTGAATGATTTTTTTAAATTATTCATTTATATTTACATTTTTAATTTTTTTATTATATGAACGAACAGTAGTTGGAAAAAAATGGAGAAATGAACAACTGAACAAAATACCAAAATAATAGAATGTTATTATTCATTTTATATGATCAGTTGTTTTAGCGAATAATTTCCTGAAAAGCGGATATTAAAATAAAACATCATCATTAAGTTCATCATGATGGACAGCTTTTTGCCAAACACAACAACTCTAAGTGGAAGTGATAGTGAAATTTTAAAAAGGAAAAAAAACGCAAAAGCAACATTATTTATATGATCGCTTAGGTGTTAGTTTTCCAAGGCATTTTCATTTATTCCATTTGTTATGATTTTTAAATCATTTGATAATCTAAAGGCAACATAAAAAAACACACACAACCACAACAGCAATATAAAGTTGACATGTCGTCGCTGTGACGCCAGGATAAGTTGCCTGACACTGAGATAGGATTTATAAGACGAAATTGAGATGAAATGCTGAGAGTTGCGGTGTTGCAAAGCAGACATTTTAAACGCCACTTGAACATTAAAAAAATCGTGATAATAATTTTACACTGTCAACATATTTTTGAAGCACAACATTTTCTTTGCTGCCATCTTTTTGTTTTACGGCAGTTAATGTTGTTAAATTGAAGAGAAGCTCTAGAAAAATGGCAAGAATTATAAGACAGGTAACAAAATATGGTGCTGTTGTTGTTGTTCTTGTTGCTATAGTTTTATATTGTAACTTTAGCCAAAGTCATCTATCCTGACATTGTGTCACATCAAATTCTTTTGAATTCATTCCGATGTGCTTTCACTACGCTTCCAGGTTATTGTTGTTATTGTCTTTAACATTCTTGGCGTTTTTAGTTTTTATCTATTTATTTTTTGTTTCTTTACTGAAGCACCTCCTTAAAGAGGACGGCTGGTTGACTACAAAAGCTTTGATAACTTTGAAAAAATAATAGTAAAAAAAAAATGATTGAAGCAAATAATCAAACGGCAATACAGGAATTTAAAAGTGGGCAACCATTGCTTCGATACAATTCTCGTATACTATTTCATAATGGTATGTTTTTATAATTTAAAATTAATATCACATTAAGATAAGCCACCCAGTAATTAGTGACCAGCAAAACTGCACATGAATACTGTTGACTAGAATGTAGCGGCCTTCGAAAACAACTGTTCTGCTCTGCTGTGTAAGTTGGCGTATTAAATTAATGTTGACTTGCAGATATTCATCTTTTGCGGGTATAAAAAAAAACCCCTGTCTATCTTCTCATCTTTCCTAATCTGTCCCCTCAATACTATCCCCTCGTTCTCAGTTCCGGCGAAATGCATTGCATACATAGGGGTCATCCCCTGAGTACTGATCCAAGATAAAAAAAAAAATTAAAATATCAAGGTCAAGCAGATGTGCATAACGGAGCCCGTCCTGGACGACCCAGCCCTTCCACAGCCAACAATAATATTTTTAAAGTGAAGAAAATTGTTATGGATCATCGTCGATTAACTATTAAAGCTGTTGTTGCTGGGGATATCGGCATGTCGCTGGAGCCCATAATTCTCCAAGAGGGGCCATGTTGGAAGCAGTGCATTTGTTATATGAACGTAAATGGCAGAGATTTCACTCAATACGCAATATTCAGTAGCTGTTACGCTCGTGTTTTTGCAGCCACTAAACGGATAACCCGTTAGAAAACAAACCAAAAAAAATTATATAAAAATCTTTGGTACAAAATTCTATGTTTGTACCTCATTTATTTGTTGTTGTTGTTGTTGGTGCGTGGGTGTGCAGTGTAAGTGAGCCTTAAGGCTTTAATGTTATAACATCGTTACCGTGTTTGTTTCTCATATTGTTGCCGCTGGCCCCGCTGCTGCTGCTGCTGCTGCTGTTTTTTCGGTAATTGTCTTTGTATTTGTTGTTGGAGTCGTTAAGATTTTTGTTACTGTTTTTGTTGTTGCTGTTGCCACTGATGCTATTACTTTTATTGTTGTTGCTCTTAATACTACACGCATGTGTTTGTATGGCTGTTTCTTAAAGTGAATTCTGGAAATCTTTTCAAGTTGCTTAAGGCATACGAATGGTGTTGAAAAGGAGTTGCTTGCCTTTGTAACAATAATTTCATAATTCAGCCTATATACGAGCAATAAAAGCAATAACAATATGAAGTTAGACGAAAAAGGTGTTGAGACATTTTCACAGATTCTTTGACTGGTAATTTAATAAAAATTTGGATTTAATTTTTTTCCATATTGTTAATCTCTTCTTTTTTTTTGTTTTGTTAGTGTTCGCATTTGTATTGTGGCTGTTTTTTTTTGTTACTGAGAAAAATTTTTTTTGTCAGAAATTAATGACTGAGAAAATGTTTGAAGACATAAACTTCATGTTGTTGTTGTTTTTAAGTATTTAATTGTTTGTTTCAGTTTCCATGTCGCTACAAACGGTTGATTAGTTTTTTTTGTAATTCACTGGGCTGCAATAATTAATAAAACAGGGATTAAGTAGCTGCTTTGAAGGCCATAACACCAGATAATTGCAATTGGTAGGAGTTAATTAAAAGAAAAGAGACATGGATTGAATTTTTTTTTTTAATCCTGAAGGAACTCAGCTTCTAATTTGCTATTTCGTTAAAATTATTATTTTTTAAATAATTAATATTGCTATTGACTAGCAGCACCTTGAAAAAGTCAACAGACTGTAGAAAGAGCGCGAATGAGAAGACGTAAAGGCCTCGAAAATACTCAAGATCTAATCTGCTAGCAGGATGATTATAAACAAGTAAAAACGTTATATTCGACCGGGTCGAATCTTAAATACCCTCCAAATATTTAGTAAGTGAATTTAAAATGTTTAACTTGGTGGGAGAGAGTTCCTTTACATAATAGCGTACGTCAACGCCCACTAAAGGGGGCGGCGTTCAAATATAGACAATATCATGTTTTCCACAGACAAACGTATGGGCATTGCTAGACCGTCTTCATCACTAATCAAGAATATACATATTTACTTTATAGCGTCCAATTCTCTTTGGAGGTTATAAAAACTGTATTTTGGCGGGGTCGTTCTAGCAAGGGCTGTGGGGGAAACATTTCACCTTTGTCATGAAACTCTAAAAATAAATGCTTGGGATAGTTATATACAAAATTAAAATTTCTTTTTTTTTGATAGGGTCATTTAGACGGCAAAGGGGGAGAGGGGGTAGGACAGAAACAGGTAGATATAAAACTCTAAAAATAAATGCTTGGGATGATTATATACAATATTAAAAAAAAAAATTTTTTTTTTGGTAGGGTCATTTGGGGGCAAAGGAAGAGGAGGGGGTAGGGCAGAAATCGGCAGTCATAAAACTCTAAAGATAAATGCTTGGGATGATTACATACAATATTAAAAAAAAATTTTTTTTGTTTTGGTAGGATCATTAAGGGGTGAAGGGGGAGGAAGATGTAGGGCAAAGGAGTACCAGGTATCGTCTCAGCTTCGTCATTAAAGCTTAAAAATTTTATTTTTACGGCTTAAGTAAAACAATTTGTTATATTTTTATGCTATTTTTACATATAATAACGCCCAATAAAGTGGGTGGGGTCCACAAATAATTTTTCTTTATTTTATGGCTCCAGTTTAAGGCGTTGGACCGTATTTGACATAAAAATATGTCATTTGCTTAACAAAATAACGAAAAACCTTTAAAAATTATGTTGTTTGTTCTGGGTTGGTTTAGTTCTTCTTAGGGGAACTTTTTTCCCCCTTGCCCGATTTCGCCCATCTCCTAACTTAAACTTAAAATATATTTATACCAAATTTCAAGAGTCTAGCTCTTTTCGTTTGAACTGAATCGTGATTTCCACAGACGGACGGACGGGCGGACGGACATGCCCAGATCGTCTTAGATTTCCTCGCTGATCAAGAATATATATACTTTATGGGGTCTTAGATGGATATTTCGATGCATTGCAAACGGAATGACAAAGTGAATATACCCTCCAAATTCTTTTTTGGAGGGTATAAAAATATTCTAAATAAATCAAATTTAATAAAAATTCTTATATAAAAACTATTTGGTAAATTCGTGGATTTGAACTGGAGTCTGAATAATAATTTATTATTGTAATATTAATCAAGCTTGTGGTCGATTGCTATAAAATTATATTTAGTCTAATTTTTATTCAATATTTCGTTAAAAGAAATAGAAATAAACACTGATAAGGGTTTCTCCATAGAATTCTAGTTACTCTACCTACGGTAGGGTACCACCAATCTCTTGTATGCAATTCTATAGCCCATTGTCTTAGTTCATTTCTAAGAACTTGAAATGGCGTAGGATTTTCAAGTGTGATATTTGTACTCAACGCTCCCATCTTTGCTATCTTCTCTGCCTCAATATTTCCAGTTATTCCTTGATGTGCTGGAATCCATATTATCTCGATGCTTCCACAATGCGTATATGAGTTTATCTCATACTTATATTGTAATACACACCGGGATTGACCCGCATAATTTCTTAGAGCCTCGCTGACTTTCCTACTATCCGTGAATATACGAACTGGTAGTCTGTTATCAATTTCCTTCAACCATTTTATCCCTACCGTAATAGCCGCGATCTTAGTCTGAAAAACTGTATATCTTTTAGTTTCATAATTAGAGCCTCCCTAATGAACACCACAAAGCAAATACCTTTAATAAATTTTTCAGAAGTTCATACTCGTAGTCATGTCCGCCATCCAGACGTTCTTACTGTAATTAAACAACTTTAAACCTTAAAATCAAATTATTGTTACTTAATGCAATTAAAAGGAAACTTTTGTAAACCAACTTGTTTTACTTTTTGCATTATTCAACATTAAATACAGCCAAGTCAAGACGGACTCCTTACAGTCAGACAGTATTTACCGCCACAAGCAAAAAAAAAAAAGAAAACAACAACAAAGCAAAAAAACAAAACTAAAAACAATAGGAAAACAACGAACAAGAGAACTACAAAACAATTTATATACTCCGACAATTGTTTAAATTGCTCATGTAAATATATTTTTATTGTACACCTTCAAAACTAAAACAGACAGAGCTCCGAAATCTTCGCTCGAATTCGGGTAGAGAGTGAAACTCGCTCGAATTCGAGCGCGAGTACTCCTGCGAGTGAAAAAAAATATCGAGTGTACTCTATTTTTCTATGCCACTCGAATAAGAGCACATACGCTTTGCTCGATTTCGAGTGCGAGTAAAATACGCTCGAAATCGAGCAGATTATACTCTTGTCGAGTACTCTTTCAGTCTTTCTCATACAGTGAAAAAATAGAAACTGTTTGTTTTTGCCGATTTGTGTGTGTGCGTGTGTGTGTGTGTGTAGCAAGTATAGTATTATTTATGTCTTTATTGTTCATTATAATATCGAAAATATAAGTAAACTTTTAAAAATATAATAAAACTTTTTTTATAAAACCAACTAATTGCTCCGCACACGCGCACTGTATGGAAAGACTGAAAGAGTACACAAAAACCACACGCACACGCAAGTCAGCAAAGACAAACAGTTTCTATTTTTCCACTCGATTTTACTCTTAAGAGTGAACTCTTACTCTATTTCGAAGATTTTTACTCCCACTCTTACTTTTTAAAAAGTAGCACTCGCGAGTACTCCCACCTAAAACAAACGAGTGGAGAGTGCACTTTTTGTAACACTCGTAATATTCGAGTACTCTTCTTCGCGAGTATTTTTCACTCGCGAGTGAAATCGAGTAAATCTGAGCTCTGAAAACAGATGCTGTAGTTGTTATTAAACTCATCATTAACGGAAATTAAAAAAAAAACATATAATTATTTTTAACAAAAAATTAAAAAAAAAACACACACTCAAATTATTTCAAGATTAGGGCAACATAAAACAGCAAACAATTTGAATATTTAAATTTTAAATTCTGAAAATTAGATAAGAACTGCTTTCATGGGTTCAAGTTCAAATCTGCCATGTGAAAATTATTTTTTTATGAATTTTTATTAAATTCAAGTTATTTTTCATTAAGAGCGATATATAAGAGTGGCTTGTTTTTTTAATTATCAAACTGGCAGATGTAGAAAAAAAAAAATTTTTTTTGTGATAGGGTCATTTTGGGGAGCAGAGGTGGTTGGGGGAACTTCTCAGCTTCGTCATAAAACCTTAAAAATTGTATTTTTATGGAATATAGGCTTAATGCTGGGAACACAACTGGGACGAACGACGAATTTCGCTTAGTACGACGAATTCGTTGGTAAAAAATCGCTCTATTAATTCGTCGTATGAAACACAATAACGACGAATAAATTAAAATAATAAGCAAACAAAATTTTAATATTTATTTTTTAAATCATTGTAATCCTCTGATGCCAGCCAGATTGTTTAGACACTGAATAATTATCCCGGTGTTGTCCATTTTTTTTCAGAAAAAGTGAGAAATAGATAGAAAAACTCTATTATAAAAAGTGTTCAAAATTAATAAAAAGTCGTCCGAATGATACATTTTTGTGAATTCGTGAATGCATTTTCAATATGCACTGAAAATTTTAGTGCTACATGCAACAATACAGTTTGAGTATATGAAACCTGGTCACTTTATATTGATTTGTTCGCCATTCGTTGACGAAACAATTAGAAATAAATCTATTTCCACTTTCGCTGAGTACGACGAATTTCGACCAACGCCACGATTGTGTGCATTTTCATATACACCGATGTGTTTTATTTTTGGAGACGAATATTCACGACCAAAAATTCGTCGTTCGTCGCAGTTGTGTTTCTAGCATATGGCATACAATTTGTTAAATATTTGCAATATTTTTCCGTGTAATATGTTCCTTCAACGCCCAGTATAGAAAGCGGGCCCAAATTTTGGATTTTTTGTATATTTTCTGGCCTATTGTTTTCTATATTTTTGGAATTTTTTTTTGGTGCAACAATATATCATTTGATATACAAAATTACAAAAACATTTCTAAATTGTGGTTTAGCTATTTTTAGGGAAACTTTTTTTTCTCAGGCAGGATTCAGCCCATGTACGAACTTGAGTGGTGCTTTTCCTTAAAAATGTATATACTAAATTTCGAAGGCCTGGACTCTTTTCGTTTAAACTGTATCATGATTTCTACAGACGTACATACGTACGGACGGTTTTGGCTATATCATCTTAGCTTTCATCACTGATATATACTTTATGGGGTCTTACAAGGATATTTTGCTGCATTACATCTGCAATGACAAAGTGAATATACCCACCAATTCTCTTTTGAGGGGTATAAAAAATAAATTAAATTATTTTACTGCTTTGACAATATCAATTTCAAAGAAAACTTCCAGCTCAGATAGAATTTATTACATGTACTGCAATTTTTAAAGCAATTGTAATTGGAGTCCATCTTAAAAAATATTTAAGTCCAGACATTTTTAAATAGATGATTTCATTTTCAGTTACGAAAAACTTTTGAATGGAATCTTCTCATGCCTGAAAAATATATCCAAAAATTGAAATTATGATCTGTCCCATATTTGGAGATATACAATAATTTTCTATTGCATTTCTACACACAACAACAACGTGCATTGGACTACAGACGTATGATTAACGTAATTGCACATTAATTGCTACATCATATAACTCATACGCTAATCTCGCATTGTCATATGCATTGAAGCATATTTTTAGGATCAAAGAAGAATTGGAAAATGTTGTAGCGTATGGGTAATATTTAAAGTGATAATCACTAATATCAAGTATACGTAGGCAGCTTCGATGACTGTAATGGATTTACGTATATAAGAGGGCATATTTTTAGGAGGCATAAAAGAGGCATTCAGTGCGTATGAGTTATTGGTGTAACAGAATTAAGCATACGTGTAATGTTATTATTTTAACATGAAATGTTATTGTCATATTAAGCTTTTTATTAGAGAGGTAACGATTCTCAAAAAGAAATGTCGCCGATACCAATTCCGATACCGATACGCATATAGAGAAATTCTTTTATTATACAAAATTACAGTGCAAGAGATTATTAATATTTAAAATTGATATTTGAACTTATTCTGAAATTAACAAAAAACAAAAAACAAATTACATATTTTTTTTGATGTGTTAACATCTATACGCGCGCTTCTAGGGCAGTAAACTATCAGTTTCAATACATACGCAAGTGTAAGTGTAAGAGTTTGTTTGTTCGTTGTTGTTGCTTGGCAGTCGGTATTGAAAGTGATTATTGGGCGATTTTCATATAATTTTCCCACGCGATTTTCTCCGGAAATTCATAGCCGATTTTATTAATTTTTGGATTAAAACGCTAGTGCGGGTTTCGACGAAGATTAAGGCGATCCGATATCGGCGAGCGGAGATTTAAGTGTTTTAATTCGGAGTATTAATTTGGAGTGATATTAAAAAAGTGTTTTATGTTGATCTTCGGTTTTGTCTTATGCATAGCAAAGAGAATAGTGACGTGGTTATACGTACATATATAAAAATGAAATAGCAAGACAGCAACGTGTGTAGCTTATGTACAAACATAACAATGTATGTATGTACATTTGTCTGTTGCTTTGCTTTCTCTTTGTTTTTTGTGGGTTTAATATAAAATAAATAAACAAAAAGGTGTTAACACATCGCCCGTGAGTTCGAACACTCATTGATTTTTTTTTAACAAAATAACAGTGTAAGCAATTATTAATGAGCCCATTCAAACTGAATGTCATACTGTTTATTTTCTAAAATTATAAAATATTTTCAATACATTTCAATTTCTATGTGGCGCGTACCGACAGCTCAATCGTATGATTGCGCGTGCATGCTGTTGTCATGTATTGGCTGCTTTAGTTTTCATGCAAAAAAAAGTGTTTAAAATTGAATTATTTATTCAAAACAGCTCTAAAAAAAATGTAAGAAGTATCGTCGTATCGATAGTAAAATATTGCCGACATCGATATATCGGCTAATCAGAAGTATCGCTAATATATCAGTATCGGTTACATGCCTAGTTTTTATACACATTTAGCTTTAACCCTGCTATTAGATTAGGACCATTTGATCCAAAAATTTTTTTATAACCTCAATAAATTTTGATCGGTGTAATATATTGTTTTTATACCCTCCAAAAAAGAATTTGGAGGGTATATTCACCTTGTCACTCCGTTTGTAACCCAGCTAAATATCCATCTGAGACCCCATAAAGTATATATATTCTTGATCAGTGATGAAATCTAAGACGATCTGACCATGTCCGTCCGTCTGTGGAAATCACGATTCAGTCGAAACGAAAACAGCTAGACCCTTAAAATTTGGTATAAATATATTTTTAAGCTCGAAGATGGGCTAAATCGGGCAAGAGGGAAAAAAGTTCCCCTAAGAAGAACTAAACCAACCCAGAAAAAAACAACACAATTTTTAAAGTTTTTTGATTATTTTGTTAAGCAAATGATATATTTTTATGTCAAATACGGTCCAACGCCTTAAATTTGGGGCCATAAAATAAAAAAAATAATTTTTGGACCCCGCCCACTTTAGTGGGCGTTATTATATGCGAAAATAGCATAAAAATTTAACAAATTCTTTTACTTAAGCCTACAATCTTTAAAAATAACATTTTTAAGCCTTAATGACGAAGCTGAGACGTAACCTCGTACTACTCTGCCCTACCCCCTCCTCCCCCTTCAACCCCTAAATGACCCTACCAAAAAAACAAATTTTATTTTGTATATAATCATCCCAAGCATTTATTTTTAGAGCTTTATGACTGCCGATTTCTGTCCTACCCCCTCCTCTCCCTTTGCCCGCTAAATGACCCTATCAAAAATAACAAAAAAAAAATGTTTAAATTTTGTATATAATCATCCCAGGCATTTATTTTTAGAATTTTATGACTACCTGTTTCTGCCCTACCCCCCCCTCCCCCCTTTGCCCTCTAAATCATCCTATAAAAATTAAATAAATTTTTTTTTTTAATTTTGTATATAATACTCCCAAGCATTTATTTTTAGAATTTTATGACTGCCTATTTCTGTCCTACCCCTTTCCCCTTTATAGGGTCATTTACGGGGCAAAACGTAAATGACCCTATAAAAATATATATAAAATTTTATTTTGTATATAATTATCCCAACCATTTATTTTTAGAGTTTTATGACAAAGGTGAAATGTTTCCCCCACAGCCCTTGCCAGAGCGACCCCGCCAAAATACAGTTTTCATACCCTCCAAAGAGAATTGGACCCTATAAAGTAAATATGTATATTCTTGATTAGTGATGAAGTCTAAGACGGTCTAGCAATGACCATACGTTCGTCTGTGGAAAACATGGTATTGTCTATTTTTGAACCCCGCCCCTTTAGTGGGCATTGACGTACGATATTATATAAAGCAACTCTATCCCACCAAGTTAAACATTTTAAATTCACTTACTAAATATTTGAAGGGTATTTAAGATTCGACCCGGTCGAATATAACGTTTTTACTTGTTTGATTTCGACTCACGTGGTCTATTTTTGTTATAATATTGTTTTCAAAGTATTAGGTTTCTAATGTCAACCCGTGCGGAAAAATTAAAAAGAATGCGCTCTTTAAAGTCTGACAGCTCGATCAGTAATCAGGAAACATTTGGCGGCCATAATAATGACTCAGCGTGGGATGGAATTCTTGGTTTTCATGGTTTAAATATTAACTACTCTGCTTAATGTCTTTCCAATCTTCAAGTTTTTTTTTAGTACGAGTCTATGCCAGAAGAAATATTTCCCCATTTAGCTTGAAATGATAAGGAAATCGAAGTAGAAATTCACGCTACCAAAAGGCTAATTATTTTTGTAAAAGAAGAGATGACGTTTTGACAAAACTTTTTTTAAAATTACTTTTCTGTTTTTATACTTAAGATCTTTAATTTACAAATATCAAGTATGACTGATGATTGTGAATGGAGTAACTAATGTTTGGGTCATGCTTTAATATCAGATGTAAAGCTTGAGCCAACTTTTATCTTCATAATGATAAAATAATTGCAAATAATCCAGCATAGAATATAATAAAATAATAAATAAATCAATATTTGGAAAAAAAAAACAGAATAAAGAGCTTAACTTTGAAGGACTTGGACAATCAGTAGGCTGTCTTTTACAGCCCAAATATTATTAATTGCTAAATATAAATGTAATAGCTGAAAGCCGCCTAACAAATTATAAATTAGTTTTTCCTAAGCCAAATGCAATAACTGGCAGATTAATTAACCTCCACTATAAGCAGCGAAGCCGAAAAAAACTCTTCGCATAATTTTTTTTTTTTTGAAACGCTATTATTTTCCATTTCTTGTGAGTAACAACCATTAAGTAATTCAGAATCTAACAAATGAGTGGGAGTTATAGCTTAACTAAGGAGCAGCATTATGTTGTGGTGGCGTGTTATTATTCCATAACAAATTCGAATAATATGCAGTCAAAACTATGCAAATAGCTGCTGTGAATCTTTCTATGCTCCGCATATACGGATAAAATTACGTACGAGTATTTGCTAAGAAATAAAGTAAGTAACAGCCATACAGCAAATTTTGAATTCCTTAGCGTCGTAGCCTTGTGTTGACTTGTGTGATGCCGACTGCTCTGCTCATACAGTTGGCATGTGAGAGTATGAAACTGAAGTTGTTGTTGCTGGTGCTTCACCATATTATAAATTTTAGTCATGTTTCTAATAACTTTGAATTAATCATCTTTTCCTGTTGGCATATCGGTGGTGTGGTATCTGTGTGTGTGTGTGCGTGTGCTTGTGTGTGTATTTGCACAATTTTATGTTTTTTTTTTTTATTATGGCTTTCATACAGCCAAAGCCAAAACACATACAGCTACACATGCCATACAATATATTTCACTGTTAGAGAGTCTAATTCGTGGTACAACATCTTGAGTAGAATCTATACGAATTCACACGCACAGAGATACACACACACTCACACACATATAGTCCCGGCATTGCGAAACTACAGTTTGTTCATTTTTGGAATTCTAATGAGAGAGACTACATGCTGCTAAGGTGTTGGTAGTAAAAGAATCTAGAAGTCTTTGTTTTTTTTCTTTTTGCTTGTTAAATGGGAAGGAGTTTGTGTATTTTCTTCAAGTTATTTAGTTTGTTAGAGTGTGTGTGTGTATGTTCAAATTTGTATAAAATTTCTCAGCAAGTTTATATTCAGTCGTTTTTGTGTTTTAAACTTCCTGTTTAAATTTATAAGCAAAGTTGTTACATGCTACGCGTCCTCGCATGTAAATTGAGTGTTAGTGTTAGTGTGTGTGTATTGATGTGCCAGTGTGTATGTAATTATACAATAAAGTCAAATATAGCGCTAGACATGATGCTGTGAAAATGATATGTAATCCACCTGCAATTTGTGGTTATTTGCGTTGAAATTGTCTTAAAAGAAAAGTAGAATCATTTCAAATAACAGAATAAATGAGGTGTTTCCATTTGCCATTATGTTTGCAGCATAATCGCTACTTTTTTTTTTTTTTTTTTTTGCTAGAGCTCCCAGCTCACTGAGGAATTGCAGAAGCAAACTGAAAGTTAGTCATGGTAAACAAATTTAAATGGTCTTAAATTTATTTCAAATTGCTTGTTTGGGTTTTAGGAAAATATTTCCGCCAGAAATTTCATACATTTTACAGCAGAGATAAAAGTTTAATAAACAGATAAGGCAAGTGAACATATTTATGAAAATGTTTGTTTGAAATGCCAGTTTAATGCGCAAATACAGCAGAAAATAATTGCTATTATGTGATTGGATTTTTTTTCCTAAGAGCATATTTTCCTGAATGCAAACAATTTCACAAGCAATAGAAATATTTTTAGTATCAGGGATCTTTAAGAGGGTTTCTTAAAGGGGATAAAATTACCTGTTCAAAATTTTTTACAACTTTGTGTTGAAATAAATAAAAAAAATATTACAATTCCCTTGGTAATTTTTTTTGGCATATTTAATTTACTTTTTCTTAGTGTTAGATTTTCCAACAAACTTATTTTCAACTATATATATCTCTATGTACAAGCTTAAAGTAGGCTTTAAAATAATAAGCCATGATATTGCAATCACAGCTGCTCTCGTCTTCCTTCGATTTGCGTCCCATCTTTGAGTTATTTTCGGCAGAATTACATTCATTGTCTTTAATAATTACAATTGCTAGAGCGAAGACCATGACATAGGCTTGTTTACTATGGCCGGCTTACACTAAACCAGATTTGAACACAAAATTACTATTTATCTATTAACAAAATGTTGAGTTTAATAAAAATTAGAATTTGGAATAATTGAAAAAAAAAATCATTTGTAGATCGCAAATTCGAACTTAGAGCCTTTTAAATAATTCTCAACTCAATAAGGTAATCTCCAAAAAAAGTCGACTAATAAAATTTAAGGTAATTAATATTTCCTAAAATATTATGGCAAAAATTTTGATTTTAATATCAAGCGAAAAGCCAGCACGGAGTTATTCTTCTCGTTCCAAAACAACAAACTAATTTGAGAATGCTGAAAAATATTACGTCTTTTAATAGAATTTATTTTTTTTAATTTGTCAGGTAAACCGACAGAAGCAATTATTGTAAAATGAATTTATTAAATAATAATATTTTATGAAATATTATGGCAAAACTTTTGGTTTTAATATGAAATTAAAATTAAGTTGCTTCGGTAATACGAGGCCAACCCGGATTTAATCTTTTAGATCCAAAACAACAAATTAATTTGAGAATGCCGAAAAACATTACGTTTTTAAATAGATTTTTTTTGTCTGGTAAACCCACAGAAGCAATTGACGTAAAGAGGAATTTATTAAATAATAATATTTCATAAAATATTATAGTAAAACTTTTGGTTTTAATAAGAAGCAAAAATTATGTTGCTTCGGTAATACGAAGCCAGCACGGATTTAATCTTCTCGTTCCAAAACAACAAATTAATTTGAAAATGTCGAAAAACATTACGTTTTTAAATAGACATTTTTATGGTTTTTTGCCAGGTAAACCGACAGAAGCAATTAATGTAAAGGAAATTTATTATATAATAATAATTTATAAAATATTATAGCAACACTTTTGGTTTTAATATGAAGCGAAAATTAAGTTGCTTCGGTAATACGAGGCCAACACGGATTTAATCTTCTCGTTCCAAAACAACCAATTAATTCTACAATGCAGAAAAATATTACGTCTTTTAATAGAAATTTTTATTTAATTTTTTTGTCAGGTAAACCGACAGAAGCAATTAATTTAATTGGGATTTATCAACTTTTTTGGTTTGCATTGAACGTTTGCATTTTTATGATTAGCCCAAGGTACAGCATTATTTGTTTAGATATTTTTATCGAACATTTTAGGTATTTTTATTAAATATTCAAATGCAGTTGAATAAATTTATTAATATTTTTAAAATATTACAGAAAGGTTTTTGTTACAGACCAGCACAGATTTATCTTTTTTTAGGTTTCGTAACATGACAAAATTCCATCGAAGTAGCTGCCGTGGTGTTTGCTATACAGCCTGAAGGTAGACAGTATTATTATTGGTGTAAAAATACAATAATAAGCTAATACCAATTTTCGATTAATTGCTTATGACTTAAAATAAGTTTTAGCTTCTTTCGATTGGCAGAAAAAAATATTGAAGATTCCAGAGTTGGAAAATTTTAACATGTTTTTGGCATAGAAATTAACTGGCTAAAACTAATTTTTCGTTAATTACACCTTATTTATACTTCAGAATATATTATTAAATTGATGTTAAAAATCAAACAAAATAAAAGAGCAATTGAATTTTTTTTGGTACATAAAATTAAACAACTAAAATAAATTCTCTCTCTTTTTATATATTAAATATAATTAATGCGAGAAATTCGTTGGTGTTAAAAATCTGAAAAGTCAAACAGACGGCTCCAGAGGTGGAAAAATATATTTTTTTATGTCAAATATAATAAAGTAAATATAGTAACTAAACAAATCTGATATATTTTAATAACATTTTAATTTTATATTTTGGATAGCAATAAATTAGTATTCAATATCAGAAGGATCAAAGACATGATTCCAGGAATGCAATAAATATAAGTTAATACTGCAAACATAGCTGTATGAAGGTTATATGAGATTCAGAGCAGCCAAATAAATGGCTTTATAGTGAATATAAGCGACAACTCCAACTCCCGAGGCAAATATTTCGTTGGAATTTTACCATATACAGCATGAACTGCACAGTGGGTTTTATGTGTTGAATAACAAAAGCAGATACTCAATATTTAAAAAAAATTATATTACAATTTTGCCATATAAAATAGTTTTAATTTTCAAACATTCCTCGGAAAAAAAATATCACTAAATCGTATTTCACTGCAGCTGTAAAAAAAACTATACGAATAAAGTTTATTTAAGTTGCAAAAGATTTACGAACACAAACACAACAGAAAACGGAAAACTTTTTGTTAAAAGAAAATTATATAAAAAAAAACTTTGGAAATTTAACAAGTTCATTTGTGATAAATTTTTAAACATTTTGATATGCACATCACGATTGTCTGTAATGATCTAATGTTACCTGGTTGTGCTAAAGCCATTGCAACGGAAGATGATATCAGCCAGATAAAGAAGAAGTAGGAAAAGTCATATAAAACCAAAGAGTCCTTCATTTAAACGACGTTCATGGTCAAAATGACATCACGAAAACTTCGAAACAAAAAAAAAAAAAAATGCATGGAGAAGATTTCAAAATTGCATGCAGCTTCAGAGATGGGCAGAGCAATAGCAATAACAATAACAACAACAACGAAAATAAAACATCAATAATAAAAATAATAATTCTTGACTTAATACAAAACACACAAAAATGCTCACATATACTCATGTGTAGATGTTCGTCTATCAAGCTAGCAATTTTAATATGTCAAGATGGGTCAACCGAGCGTAAAAAAGTCATTATATATCTAAACCATACGGGGACAAAGGAAACTCATACACACACAAGCACACTTTTCTTTTTGGAAATCCAAAAAATATCGAGAAGAAATAACAAAAAAAAAAATTTTCCTATATAAATATTTGTTTATAGAAAACTTGAAAAGTTTAATCTACTTTATTTGCGAAACCCCATAGAAGTTGGGGCAGAGTGCAAGACAAGCCGAAGTTGTATTAGAGAACAACTAAAAAAGTTGTAGACAACGTGAATAAAATGTCATTGGCAACATAAATGTGCAACGTAAGGATATCAATGGAAAAGCAAATAACTAAACAAAATAGTAAACGATTTTTATATGAAAGAAGTTGGTTTGCAACAGCATGATGTTGACGTTTAACGAAAAAATAAATAAAGCAAATATAAAAAAAAAATACTATATAAGGGAAAAAGAATGCTACGCGAGCAACAATTCAATACATTTAATTTTAATACAAAAATCAAAGGCATTCATTCATATTCAAGTGAGACAGGAGTAGGAAATGAGAGGAAGCAAAAAATGAAGCCAAGTGGACTGGAGTTGTTAACCATAATTGGCAGTTTTCTTAACTCATACAGAGTGAAATGCTTTAATTTTATTTAATTTTTTTTGTCTTTTTACCGGGACAAGCAGTCAGGGTATGAACGCCGAAACTGACACAAAGCATTATGACCGAAATGTGGAAGGACTCTTTTTTGAGAAGTTGCAGATATTGTTTTCCCCCAATTTTTACTAAATTTAGTGTGGCATAAGAAAATATTTATCCGCTGCAAAAAGACTATAATTCAACATTTTTTTATTTCCCAGCAAACTTTCACCATAATTTCCCTTCAAGGCCCTCAAATAAGCAGAATAAAAAAAAATATATATATGAATAAATTTCTCTACAAAACACTAAAGAACTCATAAAGCCCAAAGACTAACACTGATTGAGGCATGTTGCAAAAACTTGCCACAAAATGTCTTAAATGCCCCCAGCATCATTTACAGCCAACACTAACAACAAACAGCACGTTAAACAAAACTTGGCAAATGAAAAGCAACTTTGGAGGTGATCAATCCTTAAAGTGCAATTTCTTTGGCACGCAAAAAAATAAAAATATACCGAAAAAAAAACTAATACAAAAATCTCCAAGAAAGAAACTTTTACCAACATGAAGCGCAAGAAAAATGTCAGAAGCAAGTGCTTTTGTGCTGTTGCCCGCAGTAAACAGCTTTAGCATGTTGTTGGCTGTCCAAACGTCGCCATTATTAGCCGTTCTTGGACGCATAAATGTTGCCATTGCAAAAGTTAAAGTTAACTTTAGTCGTTAGCCAGCTAATGACGCTGCCGCCGCTGCCGCTGCTGCTACTGGTTTGGAGTATTAGTGCAACAAAGTAAGCACTGCCGAGGCATTAAACTAGGAAAAACTTTTTCCATTCTCTGGCTCGGTTTTTATGTCACTTTTATGTGTTTTTTCATTCTGTTTTTTTTTTTGTGTGTGTGTTCATCTTTAAATGCCCTGAAACCCGTTAACAGTTAAGTGGATAAAGCCAATTTATGAGTTTCGAATTTATATTTTTTCTTTTGCTTTTTTTTAACACTATTTGCTTTAGCCTGCGTGTTTTTGTTTTCTATTTCTATTATTTTTTTTCGTTCTATGGTGACAATGTGCAAGTTTTTTTTTCCAGTTCTCTTTTTGTTATTTAAAGCCATCATGTGTGCATGTGTTGGTTAAATTTTCTCAAGCAAATATGCGTGCTGTCAAGTTAATATATTAAGTGCTTTCCATGGCCAGTTCTGAAGATATTTATAATGTCTTTAATGAAGTCAAATATCAAACATTGGGGATTACATATTGTCCTTTCATAGCAGCCTAATTGTTTTTAGCTCCTCCTAAGAAATCGTTTGTCAAATGAAGAAAAATATTAACAGAAAAACAGCAGCTCTAAACTATAGTGATTTCATCAAATAAAGCCTCTGTAGATACCTGGTCACTACGACAGGCAAAAAAAAGAAAAACACCAAAAAAACAAATGACATTTATTTGTTGGTGGTCAAGCAATGTCTATAAGCATTTCATTGGTGCTTTACCAAATCATCAGTAGACTTTAACCACAGTTTTGAAAAGTTAAAATCCTCTTATCTTATGCACACACTTCTGAAAACCATCTGAGAATTATTTTTAATTTCATTTAAAATAGAATTGTGACAATATGTCAAATAAAAAATTTCATAACAAAAAAAAACTTCAACCTCATTCACGGCTTTGTCCAAAAGATGATGCTTCCACAGCCCTTTTAATTATTAACTCATACTGCTGGAGTCTCAAATGAAGTAGATATCAGTAAAAAATATTCCTACCGGATATTGCATGCATTATTTGTCAAACTGGAATTCTGCTAATCTTAAGCTGAATAGTAGTAGGCAGTCAGGTAGACCGACACGAGCAATAAATTCATATAGGTATTATATTTTATTTTTTTTTTGCTCGTGTCGGTTTACCTGACTGCCTACTACTATTCAGTTTAGGAGAAAAAGAAATCTTATTTCCCAAATAATTCATGCAATCTCTCATATGAATATTTTACCACATACTTTCAGCTCATTCATAAAGTCCGTCATAATAGAAACAGTTTTGTGCTGTTGTTGTTGCTGTTCTTTTTGTTCGCTTTCAGCTTTTAACTAGTTAAGTGGCTTTGTTTTGCTCTATTGGTATTGCATTGCTATTTAGCTCATTTACACAAAGTTTGGGGCCAATATACCAACATGAACACACACACACACACAACCACATACATGCATATACAAAATATGAGCATACTTTTAGGCGTGCGCGTTGGTGCTTTGGTACAAAATGACTAAATATTTTTGTATAAAATTAAAGCTGAGCTCGATTGAAATTTTCTAATTAGGGATTGATATACAAAATATTAGCATAATTTTAGGCGTGAGAGCTTTTGGGCTTTGGTACAAAATGACTAAGTATTTCTGTATAAAATTAAAGCTGATCTCAATTGAAATTTTCTAATTAGTGATTGAGTGCATTCTTTTTCAAATTAATTTCAATATATTCTTTTCAATAATTTTCAAATTATTTTGTACAATTTTTATAAAATCTCTGTGCATGCGCAATTATTTAAATATTGACTTTGTCGTAAAATTTTTTTTAATTTAATTATAATGCCCGTTTGCGCAAACTCTTACAATTTTTTTAACAAATTACTTATATTTTCTCATTTTATAATTCAAGGATATTTTGCAATGTTAAAATTTTCAGTTGTCCAGCGGACGGACAAGTCAATTCAATATATAATGGGTACAACATTTTTCGCAAATAATAACAAAAGCAAAGATTTATAGTCCCAGTAACAAAAAATTCATTGCAATTTTTCAAAATTTAAAAAATTTCTGAAACATTTTTTAAGGTTGAAAACCTCTAAAACATTTTCCTTTTAATTTTTGTGCGAACTTTCACTTTGTTTTTTATAAGTTTGGAATTTGATGCTGCAAGCCCAAGGACTTATGGTCTTTGCAGGGTCCAGTATCCATCATCCGCTGCCTTGTGAAATACCTTAAAGCAATGGGAGCGATTTTTATTATTATTTTTTTTTGTGGTACACTTTTATATCTCTTATCGTGAATCAATATTAATAAAACATTAGCCGTTTGAAAGGTCTTATTATGTAGATATGCACAACATAAATACTTTTTCCAAATACTTAGCATAAAGAAAGTAAAAATCGGTTTAAATTTATTGGGAAGGGTAATAACAAGTTTTTCCTAAATTTTATTTCCTTAATTACCTCAACACTAGTTGATAATATTTCTACAAGTAACGCATTGGTTTTCGCTTTGATTTTTTGTTTGATCAATTCTATAGTAATTGCTTTTGTTTCGTTTTTAGGTGTGTTACGGATTATTATTTTCAAAATTAAGCTTCAGTAATAGTATTTTAAACAATTTTCGATACATACGCACATATTCGGTTAATTACCTGGCTGAGGTATTTAAGAGTATTCATTGCTATGCTATGTTCGGATAATTACCCAACTTTTTCTGAATGCAATATATACACGTTACTGTATAAATTGCATTCAGACAGTAAAACAGCCTCTTGAAAAATTCAAAATCTTAAAATTTTTAATTTTTATATATCTTTTGCTATAGCAACTGATACGCCTATTTTAAAAACATGTTTTCAATTATAATTTGTTTGCAAAGAAAATATTTCTTCTTGCTACAGCAGTTTAATATCTTTCTGGGTTCTGTACAATCGTTATCAAAAGGGAACTACCGTGCAGTACTAAAGATACCATTTGCAGCCTTCGTCCATAATATGCGTTATGAACCGTCTCTGATATGACCAGCAGTTTGCCTTGCTGCTTGTGTGTGTGCCACAGAGACAAAAAAAAACATTAAGAAAAAATGTGTGACTCCAAAGTTCACAATTGTTGACATTTTCAGTAGTTAAACTTTTTTCCCATGGCCTGTATGTGATTTTTTGTTCCTGCAGCCAACACATATTTTCATGTCTTTCAGTCGTTGTTTTTTTTTTGCGATAAATTTTTTTTTTAAGTTTCAACTAATTTTTTTGTGAGTCAGTCCTACGGCAGTTGGCCAAAGTATTTAATGTTGGTTGTACAAACTTTTGCTGAAATGTTCTTAATTTAGATTTCTATTTTTCTTTTCGATACTCGTGCGCTTTACCTATAGTCGCCACAGGCAGCTGCTATTAGACAGCTGAAAATTCATACGAACGTGACAACTTTGTATGTTTGAAATCATGGTGAAATTAAAAAGTTTATTTTATTGTGTATTTTTTTTTTTGCTGGTAGCAGTTTTTTTTTTGTTAAGCCTCTAAATGGATTCGATAATTTTAAATCAAAAGTTTGCAAAATTAGTTGTTTCAATTTTAATGGCCGGCCAAGGGAAAGTATCAAAAGGAAACAAATATTTAATTTTTTTAAATTTATTTTATTTATTTATTTTCTTTTTTGTGAACCATAAATGGTAAAGGGAAGAAATTCACTTGAATTTAAAAGGAATTAATTTTTTTTTGCTGAAAGCTGTTTTTTTTTACTTTTAGAGATCAACAATTAGAGTTGTAATTAAATTGATTGGTATGACGACGTTTAGAAAATTAGAAGAATAATTGAATAAAAGTGAAAAGTTATTTTTTAAAATAAAACAGGATATTTTTTACATGAACCGTCACACAGTGGGATTTGTTCATACAATGTTGGGCAAAAAGTATAAGGAGTGCTCGTAGAATGTTGAAATTTTGCTTTGAACCTTTGGTTAGCTCAATTAAGAAAAATATATGGTTTCTTTAAAATTGGCCACGCCCACTACCCACCGCCCATAGAAGCCAATATTTATTTTTGGCCCAAAGTTTTTGAAATTTGGACACAGCCTTTTATTACGTCAATTATGAGTAAAATAAACTTTCATCAAAATTGGCCACGCCCACTGCCCACCGCCCATAGAAACCAAAATTTATTTTTGGCCCAAAGTTTTTGAAATTTGGCACAGGGCCTTTTATTACCTAAATTAAGAATAAAATAAAGTTTCAACAAAATTGGCTACGCCCACTACCCACCGCCCATAGAAACCAAAAATTTTTTTTGGTCCAAAGTTTTTGAAAATTGGCACAGGGCCTTTTATTACCCCAATTAAGACTAAAATAAAGTTTCATCAAAATTGGCCACGCCCACTACCCACCTCCCATAAAAACCAAAAAATTTTTTTGGTCCAAAGTTTTTGAAATTTGGCACATGGACTTTTATTACCTCAATTAAGACTAACATAAAGTTTCATAAAAATTGGCCACGCCCACTACCCACCGCCCACTACCCACCGCCCATAAAAACCAAAAAATTTTTTTTTTCCCACAACTTTTTGTTTCTTTAGCAAAACTAATTATTTTATAAAAATTTCATGAATTTGGAGAAAAATTTTATGATTTCATTATATATTATTTATTTAAACTTTTTTTTAAATTGATAATATGGAGTTTTACCTTTAATTTTATTATAGCGGTAGCACCTAGCATGACCGAGCAACCCTTTTTTTCTTCCAAAGAAATTTGCAATCACGGCACATTTTGGAACAAATTTTATTCTATCATATCTTTTAAACCATATGAGCGAACTTTATAATTTTTTCTTTTAAATACGCAGAAAAGGCTATATTTGAAAAAAATCACTATTTAAATCAGAGCAATGAAATTATCTTACGTACAAACACTATAGAAGTGCGTAAAACGTTTTCAATATTTTGCAACAAAATTTACATGTGACTTCACTTCATTATTTCAAATACAAATAAACGTTTTTTTGGAATACAATTTATGGATTCTTCATACTGAATCAATTCTCTACAAAACTGCTTCATTACATTTTTAAATTTTATGTGTCGAAAAAATTACTTATTGCACAAAAAATCCCACTGTGCGGCACCCAGAATACGCGCCCTACTGCTGCAATGCATTATAACGGAACCATGGAAGCAGGGGTGGGCTAGTGTTGAGAGGACAGGAGAAGAAAGAAAGAAAAAGAAAAAAAATTTGTTTAGCTACAATTATTATTTGGAATTGTTTGCAGACGGAGAAGGATGATGCAATTATGCACTACTGCATATGAGATAAATTCGATATCATATACATGACTGAGTGCGGATTCGAACCCCGGCTTTTAGACTTCCTATTCCAAGTTTCAACTACTACATATTATTTAAAACATTCATAATCACGTTATTATTCCTGACTCTAAATAGGGATGTTTTCGTAAAAGTTAAAAATAAAATTAAATCTGAACCCACTACACGCCTTGTTTCGAATTTTAGGCCGACTAGCACGCTGACAACCAAACACAAGAGTAATAACATCTATTTGGTCTTTTGCCTTGAAAGATACTCTTCTAATGCAGCCAGCATTCACTATTTATTTTAAATCAACAAACGAAAAGCAAAAGGATTATTTAATGTTTTCTGCAACATTTTGATTTCCTGCAGATCCTTTTCATTCATTCATTTAATTTATTTATCATTTATATTCAACAACTACATTTGAAGATTAAAATGTTAAAAATTCAAATGAAATGTTATTTTTATCAAACATACGAACGAGTATCTGGCACATATTGCCTGCCAACAGAAATTCATTTTTACACACTCTTCTCTCCCCCTGCCCATCCCTACAACTCTAGCACACATTTTACACAAGTTATTTAAAAAGTTATGTTTTGTTGCTGTTGTTGTTGTTGTTGTGATTGTATTCACAATATAACTAACACCTTTCTTTTCTTTTGCCATCAGCAGCAAATAAATGTAATTTCTGTTCCCAGTAACAATTGAAAAAGTTTAAATGCAAAAAAGCAATCTAGCAAAAGGAACAACTGCAGGTGCAATAAAAACATTGTTTAAATATTTTATTAGTTATTTTAACCACCAGAATTGTTTCGGTACCATTTTTTGATTTTTCTTGTTTATGGAAATAAGTTTTTGCAGTTATTCAATATAACACCAGTACAGGAAAGCAGAGAAAATATGTGTAATTGTAAAATGGTCTTGAAAATATGAGCCAACGCTGTTTTAAAAACTGTGTTTTTTTTTTGTTTAATATTAAAAACCATTTAGGTGGCGAGCTGAGGAGTTTTAATTAGGGTCAGGCTTATTACTTTTAAGGTCTTTTTATTTCACTTTAAGAAGAAAGAATTTAATAAAAACAAGTAAAAAGATTATATCCGACCGGCTCGAATCTTAAATACCCTCCAAATATTTAGTAAGTAAATTTAAAATTTTTATCTTGGCGTGACAGAGTTCTTTTAAGACATTTCTGTACCCAATTTTAAATCTCTACTTTAACAGAGTCATTCCGGGAAGGGCTGTGAGGGGGACGATTCATCTCTGCAAGATCAGAAAACATCTCAGCTTTCTATAGGCTTAAGGAATAAAAATTGTTCAATAGTTACACTATTTTTGCATATAAAATCGTATATCAACGCCCACTAAAGGGGGCGGAGGCAAAAAAAAAATACTATATCATGTTTTCCACAAACGAACCTATTGGCATTGCTAGATCGTCTTAGACTTCATCATTGATCAAGAATATTTATATTTTATGGGGTCCAATTCTTTTTGGAGGGTATTACAACCGCATTTTGGCGGGGTCGCTCTGGCAAGGGCTGTGGGGGAGACATTTCAGCTTTGC
The DNA here is from genome assembly GCA_951800035.1 of Linnaemya tessellans. Taxonomy (NCBI): domain Eukaryota; kingdom Metazoa; phylum Arthropoda; class Insecta; order Diptera; family Tachinidae; genus Linnaemya; species Linnaemya tessellans. The sequence goes on from OX637534.1 coordinate 11,111,139, forward strand.
CATAAGACTCTAAAAATAAAAATTTGGGATAATTAAATGCAAAATTTATTATGTGAGTGAAGATAAATATGCCGAGTTAAACATGCTTTGACGTAAGCACTTACGAAATAACGTAGTGCAGCTAAATACGTTATGATGTAACGAAATGGCAAAAAGTGAAGTTTTTTTATGAAAATCCATATTTAATAATTTTTTTGAGCATTTTGTGAAAATATTTACAGGCCATGACAGAGTCAATTTACAGGCCATGAGGGGGTGTGTGATCTTGGAGGGATTTTGCCCCCAGTGGCCACATAAGGAGTTGGCTTGCATTGCCAGTATATACAAAATGATGTATGGGCTAGAAGACGCTCCCATAATCATTTTGCATATAAATATGGATTTTCATAACAAAAAAAAAAATAATTCACTGATTGCCATTTCGTTACGTCATAACATGTATACCCTCACTTCGTAACTACTTACGTCAAAACATATTTAACTCGTTATATTTATCTTAACAAACATACATTTATTTTTTAATTTTATTTTTTTTATAGGGTCATTCAGGTGGCAAAGGAGAAGGGGGGGTGTAGGGCAGAGGAGTACTAGGTTGAGTCTTAGCTTCGTCGACTTAAGTAAAACTATTTTTTAAATTTTTACACTATTTTTGCATATAATAATGACCACTAAAGGGGACGGGGTCCAAAAATTATTTAATTTTTATTTGATTGCTACAAGTTTAACGTGTTGGACCTTCTTTGTCCTAAAAATTTATCATTTGCTTAAAAAATTAAAAAAAATAATGATGATTATTGAAAAATATTCTTAATATTTCAATCTTAATATAAATTAATAAAAAAGAATTTGAACAAACTCATTTATTAATATTGTATTCTGATATTTTTAAGCTTAAGGTCTCTTTATTTTAGTTTAATTTTTAATTTCAATATTTCGTCACTCCTTTGTGTGACTTCTTCAGGAAAATTGATACATAATTTATTAATAAAATAATAAAAAATGGTTTGCAGTCTTGCAGATTCGAACTTAAGCCCGTTGAAAAAATTAACAATTTACATAAGAAAGTTCGACTAAATAAAAATTCATACATAATTTAAAACATTGCGGGGGCACGCGCTCTTGTTCATTGTAAATTGACAACTAAATTCAATTACTTGAACATAAATAAAAAAGAAGCTTTAGTTATCAGCAGCCGATGGCTCTGGAAAAAGCGAAAGAGATACATGGAATATTGGGAATATTAATCGTCAGGGTTGGGGAATTTCGTACTAACCAAAAATGTAATAACTCAATAATATGAATGTGATAACTTCTCATATTCAATTTTCGTTAAAAAATTGGTTAAATAGTTGATATTCTTACTAACCAGCACCACTTGCAAAAGTGGAAAAATTGAACAAAGAACGCTGATGAGATGGCGTAGCGGCCTCGAAATCAGTACTGATCCGTTCTGCTGGTTTGATGATTATTGAAAAATATTCTTAATATTCCAATCTTAATATAAATTAATAAAAAATAGAATTTGAACAAATTCATTTATTAATAAAATAATAAAAAATTGTTTGCAGTCATGCATATTCGAACTTAAGCCCGTTGAAAAAATTTACATAAGAAAGTTCGACTAAATAAAAATTCATACATAATTTAAAAAAAAAACTTTAAAAACTATGTTTATTTTTTAGAGGTTGATTTAGTTCTTCTGAGGGGAACTTTTTTTCCCTCTGGCCAAATTCAGGTCATTTACGAACTTGACCTGTGCTATACTTCAGGATATATTTCTAGCAAATTTCAAGAGTCCGGCTCTTTTCGTTTGGACTGAATCGTGGTTTCCACAGACGGGCGGACGGACGGAAGGACGCACATGCTCAGATCGTCTTAGATTTCCTCACTGATCAAGAATATATATACTTTATGGGAGCTCAGATGGATATTTGACTGCGTTACAAACGGAATGACAAAGTGAATATGCCCTCCATATTCTTTTTTGGGGGGTATAAAAAAAACTTTTCATCAAATGTCCTTTGGACTATCACGGCTTTCATTATCTAATTTATGATTTTTTTTTTAGTCTATATAGTGCATGCCTTCATGCTTACTCCATGAAGCATAAGGCACGCAGTTCACGTGAATACACAAGAGAAGCTAGCCTCTTTAGTAATTCCTTTTTTGAAGGAGTAAAATAAATTTTGAAAAATTTTGCAATAAAATTAAGTGTCCATAATTTATCTTTATTTTAATAAAATGCGCCATTCACTTTCTTAAATTTTGGCTATAAACAAATTGCTGCAATTGCCATTAACTGTCATATTTATTAAACTTTAAAATAATTTTGTCTGCTCTCACTTAAAGTGCAAATTAATGTTGCATAAGAAATGAAATTGTTTACACAAATAAATATTTGTGGTGAATGTAGAACGGAAATGCACTTATAATACATGTTTCCGGTTTGCATGTTTTCAAAATATTAAGCCTTAACTTCAATATGTATACAGCCAGCGGCACTCGCCTTAAGGGCTAAGAAATCTAAACAGAAGAAAAATTAAATATTTAAAAAATTTCTTACTATATTTTTTATTCTATGCTGTTGATATTTTAGAATCATATTTAAAACATTTTAAGTAAATTTTTTTTGCATAAATTTTTGCATTCAAAAAATTTTTTTAACAAAGTGAAATTACTCTACAAAAAGGCAACAAACCCAAACAAAAGTTCTGAGGAAATTTTTCTTTTATAGCAAATCAGTTTTAGAAAAAAAAAACATGTATAAAACTATTTAAAAAACTAAACAATTTTATGACTTTCGACAAAATATTTTCTAATACAAAGAGACAACAAAATATTTTTACTATTGATTTAACCCCAATAGAACAAAATGACAACTGCAATGCGTAACTGAATAAATGAATAACTAATGCAATATAATAGTCGTACTCGTACTCGTGCTCGTACCACCATCAGCATTAAGAATTTCTGCATATTTTGTAACTAGACAGAAAAAAATAAAACAAAACAAAAAAAAATAAATAACTGTCAAACACATGCAAGTTTCTAATGCATAACGATATCTAATAAAAAGAAAACTGTTGTAAAAATGTTGCAAAGAAAAGATCAATTATTTTCAAAAAGCTTAAAAGTAAAATAATATATTAAATATTTACTAAATGAGAAACCATAGATATTTGCTTTAAATAAAATAAATAAAAATTTATTTTTTTTTATGAACTATTTCAATGCGCTACACTTCAAGGACAATATGCAGCAGCATTTTTGCTAAAAGTTGTTCAGACATTTAAATATTAAAAGTTCCTGGAAATATTTTTTAAATGCCCATTTTTGTTGTGTATAACAGAAAATATATCAGATTTGATACGATTTGTTGTACTAATACAAACGTCCCTAATAACCAAAACTGATTAACTGACTGACTAACTGCAAGCAACGTAAACAGGTCGTTCAGTAAAAATGAATCATATTTCGGCTAAATTGATTGATTATAAAAATATTCTAAATATTCCACTCCTCTTAAAGTAACTTGAATTAAATAAAATTCTTAAAAAAAAATTATTTACAAATTGTAGATTTGAACTTGAAACAAAATAAATAAAATTTTATTTTACTAATAAAATAAATTTATAATTCTATGCAAGTCCTTTATTTTTATGTGTCCCAAAAGTTATAACTTCTTAACAGAAAATTTAAATTCTTGAATATACCACAATGTTTTTGATTGATTTGAAAAAAATAATAAATAAAAACTAAAATAAATATATAAAAAATGTTTACATTCAATACAGCAACTGCTGTTCATATTCATTATAGCGCCACCACATACTTCGAAGTTTCTTTAATACTTTTAGTTTGATTTCTTGTAAATATTTTTAAAGCATTTCTTTTCCTGTCTTTGTCACAGGCAAAAAAATAAAAAATAAAAAAACAAAAAAAAATATATTCTTTATAACAAAATAAATATTTGAAATACGTTTTTTTAGACTTTAAAAATATCCAGCAACAAAGAAAAATGAACTTCAAAGAAAAGTGTTGTAATCAATATTGGATAAAATTACTCAAAGTTAGCATACTTTTAGGATGTTCCATTCAAATTAAGCAGCTGCAGTATATGTATTCATATAATATGCCTGTATGTGTAAATGCATTTTATAATGTCATTTCGATGTTTTAAGTTTCGTATGTGCAAATCGAATAAATCTTCTATGTGTGGACAACATCCAGAAACAGTCCACCTAATGAACATTTGTCAAATCATTCCAAGTTCATTCTACAGTTAAAGTTAAAAAAAAAATTTCACATTAATTTTTGTGGCGTGCGTCACGATTTCAGTTTGTTTTCAAAAATTGCTTTAAAAACCTTTAAAATTGTTATTTAATTGTCTTATATATATTCATTTGTCTTTTTACTATGCGGTAGCGTGCGTCACGATTTGATTTCTCACAAAAATTGCTTTAAAAATTTGTGAGATTGTTATTTGATTGAAAATGTCAAAGTACAAATTGAAAACAAATTTTGCACATAAATTTTTGTAGCGTGCGTCACGATTTAAGTTGTCTAAAAAATTGTTTTATCTGTGAGATTCTTATTCGCTTTAAAATTCCCGAGTAAAAATAGAACAAACATATTGCATATTAAGTTTTGTAGCGTGCGTCACGATTTCATTATGTTTTAAAAAATTGCTTTAAGAACCTTTCGAAGTTGTAATTTTATTGTCTTACATATTTATTCAATTTTTTTTACTATACCGTAGCGTGTGTCACGATTTGATTTCTCACAAAAATTGCGTTAAAAATTTGTGAGATAATAGTGAGAAATAGGAAACAAATTTTGCTTTTTAATTTCGGTAGCGTGCGTCATGATTTCAGTTTTCTTAAAAATTGTTTTGTCTTTGAGATTGTTATTTGTTTTAATATTCACGAGTAAAAAGTGAACAAAAATATTGCATAATAAGCTTTATAGCGTGCGTCACGATTTAAGTCTTCTCGAAAATTGATCTTACTTTGGAATTGTTATTTGTACTAAAATTGCTGAGTAAAAAGTAAGAAAAACATTGCATATTAATTTTTGTAGCGTGCGTCACGAATAAAATTTTCTCAAAAATTGCTCTAAGAACCTTTATATTCATTCGACTTTTTTTCTATACGGTAGCATGAGTCACAATTTGAGTGCTCACAAAAGTTGCTTTACACATTTTTGAGATGGTTATTTAAGATTTTTTTTGTAGCGTTCGTCACGATTTCAGTTTTGTCAAAAATTATTTTATCCTTGAGATTGTTATTTGCTTTAAAATTCTCGAGTAAAAAGTGAACAATAATGTTGCATATTAAGCTTTGTAGCGTGCGTCACTATTTTAGTTTTCTCAAAAATAGCTTTATCTTAGAGATAGTTTTTGCCTTAAAATTCCACAGTTAAAAGCGCAAAAAAGCATTGCATATTAATTTTTGTAGCGTGCGTCACGATTTCAGTTCTCTCAAAAATTGCTTTAACTTTGGAATTGTTATTTGTATTAAAATTGCAGAGTAAAAAGTGAAAAAAATTTTGCATATTAATTTTGTAGCGTGCGTCACGATTTCAGTTTTCTAATATATTACTTTTGTAAACTGTAGAATTGTTATTTTGCTGTATTATATGTATTTATGTTCGCTTTTTATTAATGTACAGTAGCGTGCGTTACGATTAGAGTTATCCCAAAAAATTGCGTTAAAAACCGTTTGGTATTTGCTTGTCTTAATTTAAATTGAGCAATAATAAAATATAATATGTATGGGCGAGACACTACCCACTTTTCTTCATTATGATATATATTGCAAGAGCAGCTGAAATTTTTTACGAGTCTGATGAACTAAAGTGCTGGAGGTCATACATTTAATGGCAATAGGCCAGCTGCTGTCGAGTTTCCTAATATTCAATACGGACGCCAGATTTCATAAAAAATAAATAGTAGAGGGAACTGGAAATATATATTTACTAGATATAGAAAAAAACTGTTTAAAAATATATTGTGAGCATTAATTGATGTTTTAGCCAAGTTTTGGGTTAATCGAACATGTCTAGTCATGTCTAACCAAAAATCCAAAATTTTTTTAGAATCAAATTTAAAAGTAAAGGTAATGCTGAAGCTTAAAAATTTTCTATAAAACTATGAAAAAGTAATTGCTTGCCAAGTAATTAGCTTAAACTATTTATTACACTAGACAACAAGAAAATAATTTAGAAAAAACAAAACTTTAGATATCAATGCTGTGATAAATATTTTAGTGTTGCTTATGGCACGTACTTTGAATCTTTTAATTTTTGAGTTTGTGTCTTCGTTCAATTTTTAAATTATTTGTGCTAAAAATTTTTGTGTACATAAAATTTTCAATAAAAAAATTGTTTTATGTTGGGTGGTGCTTAAGAAAAAGTGTTAGTTTTAATAGTTGCAGTCTTGCATAAATAAAATTTCGTTTTATTTCTTAATTTCTTAGTTCTGAGATACGCAACACACTGCCACACACACACACACTCTGGTGCAATCATACAAATCTTTTCCAGAATATTATAAGAAGCAGATATCTCATAGTCGCTTCATATTATTTGCTTTTAGTTTATCAGTAGAATACCTGCAGCCGAAATTAAGTGAGTCAGCAGCCGGCATCTACGGCTACACGGTGCCATAAGCAGCAGTCAGTATGGCAATCAATGTTTTAATGTGGTCATGTACATTTTTGGCCATATTGAAGCCATGTAGTTGTGTGTAAATTTTATGTTAAAATGCAAATCACATACGCATGGTCTATAATTTGTAATTAATTATGCTATAAATGATGCAACGGTCATTTTTGAAACTGCATATGTACACACGCACAACCAGAACTCATTCTTTTATGTATGCGTTTATATGAAATGCACACATGCTTGCGAATACGTTAAATGTACACAATTAAAATACTTAAATACCTTTGGGCCTAGTGGCCCTGATACACTGTAAAAATAAATTAAAAAAGTTATACAATAATAAATATTTATTTCTCAGAAAATGTATATATATAAATAAATTTTAATTTTTATTAATTTTTCATTTATATTAAAAGAAAAATTAATTAAAAGAAGTGTGCTAAAAATTTACCGAATTGCGTTAAAGAAAATAATTTTTATTATTAAAAACTTGTGAATTTTTTTATTAAATTCTAAAAGAAATTTGCAATAAATTTAAAATTTTTATACCAGCAATGTGTGGGCAAAGTTTGCCCGGCAAACTATGCCTGACGCACGCTACATTTGTTTCAAAAGTTTTTTAATTTGCAAAGTAGACATTTTCAACTTAGAAATAATATTTAGTGGAATTACATAAATTATTGAGATATATTATATTATTAAAATTTGTGACGCACGCTACAAAAAAATTTTTTTATTAAATTTATTTTTCGTAATTTTTAGTTGATTTTGTATCCGTTTGGAGTGTTTGTTGTAGTTAATAAAAATAAATAAATAGTACTGGAAATAAACAATAATACGAATACACATGAGTACTGATGTTGATAAAGTAGTAACTTCCAAAAACAACTGTAATTTGTTCTGCTGCACAATTTGACAAGCTCCCGTATATATTTCATGGATATACTATTTATCGTATTGCTTTTTGGATATCACATTACAAAATTAAGCCCAAAAGCCTTAAAGGAATTCAAATATTAAATCAATTGAAGTGAGGGGAACCAGGGGCCAAATTATCGTCGCATTCGATATTGAGTGCAATTTCCTTACAATTTAAATACAAGTTTCGATCGATTTGGAATGCCGTAATTTGCCCCCAGAAGTCAAAAAATTTTTGTTTTTTTTTTGTTAGAGCAAAACTTATTTGTGATAATTTGTTTCTCTCAGTGCTTCAGAAATATATAATTGATCCGAGCCTTGCATTGAAATTTAATGTCGCAAATAAATTTCATAGTCAATGAGTACAGCGCACACATATTATGGCATACGAGCAGGTATATATGTGACTGTGTATGCATGTGTGCATGGATCCACGTTTCACACATATTTACATATTGATATGAAACTGGCCAAATAAAACTAGCGCTGTAAAAGTTCTCACTTTTAAAAGAAACATTTTGATTCTTAATCTTTACTTTCACACACACACACACCAATCAGCAATATTATTGATTTATGCAAAGATATGCATGCACATGCCTGCCGCTGCATGCTCGCTTACATATTTACATAAACTTGAACATGTTTAATACGTGCAGCATTACTGGCAGCTTTTTGTCAAATAAATAATTGACTTGTGAATTATAGCAGGTGTATTTTATATTAATTAAGGTTAAAGGTTGATTGCATAAATTAGTTGCACTAATTAGTGTCAACATTTTTATTACAATTTTGTATTGTTGCTGCGGGTGTTTTCATTTTTTTTGTAAATAATTTTTGTTATTTGGCTGTTACTATTTTGCAGTTGTTGATTTAGTTAAGTTAAAACTAATATTTTTTGTTGCTTTTTATTTCATAGCTTTAAAAATATATATTTTTTTTTATCCAGGACCCTTGCCCGGCAGAAGACTTCTACATATGCGCTATGGTGTGCAACAATTAGAAGAATGCATTGTGGAAGGAAGAACAGAGGGACTAAAAATATTTTAATAAAAGCATTTAACAAAATTTTAATAAAAATATTTTAATTACAATTTATATGTGTTATTCCTCTGAAATCACTGTGTTATCTTAAGATTTTTAATGGCAAATAAATTTATTATCAGACTCTTGATACGCCAATGAAGTTATCAGGTTTGTTTGCAACCATCTCTCAGTACTGTAAAGATCGTATATAGATTTAGTTAAAAATTTTCTTTAAATTTATTTAAAATACTCTCAGAATCTCAGGCAAGAAAGTGACAAAAACTACCAAATAATCCTTATAAAATTCAATTGGCTCTAAACGCCAAATTGGCTCTATACTTTGATTATTCGCTGAAGCCAACATTTAAAATATTATCATTATGATTTAAATCAGTCAACATGTCTAGCTTAAAGTCGACCACAAATTATAGTGAACAAACAAAAAGTACAAACAACAAAGTAAAGAAAAAAATATCCTGCAACACGTTTATCAAAATTAGCCACAAAATTGCAAACGAAACAGGCAAATATGGACTCGTACATGAACGTATCCAGAGCTTTCAGTCAACGCCAAAGCAAAAACAGTTTTTATGGCACGTGTATTTACAAATATTTAATAAGAGGATAAAATAAAAATAAAATGCTGTTTGCCACACCACAAAATCCATGTCGTTGTTCGTGCTTGAGTCCAGTGGCCAGCTCACAGGAAAATATCCTTTTAAAAGTAAATATTTTCTTTTTAAAATAAAAAAATAATAATAATAATAATAATTATTGTAAAATATTAATGCTGTTGCTTTACTAAGACCCCACATAAAGTTATTAACACATTTAGTTATTCAACAGAATGGTTACAACTTGTTTCTCTTGCTGCATAATGTCTACGTGTGTTTGTGTGTGTGTGTGTGTGTGCTTGTCTGTCTGTTTGTCTTTTGCCATTTTAGTATTCGTACGGGTATTTTTGTTTAATAGTAAAACTCTTAACAGACATACAGTTGGACACAGAGTGACAGCTTATTTGCATATTTTCCAATTTTCCTTTGCAACCGAAGTTGAGTATGAGAAACAACAAGAAGCATTAGCAAATACATGGGATCATAGGGTGCAGACAGAAAGTCATCTGCAGACAAAACATGTACATCGGCCATACAACAATCAACGTCATCATAATCAACAACATCAGTTGACAATCTGAACTTCGTGAGCAGCTAAAAGACGGTGACAACTAAAACTGCAAATTTTACTTGGTTGTGGTGAAGGCTTGAAAATAGGGACTATAAAGGATTCTATTAACGTTGAAATTAAATAAAATAATATCTGATTCTGTGCACCAAAATCCAAAAATGCTTCGCTTGTGCTCGTATGTAGTCACAGAATATGTATTTAATTTTGCATATCGAACATTTATTTTAAGACTTCCCGGATATGTCCAGCAAATCAGAGTGGTAGCCGGACTTCATAAAATTAAATATATTAATTTGTTTATTTTAAAGAGTTTTGTATAAAATTTTAGCGAAAAAAGTCTGTGCTGCATGCCAAAACATGCACTATCGCTTGATACAATTAAATATATTCAAGTCAGTATATAACCTGATCGATCATGCATTATTAACACTTTTAGTATAGCACATCTTTAGGTGGAAATTATATGAAAAAATGTCGCAATCACGAAACTTTACTTAGTGATCAACAGCAGAAACCAATATAAAGATCGATTGGCCGAACAATTACTGGAGCTCAAATAAGTTCAAAATGGCCACATATGGCTTGTGTAGAAAATTGAAAAATTATATATCCTGCACCAGAATTTATAAATAGTGTTACATATGCACCCAACTTTATTTTGAGAACAGACCTCATATATTGATTACTACTTGTTACTTATTACATTTGACTTTATTTTATTACATTTCACTTTATTTTTGAGCAGATCTCGTATATTGATTATAATTTTTTAATGTTAGTGAACATGAAAATTAATGCTACTTTGCTAACCGAAAATTCACTTCATTTTTTTTGAACGGGCCTCGTATATTCATTATAACTTTTTACTGTTGGCGAGCATGGGATATAATGTCACTTCAAAATATTAGAATATACTTTATTTTTTGAACAGACCTCGTATATTGGCTCTAATGTTACTTTAGCAAATGGAAATTCCCTTTAATTTTTTTAACAGACCTCGTATATTGATTATGACTTCTTATTTATGGATCGCATAGAACATAATGCTATTCTAACATATTAAAATACACCTTATTTTCTAAATGGACGTCGTATATTGATTACAATTTCTTACTGTTTATATACATACATTCATGAAAAATAAACATTCATTTTATTTTTTGAACACACCTCGTACATTGATTATAACTTCTTACTATTAGCGAACAAGAAAAATAGCATGGATTTTACAAATAAAAATTTGATTTATTTTTTGAACAGACCTCGTATATTGCGTGCAGAAAAAATAATGTTAATTTAAAAAATTGAAATTATCTTTATTTTTTGAACAGACCTCGTATATTGATTTCAATGTTACTTTAACAAATTAAAACTTCCTTTATTTTTTGAACACGCCTCGTATATTGATTATGACTTCTTACTTATGGAGCGCACTTACAATTTCTTGCCGATTATAAACATACATGAAAAATAATAATTGATTTTATTTTTTGAGCAGACCTCGTATATTGATTATAACTTCTTGCTGTTGGAGAACGAGAAACTTGGCATTACTTCTATAAATAAAAATTTGATTTATTTTTTGAACAGACCTCGTATATTGCGTAGAGAGAAAATAATATTAACTTAAAAAATTAAAGTTATCTTTATTTTTTTAACAGACCTCGTATATTGATTATAACTTCTTACAGAGAAAATATCATTAATTTAAAATATTAAAATTATCTTTATTTTTTGAACAGACCCCGTATATTAATTATAACCTCCTACGTGTGTGAAGATAAATTTAAATTTATATTAGCGAAGACACAAACCGAAAGTAGTACCAAATCTATTCTGCAAATAACAGAGTTCTGCTAACCACTTCCCTTTTGAAGTAAATTTTTAGTTTCATTAGGAAGCCAAAATGTAGGAACTGGAGCCAGTTCTGCCGAATTTTTAGTTTTTAATTCGAATAATATCAATTCAAAATATTTTTTTTTTTTTAAATTTTAAAATTGATTTATTCGAATTAATATCAATTTAAAAAAATTTTAAAATTTATATTATTCGAATTCCAAAATTATTTCAGATGCAAAACTTCTTCTGCAATATAAAGGGTTCCTTGGGCCACGATTTGCATGTAGTGGCACATGTGTACCCATCCCCATTTTCGCCACAATGACCGAGAAAACCTCTCCTGGAATATATTTTAGCTTTTTTTTCAAATGAATTGTTTTTACAATATTTTATATTTGCGGTACATCCTTTCAGTATATATTTTTTAAGCATTAACATCTTAGACCATAATTTTTAATCACTAGTTTGAGCAGAACTGGCATCAGTTCCAAATTTTACTGCCAGTGTTAAGTGGTTAACAGAGCTCTGTTAACTGCAGAATAGGTTTGCTACAACTTTCGGTTTGCGTCTTCACTAATATAAATTAACTTCCTACTGTTAACGTACACGGAAAATAATGTTACTTTTAAAGGCTTTTGAATTCCTTTGACCTCAGCTGGCATCATGTGCCCACGTGATAATCCTTAACAAAAAAAAAAAACTATATTAAAAAAATCAGATTCATTCCCATTATCTTCATAATTGTCATGTAGAGCTCGTGTGGGTATGTGGATATGCTCATCAACACCCTAGACTATGCAATAAAATATTTGAATATAATTTTTTTGCTACTGTGCCCAAACGTATGAAGGGAATTCTTGTCAAGCACTTGCACAACTACGAGTATGATTCTCTAGCATTTTATTTGGATGCACAAGGATAAAAAATATTTATATTAAACGGCTTGTAGACAAAAAAAAACCAGCTGCATTCATTTTAGCCATACAACTTTTGCGTTAACTGACTACAGAAATGCCATCAAACGAGATGCCAGCGTTTGTGGGTGCTTTTTCGCAAAGTCTTAAGGTTAGAGAAAGAATTGGTGCAAGATTCATTAGTTATGCGACACGCGTTTTCTATACGATGTCTTTGTGTTGTATGCAACGTGAAAGATGGCTGAAAACATATTAAAAGAAAAATCAAGCCGCGGCAAGACCACAACTATTTGGACTTTATACACAAACAAGCAAAGCAATATGAAAGTCCTTTTAGGAAAAAGGAACAGCAAATGAAAGTATGAAAAAAAAACAGTTCAAACAAAATCAAGCAAGGCGCCATAAACATCACTTTCAGCTGAGGCAGCAGCTGGTAATTTTTTTTTTTATTTTTTTTTATAGAAGACAAGCCAACACAAACACTTAATGTGCATAAATAACCCAGCAAACATGTTTTATTATTTCTATTTAATTATATCGATCTATATCTTCTTTTTTTTAAGTCTTGTGTGTATTAATTCTTAATTTTTTTATTAAACTAAATTTTTGGTTTTGTGTCTTTTTGTTTTATTTTACTATACAAAAATCTATTAAAATTTTTTTTTGTTATTCCTTTAAACTTGTTTAGTGGACAAGAGTGTTTGGTTCCAAAAGACTTTTTCTTTTCTCTTATTCTTTATGGCTCCATCTTAACTTCTAATGCATTTCATTTTTGTGGCATTAGTTTTATTTCTGCTCTAACAATCTTTCCCTTTTCTTTTTTTCTGTGCTTAAATATTATATTCGGTTTTTTATCTTTGTGTTGCAATTTCACTTTGGTTTGTGTGCGCTCGTGTGCTGTTTTTTTCCATTATTTGTATTTTTGCATTCAAGGCTTTTGCTGGCGTGCGTGACCTGTCTACAAGTGTGCTATGAAATATTAAGTGCGAAGTATGTTCTCACAGCCACTCACTGTTAAAGAAAAATAATTTCAAGCATATCTGTGCAGTTGTTATGTGGCTCTTGCTATTAACTGCATATAAAAAATTAATTTTTTTATTTGTCCAAAAACTCTTTTAAAGTATGAAAATATTTAGTTTCGGCCAAAGTCACATTGGAGGTTAAAAAAATAAAATAAAATAAAAATATATAAAATGTTTGCTGTAACATAATATTCACTTTTAGTTGCTAAGAGTATTTTATAAAACGGGTTTTAATTTATGTAAATTCAATTTTGTATTCTTGATGTTTTTAAAATCGGCAATATATAATCAATTTGAAATATAGCGCTTAAAGTACTGAAAGCTGCTGTATTAAATCATAAAAAAAGTTAATAATTATAATTTGGATTTCAAGCCATATTTGGAAATGACATGGTCCTGCGGCACCACAAAAACTGCAATAAGCCCAAAAACATAGAATAATGAATAAATATTCTTTTTAAATCTGCCATGAAACTTTAGGAAACCTCTACTTAAGCTTCTACCAATTTTTAGACCCTCCAAAATAGAATTGGACAGTATATTCACTTTGTCATCCCCCTTGTAACGCAGCGAAATATTTCTATGAGACTCCATAAATAATATATAGTTTGATCAGTGATGAAATCTAAGACGATCTGAACATGTTCGCCCGCCCATCAGTCCATCCGTCTTTGGAAATCACCATTCAGTCCAAACGAAAAGAGCCAGACTCTTGAAATTTGGTATAAATATATCTTGGAGGAAAGCACAGGTCAAGTTTGTAAATGGGCTGAATTGTGCCAGAGGGAAAAAAGCTCCCTTAAGCAGGACTAAACCAACCCAGAAAAAACAACATAATTTTTAAAGTTTTTTGTAATTTTGTTAAGCAAATGATATATTTTTATGTCAAAGAAGGTTCAACGCGTTAAACTTGGAGCCATAAAATAAAAAGAATATTAAAAAAAATTCAGAAAAATGGGACATGAAGAAAAATAATCAAACGGTAACACGGGTATTATAACAATAACATGTTAACATCAGCTTGATACAGTTCTCGTATTCTTTTTCACAATAAAATTTGTGTAAATAGGAACTGCTATCAAATTCAACTAAGCCACCTAATAAGTGGTGACAAACACAATACACATGAGCACTGATGATGAAAGGGTTGCGTCTTTCGAAAACAGTTGTTCTGCTCTGCTGCGTAAGTTGAATAACAAAAACTGATGTTGACTTGCCTTTGTGCCTTGGAACATTTATCATGTCTTTCTGAGATTTAAATTAAAAATTTCGAACAATTAGCCTATAGAATCTTAATTCAATTTAATATAAAAAGAATAATTTTTGGACCCTGCCCCCTTAAGTAGGCGTTATTTTATGCAAAATATAGTGTAAAAATTAAACAAATTATTTTATTTAAGCCTACATTCTTTACAAATAACATTTTTAAGCTCTAATTACGTAACGAAATGACAATCAGTGAAATTGTTTTTTGTATGAAAATCCATATTTATATGCAAAATGATTATGGGAGAGTCTTCTATCCCATACATTATTTTGTATATACTGGCGATGCATACCAACTGCTTATTTGGCCACTTGGGCCAAAATCACACACACTCTCATGGCCTGTAAATTGAACTTTCATGGCTTGTAAATATTTTCACAAAATGCTCAAAATTTTTCTTAAATATGGATTTTCATAAAAAAAACTTTACTGTTTGCCATTTCGTTACGTCATAACATATTTAACTTCACTACGTTGTTTCGTAACTGCTTACGTCAAAACATGTTTAACTCGGCCTATTTATCTTCACTCACATAATAAATTTTACATTTAATTATCCCAAATATATATTTTTAGAGTTTTATGGCAAAAATGAAATGTCTCTCCCACGGCTCTGGCCAGAGAGACCTCGACAAAATACAGTTTTAATACTCTCCAAAAAGAATTGGACCCCATGGAGTATATATGTATATACATATATATATATATATATATATATATATATATATATCCTTAATCAGTGATGAAGTCTGAGACAATCTAACAATGCCCATACATTCGTTTGTGAAAAACATGGAATAATCTATTTTTGGACACCGCCCCATTTAGTGGGCGTTGACGTACGATATTATATGCAAAAATAGTATAAATATTGAACAATTTTTATTCCTTAAGCCTATAACAAGCTGAGATGTTCTCTGATCTTGCAGAGGTGAAACGACTCCCCCACGGCCCTTCCCGGAATGACTGTCAAAATAGAGATTTAAAATTGGGTACAGAGATGTCTTAAAGGAACTAAACACTAATAAAACACTTTTTAATTCAAAAACGTTAAGTTAAATAGTCACCAATAATATTGGATTCAGGACACTGTCTATTAAGTTTGTATGAAATTGTTTTACTAAATAAACACGTATCTGAATGAAAATATTTATCATTAGTACATAATTAGTGGTTACGCTTTTCGGGGCAAATATTTGATAAGTGTGAACCAGAGAACTTCACTTGTTGATTAAAAAACCGTTCAACAATAACAAAGGCACAAAAAACTTGTCTTTTATTTGCAAATGATCAAACTTGCCCGCACACTCTCTTTTGTTGTTGATTTTAAAGCAACCGAACATATGCCTCTTTGTAGGTTCTGATGCTAAACACATCGGCTGACGCACAACAATAATCTTTTTGACGCTAGGAAAAAAGGAATTAATCAAACTTGCTCAAACTTTTATATGCGTTGTTAATTTTAAGACAATCGAACCACATGCAGGTTGAACACTTGCTTATTTTCATCATAGGTCGAATCAAACTTGTCAGCTTGTGTACTTGTCTATTCCGCTCAACGCTCAAAAATTAGATCAATATTAAAGTACAAAAAGCAAGAAATCGCTGTGTATGAATTTGTTCATTCCTATCAACAAAGGCACGCTTGTTTTTTATTTTAATTTACAGTGGTTTATGATGGCTATTCGTGTTGTTTATGAGAAAATAGGAAATTTTTTTAAGAAAATATTAATTTTATTTGCAGTTCGATATTGCAAATAATAATTATTATTACTTTTGTTCATTTTTATTTGTTCTCCTTTACAGTGGTGTGTAGAACTTTCTTTGTGTTATTTAATTTGTATATTTTATTAAGTTAAAATTGTGAAATACAAATTGAAATGGAGGAATTTAAATTAAAAAAACCCCACAAGGAAGATTTGCAAGATTTTTGGACCGCTTGTAATATTTTAAGATTTAACAAAATTAGAGCTAAAAAGCGGTTAGCACCTGGGTCTCCTGCTTATTGGTTAAAGTGTCAAATTCGAGAAAAGTGTAATTAGTGCATCATGATACAAAAACAGTACAATTAATAAAAAATAGAACATTTATTTTTAAGTAAAAACAAAAGACAACCCTTTTTTGCAAATGATCAAACTTGTTCACACACTCTCATTTGTTTCCATTTTGTAAAAAAAGAATTCATAAGCCACCGTGCATTTGCCCATGTGTATTCCCTTTAACTTTGCTTTTGATGAACAAATTCAAATAAAGACTAAACCTGTACCTCCACACATGTATCAATTTTGAATTGGTTATGTTGTTTGCATTGTTCGTATATCATATTGCTCAAGTCACACAGACGGTCGTTCCAAGCATGTTGTGTGAATTAATGAGAATAAGAGCGTTTGGACACGATGAATTTACTACAAGCCCTTCTCTTGCCTGTGCGATCTTGCTCATAAAATGCTTTTGTTAATTCTACTCATAATCAGAATTTGATGTATATAGCAGAATGAAATGATTTTCAATCATCATTGCATTTTTCTTTAATCTTTAAAATGAACAAAAATTTTTGTGCTGAACAATATCAAGAAAAATCGTTATTTTGAAGTACTCTGGTGTGAACGTACCTTAACCCTAAAAAAAAAAAAAAATTATGCCATGGTTTTGTATGGATCTTACGTATAATTAATATTGCAAACCAATAAGTTGAATATTACTCATACGTGGCCCGCACCTAATCAACACCCCCCTAAAAGTAGGCAATATTATTTGTATACCCTCATCTTATATATGAGTTACTCAACTTACGTATGAGTTACATTTCAATGCACCGAGGTGAATATTCCTCATACGCCACATATGACATTAACATAAAAGTATCAGCTTAGATATACACATGTCGCCCGTTTAATGCAACATAGACATATCTCAAAAAATTTAAATTTTGATGTATCTAAGCAAAAGTGCTGTTTTATTTTATGTGGATATTCAAAATAAAATGATGCATTATTTTTCATGCTGAACAGAAGTTACAGCACTATACATTTTTTGGTCAATCGTATAATTCTAAAGACTTAATAGCCTTTTTCTAAGTTCTCTCTTGTTTTGAGATATGACTATGCTGCTTTAAGGGAGTGATATATGGATTTTTGAGATTTTTGCCAGGTATTTGTAATATATGCCAAGTGTTCCAGGATTCGATTTTTTAATTTTAAGCGTCCATTGGAGAATGTTGCCGTTACCTAAAATTATTTGAAGTGATAGTTTCTGGCACAATATTAAAGACACTTAAGAGGTAAAATTATATATTTAAATCTATAATAAACCAGCATGTTAAAGCTGTCACAAAGCAAACTTGTTAAATATGACGGAGCTGAGGTGAAAAATAAAAAAAGTTAATAAAATAAAACACCATTTCCAAAGCACAAGTATACAAATAAATCCACATACATATTTGTATGTCGAATGTATTAGAGTTTATTTTTCCAGTCGCCCTCATTAGCACGCTCACTATTGGCAAAATCAGTTAAACCAACAATAACACTATCCGCTGTTTATTAAACAAACAAACAAACAAATAGTCAGTATTTTATATAAATTTTGTTGACGTTTCATATGGAATGCATAAAACAAAGAAGAAGAAAATTAAAACAATACAAGTGGAAAAATTATTTTTAAAGTATTCTTACACGAAACGTAGACACACACACACACACAGACACACACACACACACACACACACACATACACATACACACACACACATATTAATGGGACTGGGTTGACACTAGCTGCCCATAAAACAGAGGCTGTCTTAATAAGTAGCAGAAAAACAGTAGAAAAGATGACTGTAACAGTTGGCGATGCAAGAATAGAATCGAAAAGGCCCATAAAATACCTAAGCGTAATGATCGATGACAGGCTAAATTTCAAGGAACATGTAAGGTTCATTGTGAAAAAGGCATCCGGCGCACAAGCAGCTCTGGCAAGAATAATGCCAAATATTGGAGGACCAACATCATTTACAAGAAGGGTAATATCGTCGGTTGTGACCTCGATAATAATATATGCCTGCCCAGTATGGTCTGTAGCACTTTCCGAGGAGACGACAAGAAGAAAACTGTCTTCGGTGTACCGTCTAAGTGCAATAAGACAAATAAGTGGTTTCAGGACAATATCCGATGACGCAGCAATACCTATAGTCATACTGGCGGATGAAATGAGGCGAATCTACTTCCGTCGTCTTGAGGATCCAGGGCAAATTGCTACAATAAGTAGAGAGGAAAGGAGTGTTTCTATCTGCAGATGGCAGTCTAGATGGGAATGCAGTTCGAAGGGCAGATGCACTTATTATCTTCTGCCCCATCATAATCCCCTGGCTGGAGGTGCAACACTGCGAGCACAACTTTTATATGACGCAGTTCTTGAGTGGACATGATTGTTTTAGGAAATATCTGCACAAATTTGGGCACAATAGATCCCCAACATGCCCAAATTGTGTTGACGAAGATGAGGACGCTCAGCAAGTTTTATTTTGCTGCCCGAGATTTAGGGGGCCTTGGGAGTTGAATATTACTCCCCGTCAGCTTCTAGACGAGATTTTGGGTTCCGAAATTAAATGGAACGAGTGCAACCGCCATATATCTGCAGTTATGCAGGCACTACGAAGGCTGGAAAGACAGAGATCGAACGAGCGTACATAAGATAAAGCGAAATCGCTAACCAGCCCTCCACGAAGTAATACCTAGTGGCAGTCCCGCGGAGGGAAAGTGGTCGAAGGAAACAGGGGGTGGGTTTAGTACGTAGGCACCAGTCATGGCGAATCGTGCATGCTTATGATGGAACATAAGTATCTTGTGAAGATTACCACCTCCGGTTCTATAAAAAAAACACATACACATATACACACACACACACATATATATACATGTAACTGACCGTATTATATGTATGTGCTGGAGATAAGAAAGATGTAGCAAAGGGGCCTTTGTTTTACTAGGAAAACTTTGTATAAGAAAATAAAATTTGTAATAAGAGTTTTTTAAGACAGGACTATTTCCAAGAGAGAAGGAATCAATTTTTTATAACTATCATTTCGATGAATGTGTAAGATATTTTTAAGCACGAGATGCAAAATATAAGCGGTCAGTGGTAGATAATAAATTTTTTTAAATTATGTATGAATTTTTATTAGTCGAACTTTCTAATGTAAATTGTTAATTTTGGGCTTAAGTTCGAATCTGCATGACTGCAAATGATTTTTTATTATTTTATTAATAAATGAATTTGTTCAAATTCTATTTATTATTTTTTTTTTATATATTAAGAATATTTTCAATAATCATCAAACCAGCAGAACGGATCAGTACTGATAAAAAATCATTTGCAGTCATGCAGATTCGAACTTAAGCCCAAAATTAACAAAATAAAATTTTTTATAAGACCATCAGAAAAATTCACCTATTACTGGGCCCCTTCAAAGAGGCCCACAAAACTGTACCATCAACCACCAATACATTTTCCAACAGAGTTAATCAGCAGTGCAATACTTTGTGCAGGAGTAGGGAACTTACACTTGTATTTATATGTGTATGTGCGTGTGTGTGTGTGCATCAGTTTACAATTCATAAGGTTGAAAGGAGCGAATATATATGTATATATTGTTTATTTATACTGACACTTATTGTTGTTTGGCAGACAAATAACAAAGCGCAAAGCCAGTTACGTGCTCATATGGCAAATTGACTGATTTTCAACGATATTTTAGTTGCGATAATTTCTATACTCCGGCATTTCACTACAACAGACGACTAGTGAATTTAGTTTTTTAACTCCTAGGCTGCTTTTGTAAATGAATTAAAAATATCCAAACAAATATTTTATAATTATATAATTATAATATTTTTAAGCTTCAGGTCTCTTTATTATACACTCCAAAAAATGATATGGAGGTGGTATATTCACTTTGTCATTCCGTTTGTAATGCAGGCAAATATCCATCTGAGACCCCCATAAAGTATATATCGCTCATTTGCTGCAAAAACGGCATAACTCAAAATTTTCAATTTTGAGATAAATGCATTTTAAGTGTTCAATTGACTATAGTTCTAAAGAAAAATTAATAAATGTAAATATTTTGATATCATCTGGTAAGTCAACTTATATTTAATATATATCCATATAGAAAAAAGTAGAGTAAAAAATTTTTAATAATTGTTTTTAAATGGAAAACTGTTTATACCTTGAGTTATGACGTTATTGCTGCTAAAGTTCATTGATAGTAGTGTAGTAAACTAAAATGTGTCGTTCTTAATGCGAAACAAAATTTTTATAATCAGATGATTTTTTCAACAAAACACTTACAACACAAATTATAGCAGTATATAAGAATTTTTACTACATAAAAAAAATCAATGAGTGTTCGAACTCACGGGCGATGTGTTAACACCTTTTTGTTACACGGTACCTGTTCGATTTCTATATACACAGAGACCCACAAACCCGGAGGTAGAGTTAATATAAAGTATTTAATGAAAAAGAATAGTTTATTGAATTTAATTTTACTTTGTATAATTTATTAATGTTATGTTTTCAACACAGTTAAAATTGGTCTGTGATAGCTAAAATATGAAACATAAACTTTTGATTGTATCCTATCGATATAACGTGAGAAAACAGCGTCAATTGTAGTTCCTTGGATAGTAGTTGGGGACTCTAACGAAGTATTCATGGTAAGCTTGAATTTATCGTAGAGGAATTCGATAAGAGGTAGTGCTTCTACGTTTGAAAAATTCGTATTAAAGTCACCACCCATTATTATTGGCATTGAAAAATAGTCCTCTTCTAGTTCGCGTGAACCATTTTCGGTGTAGGGCAGAAGTGAAAAATGAATAAATTTTATTATATTCTGGACAGACTGGTTGAGTAAGAAGCTGTGCCTGCTCTCTCTTTTTCCTCCGATATTCTGCCATATATTTTCTTTTTTCTTTTAAAACCGACGCACTAAGTAGATGCACTCAAAGTAAAAAAAAATACTTAATACTTTTTATTTATTTTATATTAAACCAACAAAAAACAAAGAGAATGCGAAGCAACAGACAAATGTACATACATACATTGTTATGTTTGTACATAAGCTACATACGTTGCTGTCTTGCTATCTCATTTTTATATATGTACGTATAACCACGTCACTGTTCTCTTTGCTATGCATAAGACAAAACCGAAGATCAACATAAAACACTTTTTTAATATTACTCCAAATTAATACTGCGAATTAAAACACTTAAATCTCCGCTCGCCGATATCGGATCGCCTTAATTTTTGGCCTAAACTCTTCGTGGAAACTTGCACTAGCGTTTTAATCTAAAAATTATTAAAATCGGCTATGAATTTCCGGAGAAAATCGCGTGGGAAAATTATATGAAAATCGCCCAATAATCATTTTCAATACCGACTGCCAAGCAACAACAACAAACAAACAAAGCCTTACACTTACACTTGCGTATGTATTGAAACTGTTAGTTTACTGCCCTAGAGGCGCGCGTATAGATGTTAACACATCAAAAACATTTTACCTTTCAACTGGATGCTGTTGGCTGAAGTACTAGAACACGAGACTATGAAGCGCAGGATCCTGAGTTCAACCCCGCGATGAGTCATGATATATTATGTTGTGTTCTTCTGATCAGCATTAGTGCGTGGTTGTGTTAGTTGTTGCCAGCCTGTTTCAATGATGAAGGCATAGTCACTGATCACTGAATATAATTGGCAGCGACTGACAGCATCATGTACTAAAAAAAGCGGAGTAACAGCACCCACCTTCGTCGGCCCTGTAGCAAAAATTAGCCGGCGAAGTAAAAGGTAGAAATAGCTATAAAAACAACTGTCTATCTTCTCATCTTTCCTAATCTGTCCCCTATCTATCCCCTCGTTTTCAGTTCCGGCGCAATGCATTGCATATATAGGGGTCATCCCCTGAGTGCTGGACCAAGGCAAAAAAAAAAAAAAAAAAAAAAAAACTTCCATATTTCACCAGAAAACTTTACGTTCTATTATTGGTAGAACAGTGAAACATAACCCACGTTGCGTCGATGCTCCAGTTAGTCAATACTGTCACCGATGAGCTTCTTCGCTCTTTCTTGTACGCGGCCGAGCAACTTCAAAATAGACTTTGAAGCACAGGCCCATACATGAGAGTTGTGTTCCATTTTAGGTCGGATGTCGGTGGTATAAACAGTGAGGAGATCCGTTGGGGTGAAATATGTCTTACAGCGTTTAAAAAAGCCGAGATACTTTAATGCTTCTTTTAAAGTATGAAAAATGTGATCAGAGCATCGAACGTCATACTGTATTTTCATACCAAAAAACATCAAGAGCTTCCGATTCCCCAATACCTATACCATCCATAAACACGGATGGCGTAGAACCTTCTACCAGCCGCCTAAGCGCAAGCACGCAGCACTGCGTCTTCGGAGATTGACATGAGATCACTTGTGAGCCACTCGTTCATTCTTTGTCTTCTGGCATCAATCTCCTCCAGGCTTGGCCGGCTGGTGAACGAAAAAGGCTAGTTAATGCTCCTGTCATCCGCGAATAATATATTCTGGGTCCTTGTAAGTAGTGAAGCACAGTAATAGATGTCTGGCTGTCTGTACGTCAAGTACATTTTGCGAGGCCTCTAAAAAAATATAGACTTTGGTCTTGGATTGATGTTTAGGAATTAGTCCAGAAAAATGCAAAATATGGTTCCAGAGCTGGACAATTTATATAAATATTTGGGATATTAAAGTTTCGTGCTAAAACTAATTCTTGTTTTTTCTTCTTGTTAATTAAACCTATTTTTTTGGTATTAGAAATCAAATAAAATCAAAAAGGCCATTCCAGGGTTGGGCAATTGAATCTTTTTTTGGTGCCTAAAAGTAGGCAACTAAAAAAATTTAATCTTTTTATATTTTTCTAAATAAAACTGACTTACCCAGATGCTGTAGAGTAGCTGGAAGGAAAAGAAAAAAAATAAATCAAAATTAATAAAACAAAAAAAATTTCTAGTTCATTTAGCAAATATTTAATTTTGGTTTGGAAACATATTTTCCAGACACTGAAAAAACTCGTAAAAAACTTATACTGAAAATAATAATATTAATATAAAACCATTTCCAAATTATTTGTTAAAGACTTTATATATTTTATATAAAAAAATTGAAAAAAGTCCGTTTCTCTGAGTGCATCATCACTCCCTGTAAAGTATTTGACTTATAAACTTTCAGTTAGCCACAAATACAAAACTCCATATAATTGTGATATTTTACAGGATATTGTTGCAGTTGTAGTGCTGCTCTTATCAAAACAGCCATCCCGTCTATGCACGCAAACAGTAGAAATAAAATAAACAACATAAATATTGATTGTTTAGAAATGATTTGCTGAGAACTGATGAAATATTTTCTTTTTTTTTATTATTTCAATTTTTCCTAGCCGAATTGAATTGGCAATTGTATTTGATTGTGTCTGGCAGTGCATTTTCGTTGTTTGCAAATGTGTATTAAATTACCGCTTTTTCTTTACTTTAAACAATTGCTTTCGGTAGACTCATTAGATTTACTGCTTTATTACAAACTAAATATTAATAAATATGTGCAGGCATGTGCATGCATGAACATGTTTGTACATGCTTATATTTTCTAAACCTGCATATAGACGTAGACATGCTCGACACAAAAGAAAATATTGCTCAGATAACCCAACAATTTAATTAATCGCTTTGCCTTCTGCCTCTTTTAGGCAGATATAGTCTGCAACTTTATCGTTTTGTTGGGACATACAGTTTTAAAACCTAAAGCCCATATGCAAACATGTAAAATAACTAAATTTATTTTGAAAATCAACAATCTCTTCGCAACTTCGTAATTATTATTATGCACATAAATTCCCATTCTAACACATCATCTATCGAACTGTGGAAAGATTTCACACGACATTCTCTCTTAGTGAAGCAACAAACCCCAGACGTCAAGGGCAAGTGTGTACTAAAGATAATACCCAAAAATTTATTATGGGAGTGTCTTCTATCGAATACATCATTTTGTATATACTGGAAATGCATGCCAACTCCTTATTTAGCCAGTGGGGTCAAAGTCCCTCCAAGATCACACACACTCTCATGGCCTATAAGTTGACCTCTCATGGCCTGTAATTATTTTCACAAAATGCTTAAAAAAATTTATTAAATATGGATTTTCATAGAAAAAAAAACTTCACTGTTTGCCATTTTGTTACGTCATAGCATATTTAACTTCACTACGTTGTTTCGTAACTGCTTACGTCAAAACATGTTTAACTCGGCATTTTTGTCTTCACTCACATAATGAATTTTACATTTAATTATCCAAAATATTTATTTTTAGAGCTTTATGGCAAAGGTGAAATGCCTCCCCACCCCACCTCCCCGCCCTTACCACAGCGACCCCGACCAAATACAGTTTTAATACCCTCCAAAAAGAGTTGGACCCCATAAAGTGTTTATATTCTTGATCAGTGATGTCTATGACGGTCTAGCAGTGCCCATACGTTAGTCTGTGGAAAATATGATGTGTCTATTTTTGGACCCCGCCCCCTACAGTAGGCGTTGACGTACGATATCACATAAAGGAACTCTGTGCCACGAAGTTAAATATTTTAAATTTACTTACTAAATATTTGGAGGGTATTTAGGATTCGACCCGGTCGAATATAACGTTTTTACTTGTTAATATTGTGTTTAACTGAATTTTGTTTTTTTGCGTTTTTTGATTTTTTTTACAAAATTCATTAAATTTTATAAAATTTTATTTTTTTTATTTTTATAAAATCGTATATAACGATTTGCTAAATTTTTTTAATTTATATTTCATGTCCTGAAGAAGATATCTAGAGGAATCGAAATATTGCTAATAAAATGTTTATAGTTATATTTTTTATAAAAAAAATTACCTCAAGCTCATTATTAAAGGATATAATTGAAAAATTGGCCATGAAATAATTAAAGCTTAATATATTGTGTTGTTTTCTACAATTCAAATTTAGAAAGCATAATCCTATATTATTTCATATTATTTTTGTTAAAAATAAATTCTGACCTGTTACTTTGATTTTCCTGGTGCTGCCTTCTAACACATTTTCTTTAAATTTTTATTTGTATTTATTTATTTATATTTTTTTTTTGTATGGTCTAAGACAAGACTCGTAGATGTTGTTTATCAATTGAATGAAAAAAAATTTAAGTTTTTATTTTAGTTTTATTTATTTTTAATTTTTTTTTGGTTGTAAAATGTTAATAAAATTTCCAGGCTCTTAAAGTTTTATTTTACTTTTGGTATTAATTAAAAGTGGTTCTCTTGTTTAAATTATTGTTTTTGCAAGACGGATTAGTTAAATTATTTTATTACACTTTTGGAGGGTTTTTAATTAAAATCTAATAAGATTGTTTAATTATTGTTGTTTTTATTATTGTATTTCCTGTTTGTGTTGGCATGCACACTGATTGTTTGGCTCTGCAAGTGCAGTAGTATAGGAGAGAGTGAGAGAGTGAAGAGAGAGAGTAGAGGGAAGTAGAGTTTCTGCTTTCATTTAATAAAATGTTTTTAAATAATTTTTTTATTTTAATTGTTACACAAACTGTTTAAATCTTTTTTCTTAACTTTAAAGAATTGCAAAACAAAAATTATTTGTCAAATTGCGTACAAACAAACAAATTAACAAGCTTTAAAAAGCTCTCTTTGCTTTCATAAGCTTTTTGCCTATAAGCCACCTACAGCAGAGCTTTAAGCTAAAGAGACAAACATTTTACTGCACTTGACACATAAAATACAAAATAAAAATAAATAGAAAATGAAAATAACTTAAGACACAAACAGATGATTGCACATTGCACAGGCTATATTAGCAAAAAAATAAAAAACAAAAAAAAAGCTTCAGCACTGGCTAAAGCAACAACAAACAAATTACTTTATTTTATCTACACACAAGGATACACTTGTAGTCGTCACAAGCAGCACTTAATAATTGAATAGAAGAAGAAAGAAAAAAAAACACACAATTTTCAGCCACTCAAGCAAATAATTGTTTTTGCGCCTTTCAATTGCTGCAATTATGCCACTTCTTTTTTTTTCTCTTCATATAGTACAATATTTTTTTTTCTTTTGTCCACAAAACTTTCGTAACAATATTTACTTTTTAAATAAATAACTCTTCGAAAATAACCAAAGACAGTTTAGCAGTTTGTTTTAACAAAATGTTAAATTATATTTATAAAAATGCATTTTTTTGTAGTTGGTTTTAATTAAAAAATATATAAACCACGAAGCAAAGTGCCAAAACTATATAAAGCCAGTTAGTTGCAAGGATATAAACTGTCAAACTATTTTGTTGTTCTGTTTACAGCTTATAAAGAAATATGACAGCAAGAAAAAGAGAGAGTGAGAGAGAGTGTATGCAAAAGCTTTTCTATATTAAAGAATCGAATAAACTATAAACAAGAAATGAGTAGTTGTAGCAGTAGAAAAGCTTTAGTATTTCATCAAAAGCTCTTTCTTGCACTTGCAATAGGATTAATACCATTTTCCAGCAGAGTTGAATAAATTTATTGAAAAAAAAAATAAAAAAATCTAGTTCAATTCAAACACAGTTTTTGGGGTCAGAAACTTCTGCAGCCAAACAAATTTGGAAGGGTTTTCAGTTTACCGTTGAGATTAAATTGTTTAAACAAATACGCGAAATCGGTTTTCCCAAGAAAAGCTAGAGATTTCATTCTTATACTGATGGATCGGAAATGAACTTAAATAAAGGGGTATTGAAATTCAGAAAAATCTGAAATACGATTCCAGAGCTGGGAAGCTTACACCTATTTTTGGACCCAAAATTAAATAGCAAAAATAAATTATTTGTTTGCTTTTTTGTTAATTAAACCTATTTCATACCTTGGGAAGAATAAAATTTGTATTAAAAACTAAAAAAAAAAATTTCAGGGATGGGAAATTGCAAAATAAAAAAATTCAGGGATGCGAAATTGCGAATTTTTTTTTTTTTTTTTTTTTGGTTTTTGCTAATAAAACCTATTTTAAAATTTGGGAAATATCAAATTGGTATTCAAGTTTGAAAATATAAAAATTTCGATTCCAGGGTTGGACAACTGCAATATTTTGTAGTACCTAAAAACCAATTGGTTTGCAAATTTTCTTAAAAAAATACTATTTCATAACTCATTAAGAGCTGCATTGGTAAAAAGAAATTACAAAAAAAAAAAATTTTAAATTTGATTCCAGGGTTGGAAAATCGAAATATTTTTGCTACATAAAAGTAGCCATATAAGCTTATAAGCTCCTAATTTTGGGTTTTTCAATGAATTAAACCTATTTTGTACTTCGCGAAGAATTAAATTGTTATCAAAAACCCAAAATATTGAAAATTCAATTCCAGGGTTGTACAATCAAATTTTTTTGGTACGTAAAACTCACCAAATAAGTTGCTAATTTTTATTTTAATATTTCTTTTGGTTGAATTAAAAGTTTTTTATGCTTCAGGAAGAATTACATTCGCGCAAAAAATTAAAAAAACTAAAAATTATATTCCAGGGTTGGAAAATTGAACTTTTTTGGTATATACAAGTAAACAAATAAGTTTCTTGTTTTGATTTTTTTGTGACTAAAATCTATATTCTGCTTTAGAAATAAAATTTAATAGAGCTTCATATACGTTAAAAGAAAGTGGTATCTTGACTGAAGTAGTTTACACTAAGACTTCAAAGCAGATTCCACTCGGCACTGAGTCATTTTATATGTAGAAGGATATACTAGAGTGCTAATCCAACAAAAAAAAAGAAATTTTTTTTTAAATTAGAAAATATGCCAATAATAAAAAAATCGAAGATATTAGAAGAATATTATTTTTCAATAATATATTCACTTGCATCCCCAGTATCGGTTCTTAACAGTTCCAGAAACAATGCGGCAATAATACAATCTGTTCCTTTCCTTTTATAAATAAAGTCATCGCAACTACTCTTAAATACACTCTCTGAAGAAATCAAATATAAAAAAAAAATTATTAATCAATTTTGATTTCCCACACAATCATTAATAGCGCATTATCCCAGCCATGTTTTCAAACTTGTTACATACAACTCATCAGCCCAGCAAAAGCAACAAAAACATACAATCGCAAAAGCGATTTGGTTTCTGAATGAGCAAAAAAGGGTTTAATGTAATAAAGAAATCATCGTAAGCACTTGACGATTACAATCTTAAATGTAACAACAATAAATCACTGAATACCACTTATACACTTAAATGAACACACAGACACACAAGGAAAAAGAAAACTAAAACTCAAAGCCAAATAGCAACTAACACCAGCACAATGGCGCACATGTATGCTGACACAAAAAGGAAATTGTTGTAGAAATAAAAATACCAACGTAAGCACACACACACACGCATACATTCATTCGTTTTAAATTATAACGTCAAGGCAGGCAAAGTAAGAAGAAAAAAATACAGTGCAAAAAAAACGATTGCCAAGAAAAACATGAGAAATGGAATACAAGCGCAAGAAATGCCAACAATATCCTTTCACTTCATCATCATTATTTGCCAACTTATGCACAATTAATAATTATTACGACTTAACTTGATGCATGTTCTTGAGAGTGCACAACGACTTGACTGTACATACAAGCGCACACCTGCACAGACTTGCTCACATTTGGTACACGTGCCCCTAAAAGTATGCAATATACAAATTTCAAATGCAGCAAGGGCTAAGCAGAGTAGTATAATTGTTTTGGAGCCATGTCAGTCTTGGCTTTTTTTCGCATTTACTTTTAAGACTCCCCTAAGAAAAGTCATGCACATTTATATTATGATTTTTTTCTTAGCGACTTTTTTTAATATAATGAAGCTAAGAGTTAGAATCACGCTTGGCTTTTTTGCTCGTCTTGTTTTGGCAATTTTATTTTAAGGCTCCACTAAGAATACTCATGCACATTTACATTATGATTTTTTCCTGGTGACTTTTTTTATATAATTAGACTTAGTCTGCGGATCGCTCTTGGCTTTCTTTGTTCATCTTGTTTTGGCAATTTTATTTTAATGCTCATCTATGAAAAATCATGCACATTTATATTATAATTTTTTCCATGTGACTTTTTTTTGATATAATTGAGACTAAGAGTTGGCATCACCTTTGGCTTTCTTTGTTCGTCTTTTTTTTTGGCTATTTTATTTTACGAAAACTCATGTACATTTACATTATGATTTTTTTTCCTGGTGACAGTTTTTAGATAATGAAACTAAGTCTGCGTATCGCCTTTGTCTTTCTTCGCTCGCCTTGTTTAGCAATTTTAATTTAAGGCTCATCTATGAAATATCATGCACATTTATTTTATGATTTCTTCCTTATGGCTTTATTTGATATAATTGAGACTAAGAGTTCACATCAACTTTGGCTTTCTTTGTTCGTCTTTTTTTGGCAATTTTATTTTACGAAAACTCATGTACATTTACATTATGATTTTTTCCTGGTGGCTTTTTTGATATAATGAGACTAAGAGTTCGAATCACGCTTGGCTTTTTTGGTCGTCTCGTTTTGGCTATTTTAGTTGATGGCACCCCTAAGAAAACTCATGCACATTTATATTATGATTTTTTCCTTATGACTTTTTTTGATATAATTGAGACTAAGAGTTCACATCAACTTTGACTTTCTTTGTTCGTCTTTCTTTGACAATTTTGTTTTACGAAAACTCATGTACATTTACATTATGTTTTTTTCCTGGTGACTTTTTTGATATAATGAGACTAAGAGTTTAAATCACCTTTGGTTTTTTTTGCTTGCTTTTTTTAGCAATTTTATTTTAAGGCTCCACTAAGAAAACTCATGCACATTTACGTTATGATGTTGTCCTGGTGACTTTTTTGATATAATGAAACTAAAAAGACTGCAGGGCAAATTGCATGTTACAAGTTCTTTATTTTACTAAGTTTTTTTTTCTTAATTTTGTGTTTGTTTTAATTTTTATTTTAAGGATCTCCACTCGGGGGATGGCTCCTTGTCATGCAATGCGCTGAGATGATGGTGAAACCTGAACATAAATCTCACCATAAAATAAAATTAGTTTAGCAAGGAAAAATATTTAAATAATATTTTTGCCGTGCGTACAGCGAAGCAAATTTGTAACTTAAGCACAGTTCCCCTGTTCTTTTGAAAATCAGGTGCAATCTCTGCTCGTTTTAAAAAACAAGAGTGTTATTTCTAAGCCAGCACAGCTCTATTGCATAAAAGTTAAAAATATGACACTGCAGTTGCTGTCTTCTTGTCTCCCTACTTTAATTCTTTTCACCGTAATCAACAACATCATTATCATCATCATCATCATTATGATCATCATCAGCTTGCGCAGCGTTAGTTTTTGCTCGTTTATTATTGTTTTATTTTTTATTAGTCATTTCACATTTTTTTTAATGAAAATATGGTGACACAAGGTAGTTTTTACTTTTTGAAAATATTTGGAATATAAGGACACATTAGGGCAGTCCCATGAAAAACTTTTTGTGCCAATTGAAATGCTCAGGAAATCAGATCAACAGCTAAAAATGTAATAAGTATTTTAATACTTATTAATTGTAAGAAACTTCTGCATATTTTTGGGGGCATAGCAAACAAAGCATATGTTGAATAAATTAATTGTGCCCATGTGGTTTTTGTGGTACATTTTAAACAGCTTATTAACGATCAATATTAATGAAGTGTATCTAGTTTAAAAGGTATTTCTTTGTAGATTAGCACTATATAAATTCGCAATAGAAAAGTAGAAAAAAAATTATTTTACCTTTGGCTTCAAAACAACAACAAATTCTCTCTATACTGGCAAAAACTAATGTATAGATGTTCAAAAGGCTGTAGATATTTTTATCGCCTGGTAGAAATACTATTATTTTTTCCCATCCTGTCTAGTTCTTTCCCAATATCGTGTTGTGAAGTTTTGCTGACCACTAGCTTTTCTACCTCCTCTAGTGCATGATTATAATGAACAACTACAATTTATTTGAATTAAAAATTTTAAATAAAGAAATAATACCAGTTTGAATAAGTTTAAAAAAAGCACTCTTTGCTGCTCCTTATTGTATGAGAAAAGTTTTGCCTGGTGTAGACAAGAAACCGTTTTAGTTGGTCTGAAAATTTTCTAGATTATTGCTCAACTATTCAATTACTAGTGTTGACGTCTTTAGTCTGCTTCCACTTGTATGGAAAAAAATATTGCTTTTAAATTTACTGTTGCTTGTACACACTCGTATGTATAATTCGTTTGTTTCCTTGTTGCCTTTTTTCTCCTCTATCTTGACGTTTTGATGTCACTTTTGTAACTGTTGTTTTGTTTCTTGTTGATTTATGATGTTAAATATGACAAAATGCTTGTACGAGCGCCACCATGCATGTTTGTTTGTTTGTTAGTCTGGTTCACTTTGCACTTTCCCCGTTTTTTTTGCTTGCATTTCAAATATTTATGCATCAACATTTTGATCATCAACATCATCATCCATATTTATAGCATCGTCAACGTCAGCTTCATCCTTTTGAGCCATAGAGATTAAAATAAAAGATCTGACTACTACTACTGCTGCCGCAAAAGGCTACAAGTCCCAGCTAACGCATGAATGTATAGAAATGAAGTGGCAAACTTAACAAAAAAAAAACAAAAAAAGATTATAATCCCTCTCATTAAATTAAACGGCAGGAAAAAGTTGTTGTTGTGGAAAAGAATATGTATCCTTTAAGCGCTACTGCCATGAAATATGTGTGTAGCAGTTCATTTCAGTTGATGTGCTTGCTGGGCTATTGAGCTTTTATTTTGTAGACATTATTATTTTTGATGATGATAAACAAATATAAAATTGCGCACATACTCAAACACTTTCAAGCACGAATTTACTTGAAGGATATTTTACCTTTTATGTTGTTTCTTAAAGACAGTTTATTTTGAAATGCAGTTTGTTTGCAGTCATTTATACACAATGAATGTATGAGGGTAGTTGCCCGATTGCATAAATCATTTTCTTTATCACCCAACGGAATTAATAAATGTTTAAATATTCTTGCAACATACTCACGGCACTGGCATCAATGTCATTAGCAATGTGAGACCAATCATGGAGGCTCTTTTTTAAACATTCTGTAGTAGCATTTCTTATGGCAATTTCTTTTAATTCTTTTATGAATATGCGGCCTTCCAATAGATACAAGACGATTTTCCAGCATATCCGAATTTTCGGAATGTTTTTTTTTAGATTTCCGGGAGTTGTTACGTTTTCAGCGCGTTTCTCTTCAGTCATATTATGAGTAATTTAGCCACTTTCGTGTTACATATAACTTTTCATTTTCTACGCGCAGTAATTTTCGGAGTAGTTATGATTTTTGTAAGATCTTAACCATTCTAAAAAATTACAATTTTGCAGTGCACTACTAAGAGTTAGCATAACATTTTCGGAGTATTCACAAAATTTTCGGAGTATTCACAAAATTTTCGGAGTTGATTTTTTTCAATCCTTCTAATATGTTTGTTCTTAAATCGGAATGTTTTCGACTATATATACCTATATTTTTTCAACAGTATTTTGTTGTAATATTAGCGATTATTTTCGGTGTATCTTAAACATTAAAAATATTTTCGGAGTAGCCTTTTTACATACCACAGGTCCTCAGCTTTTAGGGAGTAAAGTCAAGCGTTTGTTTCGCAATCTAAATAGTTTTGGATATATTTTAGATTAATTTTTCACTGGCAATTGATTGTATTATTAAGGCATTTTTTCGGAGTATCTTACATCCATTCATTTTTATTGAAATTATAATTTTGTGGTGGTTTTTATTAGTAGATATGTATATGTCGCTTAACTTGTAAACCGTGGCCATCAAATTTTCAGGACAATAGCACAATTTTCGGAGTTGTTATTTTCTCACCTTCTAAATAACATTTAAAACAAAAACAATTTTTTGTTTTTATTTTAAATGTTATTTATTCGATCGATATCGGCGAACAGGCAGTAAATCTGTGGGCAAATATGTTTCCATATAATTCTTCATTGGTAATTTATGGTATTATTATCACATTTTTTCGGAGTAATTTATAGCGATTTTTTAAACTAAACAGTAATTTTGTGGCAGTTTTGAAACTGACATCCATACTTTATTACAATAAAATTAATATAATTTTTTCGGAGTAACTTTTGCTTTTGTGAATTTCCCATTTGATTTATTTAATAGAAAAAGTGGTGCCATTTTCAAAAGTATCCGAAGTAATTATTTGTGCGTAGTTCATAATTTTTTTGAGATAAAATTTAAGGATTTTTGTATATTTCCGGAAAAATTTTTATAAATTCGGTATAAATAAATAGGCTATTGATATTCAGGAATTATATTATATGAAAAGTTTAAACAGAATATGACCTGGAATATTTTCGGAGTAATTCGGAGTAATTCGAATAAAATTTGTTCCTTTTATTTTAAAGGAGAATTATGTACTTTAAGCATATTTAAGGTATTATATAGGCAAGTTTAAGGTTTTTTTATGTTTTCGGAGATATTTTCATAAATTCGGTATAAATAAATAGGCTATTGATATGCAGGAATATATTATATGAAAAGTTTAAACAAAATATGACTTGGAATATTTTCGGAGTAATTCGGAGCAATTCGGATAAAAATTTTTTCGTTTATTTTAAAAGCGAATTATACACTTTTAGTATATTTAAGGTATTATAAAGGCAAGTTTAGGGTTTTTTATGTTTTCGGACGTTTTTTTTTTTAAATTCGGTATAAATAAATAGGCTATTGATATGCAGGAATATATTATAGGAAAAGTTTAAACAGAATATGACTTGGAATATTTTCGGAGTAATTCGGAGCAATTCGGATAAAATTTTTTTCGTTTATTTTAAAAGCGAATTATATACTTTTAGTATATTTAAGGTATTATATAGGCAAGTTTAAGGATTTTTGTATATTTTCGGAAATTTTTTTATAAATTCGGTATAAATAAATAGGCTATTGATATGCAGGAATATATTATATGAAAAGTTTAAACAGAATATGACTTGGAATATTTTCGGAGTAATTCGGAATAATTCGGATACATTTTTTTTTTGTTTATTTTAAAAGCGAATTATATATTTTTAATATATTTAAGGTATTTATAAGTCATATTACTATAAAGACTAGAGTTAGAATAAGAAGCAGAATTTTCTATATTTTTCGGAGCACTTTTTTACAAGTTCAAGATCCTTATGCCACATTCTATTTTTTCGGAGTGCTTTATAATTGTTGCGATATTTGTATTTTATAATGGTATATTATGAAAATTTAATTAATATTCGACTCTTCACATCAGCATGAATTTCTGGTAACTTTAAGAAAATCTAAATATAGCATTTTCAACGCTGGGAAACAAATGAAGAACAAAATTCATTATAAAATGTATACACTACATATTGCATAGCTACCCTCCTAAATAAATACATGTTAAAAAGGGGTTGGGGGTTCTGCCTTTTTGCAACAGACTTAACCAGACAGTCATGTACATGTTGTAGTTTGCATCTAAACAACAAAATCTGTAGCAGCATCAACAAGAAAATAATTTACCAACTTAAGACAAGTGCAGTAAATGTACTTTATTATTACATTAACTAAGAGTGCAAGTGTAAGTGTGTGCAAGAGTGTAGGTGTTTGCATTTAAATATGCGGGTGCGAATGTGTGCATGAATGTAAGTGAGTGACTGTTCAAATATACACTCTTATAAAAACGTAAGACGACATGAGTGTTTGTGTGGCTTAAATAAATGAACGTAACATTTTGTGTTTTTCAAATAACATCTTTTGCATATTTCCAGGCGCTATTTCTTAAACACTCATATCCCTTCCGTCAGCCCAGCTCTCCTCCGCTGGCGTTTGTAAGTCATATTTAAGTACATAAATAAAGCAAACAAAATAGAAAAGAAACGAAAACATGACGAGTGTTGGTATTTCTCAAGTGTTGATATTGTTGGTGTTGTTGTTTCTGGGATGCATTTGCTTATGCACTTCGTGTTATATAATTGAAGAAACAGTCCCTCTCTGTCATCCCTCTGTTGCACTTAACTTGTGGATTTTTCAATGTTGTCATCGTCTTCGTCATACTTTATTCTTACCTTTTGGTTTGCTAAGCATAAGTTATGACTGTTGTAACTGGTTGTGTTGTTGCTGTTCTTGTTGCTGCTATTATGCTGTAATTAATATCATCATGTATAATGACTTTTTGTTATTGGTGTTGTTGTTGTTTTGCTGAAGCTGTAGCTGATGTTATTAATGTGCTGTTGTTGCTTTGATGGTTGTTGAATGTGTGTGTGTGTGTGTGTGTGTGAGTGCTTACATATTTGTTTACTTTATTTGCTGTAGCTATTTATAGAGTTAATTTCGCTTTTATTTATGCATAATAAGTACAAATAATTTAGAAGCCAAAGTTGCTTGAAGCGGGGTGTTTGTGGCGAACAATCCAAGTGTACAGTGCTTTTTCTTGATGGCAAAAAGTCAGTCATCAAAACTAAAGAAATTATAGGAGCTGAAGAATAATGTAGATATTTTTGAAAATGTGGAAAAAATCAGTTAATTAAAATCATTATTTCTACTGCGGTGTTTTTCTATTAACAACGATGATCATATGGGCTATTTAAGGAAGCATTTCTCTCTTTAAGGAAGAGAACACTGAGCATCGCAAGTAGCCAAAACCAATTCTTTTACAATTTAATTCATATTCATAATCTTTAAACTTTATTTTTAATAATAACAGCACCTTCTAATTTTTATAATTAATTTATATTAAGTTATTTAATAAATTAATACTAAATTTTATTATTCAAACTAACAACGATTGTCGTTACTAAGTTGAAAATTGTCAGTTAATATTTAAAAAAAAAATTGAAAATTTCTTATAATAATCCTACTAGCGAATGGATGATTTAGGAGCCACTACACAATTTCATTGGCGTTCTTCCTTCAGGTTTTGCCACTTTTTAAGGTAGCGGTAGTCTCTAGGGATGTCAACTATTGAACAAACATTTTAAATACATCTTTCTTTAATTAAATTTATTTAAATGCCTAAAATGATTTTTTTCTTATAAAGGGTGTTTTTTTATGAAGTTTTTTTTTTATACGAGTCACTCTGTTGTCTGACAGCTGTTTTGACAGTTTAAAGTGACGTCTCTACTCGGTATTGTTTGGCAAATCATCATGAACAGGTTAACTCGAGAACAACGCCTCCAAATTGTGGAAATTTATTTTCAAATATAGTGTTCAATTAAAAATGTTTATCCGCTTTTTTACCGCAAAATTCTCTTCAGTGATGAGGCGCATTTTTGGTTGAATGGATATGCCAACAAGCAAAATTGCCGTATTTGCAGCAAAGATAATCCACACGCCGTTCAAGAATTACCAATGCATCCCGATAAATGTACTGTTTGGTGCGGTCTATGGGCTGGTGGAATCATCGGTCCTTATTTTTTTAAAAATGAGGAAGGACGACGCGATACCGTGAATGGAAATCGATACAGAATCATGATCAATGAATTTTTGCTGCCAGAACTTCAAGATATGGATGTAAACGAAATGTGGTTTCAACAGGATGCAGCCACTTGTCATACTGCGGGCGAAACAATGGACTTATTGAAAGAACATTTCAACGACAACATTATTTCGAGAAATGGACCGGTGAATTGGCCTCCGCGTTCGTGTGATTTGACGCCACTCGATTATTTTTTTGTGGGGACACCTGAAATCATTGGTTTACATGGATAAACCAGCAAACGTTTGACGCTTTGGAAATCAGTATTCAACGCGTCATTGCTGAAATACGCCCTCGAATGCTTGAAAAGGTGGTCGAAAATTGGATCTCCAGAATGACGTTTGTGCAAAATAGTCGTGGTGGCCATATGCCCGAAATTATATTTAAATGTTAAATGACAAGAAATTATCTACCAAATAAAAATTTTTTTTTTGCCATTTCATAATTTGGCATGTGTTTTATTTAAATTTCAAATCAGAAAGCTCTTATAAAAACACCCTGTTTATATTCAGTGATCTCATCTAAACAGAGTGGCATGACCCTTTACAAGTGAAATTTACTTTCACCATCGGCTAAAAGAGGGACCGGTGTCCAATTCCATTTTCAACTTTAAGTTAATAAAATTGAAAATATTTTAGAAATCGGGAAGTTACTGCTTTTATCCTGTTTTGCAGAAAATCTCTTTTTCACTCGATCTCGGAATGCTTTATAATTTTTTTTTCCGATCTCGACGTTTTACTTAAGAAGTTTTCCTGACTACTCCTGAGATGGTGTCAATATGTCTCTATGTAAGTGTGTGTGTTTGTATTTGTGTGGAAACATTAAAAAAATATATTTTGTTTTTAAAATTCCGAAATCGCAAATCTGTTAGTATTCATGATTCTTTCAGAGAACTCGGAAAAGTACAGCAGTCAATTCTAATAACCTGAGAATCGCTTGATGTGCTCTAAAGTTCTACTAGTTTGAAAATTTAAATAGTAATATTTTATCAAACTGTTATTAGAGTTTTATTAAGGGGTTTATAAAACAAATTTTGTATTGAAATCTGTTTTATAAAACTTTTATAAACCAAAAATATTTCCTATGACTAAAACGCTTAGTTATTTATTTTTGTGCGGTATATCGTAGCCCAGTTTTTTTACAAGAATTATTTTAATATTCACTCTCTTGTTTCTTACTTTATTACTTGCTCTTATATTACTCTTGTGTATATGTATGTATCTAAGTCCGCATGTATGTGTTTAGACACTTTTCTATTAATTTTGTTCTATTCAGTTATTTACTTTTCAATTTACTTTTTGTTATTTGACTTTTAAGAGCAGAAACAAAGCAGGAACGTACGTGCTTTAGGACATGTCACACAGAATTATTCATTACAAATTTACAACATTTTTATTTTTCTTTATTTCAGTATTTCCCATCTATAGTATTTCTGTATGCAAGTGCTTGCATTTTAAAATAGATGTTTTATTTGTATTTGTTTAATGAAAGAAAGAAGCGATTTTTACATTTTTATACTTTAAAAGAAATGTAGAGTAATTTTTTATTAAAGAAGTTTTTTTAGAAGTGAAATTCAAAGTAACACAAAATTTCCAATTTGAAATAATAAAAATCAACTGTACTGAAAAGTGATATCTGCTACTACAACAATAGAGTTCAGATTTTTTTAAAGGAGCCTTCAATATGGTTTAGAATTTCCCTGCAAATAAAATTGACGCATACGATTTTTATTTATATTTCATTGAAATTTCTATCGGTCCATCGAAAGATTTTCAGCTAAGAATTTTTGTTTAATAAACAGCAGCATCTGTGATGGTCCTGAACATTTAATTTTTATAATTTTCTATATTGAGCATTTAACTTAATTTGTTTTTGTTGATTTTGGCTACAAAGAAACTCTTTGTTTGTAACAACTTCCAAACACTTTAATTATACAATTAAATATTTGCAAAAGAAAAAGATTTTGGTCATTTTACCATAGAAATATATACCAGTATTTACATGCAAGAAACTATTTACTTTTGTAATTTTGCAACATATTTACTTTAAAACTTATTTTGCAAGAAAATTGTTCCTTACAAGTTGTTTCTTTGTTTTATAGAAGCTAAGAAAAACTAAATTGGAATATAAATTCTTAAAATCATGTGAATATTTGTCCAGTTTTTTAGAAAAAATTAAAAGAATTAAATTTTTTTGTCAAGTGGACCGACAGCTGGGATTTTCAGTCCACATATTTATTGCATTCGAAGGAGGGTTTCTGTTGAGGGGACAAAAAGTGTTTTTTGTTGTCAGTTGGAATGTAAATTTTAAAAATAATGTGCATTTTTTACAGTTTTTTTGAAAAATTAAAAAAAATTTTAATATTTTTTTTTGTCAGGTGGACCGACACCTGGGGTTATCAGTCCACTCATATATTGCATTGGAAGGAGGGTTTGTGTTGAGGGGACAAACATTTTGTTGTTGTCAGGTGGAATGTAAATTTTTAAAATTATGTGAATGTCTTATAGTTTCTCAGAAAAATAATTAAAACATATTTAATTTTTTTGTCAAGTGGACCGACAGCTGGGATTTTCAGTCCACATATTTATTGCATTCGAAGGAGGGTTTGTGTTGAGGGGACAAAAAATGTTTTTTGTTGTCAGTTGGAATGTAAATTTTAAAAATAATGTGCATTTTTAACAGTTTTTTAGAAGAATTAAAAAAATTTTAATATATTTTTTTGTCAAGTGGACCGACAGCTGGGGTTTGCAGCCCACATATTTATTGCATTCGAAGGAGGGTTTTTGTTGAGGGGACAAAAATTGTTTTTTGTTGTCAGTTGGAATGTAAATTTTCAAAATAATGTGCATTTTTACAGTTTTTTAGAAAAATTAAAAAAAAAATTAATAATTTTTTTTTGTCAGGTGGACCGACACCTGGGGTTTTCAGTCCACACATGTATTGCATTGGAAGGAAGGTTTGTGTTGAGGGGACGGATAATTTTTTTTTTGTTGTGAGGTGGAATGTAAATTTTAAAAATCATGTGAATTTTTTGCAGTTTCTTAGAAAAGTAATATAAGAAAAATTTTTTTTTTGTTAGGTGGACCGACACCTGGACTTTTCTGCCCACTCATTTATTGCATTGGAAGGAAAGTTTGTGTTGAGGGGACGGATAATTTTTTTTTTTTTTTGTTGTGAGGTGGAATGTAAATTTTAAAAATCATGTGAATTTTTTACGGTTTCTTAGAAAAATAAAAAAAATAAAAATTTTTTTTTTGTCAGGGGGACCGACACCTGGGGTTTTCTGCTCACTAATTTATTGCATTGAAAGGAGGGTTTTTTGTTGCGGGGAGAGACTTTTACTTTGTTGAGAGGTGGAAAGTAAATTGTAAAAATCATGTGAATTTTTTACAGTTTCTTAGAGAAATAATAAAAGAAAATTTTTTTGTCAGGGGGACCGACACCTGGGGTTTTTCTGTCCACTCATGTATTGCATTCGAAAGAGGGTTTGTGTTGAGGCTAAAGCATGAGAGTATAGAGAATTTGTTGTCGTAGCGTTTCATTGATAATTTATGACACTTTTCGAAATTTTAATGCATCAATCAAATACATATTTAAAAAAAAAACGGTTAAAATTAAAAAAATATATATCACTTTAAGTTAACTAGTCGCCAGATTTTTTTTTTTTACAAAAAGGATTACATTTTAATTCTTTAGTTTTAATTAAAGAGCGACCTCAGTTGTTGTTGTAAACTTTGAAACGTCAGCTTCATTCAGGTTCATTCTACTTAATCCTTGTTTATTAGCCGCTGCAGGTGAGCACCAATAAAATTTAATAAAAATGCCATCCTTGTCGGCAGAAGGCTGGCCTAGAAT
The DNA here is from genome assembly GCA_951800035.1 of Linnaemya tessellans. NCBI lineage: Eukaryota > Metazoa > Arthropoda > Insecta > Diptera > Tachinidae > Linnaemya > Linnaemya tessellans. The sequence goes on from OX637534.1 coordinate 11,152,437, forward strand.
TTTTACACTGTAGTGAGTGGCCATTTCTTGTTTTACTGCTTTATATTTATAGAAACCACAAGATGTTGCCAGCCAAGTGACAAGTTTATGGCATCATTCAATTTCTTTCCTTTTCCTGTCTTTATTGCGTTAGAAGCCAAATGAAATTCATTAAAAATTAATCCACAACTTTTTGTGTGATGCAGCGTCTTAGTTTTCTGAATTTTCTTTTTACATTTTCACTTCATTTTGTGCTATAAATATTTAGTTGAAGTGTATTATAGATAGACAGTTAAGGCGTTATGTGTTTTGTTTTACTCGGGTTTTTCAGCATTTCGAGTAACAGCTGCTGCACGCCTGTCCGGTAATAGTTTAAAAGTATAATTTTGCAATTAGCAAAAAGGGATATTATAAATTTATCCTTGCTATAAATAACACTATTTAAGACAATGACCCATGACGTATGGGCATTGCTAGGCCGTCTTATTCTTGATCAGTGATGAAATCTAAGACGATCTGAGTATGTCCGTCCGTCCGTCCGTCCGTCTGTGGAAATCACGATTCAGTCGAAACGAAAAGAGCTAGATCCTTAAAAATTGGTATAGATATATTTTGAAGGTTAGAGCAGGTTAAGTTCGAACATGGGCTAAATCGGGCAAGAGGGAAAAACGTTCCCCTAAGAAGAACTAAACCAACCCAGAAAAAACAACATAATTTTTAAAGTTTTTTTTTGTAATTTTGTTAAGCAAATAATATATTTTTATGTCACATACGGTCCAACGCCTTAAACTTGGAGCCATAAAATAAAAATAAAAAAATTATGGACCCGCCCACATTTGTGGGCGTTATTATATGCAAAAATAGTGTAAAAGTTTAACAAATTGTTTTACTTAATCCTACATTCTTTAAAAATAACATTTTTAAGCTTTAATGACGAAGCTGAGACGTAACCTGGTACTCATCTGCCCTACCCCCTCCTCCCCCTTCACCCTCTACATGACCTTACAAAAAAAAAAAAATGTTTTAAATTTTGTATATAATCATCCCAGGCATTTATTTTTAGAACTTTATGACTGCCGATTTCTGCCCTACCCCTCCTCCCCTTCCTCCCCTTTGCCCCTTAAATGACCCTATCAAAAATTTTTTTTTTTTTAATTTTGTATATAATCACCCCAAGCATTTATTTTTAGAGTTTTATGACTACCTGTATCTGCCCAACCCCCTCCTCCCCCTTTGACCCGTAAATGACCCTATAAAAAATATATAAAATTTTATATTGTATATAATTATCCCAAGCATTTATTTTTAGAGTTTTATGACAAAGGTGAAATATTTCCCCCACAGCCCTTGCCAGAGCGACCCCGCCAAAATACAGTGTTTATACCTTCCAAAGAGAATTGGACCCTATCAAGTAAATATGTATATTCTTGATTAGTGATGAAGTTTAAGACGGTCTAGCAATGCCCATACGTTCGTCTGTGGAAAACATGATATTGTCTATTTTTGAACCACGCCCCCTTTAGTGGGCGTTGACGTACGATATTATATAAAGGAACTCTGGCCCACCAAGTTAAAAATTTCAAATTCACTTACTAAATATTTGGAGGGTATTTAATATTCGACCCGGTCGAATATAACGTTTTTACTTGTTTTTTTATTAATTTTAACACACACACATTTACAGAAATTTATATCATCGGCATTTTACTTTTATAAATACGAGAGTGTATGTCTTTAGAACTAGTATGTTGTTACGCCAATAAAGCTAAAAATGTGTGTGTGTGTGTGTGTGTGTGTATGTGTTGTATCTATGTGTGTGTGTGTTATGATTGACACTGTACTTTTGGATGCGTTGTTGTTATGTCTTTTAGGTTATGACGTTTCGAAGTTTTGCTAAGATCAAACTCTTTGATAAGTTTGTTATGCGTGTATGTCATTTGTATGTATGCGTAAAAGCTCATTAGCCATATTTACTACTCATGTCCTCTGAGTCGAGTTACAGTGGGGAAAATGATTATAGACATGCGAAGCCAATATATATAAAGCAGCAATCAAATTTCTCACTTGCGTTACAAAATTACATTCAAATACTCGCATATTTTTTTTTTTTTTTTGTTCTAATTTTTCTTTTATAGATTTATTCTTATTTTATATCAGACTTATTAAAAGCAGGACTTTTGTGAAATGTTTATATATCCTAACATACAATGCACCTGTTGCCTTTAGAATAGATAAAATGTTTATGCTTCACTATATTATTGGGCATGTCTATTAACCCCAACCATTCCAAATATTCACAAACATACACTCACACACACACATACACTGCTGAACAGCCTGTCTCATCTAACAGCCTGTCTGTTTTGGATACAACTTAATTTCATTTGGTTAAGCTGGAGTTTCTTTAAACTAATACATTTTCATTAAGTGAACATGGTTTCATCATTTTGTAATCAACAACATGGAGACACAGACAAAGATACACACACACACACACACACACACTGGCACACACATAAACAAGCAGCCTCACATAAAACTAATGATTAAAACAAACTACCGATATTCGTATGAATCCAGCCAGATTCATGTGCAGCAGCAGGCACAGCACATTCGAATGTCTGTCAGTCTGTTTGTTTGTCTGTTTGTTTGTCTGTTTGTATCAACTGCAGCTGTTTGCATTTAATACAAGTCTTAAGAAAATTTCATTAAGTTTACTTAACGCGTGCCAATGCAATTAGTTCATCTTGTCTCTAATACAAGCGCAACGCACACACACGCACCTTAAAGCAACTGAAGATTTTGAAGACACACGACTGCACTCAATAGCAAATAAAGTGGAGTAACTCACACACACACACATGCAAACATATTAAGGGCTGCTGCCCAGTCAGCATTTTATGAAATTAACAATCATATTCGAGTCTTTTTCGACTCCTTCGCACGATTAAAATAAGCATTTATGCGCTCGTTTTCGAGTCGAAAATCACTGTTCATTCGGGAGAAAATGGTACCCTAGCGGCGACTCTTCTAAGGGAGTCTCTTATGATTCGCGCTTCTGATCCATTTCGACTCATTTGCGAGACAGTTTGTGGTAGTTCTTTATATATATTTTTTTTGATTTTACTACACGAGCCTGCTGTTTGTGTTTTTTTTTTCAAATCACTTTCTAAGTATTTCTGGGAATCATCTCGACTCGAAGTCTTATTTTAAGCGCAGAACTGATTAATCGGATTTTGATCATCTAAGGTACTCGAAAAAGACTCAGTTTGGTGAAACAATCTTCCACGTGCTAACTGGGTTGTACTATATGAATATTTTCCTGATGTTCTGTGTATATTTTGCACAATTGTATTTAAGCATAGCATACTTTTAGGAGTGCGTGTGCCAGTATATGTGTATAGCATATTTTTATGCTGCAAGTGTATATGTATATGTATGTGTTGTGTTATAATTTGGCCTATTTGACCGTTACATTTCAATGAACTCACACACACACACACGCACACAATTTCTTTAAATATCCTACTGTATATTTCACTTTATCCTCGTGTATCACAAGTAATATTTTTCCGTGTTTAAAGGTCTTCGTCTGTTACTGTAAATTAATTTTTGCTCCGCTTATAATTCATTCTGATAGTAGAAAAACAAAAACCATATCAACAACAACAACAACAACAACAACTTACTTTAATATTACTGCTGTATGAGACGCTTGTATGCGTGTATGTGAGTGTGTTTGTATGGCTTTCAGCCCTTGACTTGAGCCCATATGTTTTTACTATATTTTGTGTATGTGTAAGGGTGCATGCCGCAACATGTTTGTTAATGTTGTACGATGCCTTGGGGAAATTTATTTTAACGCGCATTAAAATCATGTGCATTCTGGAATATGTTTATGTTCGTTTCAGCAGAGCCAATGTGACTTGACCATCTTTAAAATTAAAAAAAAAAATTAGCAATTTAATTAAAAAAAAAAAAAAATTATATTCCAACTAATCCAAATAGTAGTAAATAAAAAATATATTTTTATTTATATTAGAATTACAATTTGGCTTAAATAAAAAAGAAAAAAAATTTATTTTAAATCGTTCTTTTCCAAAGAGTTGGAAGCAGCATGACTGAGACACCTTTGCCTCAGCATAAAAACTTACGTATTCATATTTTATATTAACGAGCAAAAAAGTGACTGAGATAAGTTAAAAATGTTTGACCTGCTGGGTCACAGTTCCTTTAAGACATTTCTGTGCTTAATCTTAAAACTATATACAGGGTCACTCCGAGAAAGGCCGTGGGTGATACATCTCACCTATATCGTAAAAAGTTAAAGACTAAGTTTCCTGGGTAGTTAGTTTTTTTTTAAAAGGTCATTTAGGGGCAAAGGGGGCTAAAGGGTGGCTAAAGTAGTAGGGCAAGGGAAGATCTGAGAACATCTTACCTTCGTCGTAAAAGCTTATAAATTAAATTTTTAAGGAATGCAGGCTAACGGAATACAATTTGTTAAATTTGTGCACTATTTTTTCATATTATATGTAACTTCAACGCCCACTAAAGGAGGCCGGGTCCAAAAAATAAACCATAACATGTTTTCCACAGACGAACGTATGTTCATTGCTAGATCGTCTTAGAGTTCATCACCGATCAAGAATATATATACTTTATGGGGTCCAATTTTTTCTTGGAGGGGGTATTAAATCTGTACTTTTTTGGGGTCTCTCTGGCAAGGACCGTGGGGGAGACATTTCACCTTTGCCATAAGACTCTAAAAATAAATATTTGGATTAATTAAATGTAAAATTTATTATGTGAGTGAAGATAAATATGCCGAGTTAAACACGTTTTGACGTAAGCAGTTACGAAACAACGTAGTGAAGTTAAATATGTTATGACGTAACGAAATGGCAAACAGTGAAGTTTTTTTTATGAAAATCCATATTTAATCAATTTTGTGAAAATATTTACCGGCCATGAAAGGTCAACTTACAGGTCATGAGTGTGTGTGTGATCTTGAAGGGATTTTGCCCTCAGTGGCCAAATAAGGAGTTGGCATGCATTGCAAGTATATACAAAATGATGCATGGGCTAGAAGACACTCCCACAATCATTTTGTATATAAATATGGACTTTCATTAAAAAAAAAAAATCACTGATTACTATTTCGTTACGTCATAAAATATTTAACCTCACTTCGTAACTGCTTACGTCAAAACACATTTAACTCGACATATTTATCTTCACACACATAAATTTATTTTTCACTTATTTATTTTTTGAAAGGATCATTTAAGAGGTAAAGAAGAGGAGGGGGGATAGGGCAGAGTAGTACCAGGTTACGTCCCAGCTTCGTCATTGCAGCTTAAATATCTTATTTTCAAGGAATGTGGGCTTTAGTAACACAATTTGTTAAATTTTTACATTCCTTTTGCATATAATAACGCCCACTAAAGGGGGCGGGGTCCAAAAATATTTGTATACCCTCCAAAAAAGAATATGGAGGGTATTTTCACTTTGTCATTCCGTTTGTAACGCATCGAAATATCCATCTCAGACCCCATAAAGTATATATATTCTTGATCAGTGATGAAATCTAAGACGATCTGAGCATGTCCGTCCGTCCGTCTGTGGAAATCACGATTCAGTCCAAACGAAAAGAGCTAGACCCTTAAAATTTGGTATAGATATATTTTGAAGCTTAGAGCAGGTTAAGCTCGAAGATGGGCTAAATCGGGCAAGAGGGAAAAAGGTTCCCCTAAGAAGAACTAAACCAACCCAGAAAAAACAACATAATTTTTAAAGTTTTTTTGTAATTTTGTTAAGCAAATAATATATTTTTATATTAAAGAAGGTCCAACGCGTTAAACTTGGAGCCATGAAATACAAAAAAAATATTTTTGAACCGCGCCCCCTTTAGTGGGCGTTATTATATGCAAAAAGAGTGTAAAAATTTAACAAATTGTTTTACTTAAGCCTGCGTTCCTTGAAAATAAAATTTGAAAGCTTTAATTACGAAGCTGAGACGTAACCTGGTACTCTTCTACCCTACCACCTACTCTCCTTTGCCCCCTACACTATTTTTGCATATAATAACGCCCACTAAAGGAGGAGGGGTTCAACAATTTATTTTTTTTTATTTATGTGCTGGATCTTCTTAGACATAAAAATATATCATTTGCTTAACAAAATTACACAAAAAAAAAGCGAAAGAGATACATGGAATATTGGGAATATTAATCGTCAGAGTTGGGGAATTTCGTACTAACCAAAAATGTAATAACTTAAAAATATGAATGTGATAACTTCTCATATTCAATTTTCGTTAAAATATTGGTTAAATAGTTGATATTCCTACTAACTAGCACCACTTGCAAAAGTGGAAAAATTGAACAAAGAACGCTGATGAGATGGCGTAGCGGCCTCGAAATCAGTACTGATCCGTTCTGTTGGTTTGATAATTATTGAAAATATTCTTAATATTCCAATCTTAATATAAATTAATAAAAAATAGAATTTGAACAAATTCATTTATTAATAAAATAATAAAAAATGGTTTGCAGTCTTGCAGATTCGAACTTAAGCCCGTTGATTAATTAACAATTTACAAAAAAAAAACTTTAAAAATCACATTGTTTTTTAAAGGTTGGTTTAGTTCTTCTTAGTGGAACTTTTTTCCCTCTTGCCCGATTCATACCATTTACGAACTTGACTTGTGCTATCCTGCAAAATACATTTATGCCAAGTTTCTAGGCTTTGGCTCTTTTCGTTTGGACTGAATCGTGATATCCCCAGACGGGCGGACGGACATGTTTAGATAATCTTAGATTCCATCACTGATCAAGAATATATATTCTTTATGTGGTCTCGGATGGATATTTCACTGCATTATACACGGAATGATAAAAAGCATAAACCCTCCATATTCTTTTTGCAGGGTATAAAAATTTATGAAAACAATTTTAAAAAAAAAAGTTCTGTGAATATTTTGAAATGCAAAATGTTAAAAAAAATGTGTGTCCAAAATTTAAATATCATTTCAATATTCCTGCCATTTTTATATCCTCCAAAAAAAGAACAATTAAAAATGAGTGTAAATTTTTATTTTTTGAATTTATTATATTAAGAATTTTTTATTCAGACTCAAGTTCAAATCTGCAATCTAAATATTATATTTTAAGAATTATGTATGAATTTTTATTAGTCGAACTTTCTTATGTAAATTGTTAATTTTATCAACGGGCTTAAGTTCGAATCTGCAAGACTGCAAACCATTTTTATTATTTTATTAATAAATCAATTTGTTCCAATCTTAATATAAAAAATTAATAAAATAGAATTTGAACAAATTCATTTATTAATAAAATAATAAAAATGGTTTGCAGTCTTGCAGATTCGAACTTAAGCCCGTTGATAAAATTAACAATTTTTTAAAATTTTTTATTAAATTCAAGTTATTTTATTAACTAAACAATTATCTTTATGTAAATTGTTAATTTTTCAACGGGCTTAAGTTCGAATCTGCATGACTGCAAATTATTTTTTGTTATTTTTTATTAATAAATGAATTTGTTTTTAAATTCTATTTATTATTTTATATTAAGATTGGAATATTAAGAATATTTTCATTAATCATCAAACCAGCAGAACGGATCAGTGGAAAAATTGAACAAAGAACGCTGATGAGATGGCGTAGCGGCCTCGAAATCAGTACTGATCCGTTGTGCTGGTTTGATGATTAATGAAAATATTCTTAATATTCCAATCTTAATATAAAATAATAAATAGAATTTAAAAACAAATTCATTTATTAATAAAAAATAACAAAAAATAATTTGCAGTCATGCAGATTCGAACTTAAGCCCGTTGAAAAATTAACAATTTACTAAACAATTATCTTAATATAACAAGTTGAATTTAATAAAAATGAAAATAACAAAATAATTTGCAGATGGCAGATTTGAACTTGAGTCTGAGTTATAAAATTTTTATTTTTAAAAATAAATTAAGTTCAATTTAATATTGGCAACTAAGAGATTAACGCTTTAACTGTTTCACAGTTAAAGCGCCCCCATAAAGACATATTCAAAAGAAACCTAATGATTGTGGCCTGCTGCTCTATATAAGGCCTGAAATGACGCTGGTGGCATGCATGCACTTTAAACAATAATTAAATTAAAAACGCTACTTTATAATTGTTCGTTATTAATAATTGTATGGTAAGTTTATAAATAAATAGTGTTTTAGCTCTTGGCCCAGTCGCTACAAGCTCTTCACGAATTAATGGACAATGGCCTTAATTTCTGTTAATATCTTCCTCGCCTCTCTCTTTACACGCTAATGCTCTCTTTTTGAGGCTCTCTTTTATATTTAACAGTTCTGCAAACAGGACAATGAACACAAAATTATACTTTCGCTTAGTCATTTTTGTTTATGAAAACTGAATGCAAGAACCTTTTTCCTTTTTATTTGTTTTTGTTTTTTTTTTTGCCAATCTTCCAACATATTCTTTTAAATGTGGTGTATGGCAACAAGAACAACACAAAAGCAAAAAAGCAGCAACCACTATATTATACACAAAAAAAACAGACACACACACACACATACAAACAAAAAGTATGACGCCAATTTTACAAGGAAAAAAATATTTTTTTGTTATTCGCCGCCAGTTTGGCGTCTTAGTTTATTGATTTAAATTTTAGATTGTTAGTGATATCATGCCATCACACTCGCCTCACTCTTTTTCTCTTTTCCACTTCCTTTGTTGTTTGAACTCTCTTACAGTTGAATAAAATATCATGGCAATTATTTACACACAAACACACACACACGCAAACATATATTTCCTACATTTTAGTGCTTAAAGTTTTCCATGAGTGCGTGCGTGTGTGTACTTTTGCCCAAAAGTTTTAAAATAAAATATTTTTTTTAAATATGGGAAAGAAAGGCAATTAAACTGAAAGATATATTCACATACATATAGAATATATATTTTATTGTAATGAAATCAAAGCAATTGAGCTGAACTGTTGAGGTCAAGCATATGAAACGTGCATCGTGGACGCAGCGGCACATTAAAAATCCTTTTGTAAATTTTTATGGAGAATTATTGAATCACTATTAGAGAAGTTGCTGACGATGTTGGCATTTTTTTCTGAAATTTTTATATTAAAGCGCATCATGAGAATGCATCTATTCATTCGTCTTTGATTGTTCATGATTTTTATTTATTTTTATACCCTCCAAAAAAGAATTTGGAGGGTATATTCACTTTGTCATTCCGTTTGTAACGCATCGAAATATCCATCTCAGACCCCATAAAGTATATATATTCTTGATCAGTGATGAAATCTAAGACGAACTGAGCATGTCCGTCCGTCCGTCCGTCTGTGGAAATCACGATTCAGTCCAAACGAAAAGAGCTAGACTCTTGAAATTTGGTACAAATATATTTTGAAGGATAGCACAGGCTAAGTTCGGAAATGGGCTAAATCGGGCAAGAGGGAAAGAAGTTCCCCTAAGAAGAACTAAACCAACCCAGAAAAAACAACATAATTTTTATAGTTTTTTGGTCATTTTGTTAAGCAAATGATATATTTTTATGTCAAATACGGTCCAACGCCTTAAACTTGGAGCCATTAAATAAAATAAAAATATTTTTTGACCCCGCCCACTTCAGTGGGCGTTATTATAGGCAAAAATAGCATAAAAATTTAACAAATTGTTTTACTTAAGCCTACATTCCTTAAAAATAACACTTTTAAGCTTTAATGACGAAGCTGAGACTAAACCTGGTACTACTCTGCCCTACCCCCTCCTTCCCCTTCGCCCCCTAAATGACCCTACCAAAAAAAAATTTTTTTTTTTAATTTTGTATATATTCATCCCAAGCATTTATCTTTAGAGTTTTATGACTGCCGATTTCTGCCCTGCCTCCCCCCCCCTCTTCCTTTGCCCCCTAAATGACCCTACCAAAAAAAAAAATTTTTTTTTAAATTTTGTATAGAATCATCCCAAGCATTTATCTTTAGAGTTTTATGACTGCCGATTTCTGCCCTACCCCCCCCTCCCCTTTTCCTTTGCCCCCTGAATGACCCTACCAAAAAAATAAATTTTTTTTTTAATTTTGTATAGAATCATCCCAAGCATTTATCTTTAGAGTTTTATGACTGCCTGTTGCTGCCCTACCCTCTCCTCCCCCTTTGCCCGCTAAATGACCCTATTAAAACTAAATATACATATTTTTTTTTTATTTTGTGTATAATCATCCCAAGCATTTATTTTTACAGTTTTATGTGTATCTGTTTCTGCCTTACCCCCTCTCCCCCTTTGCCCTCTAAATGACCCTTTAAAAAAAAAGAATTTTTAATTTTGTATATGTATAATTATCCCAAGCATTTATTTTTAGAGTTTTATGACAAAGGTGAAATGTTTCCCCCACAGCCCTTGCCAGAGCGACCCCGCCAAAATACAGTTTTTACAAGTAAATATGTATATTATTGATCAGTGATGAAGTCTAAGACGGTCTAGCAATGCCCATACGTTCGTCTGTGGAAAACATGATATTGTATCTTTTTGAACCCCGCCCCTTTAGTGGGCGTTGACGTACGATATTTTATAAAGGAACTCTGTCCCACCAAGTTAAACATTTCAAATTCACTTACTAAATATTTGGAGGGTATTTAAGATTCGACCCGGTCGAATATAACGTTTTTACTTGTTATTAAATAAAAAGCCCTCTTTCATTGATTTCAAATCTCATTTTTGTTGAAAAAAAAAAATAGTTCACCTTAAAACCTGATGAAAGTGTGGCGGCTTTGGAAAACAGGGCCATTCTGCTCTTCTGTATAAGTTGAAAATTAAATTGATAGGGGTTTTTCCTTGTCTCTTGAAACAATGACAATAACTTCCCAAACTTAATATTAAGATTTTCCGACTATAAAATTTAAAAAAATTATAGCATTCTTTTTTAAGGAACAAATTTTATATTTTCTACTTGAAAATTTACCGCTGATGGCTGATGAAACAGATTACAATCAATTATCCTGTATTACAAACTTTTATTAAAAAGGGCAAAGTAATTACCCTGTATTACACACTTTTATTGAAAGGTGCAACATAAGTGGCATTTTTTTTAGAAAAGAACAGGTTTTTTTAGTTCGAAAAAGTGTTTTCCTTGTCTCTTGAAATAATGGCAATGACAGCCGAAATTTAATATCACGATTTTCCGCCCATATAAAATTTTAAAAATGATGGGATTTTTTTTTTTCAAAGAAAAATATGTAACATTTTCTGCTTAAAAAAATGTTAGAGAGCTTTTTACTGAAATAAAAATTTACCGCCCTGATGGCTGAACAAGCAATTTACCATCAATTACCTTGTATTAGAAATTTTTATTAAAAAGTGCAACATAAGTGGAACTTTTTTTTTTAAGAAAAGAACAGGTCTCTCGAAATAATGGCAATGACTACCGAAATTTAATATCACGATTTTCCGCCTATAAAATTTAAAAAAATTATGGTGTTTTTTTAAAGAAAAAAAATGTAACATTAACTGTAACTTAAAATATGTTAGAGAGCATTTTACGGAAATAAAAATTTTCCGCCGTGATGGCTGATGAAGTAATTTACCATCAATTACTGTGTATTACAAATTTTTTAATTTTTTTTTTTTAGAAAAGAACAGGGTTCCTAGTTCGAAAACGTGTATTTCCTTGTCTCTTGAAATGGAGTTTTTTTTTTAGAAAAAACCTGGTTTTTTTATAGAAAAAACCTGGTTTTTTTAGTTCGAAAAAGAATTTTTCCTTGTCTCCTGTAATAGTGGCAATGACTTCCGAAATTTAATATCACGATTTTCCGAATATAAAATTTAAAATGTGGAACGGTTTTTTTTCAAAGAAAAATATGTAACACTTTCTACTTAAAGAAAAACGTTAGAGATCTTTTTACTGAAATAAAAATTTACCGTCCTGATGGCTGATGAAGTAATGTACCATCAATTACCCGGTATTAAAAATTTTTATTAAAAAGTGCAATACAAGTGGCGTTTTTTTTTAGAAAAGAACAGGTTTTTTTAGTTCGGAAAAGTGTTTTTGCTTGTCTCTTGAAATAATGGCAATGACTTCCGAAATTTAATATCACCAGTTTCCGGCTATAAAATTAAAAAAATGTTGCCATTTTTTTCAAAAAAAACAAAAAAGAATTTTAAATTTTCCACTTAAAAAATGTTAGCGAGCATTTTAGTGATATACAAATTTACCGCCCTGATGGCTGATGAAGTAATGTACCATCAATTACCCTGTATTAAAAATTTTTTTAAAAAAAGTGCATAATAAGTGGAGTTTTTTTTAGAAAAGAACAGGTTTTTTTAGTTCGAAAAAGTGTTTTTGCTTGTCTATTGAAATAATGCCGAAATTTAATATCACCATTTCCCGCCTATAAAATTAAACAGAAAAGATGCTGTTTTTTTTTCAAAGAAAAAAATGTAACATTTTCTACTTAAAAAAACGTTAGGGATCTTTTTACTGAAATAACAATTTGCCGCCCTTATGGCTGATGAAGTAATTTACCATCAATAACCCTGTATTAAAAATTTGTATTAAAAAGTGCAATAAAGTGGAGTTTTTTTTTAGAAAAGAACAGGTTTTTTTAGTTCGAAAAAGTGTTCTTGCTTGTCTCTTGAAATAATGCCGAAATTTAATATCACCATTTCCCGCCTATAAAATTAAAAAGAAAAGATGCTGTTTTTTTTTCAAAGAAAAAAATGTAACATTTTCTACTTAAAAATATGTTATCAAGCATTCTATTAAAATAAAAATTTGCCCACATGATGGCTGACGTAACAGTTTACAATCAATTACCCTATATTACAAACTTTTATTAAAAAGTGCAAAATAAGTGTGGTTTTTTTAGAAAAGAACAGGTTTGAAAAAAATTTTTGCACTAATATTGCGTATTAAATGGCTATAAAAATTTAAAACACACACACAAAAATACTTTTTAAATAAAAAAAAATAGAAACAAGAACATGAGCAAAAATGCAATTAAACAGCTTAAATAAATGAAATTGTTGCTAGATCCGGTGCAAGCGTCCCTAAACTATTCTGCACTTATAAATTTGTGTGTGTGTGTGCTTTTTTTATAATTGTAAATGTATGAGTATGCACTTAGGTCTGCTCTAATATCGCACACTTTCAGTTAAAGTGTAAAATTCCAAACACATTGTGGCCATTACACTCGTACGTATTTAATACAAACGCCAAGCCAACAGAAAGAAAAAATTAATTGAAGCTGAAATGAACTAAAATATCCAACAATAAATGAAATATTAAAAAACAAGCACAACACAAGGCAGATACAATCGGATGGATATATAAAAGCACAGACGCACACATACCCACAACCCTGAAGTCTGTCATCACATGCTTTGATATCATCTGATTTGTATTTTTTGTTTGAAATAATTTTTTTCTTTTTTTTTTCTTTTTATTTGCTTCTTAAGGCACCTACTGAAAGACAACGTGGCCTTAAATTGCAATAGGTTTGTTGTTTGGCAATGATTTCATTTATTTTCCTTTCAGCTAATGCAGGACAATTTCATATATTTTCTTAATGCTATTCAGTTAATTGCAGGCGGTCGGAGCGCAGCTATTCAATTGGTTTGAGTAGAAATTTTATTGCGCTTTTGCCGCTTTGAAATCAGCTGAGAACGGTCATTATGGCCAAATGTGCGTGTTTTCTCTTAAGACTTGCTTTGTCTTAAATGAAATGCAATTGAAATACATTCGCTAAAAATACATATATATTTGCTTTAATTTGCTGCAGTCAGAGAATATTTAATTGATAAACGTCGAATAGTTGTTACTCTATGAATTACAGCTGAATAGCAGAACCCTGTTCCCAGAAAATTAAAAGTATAGAGATTTTTTTTTTTAAATGAGATGGATGATGCTGATAAGTTCAATTAATGGGGCATGAAGAATATAATCAAACGGCAACACGGGTATTAAAACAAAAGAATGTGTTAACATCAGGTTGATACAATTCTCGTATGCAATTTCCTAATAAAATTTGTTTAAATAAGACCGGCTTTCATATTCAACTAAGCCACCTAATAAGTGGTGGCACATAAGCACTGATGATGAAAGTGTTGCGGCCTTTGAAAACAGCTGTTCTGCTGTGCTGTGTAAGTTGAATAACTAAAAACTGATGTTGACTTTCCCTTGGGCCTTAGAATATTTATCATTTCTTTCCGAATTTAAAACAAAAAAAAATTTCGAACAATTACGCATTAAACACATTCACGACAGCAGACTACCGACTACACGACTACAGAAATAGAATACGTGTGCTTATATGGGAATCATTATTTTCAAGGCTATACGGTAGGTTGTTGTCCGTGCTACTTTTCCCTTATAAGCACATGTATTCTATTTCTGTAGTCGTGTAGTCGGTAGTCTGCTGTCGTGAATGTGTTTAATGCATTAGCCTATAAATCTAAATTCAATTTAATCAAACAATTTTGTTTGAACTTAATTACTGGCATTGCAGAATATTTTTGTAGATTTAAAGGATTTATTGCGTATTATTAAACTCTACAGACTATCTTGTGACATTTATTTCACGCTTCATTATACTCGTATATTCCAACAATAACTTTCTTGGCAACTTTTCTTAATTTTCTTGTAAAAATAATTGTGACAAGAATTAAAATCGACTATTGTAATCATGAAAATGGCATCAGTCATGCAATATATTCCCCTATATAAAATATTATCGTATATAAAAATACTCAACACATTTTATTGCGGTACACTTTTCAATATTTTATCGTCCTTTTGAATTAACAAATTATATAAAATTTGAAAGGTATTTTTGTGCAAGTATGCACAATATAAAAAGTTTTTCAAAATTATTAATAAAAAACTTTAAAACAAGTAAAAACGTTATATTCGACCGGGTGGAATCTTCGATATCCTCCAAATATTTAGTAAGTTAATTTAAAATGTTTAACTTGGTGGGACAGAGTTCCTTTATATAATATCGTCCGTCAACGCCCACTGAAGGAGGCGGGGTCCAAAAATAGACTACATCATGATTTCCAGAGACGAACGTATGGACATTGCTAGACCGTCTTAGACTTCATCACTGATCAAGAATATGCATACTTTATGGGGTCCAATTCTTTTTGGAGAGCATTAAATCTGAATTTTTTGGGGTCTCTCTGGTAAGGGCCGTGGGAGGACATTTCACCTTTGCTATAAAACACTAAAAATAACAATTTGGGATAATTAAATGTAAAATTTATTAAGTGAGTGACGATAAATATGCCGAGCTAAACATGTTTTGACGTAAGCAGTTACGAAACAACGTAGTGAAGTTAAATATGTTATGACGTAACGAAATGGCAAACTGAAAATTTTTTTTTATGAAAATCTATATTTAATAAACTGTTTGAGCATTTTGTGACAATATTTACAGGCCATGAAAGGTCAACTTACAGGTCATGAGAGTGTGTGTGTGATCTTGGAGGGATTTTGCCCCCAGTGGCCAAATGAGGAGTTGACATGCATTGCTATTATATACAAAATGATGTATTGAATAGAAGACACTCCCATAATCATAAAAAAATAAATTTCACTAATTGTCATTTCGTTACGTCATAACATATTTAACCTCACTTCGTAACTGCTTACGTCAAAACATATTTAGCTCGGCATATTTATCTTCACACACATAAATTTATTTTTAATTAATTAATTTATTTATTTATTTTTTTAATGGGTAATTTAGGTGGCAAAGGGGGAGGAGGGGATAGGGCAGAGGAGTGCCAGGTTACGTCTCAGCTTCGTCATTAAAGCTTAAAAATTTTGTTTCTAAGGATTGTAGGCTTAAGTAAAACAAGTTGTTAAGTTTTTACACTAAAGGGGGCAGGGTCCACAAATTATTTTATTTATTATTTTATGGCTCCAATTTTAACGCATTGGGCCTGCTTTAACATACAAATTTATCATTTGCTTAACAAAATTACAAAAAAAAAACCCTTAAAGATTATGTTGTTTTTTAGAGGTTGGATTAGTTCTTCTTACAGGAAATTTTTTCGTTCTGGCCCGATTTAACACATTTCCGAACTTGACCTGTGCTATCCTTCAAGATATATTTATACCAAATTTCAAGAGTCTAGCGTTCTTCGTTTGACCTGAATCGTAGTTTCCACAGACGGACGGACAGAGGGGCATGTTCAGATCGTCTTAGATTTCATCACTGATCAAGAATATATATACTTTATAGGGTCTCAGCTGGATATTTTGCTGCGTTACAAACGGAATGACAAAGTGAATATATTCTCCATTATCTTTTTTGTAGGGTATAAAAATATAGACAAAGTTTTACTTCATTCGATATCGATCGAAATTTCAATACAATTCAAAGACAAATTTTGATAGATATTGAAAGCCGTATTTGGCCCCTGGTTTGAAATCTGAAGCCGAGGGCACATTATGGCATCTCCTTGTGTGGCCTTGCAAAATTTTAAATTTCGAAATGACAGCAAAGAAATGGCATATGTGCGCCCAGAAATATGCACCCATTTTTTCGGTAATGACTGAGACTTGCGTTTGAATTGTATATTGAAATTTCGCTAGACCTTAGAAACAGTCACATTTGCATTTCAAACTGTTGAGATGTACTGTAGGGTGTCGTAATTACATGAAGCAGTTATATAATCCTTGCAGTAACATTTAATGTGCTAAAGTCTGACCATTAAAACAACAATTAAATTCATAGCTACGAGATATATATTTTTTTATTGAAAAGCAAAATAGTGCTGGCCATAATTCGAGTGTTAAAGAGTCGACGGATCTTTAAATAACCAGCATTTGAGTTTCAACAAAAATATGCTCTAAAGCATTTTTTGTAATTTAATTTGTATAGGGTGATTTTTTTTTAAATGATAATGCAACAGACAGAAATGTTGTCGTAAGACATTTTGTTTTTGTTACAATTTGCTAGATAATTTTATGGATTTTTTTTTTAAATAAGATTTAGAGCAGTGAATTTTTTTGCTTTTTTTTCAATAAATCTTGCAATGACTCAAGCGATGCTGACTTATCATATAAAGTAATGCAGTGGTGTTACATTGCGCGAGAGAAGGGTTAAGTGTACATGTTGCTTTGCTAAGTCATTTATTTTCCTGTCACGTGCGACATTGATTTTTATACAATTTTATTTATTGTCATCTCGTACCTATAATTTTCTGCTGGACTGTAATCACGTAAATTGTTAATGGTTTAATAGACGTTGTCGCTTCGTTATAATTAAATAATTAAATTAATTCTTTAATATTCATTTAGTTTTCCAAGACGACTGCATGCATAATTGAGTTAAGCAAATTGGCAATTTTCGAAAATGTATTATACAGTTATTTAAAGAAATGTTTTTCTTTTGCAGTAAAACAAAAGGCGTGAAATATGAAGTTTAAAAACCAGTTGACATTACGATTGAAAATGAAATTGAAATATTTAAATATTTAAATTTTTGTATGACTAAAACTTTAATAGGGTTTGAAATTAATAAAATGCACAATATGTTGAACAAATAATTACTAATTGCTGCCATTAAAGTCTTGTAAAATATACCAGACTCTCTATTTTAAGGCTGACTGTGCGTCTGTCGAAAGCAGAAAATTTCCCAAGAAGCGCTTATGAAACATAAAAATAAATAATTAAGAAAAGAACAAGACATTTAACAGCCCTGTTAGGTTCCATTTAAGCATAAGCAAAAAAAAAAACACTAAAAGGAATACAATTGAAAAAATAATGAATAATTCTCTGCGGAGGCTATAAAAAGAAAATACTCTTAGATATTAAATATCGCTCAGTATGAATAATATCTCCTTTTTTCTTTCCTTTTTTCCATTTACAACCTTTTATAAGGATTGTCATTGCTTAATAATGTTTAGCAACGCAACAAAAAAAAAGCAAAGCGCTAAGAAAATTGGAAAAAATATATAGAAATAAAAATAAATAAAGGAAAAAATAGGAAATGCTATACTCGTATCTAGAAACCAAATGAAAACTGTCACTAACACACGATGGCAATCAACGGTTGGCTGTACTTAAATCGCATTCAAACATAAAACAAACAAAAAAGCAAATAAATATATTATACGAACGTCTTTTTCAATGTGGTTACACAAACACACGTCCAAACATTGAAGTGGAAAACTCTTTAAGGAAGGTTTTGAAGTTTTCTTTTTTTTAATGCAGCAATAAAAAACGTTAAAAAAATGTTAAATGTTAAATTTACTAAAGCTGGATTCCCTCGTTTGTTATATTTGACCAGATAAAATTTCTTTTTAACATGAAATTTGGCGTCCCAGTTTCGATTTCCTAGTGATTGGAATGCAAAATTTTAGGTAAAAAAGAAAACATTTATTGGGACAAAAACTTTGTCCGAAAAATAACTTATCTGAACACAAATTTATGCCACACAAATTTTTTTCTCAAAGCAGAATTTATCCGAACAAACAAATGACCGAAAAAATCTTATACCGATAAATTAAAGACGGATAAAATTTTATGCTAATAAAAATATTATCCGAAAAAAATTAAAAGAAAAATATTATTTTGTCCGAAAAAAATTTTGTGTGGACAAAAAATTTATCCGAACAAAAAAATTTTTCTCGGAAAGTCATCAGAAAAAAATTTTGTCCGAAAAAAATTTTTTGAGAAAAAAAATTTCTGCGAACAACAATTTTCCAATAAAAACTTGGACCGAACAAAAAATGTTATCCGTCTTTAATTTATGAAAAAAAATAAAAATAACTTTGTCCGCACAAAGATTTTGTCCAGAAAAAAATAATCTAAACAAAAATTTGTCCAAAAATTCTTTTTCCGAAATCAGAATCTATCCGTACAACAAAATTGCCGGATAATAAATTGATAAATTCTATTTTTGCTGGAAAATAGAATTTATCAGAGCAACAATTTTGTCCGACAAAAGGAATTTAATTGAAAGAACTTTTTTCCGAAAAAAAATTTTTTTCGAAAAAAGGATTCATTAGAAGACAAATACTGTCCGAAAAATAATTTTGCCCGAAAAAAATTTTTCCCAACAAAAATTTTATCGGAAAAAAGGATTCATTAAAACAAACATATTATCCGAAAAAAAATTTTCCGAAAAAATTGTTACCCTTTATCCGAACAAAATTTTTTTTCAAAAGAGAATCTTTGTCCGAACAAAAGATTTTTTCTAGAAAATCATCAGAAAAAAATTTTGTTGAAAAAAAATTTTGTGAGAAAAAAGAATTTATGCGAACCAAAAATCGTCCAAAAAAAAAACTTGCCCAACAAAAATTTTATCCGTCTTTAATTTATAAAAAAAATTTATACGTACAAAAAATTTGTCCGCACAAAGGTTTTGTACAAAAAAAATTAATCCGAACAGAAATTTGTCCCAAAATTTTTTTTTTTCAAAACCAGAATTTATCCGTTGAAACAAAATTGCCGCAACAAATTTTTGTGTGGAAAATAGAATTATCAGAACAAAAAGTTTGTCGGACAAAAGGAATTTATCCGAAAAAAATTTTGTTCGAAAAAAGGATTTATCAGAACACAAATAATGTCTGAAAAAAATGTTGTCCGAAAAAACCTTTTCCCAAACACAAATTTGACCAACAAATTTTTTGCCGAACCTAGAATTTATTAGAACAAAAATTTTGCGCGACAAAATGAATTTACCCAAAAAAAATTTAGTCCGAACATAAATTTTGTCCGAAAAAATGATTCATTAAAACACAAATACTGTCCGATAAAAAATTTTGTCCGAAAAAAAATTTCCCTACAAAAATTTTTTTTCCGAAACCAGAAGTTGTCCGAACAAAAATTTTGTCCGAATAAAAATTTGTCCGAACAAATATTTTGTTCGAAAAAGGATTCATCAGAACACAATGTTCGAAAAAAAAAATTTCCGAAGATTTTTTCCGAAAAGAAAGATTTTGTCCGAAAAAAAATTTGTCCGAAAAAAATTTGTTTCCTTTAACCGAACAACAATTTTGTCAAAACAAAAACTTTGCCCGAACAAAAATTTTTTTTCTGTCACAAATAAATGGATCCACTGGAAGAAAAAAAATTTTATATAAAATATTTATAAATAAAAAATTTATATATAAAAAATTTATATGTAAAAAATATACTTTTATAAAAAATATTTAAAATCCAATTAGGATTGTTAGGAAAAGAATGTTAATATTATATTCAGAAAGACATGATAAAAATTCCTTGTAATAGGAGAAGCTACTCATCAATTAAATAATCCAAATTACGCAGCAGAGCAGACCAATGCTGCGATAACACTAGCATCATCAGTACTTTGGTTTCATAATAAAATTGAAACCGACACTGCCATCAATACTAAACTGAGGAGAACAAATGTCAAATCCATAAAGCCCATGAATGAAATCATATATAAAAAATAAACGCCATGAATTTAGCTATCAGATTATGATACAAAAAAATTTCGTTCCGACAATAGTTTTGTATTGTATTTGTAATTAATATGTATAGAAAGCTACGTTGAAGCAAATATATAAAAAAAATATTAAGAATTTGCTTGAACTGCTTTTTTGCCTACAAATTCTCGCCCATGTAGTTCAAACACTTGATTCTATAAGAAAAAACAATTCTCATTCCATGTACACCATTTCTAATGGGCCGTTATAGAACACAATCATACAACTGAAAGCCTTACAACGCCCATGTAACCTGCAACAGATACAAAGAAAAAAAGAAAATACAATAAAAAGATCACAAGCAAGAGGTTAAATGAGCTGCGCTATGGGAAGATGATGGATGGCAAGAACTTACCCCGCTGCTTGTTAAAGCAACGGGTGGAGACGTACTAGAAAACAATTTGCAGGCATGAAATTTTCTCATTTAATTTCTTGCTTATGTTTTTTTTTATTCTTTCACATTCATTTATTTCTTTTTGCTGTGCCTGCCTTTCAGCAACGTTATTATTTCAAACTAATAAAAATGTCCTTGTAATGACGTCTTACAAAGAGGCCTACTCAAATGTCAAATTCCTTTAGCGTATTTTGTTTGGCATTTAAATAACAGTGCACAGTGGGCCTAAATGCCGCAAATGATGTCATATATAATATGTATGTAAATTGTAATTGAAGTCCATGTCCTTAGAGCTTTAAGCAGAAAAGAGTTCCGTCACTATTAAATTCTGTTCTTTAATAAAAATGACCATCTTCGGCCAGCAATAATTCTTTTAGGCTTCACTGTGCACTAAAGGAATGCAAATTTCTTTAAAAAAAAACTACCCTAAGAAAATAGATTTTTTTCTATTTCACATGAATAAAAATTTATGTTCGTTGAAGTCTCTGAAGTTGTTATGAATACAAAACGAATTTTAAAGCAGCTACTTCTGCTTTTCTTCTTTACGAAAATTATGAAATAAAAAGTAGTAAAAGCAGGACATGCTATACTTTGCTCCACACTTAACATAGAGAGACAAGACCAAACAGGCGATCCTTGTGTAAGAACTATACGAATCACCACCATCTACATCCAGTATAAGACACATTATTATCCAGTTAAGAAAATCTATTGTTGCTGGCACATGCCGAACTCATAACAGCCAACGTTTTACTGTACTGCAGGCAATACAAATTGAAAATGTACGTTTACAATTTAAATGTCGTATGGCTCGCTGTGTATGAAATTGTGTGAACATGTTTATGTGCATGCGTTTTTCAAATGACTGTTTAAGGAATAATTTGGGTTAACGGCATTATTAAAGCACACAAACATTCAGTTACAACATGGCGAAAATATTCAGTGGAAAAGCTATTAAAAAAATACCTGCATCATCATTTATTATACAAAACAACATTTACATATCCGTTTCCGTTTAGTGCTTGAGCGAACAAATACACACACAAAGCAACATGTACGTAAACAACAACAACACCAACAGCTACCCCTTAGTTTAAATCCATTATTTTTTCTCTCTTTAGGTTTCCTAAGACATATTTTTCTGTCTTATACTTTTGTCAAGTAATTTACAGTTCATTTGAAAGAATTTTCACTTGAAAGTGATTAATTGCCGGAAACATGGGGAAAAGCGAAATGGGCACAAAGACAACAAACAAGTGGACAAAGTGAAATTATAAATAGAAAACAAAACATTTCAAATAACATTAACAGCAAATAATATGAAAGTAAGAAAGAAAAAAACAAGTACGTGTGCAACCGACAGAATATGAGGGCCAAGAGCCGGAAATGGAAAATATTGGTTGCCAATTTATTTTTGCCTTCTTTTATGGACACATACAACTCTTGGTACTCTAATATACTGCTTAGGTTTATTTTATTAAAATTAAAAATAACAAAAAAACGAGATCTGTTCAAAAAGTATGGTGAATTACTATATATTTCGCGGTCAATTTTTATTCGATTAAAATTTTTTTATGTTGGTAATACGCATCCCGATTTCATTCGTACGTTCAAAGTTCCAGCTATTTAGCGCTTTTGAGACAAGTCATATAAAAGTGTTCTGCATATTT
Organism: Linnaemya tessellans; assembly: GCA_951800035.1. NCBI lineage: Eukaryota > Metazoa > Arthropoda > Insecta > Diptera > Tachinidae > Linnaemya > Linnaemya tessellans. The sequence continues at coordinate 11,174,979 of OX637534.1, forward strand.
GCCGATTTTCTGCTATTACTTAATCGACTAATCGCTAAACTAAATGAGCGATTAAAATAATAATAATCGATTAATCACACAATTTTTTTATTTATATCGATAAGATTTTTTTTTAATAAATAATTCCTAGTATTATAAATTTATCGAATAATCGATTATTCTCCAAACGAATAATCGATTAATCCAATATGCATATTGATATATAATATAATTAATTAAAGCGACAATTCTTTTCTCAAGCAAACAATTCATAGCATAATTAATTTATTGAAAAGTCGATTAATCGATTATTGGCTAAACGAATAAGCGATTAATCGAATATTCAGGTTGACATATGAATTTATTTATTAACTATATAATTGTTTTCTCAAGTATGCATATTATTAATCGTATAGTTGATTTCTTAAAAATCGATTATTGACCAAACGAATAATCGATTAATCGAAAAAGAAAGTTAGATTACAAATTTATTAATTAAACTGGCAACTGTTTTTTTTCATGTAAACATTTTATCGTATAGTTAATTTATAGGAAAATCGATTAGTCGATAATCGATTAAAGGAATTATCGATTAATCGAATACGGAAGTTTAGATATAAATTTATAATTCAAACAGACAACTGTTTTGGCAAATAATTCACTTTAGAATTAACTGACCAAACGAAAAGTTGATATACCCAGCTAAGATATGAATGTATTAATGGTACAAGCAACTGCAGTTTTCTCATAATTAAATTATGGAAAAATAAATTAATTGATTATCGGCCAAACGACTAATCGAATAATTAAGTTGAGATATAAATTTATTATTAAAACACGCAATTGTTTTCTGGAGTAAAGAATTCATGGTATAATTAATTTAACGAAAACTCGAGAAATCGATTATTGGCCAAACGGCTAATCGAATAAAAAAGTTGAGATACATTTATTACTGAAACACGCAATTGTTTTCTGGAGTAAATAATTCATGGTATAATTAATTTAACGAAAACTCGAAAAATCGATTAATCGACTATTGGACAAACGAATAATCGATTAATCGAATATAAAAGTTACGATATGAATTTATCATTTAAACAGACATTTGTTTTCTGAAATTAATAATTCACGGTATAATTAAACAATGAAAAAATCAATTAATCGATTATTGGCCAAACGACTAATCGAATAAACAAGTGGAGATATATATATTTGTTACTGAAACACGCAATTGTTTTCTGGAGTAAAGCATTCACCATATAATTAGTTTAAAAAAAAAACTCGAAAAATTGATTAATCGACTATTGGCCAAACGCATAATAGATTAATCGAATATGAAAGTTACTGTATAAAGTTATCATAACACATACACATACTCAGTGAATAATTCACCGTAAAATTAAATTATGAAAAAAACAATTAATCGATTATTCGCCAAACGATTAATTTTTTATTTTTTTTAATTAATCGAATAAAAAAGTTGCTATATGTATTTATTACTGAAACATACAATTGTTTTCTAAAATAAATAATTCATCGTATAATTAATTTAACGAAATCTTGAGAAATCGATTAATCGATTAATTGACTATGGGCCAAACGAATAATCGATTAATCGAATACGAAATTTATCACTTAAACGGACACTTGTTTTCTCAAATGAATAGTTCATCATATAATTAAATGTAGGAAAAACCGCTTAATGGCCAAACGAATAATCGATTAATTGACGATGCAAGCTATATGATATAAATTCCTACAACATAAATTCATATACATACTCGTAATTCAAATCCTTTATTTCACATGTGGAAAAAAGCTCTACGCGCTAGTTGCTACACATTTTGTTGCAAACGCCCTTTATGTCTTACGTGTGTTATTCTATTCATTCTTTGATGCGAACAAATTTCAATACACTAGATGATATTAAGTCGCTATGCTTGCCTACACAATGGAGCAGACACAATCTGCTACATACTCCAGCATATGCGAGAAAACAACCCAACACATGAATCGGAAACTAATCGTGTTAAAGGTCATAAGCTTGTAAATCGTATTATGTCTCTTTGTTCCAAGCAATTTTTAGTGCAATAATTTTAGTGTTTTTTTTTTAAATCACTTGTTTTTATATTTTTGCGAATAAGGCAAACCTTCTTATTACTCATGTAGTTCAATAGCTGCTTGTTGTACTCGTATTATATTATCCACAATTTACACATAATTTTAGACAAAATCTTACACACGTACGATAAACACAGTCTGTCGTTGCACTGATTTAGTGCTGTAAAAGTATGAACATGTCTGATTTGTGTGTGTGTGTGTGTGTGTGTGCGTGCGTGTGTGTGATAGTGTTTTGTGCGTTATGTTCAAGCCTCAAGGGGTTATTTGTTATGCCCAAATAAATATGCAATAAATTTAATAGCAAAATATTTAATCAGATATAATTTTATTATAGACTCATTCTGTCCTTCTAAGTACTGCTGCTGCTGCTGCTGCTGCAGTTCAGGCTATTGTTGTTTTTTTCTAGATCTTGTTGCTGTTATCGTTGTTGTTGTTGTTGTTGTTGCTGCTGCTTTTACTATTGTATGTTTTACTCGTATCAGAGTGATTTATTAACTTGATTTTATGCCATAAACATGTTTTGTTTTTGCTTTAATGTACGAGCGCTCATTTATTTATTGTTAGACGAAATAATGTTTTGCCAAACATTCAACTACATGAAATATGATTTGCTTAATTTAAAGTAATTGTAAAAATTTACTGTCAATGCTAAATGTTAGACTTTATTTAATTTATTATTCATCTTGATTTTGCAAATATTTTTAACGATCCTCTAAAGCTGATTTTGTCTCAATATATTTGTGAATATTCAATATATTTGTGTGATGGCCAGCAAGAGAAAGGAATCTACTTCCCCACGAATGCCCACTTTTTTTTACAATCTGTTAAGATTCCAATATCATATGTATTCGAAATCTATTTAGTTAAAAAATTTGCTTATTTGCTTGTTGTCAATTTAACCAAAATAATATTTAAAATTATTTTTTAAAAAACAGCAAAGAGAAAAAAGCAAAATTTAGATATATTGCTTAACAATTTCCCCTGGCCCAACAAAATTTATTTATAATACATTATATTGATTTAGTCCTTTAGGATTTAAATTATTTCAAAATTTTCCAAATATTACGTTTCAACTCATGGTGTGTCAGCCAGCAGTTTCTTTTATGCGCCAAACAGCCTCCTACACAATTTATTTCATTTGATTTTTCGCTAAGAATATCTGCATTATTATTGTTACCCCAAATAAAACGATAAAGAAAATATAACTAGAAAATTTTATATGTGGGCAAACTTTACAGCCTGCAATTGCAATGATTTACAAGGAAAATTATTTTGTAATGCTTTCAAGCAAGACAAAATTATGCCGAAATTGTCAAGATTAAACGAGCCTTGGGAGTCAGTAGTCCTAATTTATGAGTGTGTGTATGCGGAAATCATGATTGCAATTATTTTGAGACAAATTTCTTAAACTGATTTGCTGCATTATTTTGTATTAAATTAAGCGTTAAGGGTTTTTTTGTAAACTTAAACATTTCAAAGTTAAATTGTTTGTTAAGCTTAAAGCTAAAAAAAAAGAAGGTCCTTATTATAAAAATATTAATTTTAAAATCTATTCGAAGTATAAAGAAAATAATTATTCCGGTATATATTTATTTTTTAATTTTTTTTTTCGCCGACCAACAAAAATACAGAATCAATTTTGAAATTGAACTCTGTCACGGCACGGTTGCGTATGATTAACATTTGTTTGTATGGAATCGTATTACTCATACGTCTTAAACATTAACTTAGAAACAAACAAGTAAAAGTGCTATATTCGGCTGTGCCGAATCTTAAATACCCTTCACAGATGTATTTCTTCTTTCTTTCTACCTAAAACAGGAAGTAGATTTAATTAAAAGATGCAACATAGTTTTACTTGACAAACAAATTTAAAGTTTTTAAACTTTTTGGTCACTTTCATGTACCATAAAATATTTTATTTGTTCAACCCTGGAGTCGAAATTTTGATTTTTTTCAAGTTTTTGATACCAATTTTGTTTTTACTGAACTAAAAAATAGTTTTAATTAGTAAAAAGCTTACATTTATGTATAAAAATATATTTAAATTTCCCAGCCCTGGAAGTGAAATTTTAATTTTTTTTTACCAATCCTAGTCTTCATTAGGTATAAAGTTGTTTTATTTAAGAAAAACTTAAAATTTGGAACCATTTTGGTCACTTTCATGTACTACAATATATTGCATGTACCAAAAAAACTTTAAACTTCCCAACCCTGGAAGTGAAACTTTATATTTTTGTTGTTTATTTTTTACCAATGCAGCTCTTTTTGGTTTATAAAGTAGTATTATTTAAGAAAAATTTAAAATTTTCCACCATTTTGGTCACCTTCATGAACCATAAAATATTGCACCTGGATCCGAAATTTTTATTTTTTTTTTTTTACATCTTTGATACCAGTTTGGTTCTTCCAAAAATGTAAAATAGTTTTAGCAAAAAAAAAAAAACAACGTCAATTACCTTTTTGGTTACTTTCAATTTCCCATCCCTGAAAGCGAAATTTAAATTTGTAAATTTTTTTTATCAATGCAAATCTACATGAGGTATAAAGTAGTTTTGCTTTAGAAAAACTCAAATTTTGCAACCATTTTGGTTTTTACATGTACTACAAAATATTGCATGTACCAAAAAAAAACTTTCATTTCGCCAACCCTGGAAGGGAAATTTTACTTTTTTGTTTGTTTTTTATCATTGCAGCGCTTCATGAGGTATAAAGTAATTTTTTTTAAGAAAAATTTCAAATTTTTAACCATTTTGGTCACTTTTATGTACTATTAAATATTGCACTTATCCATCCCTGGATCCGAAATTTTATTTTTTATTTTTGAATTTTCGATACCAATTTTGTTCTTCCTAAATTATAAAACAGTTTTAGTTAGCAAAAAAAAACCAACATGAGTTGCCTGTTTGATTACTTTCACGTATAAAAAATATGCAATTTCCCACCCCTGGAAGCAAAATTTGAATTAAAAATTGTTTTTTTGGCCAATGCAAATCTTCATGACGTATAAAGAGGTTTTGTTAAAGAAAAACTTAAAATTTTTTACAGTTTTAGTTACTACATGTACTACAAAATACGGAATAGGCCGAAAAAAAATTTTTGTTTCCCATTCCTGGAAAAAATTTTTTTAATTTTTTTAGTTCTTAATAGACCATTGAGGCTTCCTAAAGCACGAAATAGGTTTAATTTACAAACATTAAAAAAAGTAATTGATTTTTGGTATAAATTTTGCATCGAGAAATAGGTGTAAGCTTCCCAGCTCTGGAACCATACTTCGGATCTCTCTGAATTTCAATAACACATTATGTAAGCTTATTTCCAATCCAACGGTCCAAGAACGAAGTCTCTAGTTCTTCTGGGGGCTTGGGAAAACCGATTTCACGTACAGACGGACGGACAAACGGACAGACGGACATCGCTCCATCGTCATCGCTATTCATAAGGATCCAGATATGTATACTTTATGGGGTCCCATGTGCATATCGAAGAAATTACACACGGAATGACAAACCTATATATACCCTTTCACTTTTTTGTGAAGGGTATAAAAATCTTACGTTACGGAGGTTAGGATACCCCTCCTCCGCATTGTCCCATAATGAACTTTGTTCCAAAATATATTGAAATTTGTTAAGAGTTTCACCAACATTATCTCGCTTATATTTATGACAACAACACAAAATAGAATTTGAAAAATATATACACGGCAGGTTTAAGCAACAAGAGTGACCATTTTAACAATTAACTTTAAAAGTGGGACACAAAAATTATCAATTTATCAAACACTTGTGATGGAAAAACTTACAAGAATAAAAAAATCCTTAAGCCTAAAGTTGCCAACTCGTTACCTAAATTGTCCCCATAATACAGCTTTGACTGTACACAACTCTTGTTCCTTTATACTTGTAATATATAGGATTGGTAATGTTTTTACAAGTTAATCCTTAAATTTTTTTCTACAATTTTTTTTTGTCAATTCATGGCATTAGTCCTGCATGCAAGACAAGGCACTTGTAACATTGTGTGAGTGTTTCCTTTTCTCTTTGTGTTCATTATTTAAACTCTCTAAGTTACAATAATAGCACGGGCCAGTGGCCTGCTCACAGACTACAAAATGTTCTAATATCTCGTTTTTGTTTGTTAATTTGCAAAACTCACACTCGAAAGTCCTCGCAAATGAATGTCTTCCTTTTCGAGTTTGCATATGGAATTTTGCATGCACTCATAACGCTGCTGCAAAAGTTGGTGTGCGTTTTTGCCATGTTTAACTTTTAACGTTTAGCATTCATATTTTTTTTTTTTTTTGGGTGACCATGTGTAAATGTTGGGGCGTATGTGTTTGGGTATGCTTTTAAACAAATTTCGGGTTTGTTGATGTTGCTGGTAATGTTTGTTAGTTTGTTGTTCTTTCTCTTTTTTTTTACTTTTCAGTGTATGAGAAAAAAGAAGTTGCAGCATGATGCTTTTGGCGTCTAGCGACAAGTACTCATTTCCGTATTTCCTGCATTTTGTGGCTGCTGTTTGGCCACCACAAAATTTTTATACAAATTAATGGAAATAATAAAAACTTCTGTTGGAATGGATGATAATGACTTTAGAAGGTGCTACCTGTGGCTTCCTTATGAATGGCACTAGAGTTTCAAAGTGTGTTGACATTTCATTCTGTTCAGTAGAGATCGGCAAGTCGCCATGAATCGTTTAAGATCACAATAACTGTTGAATGTTAAAGAAATTTAATTTGAAAATTAAAAAATAAAACTGTTCATCCATTTTAGGGTCAAGAAATTCATCAATAATCTCCCTTATTCTGTAACTATTTGTCAACGTCACGTCAAAACAATATCATAAATAGAACACTTCTGTACTCCCTTCCTTCAGCAGTTGACAATTTCTAGCAGCCCCTTACTTCAACTAGGACCTTATCAAATAGTCACAGGATGTCAGAAGGATTCACAAGGAGTAGTTAAGTGTGCTATATTTTATATTGTCTTTCCATGACGTCGATAATTACTTACAGAATAAAGGGGAATAGCTAGAAATATGAGCACGAAAGAGGATATTGTTGCTAGGAACGATGAAATGTAGATTCGTCGCCATTCTCTACCTATTGACTTTTGACTAGGTGAAAAAGTCAACATAAGGATCTTGGCTTACGTGCCTATAAAATACAACTCGAGCAAGAATTGAATACCATTTTTTTTAAATTAGCATCATTTGAAACTGCACATAGAGGAAGATTGTCAAACCAATATTCCTGCCTCCAAGGGCACCATAAGGACCACTTTATTGCCAAATGTAAGAAATTAAAAAGAAGCATATGCCGGAAATTATTTAAAATATAATAATAATTATTTCTATCTTTATAGTTTGCCGGCACTTAAAAAACAAACAAACATACGAAATTATTATTTTTACAGAATAACAACTTCATATTTTATTTAAAAATTGCGTTAATTTAAAGTATCAAATTACTTGTTTTTGATATTTTTAAATATTTCAAGTTTTGTTAAATGTATTAAATTTTTAAAATTTTTTAATATATTAAATTTTTTTATTTTCATGTATTTACATAAACAAATATTTTTTTTTTAAATTACAATCCTTAACATTTTTTTAAAAAGTTATGTTTGCCAAATATGTAAACTTTTTAAAAATTTTAATTTTAAATATATATATTTTTTTATTTTGATATTTTTTATTTAAATTTTGATATATAAATATATATATATATATATATATATATATATATATATATATATCTATATATATATATATATATATATATATATATATATATAAATATATACATATATATATATATATATATATATATATATATATATATCTATATATATATATATATATATATATATATATATATATATATATATAAATATATATATATATATATATATATATATATATATATATATATATGTATATATATATATATATATATATATATATTTTAAAAAATTTAAATCTTTTAAAAATTTCAATTTTTAAAAAAAAAATTTAATTATTAAAAAAATTTAAATGTTTAATAAAATTTATATTGTTAAATTTTTAAAAACCTTTACATTTTTAAAAAAATTTAAATTCTTAAAAAAAGTATATTTTTAAAAATTTTTAAATTTCTCAAATTTTATATTTTTAAAATTTCTAATATTTTTTTATTTTGATATTTTTTATTTAGATTATAAATATTAAAAAATTTAAATCTTTTAAAAATTTTAATTTAAAAAAAAAATTTAAATGTTTAATAAAATTTATATTGTTAAAAAATTTTATATGTTTAAAAAGTTTTACATTTTTAAAAAAATTTACATTCTTAAAAAAAAGTATATTTTTAAAAATTTTTAAATATTTCAAAATTTTATGTTTTTTTTTAAATTTCTAATATTTTTTTAAATTTTAACAATTTTAAAAATTCTTTCAAATATATTGTATTTTAGTTAAGAAATTTTTTTGTTAATTTTTAATTTTTTAAAAATTCAAAATTTTTTAAATATATTAAATTTCTTAAAAATGTTTAAAATTTTAGTATACAAATTTTACTATTTTGTATTATTTTTTTTAAATTTTTTTTTTGGAAAGATTTTTATTTATTAATATATAATATCTGAAAACTTTTAACATTTTTAAAAATTTTTAATATATTATTAAATTTATTTATTTAAATTTTATTTTTACTTTTGCAATTTCTTAAAATTGTTAAATATTTTTAAAAAGTTTTAAATTTTGGTATATATTCTTTACTTGTTTTAAAATTTTCTTAAAATTTAAAGTCTTTTAAAAAACTTCAATTTCTTAAAAACTATAAATTTTTAAATGTTTTAAAAATTTTAACTTTTTGAAAATTTTTAAAATTTTAAATTTCTAAAAAATTTTTAGCATTTTTAAAAATTTTAAATTTTTCAAAAATTTTAAATCTTTTAAAACATTTATGATACTTAAAAATATTTAATATTTTAAAAGTTTTAAATGTTTTAAAAATTTTTAATTTTTTAAATATTTTTAATTTTTTTAAAAATTGTTAATATTTTAAAAATTTTAAATATTTTAAAAACTTAAAATTTTTAAAAAATTTTCTATATTCATAAAAATTTTCAACTTTGCATACGAAGTTGTTTAATCATGGGAAATTTTTTTTTTTAATTTTTTATGTTTCAAAAATTTCAAGTTTTAAATTAAAATCTTACCATTAAACAAGAATTCCCAAAAATATAAATTTCGTAACAAACTCAAAAATGCTATAGAGAGCAAAAAGTGAGAAAAAGTCATCAGATGAATATTGGATGATTGTATGGCCATTTGTCCCCTCAAAAGAAAAAAAAAACATACAAAAATAAACATACAACTTGTCTTGGGTTTTGTATTCATGTTGTTAGTTTTAGTGCTGTAACAACAAAAACTACAACAACAACAACAACAAGAACAACTACAATAATAGCCAACATTATCAACGTGCAACAAACAATTCAACCAAATTCACAAATGTTTTGGCTCTTACGATTATGTTTGCCTCCTAGAGGGTTTTGTAGGTATGAATCCGATAGCAGTCTGAAATGTCCGTTGGCACGTTCAATATATCGGCCAATTACAAAAATGAGAAATGCCTTAATTTGCTAACAATTACAGACTTACGTTGAACTGATTTAGTTGGACTCAAATCGCCTTAAATTGAACGGTTTTAAAATATCTGAAATTTTGCAATAAAAAGTCAATTTCAACACTCACCTCGTGCAACTCTTGCTGTACATAAATAATCCTGCACTCTCCTTTTTGCAACTGTGCTCGCACGCTTGTGTGTGTGAATATATTTTTGTGTTCATTGTTATTTTTTTTTTCTTACTTTCTGCCGTTTCTTTGTTCGCTTGTGTTGGTTGGTTGGTTCGTTTGCAAAAACAATGTCGTAAATCATTTGGTGACATGGTGGCAAAATTGTTGCAGTTAATATGTCGTGAATTTTTGATATTTTATTCATTTCATTTTCCCTTACATTGTTCTACCAAACAGAGTATTTATTGGTTGCTTGGCTTTATTAAGGGTTTTATTAATTTCTTTTCGTCCGACTCACAGCACTGTGCCTCAGAAGGAGTGTGTGCAGTTGCTGAGGTGGCTGGTGTTGTTGGTATTAATTTGTTTAAATAAATAAATGCAAGTCATTAAGAAATGCTGAACAAAGTTTTCTTCATTAATTGCTTAAGGTTTAATAATGATTTAATGAAACTGATATGCGGAGATCGATTCAAGATTCTAGAGAATTTTTAAATAACATTTGATTTTAGGAATTTTTGTTCTAAAATTAAAATTTCTTACTAAGAGGGGAATATTTCTAATATTTTTATATTCTTCATCAAAAATGGTGTGAAAGTGTTTGCCATTCCCTGTGCAACATCATACACTATTAATATGCAACCCCATGAAGTATTTCGGATCCTTTTGAATAGGGAAGTCGAATACGCGATCTCTGTCTGATCTCGTGACATTGAATTTCTACAGTCCCCAGAGAAGCTAAAGTCTTACCCCGGTATTCATAATATTTAAAATGAGTTTGAAATAGATTTTAATCAAATTTTTTCATAACAAATTTTCTTAAAACAAATTTCAAATACGTTTTATTATTTTTTATGAATACCGGGGTTAGGGTTTGTATTGATATATTGGAAATACTCCCAAATAGTTTGCTATTAAATACCAGCAATATCCAGAGCTGGAAAATTTCAATACATTTTTCTTTTATAAACGTAACTGAGTAACAAAAAATTTTTTTTTTGTTAATTAAATCTATTTTATACCTCAGAAATTGCGGTTAAAAAATATCATAAGCAAGATTCCAGGGCTGGAAAATTAAAATTAGTTTTTTTGTTAATAAAACAAAGTTTTCTTTTTTTTATAAATTAAATATAATTGATGTTTTTGAAAGAAATTTATTGGTATTAGAAATCACAAAAGCCAAAAAGGCAGTTCCAGAGCTGGAAAATTTTAACTTTTATTTATTTTTTTTTTTTTGATAAAAGAGTTTTTTGTTAATTAAATTTATTTTATACCTCAGAAAAAAATTAAATTACGGTTGACAATTAAATTTTGATTTCTTGTTTATAAAAGAAAGTTTTCTTTTTTTTATAAATTAAATAGGATTGATGTTTTTGAAAGAAATTTATTGGTATTGGAAATCACAAAAGCCAAAAAGGCAGTTCCAGAGCTGGAAAATTAAAAAATTTTATTTTTTGTTTGATAAAACTGTTTTTTGTTAATTAAATTTATTTTATACCTCAGATAAAAATTAAATTGCGGTTAAAAATAACAAAAAATCATAAACAAGATTCCAGGGTTGGACAATTACATTTTTTTTAAATAAAACAAATTTTTCTTTTTCTTTATAAATTAAATATAATTGATGTTTTTGAAAGAAATTTATTGGTATTAGAAATCACAAAAGCCAAAAAGGCTGTTCCAGAGCTGGAAAATTTAAACTTTTATTTATATTTTTTTTTTTTTTTGATAAAAGAGATTTTTGGTAATTAAATTTTAAATTATGTATGAATTTTTATTAGTCGAACTTTTTCTTATGTAAATTGTTAATTTTTCAACGGGCTTAAGTTCGAATCTGCATGACTGCAAATTATTTTTTTGTTATTTTATTAATAAATGAATTTGTTTAAATTCTATTTATTATTTTTTATATTAAGATTGGAATATTAAGAATACTTTCAATAATCATCAAACCAGCAGAACGGATCAGTACTAATTTCGAGGCCGCTAATTAAATTTATTTTATACCTCAGAAAAAACTAAATTACGGTTGACAATTAAATTTTGATTTCTTGTTTATAAAACAAAGTTTTCTTTTTTTTATAAATTAAATAGGATTGATGTTTTTGAAAGAAATTTATTGGTATAAGAAATCACAAAAGCCAAAAAAGCAGTTCCAGAGCTGGAAAATTAAAAAATTTTTTTTTTTATAAAACCGTGTTTTTTTTGTTGGCATTAAAGCAATTTTTATACTTTAGAAAGAAATAAATTGAAATTGAATATGAACAAGATCAAAAAGATTTTCAGTTTTCAGGGTTTGTAATCAACTTATGTTTGGTGTAGGCTACTTAAGATTCGGTCTGGCCTAATGGAAATGTTGCTAGTTTATTTGTTCTAGTGCTTTTTTTATTTCATTTCTCTTTACACACTTTGATTTATTCGGCAACTCCACGAAAATATATTCAAAATTTTCTTTAGCACTAATTTTGAAATGAATGTAAATTTTTTAAATGTCCTTTTTAAATTGATTGTTCTTTAAATCAAAGAAATAAAATGGAATTGTTTCATAGTCTAATAATTTTCTCACGTTCATAAATTCATTTCTGTTATACTTTTTCGTTCAAACTGTTGTAGCCATTTCTCCTTCAATTATAATTGCTGCTGTAGATTGTTTACCACTACATTGAAGCTGCCATATGCTCCGACATGCACACACATACACACACACAGAAACTCTTGCACTACGTGTACTAAATTCAAGAGTTTAGTGTTAAATGCAGTAATCATTCTTGTTAGATGATTATATTTTTTGTTTTGTTTTACAGCCAGGGCTGTTTTTATTTTGTTGCTGTACATGAATTAAAGACTTTTTTTCTTTCCCATATTTTCGTTACTGATGGCCGGCCAGTCTTTGGGTCCGACCACTTAAACATGCAACTCATGTAGAAAATAAGTTCGAATGCCGCAATTTTCTTCACATTTCATGTTTCAAATAAACGTGTGTATTAACTTTTTATTATAGTTTTTCTATTGAACATTTCCTCAATTTTTTTGTTTTTGTTTTTTCTTCATTACTGCCACTCTAGATTGTTCATCATATTTGGCCATACCGGGGTCCTATACAGCAATATTGTATTGTTCTTTCTACTTCCTTTCATCATTATTAGCTACAGCTTTTGAGTGAGACGAGTATAAAGTACTTGTGTTGTCTAGAATATCTACAAGGTATTAATGATTGCAAAAATTTATTATTATATATTCTCATCATCAACGTCAATAGTGTTTTATCATGACTTTGGCATCATTATTTTAACGTCATGTTTAATATTTTTCGTGACATGTTAAAGAAATTAAGAGAGAATGGGAAAAACGAAAAACATGCCGCACCACATTGTACGAGTAATCAATATTAAATAATTGCTTTTACGACTGAGAATATACAAAACAAAAACACCAACAACAATATGCTGCAGTTTAATTTATTATTTAAGCCGTGATAGCTTTTGTAACATATATAGCCTTTTAAGTCATATTGGATCATATCCTGACACTCAGTTGACTTCCGTCAGAAAAAAGGTAAACAGAAATGATTTTGTGCGCTATCAAGACAGCCTAGAAGTAGGCTGCAGTTAGTGCAGGGAATAGCACAGAAAGATGCAGAAGGTATGCAACGGATATTTTTACTGAACAAGAGAGAGAGAGAGAGAGCATATATTTCCCATTTTGCCCTCCCTTCATTATACATTGAAAATATAATAGAAAACCTTGTCATTATAAAAATATTGTTTCTTTTTTTAATATTTTTAATGAAAAATTGGCAATATTTGTACTTTGCAAATATTGATTTTAAAAAATTTTAATATTAAAGTTCCCTAAAGACCTGAAAAAGACCGAGTGGCATGCGCATGGGAAGTAAATGATCACAACCTTTTTTTAAACTATTAACTTAGGAAAAACATATTAATATGATAACAATAGTTATTTATGCAGACTTGCTTTAAGTTTTTAAGCTCTAATTCATGAAAATATTTTATATTTATAAACAGCTTTTTTAAGAAATTTTATATAAAAATTTATGATATAAAAAGATATTGCGTATACATTTTTTTATAAATTAGGCCTTTAATATAAATATGTATGTATATTAATTTTTTTTAAATTACTTTTATAAGTACTTCTTTTGAGTACATTTTTTAAGTACTTTCCCTAAATGTTCGTTCTCTGAAAGTAATTTTGCTAAAAGTACTTTTTCTAAAAGTAATCTTTTTAAAAGTACTCCTTCTAAAAGTACTTTTTCTAAAATTATTTTTTCTAAAAGCAATTTTTCTAAAACTACTCTTTTTAAAAGTATTCTTTCTAAAAGTACATTTTCTAAAAGTACTCCTTCTAAACGTACTTTTTCTAAAATTATTTTTTGTTAAAGTACCTTTTCTAAAAGTACTGGTTCTAAAAGGACTTTTTCTAAAAGTAATTTTTCGAAAAGTACTTTTTCTAAAAGCAATTTTTCTAAACGTTGTATTTCTAAAAGTAATTTTCCTAAAAGTACCTTTTTTCTTAAAGAACTACTTCTAAGAGTACTTTTTCCATAAGTACCTTTTTTAAAAGCACTAGTTCCAAAGGGCCTTTTCCTACAAGTACTTTTTCTAAAAGATGTTTCTCTGAAAGTACTTTTTCTAAAAGTACCTTTTCTACAAGAACTTTTTCTAAAAGTGTGTTTTCTAAAAGTACTTTTTCTAAAAGTACTTTTTCTAAAAGTACCTTTTCTAAAAGTATTTTATACAAAAGTACTTTTTCTAAAGGTGTTTTTTCTATAAGTACTTTTTCTAAAAGTACTTTTTCTAAAAGTACTTTTTCTAAAAGTACTTTTTCTAAAAGTACTTTTTCTAAAAGTACTTTTTCTAAAAGTACCTTTTCTAAAAGCACTTTTTCTAAAAGTACATTTTTTAAAAGTAATATTTCTCAAAATAATTTTTCTATAAATACTTTCTATAAAAGTACTTTTTCTAAACGTGGTTTTTCTAAAAGTACTTTTTCTAAAACTATATTTTTCAAAAGTACATTTTCTACAAGTATTTTTTCTAAAAGTATTTTTTCTTAAAGTAATTTTACGGAAAGCACTTTTTCTAAAAGTACTTTCTCCAAAAGTACAGTTTCTAAAAGCACTTTTTCAAAAAGTATTTTTTCTAAAAGTACTTTTTCCAAAAGAACTTTTTCTAAAAGTTTTTTTTCTACAAGTATTTTTTTATAGTAATTTTTCGGAAATACGAAAAGTGCTTTTTCTAAAAGTACGTTTTCCAAAAAGTACTTTTTCTAAAAGTACTTTTTCCAAAATTGCGGTTTCTAAAAGCACTTTTTCTAAAAGTACTTTTTCCAAAACTACTTTTTCTAAGAGTACTCCTCCTAAAAATAATTTTTTTTAAGTACTTTTTCAATAAGTACTTTTTCTTAAAGTAATTTTTCGGAAAGTACTTTTTCTAAAAGTATGGTTTCTAAAAGCACTTTTTCTAAAAGTACTTTTGCTAAAAGTATTTTTTTAAGTAATATTTCGAAAAGTACTTTTTCCAAAATTACTTTTTCTAAAAGTACTTTTTCTAAAAGTACTTTTTCTAAAAAAAATAAAAAATAGCTTTTTATTAAATCTATACACCAAATCCAATCTTAGTCAAACCAAGAATCGTTTGATTTGCGCGAGTATATGTCAGTTAGTGAGTGAATAAGATTTTTCTTTTATATAAGAAATAATTTTAAAACAAGGTATTTATAAACCGAGTGTTATATCATCAAAGTAAATATGGCGGAGAAAAAACAAACTTGCAGGGACGAAAAATACACATACACCCGCATATTTTGCATTTGAGCATGATTTTTCCATCTCCAGTTGAATTATCAGAATGTTAAATGACATGTTTTGCGTTTCAGGTAACGTTAGATAAATTGAAGGAAACATGTTTGCACTCAGAATTTCATTACACCATATGAAACTTTGTTCCATGCAAATTGAACAAAAGCCAGATATTTATTTTAATTTCCTACATTTTAAAATCAAATTACTGCAACTATTTTTTTGCCCTGCACTCAATAAATATTGAAAAAAACGCCTCTTTAATAATTCATTCCTGTTATTTATTCTTTTAATTTTCCAGCAATAAATTCCTGTTGATGTGGCATTAATTTTTATTTCATATTAACAGTTTGCACTATTCGTTTGATGGTTTAATGCATCTGATTTTTATATATTTTTATTTCGGGAGATTTTTTAATTTTTAAAATATATTTTTTTTTTAGTTTAACCAAATCTTTTTATCATTTGCATAAGTGAATATATAAGCACTATGCCTTTTTTTATATGTTTTAATCTTTTATTTTTCAACCCATTTAATGTGGCATGAGGCACATTTACTTATCTCGGGCTGTGTGCTACTTTTGGGTAAAAATCATTTTCACCGCCATTAAGTCAAATGGATGAACAGAGTAATAAAATTTCCGTAATATTTTTTATTTTATTTCTTTTTCATTTTCATCATCATGTTTTTTGCCCCCTTTAATTGTTCATATAAAAAACTGAAGTTCAGCATTATATACTGGCAATATATTTGACTGCGTGTGTAGGTTTGTGTGAGTATGTGTTTTATGGGAATTTTATTTGAAGCCTTAGCTGTTTTTATTTGAGGCTCATAATAATATGACTGTTTTAAAATGAATTAATATCTTTAAATAAAATGTAGCTTTAGGTGTGGGTTATATAAAAGAATATCACATGATAGATCATTTTGATACCCTACTCAGTGTAAACAGAGCAGGTAAATTGAACTGCAGTTTTTAAAATAAACTAATTTTTCTATTCAGCAAGATATGATATATTTTTGCAAAGCGCTACACTTTTATTTTTCGTTATTGCCCCTTAATACACTTTCATTATCACGTGTCCGTTGTTAAATCAACTATGGAAAATATGTATATCCAAAACTATAGCATACTTTGCGCCACCGTCGCTAAAGTGATTACAATATTCTGGTACGTATACGTAATATTTATCTTACAAACCATTCTTTTATAAAAAAAATTCTTAGTGCTTACACTTCAATTATCAGGTGTCCGTTGTTAAATTAACTAAAAATATATTCAAAACTATAGCCTACTTTTCGCCGCCAAGTAAAACGTAATGAAAATTTTCAAATACGTATACGTAATATTTATCTATATTTTATAAAAGAAATTTCTTAATGATGACACTTCCATTATTAAATTGACTATGGAAAATATATCAGGTGTCCGTTGTTAAATTAACTAAACATATATTCAAAACTATAGCCTACTTTTCGCCGCCAAGTAAAACGTAATGAACATTTTCAATTTACATTTACTTAATATTTATCTATATTTTATAAAAGAAATTTCTTGATGATGACACTTCCATTGTTAAATTGACTATGGAAAATATATCAGGTGTCCGTTGTTAAATTAACTAAACATATATTCAAAACTATAGCCTACTTTTCGCCGCCAAGTAAAACGTAATGAAAATTTTCAAATACGTATACGTAATATTTATCTATATTTTATAAAAGAATTTTCTTAATGATGACACTTCCATTGTTAAATTGACTATGGAAAATATATCAGGTGTCCGTTGTTAAATTAACTAAAAATATATTCAAAACTATAGCCTACTTTTCGCCGCCAAGTAAAACGTAATGAAAATTTTCAAAAATACGTATACGTAATATTTATCTATATTTTATAAAAGAAATTTCTTAATGATGACACTTCCATTGTTAAATTGACTATGGAAAATATATCAGGTGTCCGTTGTTAAATTAACTAAAAATATATACAAAACTAAAGCCTACTTTTCGCCGCCAAGTAAAAAGTAATTAACAGTTTTGAATACGTATGCGTAATATTTATCTATCTTTTATAAAAGAAATTCCTTAGTGATGACACATCGATTGTTAAATTGACTATGGAAAATATATCCTAAATTGTAGCATACTTTTAGCCGCGCTAATAAAAATGCTCTAATATACGAGAACGTATACGCAATTTTCATCTGTACAAGCAATTCTTTTATAAAACATCCATACCGTGTGGTTTCTTTCTTTAACCGAATTTTTAATATTTTTTCACCCCAATATGGCCATTCTTATGATCAAATCAAACACACCTCTGCATATCTAAAGAAGAAATTTTATAAAAGCAAATATCTTGCATGTCCCAGCAGCACTGCCCATCCATGTGCTACTCCAATGTGAATGAATACGAGTCTACGATTACTTTTCGCTTTAGCAGTTGTGGCAAATATATCATCACTTGTATATCGTGAGAAGTGCATTTTGTGTATCAGTGGCAGAAATGATGGCGTTAGTAGTCAGAGTAATATAAAATGTTGCCACATTTTACACTCGAATGGCGTGAAAATTCATTAAATTTATTAAAGACAGAGAGAAAAAAAGCAAAAAGAAATACATACACCAACTCTGCGCCGCACTCAGAGTGAGAAATGATATCAACAAAGTCAACACTAACAAAAAAGTAAAAAGCCAATAACAAAAAAAAAATTATAATAATAATAATAACCATATAGTGGAAAATATTTTGTTGCAATTTCGTATGTGTGTTGCACTTTCAACATCATGGCCGTTATATTTATGGTTGTTTGGGGAATAAGTTAAAGTCTGCTATTTTGTTATTACTCGTATTATAGTGGCTGTTTGTATTGTTGTTGTTATTTCCATCGTGGTCGTTGTCATTTTTTGACATTTATTTGATGTGGTACGAGTATTCAACGGCAAACTGTTTGCCTTCTATGTCTTATTGTTTTTACTTATAAAAAATTTTTATTAAATAATTTAAACATCTAAAGACTAAAGAATTTAAGTGCATTTTAAAAACTGCCAGCAAGTTGATTTATACATAAAATTGTATTTTATATTTTTGTATAATTGTTCTTCTTTGTTAGAATATCTTAAAAACGTTGTCAACACCAGCCGCAGAATTAATCCATTTTACAAACAACTGTAAATGCTACAACAGAATTTTATACTTTTGAGTAAAAACATACAATTCGAAAGATATTATTCCGTTTCCTTATGAATAGTAAAGTCAAATGTCCATCTGGCGGTCTACTTTAGAAAAGCAAGAAATTTTAGTCCTAAATAGATTGTTGTTGAAAATCGACAAAATTAAAAATATGGCACCAGAGCTGGAAAATTTTAATTTAATTTTATACTTTTGAGTAGAAACATACAATTCGAAAGATGTTATTCCATTTCCTTATGAATAGTAAAGTCAAATGTCCATCTGGCGGTCTACTTGTACATAAAATCAGTACTCTGAAGGCTTTAGAAAAGTTAGAAGCTTCAGTGCTAAATAGATTGCTTTTAAAAATCAGCCAAATTAAAAATATTGCACCAGAGTTGGAAAATTTTAATTTAATTTTATACTCTTGAGTAAAAACATACAATTCGAAAGATGTTATTCCGTTTACTTGTACATAAAATTAGTTTTCTGAAGGCTTTAGAAACGCTAGAAGCGTCGGTGCTAATTAGATTGCTGTTGAAAATCAGCAACATTAAAAATATGGCTCCAGAGCTGGAAAATTTTAATTTAATTTCTGTTGATTAAAATTTCCTAAATAAAACTAATTTTTATTTTATTTATTTAGTTTTTTTTTGTAATTAAACCTATTTTATACTTCAGGAAAAATTATATGGGTGCTAAAAATCAAACCATATCAAAAGCGATTCCAGGGTTGGACAATAGAAACTAAAACAAATTTTTTTTTTGTCTTTATATGTATATTAAACAGATTTGATATTATTGAACGAAACTCAGAAAATTCAAAAAGACAGCTCCAGAGCTGGCAAATTAACTGTCTATTTCACAATATCGAATGTGAATTCTTTCTTTCATAGAAATATATTTGAAACAAACACAAACCTTTATTAATTTGTTTTTCTTTCAAATATATTTATACGAAAGAAAGAACTCTGTCGACATTGTGAAATTGGCAGTTAAACTTTGTTTTTTGAAATACTTTAAATAAAATAAATTTATTTAAATTTAAAACTTCTAATTAAAAAAAAAATAAATTTACATTGAAAATCAGAAAGATCACAAGGTTGGAATGAATATGTGTGTGTACTCTTCAGGCATACGCCGTTTATTATCTTAATGTTCGACTTCCAGTTGCTTAGGCCAAAGGTGAATAAAACGCCAGTTTAGCAAGACTTAAACAGTTTTCCGACGCTACTAGCTCCGGTGCAACAAGAGCCAAAGGATTATATAATTCCAAAACTTGGCGCTATATTCAAACTAAGAAAGTTGTTCATTTGAATAAAAAAAATTTAATCTTATTTCCACAAAACCCATTTATATTAAATTAAAAAAAAAAAAAATACAAAAAACAAACATTTTTTTAAATAACCCTCTGTATCTGTTTATGCATCTTCCATTTGAATAAATATAATAACAACAAATACACAATATTGTGTTTAAAATTTTATTTATTTCACCGGTTTTTTTTTGCTCCCCATACTTTTCTTCTACTTCACAACACTAATTAATACCCTTACAAGCTTATGAAAAGTTATCATAACGAAAACATGCAACAACAGCAGCAGTAGCAACACCAGCATTTCCAGCAATTGTAACGATAACAACCCTGGCCTTATGAAATATAAAAACAGCTTAACTTTTCCAATAAAAATTCCCAGCGAAGGCGTCGTCAGCATGAGTACGAACGAATATTATAAAGTCAAGGCAGGAAAATATATAGAAAAAACAACAAACTAAACATATTCAAACAGTCGAGCAAACGAAATGGAAAAAATATTGTGAACGAATTTGAATATACGAGGTCTGTTCAAAAATTAAGTACAAATGTAGCAAGAATTCGATCAGCATTTTGTTTGTAATAATCGTATGTTTACAGTTTCAAGCTATTTAGAATTTTGAATAACAATATTCATGACTCAGCGCGGGGTTGAACTCAGAACCCTCCGCTTCATAGTCTCGTGTTAACTACTTCAGCCAACAGCAGCCTTTTTGTGCCCAAAAATAGAATTAAATGCCCAAAAGCACTAAAAATGTTATAGCCGTCTGCGAGGAATTTTATATAACCCTCACCGATGTACGCCTGGAAGATATACACACTAGATCATCCCAGCCCTGGCACCATCATTTTTATCTTTCTGATTTCCACCACTAATTTTTTTTCTTTTCAATATATAAAATCTAATTGATTACTAACGAAAAAAAATTAATTTTATTTACATACTTCAATATTCCAAAAAAAATATTAAATTTTCCAGCTCTGGAGCTGTCTTCTTAGCTTTTTTGATTTCTACTTCCCATGAGTACGTTTCAAAACCATAAATTATATTTAACTTATAAACAAAAATTATTTTAGTTGAATACTTTTAATTACCAGAAAAAAACTATTCCAATTGTCCATTCCTGGAATCGTTACTTTCATTTAGTTTGAATTTTAATACCAATTTAATTCTTCCTGAAATAAGTTTATATAACAAAAAATACAAAAATTAGCTTTATTTACTTTAGTATTTCGAAAAAAATTTTAATTTTCCAGCTCTGGAGCTGCCTTTTTGAATTTTTTTATTTTTAATATTAATGACTTCATTTTAAAAATATCAATTATATTTAATTTATAAAGAAAAAATATATATTTTTAAATGGAACCAAAAAAAATCAATTGTCCAACCCTGGAAACGCCTTTTTGATTTGCTTTGATTTTTAATGCCAATTTAATTTTTCCTGCAGTACAACACACAAAAATTAGTTTTATTCAGGTTCTTTTCTCTAAAAAAATGTAAGACCGTCGTGCAGATTTTCTGCGGGTTCCGCTAAACCGATTTAATATACTGACAGACGGACAGATGGACGGCTGAGAAAAAATTTCGGATAAAATAATATACCAAAAGTAGTTTAAGAAAGCTTGAAATTTACCTAACTTTCTTGAACAGACCTCGTATGAAAACGGAATAAGATATAAATAAACATTAAACGCAACAACTTTTTGTTTGCTTACTGTTGTTGTTGTTGTTGGCTGTTATTTCCTGACCACAAATGCAGCATAACAAGTTTCTTTTAGTGCTACTGCGGCAGTCACTGTCACTGTCGCTGTCGCGGTCGCTGTTGTCCTTAGACATTTTATGGAAACGTGAATAAAAAAAAATGTTATAAGTGTAATCGTTAAAAAAAAGGGACATTAAATACCCAGAAACAACATGATATGATATGGAGTTTCATTCAAGCGGATATACGTGGGTGCAGCTTAAATTCCATTCATTAAGACAAAAACATGATCCCCAATTGGCTTTTCTTAAAAATTAACGACCAAACTGTAAATAATTTTTTATATTTAGATTTTAATAAAGCAGATTTGTTACAAACTTTCTGTCACATAATGCAGCAGCATGCAGCGGCTGGCTCTCAATTATCAGCTACTTTTCCAACCATCCACTTTGAACAGTCTAAGCAAATAAACTAATTTAATAGCAAACAAGGCTTCAAAAGTTTTTAGTTGTGCAAATGTATTTGTTAAAATTTTATTCCAAGTTGGAACTCACTAATTACTAAAGATTAGTATCGTATTTGTTTGTCAGCAACTTTTAGTTGGCAAAATGTGTTCAAGTCCAAGAACAGCTGTTTATCGTTGTTTTCAAATCGCCTAAGTATGAATATGTGATGAAAACAACATGATACTTTTTACAGGCTCAAAGGACCTTTAACATGCCAGCAGCAGCAACAACAACAGCAACTGCAATATGTTGGCATATGTGATATGTGCAGCCGGAAAAACTTACGTACACACTCGTACAATGGCAACTAACATAAAGATTATTTATATCTTTTGGAAAAGTTTCATTGCAGTACATGGACCCAACAATTTCATGCTCATGGCATACAGGAATTTGAGCAGTTTCGCAAAAACGAAAAACACTCATAATGAACCAAAAAACTTCACACCAAACCAAAATAAAAATTATAAAGAGTTTTTCCTTTTTTGTTTTGACAAAATTCAAAGCACAAGTGGCTGAAGAGAAACTTTTAACAGATCGTTTTTGTTTGGCTCATGTTTCCTTTTGCTGCCGCTTGTTGTTCGCACAAAACTTTGTTTTACTAATCAATGTAATTTTGGGAAAATATCGCAACATTAAAAGAACACACACTTACATTCGTATGCAAAGCAAAAGCATAAGGGGTAAAGTGAAGCTGCCTTGTCGGCTGGCTTCAACTGTTACTGATAAAAAAAGTTTTTAGTTTTCAACGAACAAATTATTGCAAGTTTTTGTTAACTGCAGCCCAAGAGTAGGCTTTAAATTAGTCTGAACAAACGAGCCTTTAACTATGCAATTATTGTAATTTGCTTTTGTAACTGAAGAAGTTTCTCGAAAGCGATTTAATTATAGTTTTTGTCTATACGTCTGGTTTTGTGGGGTGCAATCTATAGCTAAAGTATTGATATAGTAATGCAATGAATATCTTTTTAAAAAAAATTGTTTTAATAAAATTATTTGTTGTTTTATATCCTGTTATAGTGCACTTGACACTATGAAATTTGTTTAATTGTTCTGAGAAGGCTTACTTGTAGGCTAAGGTAGAGCTAAGAAATATATTTGTTTGGAAATTTTATGCAATGTATTATGAAGCACAATTCCATATGAGCTTCCCTCATTCTCTTCAAAAGGAGGAAAACATCTGTTCATAAACAGATGAATAACCGGTTAAATTGTTCCACATTTATGTATAATTTGTATACATTTCTATATAGCTTAATTATTCAAATAATCTATTATTTCTTAGCACTTAATTGCTTTAATCGATTAATTAATCGATTAATTATTCGATTAATTAATCGATTAATTATTCGATTAATTAATCGATTAAATTGTCTTATGAAAATGTATTACACAGATTTGCTATAATACACCAAATATATTGATAAATTAACTATTTATTTGCGATTAATATGTTATCCTATCGATTAATTAATCGATTGTGCTTCCAATATATGTATATTTCAAATTTTGCTATATCTGATACTCTGTTAACCAGTTATTCATTCGTGTTTAAAAGCTATTAATTAATTAATCGATTAATTAATCAACTAATTAATCGATTAATTAAACGATTAAATTCTTTTACAAAAAAACATTTTTAAAATCAAGTATTTTTTGTGTGATTAATTTTTATTAACATTTTGCAACGTTTAAATTCTCATACCAAAGTTTGTTCAATAAAATGTTACTAATCTTTCTAAGCAATTACCTAGATAAAGAAATCAATTATTTTTGTGTGTGATTAATCGTTATTAATGAGTTCTAGAATCGATAAGAATTATCTTCAAAAGACTGTGTTATAAAATTCTGCTACAAATTTCTATGTATGAGTATTCCCACACTTTCTGTGCGTTTAATTGTTATAAGAAATTTTTTTGTAATGATTAATTAATCGTTTAAATTATTATACACAAAAGTTTGTTAGAAAATCTTATCATAATACCATTATCATAATACGGCAAATCTAATAGTCAATTATATGTTTGCGATTACTTGATACTAATATCTTTTCAAAACGTTTAATTAAACGATTAAATGCTGCCCAAAATAATTTCGTGTAAAATTTTATTATAAATCATAAATCTATTATGGGAATAATTACTTATTTATTTGCAATTAATTGCTATTAATATGTACTAGACTCGATTTATTAAACGACTGTACGTGATTTAATTGCTTATATGATTATTTTCATATTATTCGATTAAACAATTATGGATTTATAATTAGTTTCTATAGCTAAATTGTATTTTCAATTGTTTATTCGATTTATTATTTATTTTGTAATCGAATGCTTGTGCCAATATTTAATCGATTAATTAATCGATTAATTATTCGATTATTTATTCGATTATTTATTCGATTAATTAATCGATTATAATTTTTTTATCATTACTATACAAAACGGAAAGAAATACATTAATATATTACTATATTCCTGTATGGCAACTCTGAACTTTCTCCAAATTTTTTTCCTGATTCCAACTAGTTTATCAAGTCATTAGATTGGAGCTCATTTATTTTACTACTTAAATATTTTTTATGTAAACAAAAAAACTTAAAGTATACAGAAAACTGTTTGCCTAAACAGATTGAAATATCATGTTTAAGTCTTTAAAATAGAATGGCATAACGTATATAAGAGGCATTTGCTTACTTACAGTCCTTCAAACACAGACATACATACATACGCGTACACACCGAGAAACACTTCCATTCCAACAGAAACAGACAATGAAAGCTAATCAAATAAATATGTCTCTGTGGTATTTAATGGACAAACCAAAATAACCGCAATAGCAAATGCTTACAACTGACGCAACATAATTTCTAATTAAAACGTTAAAATGTATTAAAGGCACGTGAATACGGTGCTAAAATTTTTAAGTAGCAAAAACAAATGCTAACAACAGCAATAAAGGTAACAATAAAAACAATAATAAGAAAGATAAAAGCCCACAAAATTAAATTTATTCGCAAGAGAATTTTAGAAATTCGGCGAATGACAATAAACAAAACTTGAGCTCAGCCTTGTCAGTTTCCCACTTATTTTACAAAAAAAAAACATGTTTTAGAAAATCCAAACTCTCGCTTAACTTTGGCGATTAACTTTTCAAGAATCTGGTCAATTTAAAACTTTCCTCTAAATCTGTACATTCGACGACTGTAGTCGGCAACAAAACCTGCCAGTTGCTTCTGCGCATTTGCAATCGACTAAAAATTGTCACCTATTATCCAAATTGCGGTTTGAAATTTTTCTGTTTATTTCAGTTTTTTTTTAACTTGAGTAAAATTCTGTTTTATTTTTTTGTTTTATCGTCTGAGTTTGTTGTAATTTTCCAATACGAATACGTTTTCCATGGGGTTTTCTTTTAGACAGTTTCCTCTTTTTTTTTTTTTTGGTGGCCAATTTTTTGCCGAAACTAAATGACAGTTGCAATTGGCAGCCAAGTGCAGCGAGAATTCTCCAAAGTTCGTTTGCTAGTTTCGTGTCCACTTTTTATTTATTTATTTTTTTGTTTCTTTTACCATAAAAGCCTGTCTCTGAAATGAAAATAAATGTAAAGAGTACAAGCAGAGCAGCTAAAATTATTTTTTTGCACACGTGAAAGTGGCTAATTTTAAGGCCGGTGGCAGATGCCTAATAATGATGGGTTTCCACATTAATTAAAACAATTAAAAATGCTGTAATCGACTATGCCAAAATTTATATAGGCTTTGCCGACTTACTTAAGTACAGAAGCATTCCAACCCTGGAACCCATTTTTGGAACTTCCTGATTTTCAATACTAATTTTTAATTTATAATATGTAAATATAAAAATATGGTTGATTATTAAATAAAAAAATGTATTTTGTTTAGTTACTTTAATATTCCAAAAAAAAGTGTAAATTTTCCAGTTCTGTAGCAGTCTTTTTGGTCTCAAAACCAAAAACATTAATTATATTTAATTTATAAAGAAAAAAAATTTCTTTTTCAGTTGATTAATTTTATATACCAAAACAGTTTCAATTGTCCAACCCCGGAATCGTTTTTGGATTTTGTTCGATTTTTAATATCAAATTAATGAATTTTTTGTAGTAGTCATTAGCTTTTAGTTAATGCCTGCAATATTCCTTATTATCTTGTCCTTGTTATTTTTTTTTGTTGCAAAACTCTATGGATATTTTCTTATTGAAGTATTTTAGTGTTAACAAATTCATGGTAATAAATCTTTAACTTGTATGGCCACATATTATGCAATTTGCTTGAGCTCTGGGCCATATTTTTATTTTGTATCGCAAACTGTTGCAACACTTTGCTGTCAAAATCGTTTTGAAATTTAATATCTTGATCATCCATTATGGGTGTCACTTCTTTCTCTGAGCGCTTTAATTTTGTATTTATTATTATTTTTTTTTTTGCGAATGTAAAGGCGCCTTAGGTTGTGATTTGTGGTGTTTGTGTTTGCTATAAATGAATTTATTTTTCAACTAAATAGGAAAGTAATTTATTACACATTTCGCAAAATACTTGTACTACCAACGACTTTTGATAAATTCATATTATATCATGTCATGGACTTTTCTGTATCCTTAACAATTTTTACTTAATTTTTGGTCCTAAAAAAGGTATCGTACTTCGTTTGTATGTTGTTTTGTGATAAAGGAGTATTTGTGTGTGATATTAAAAAAAATATATATATTTTGTGTGGAGACTTGTTCGTTCCTGGTTTCTGCAGGATGAAACATGTTTTGACTTGTTTTTTTGTTGTTGTCTTAAGAAGTGCCCTCAGAAAACTGACATTGAAGAGTCCAATTTGTCTTAATTTTTATTCATGTAAAATGCGATAAGCTGTAATAAAAGTGGGCAATGCCATGCCCACTATAAAAGTAATCGTTATTTAACAGCGTCCTGCTGCTTACGCACTTCATATGATGTCTTGCAAACAACTTGTGCTTATTGCACATCATATATTAAATTAAAAAGTGGGCGGTAACACTCCCATTGCATTTTGAAACGTAGTGATTTGAAAATTAGAAAGTACCATGCCCATTTGCAGCAACTGTAAATTTTTTAAACTCTTTCTAGTCTATCACTTTTCCTGATATTTTTCACTTCTGTTTTTTTATACCCTTCACAAAAAAGTGAAAGGGTATATATATGTTTGTCATTCCGTGTGTAATTTCTTCGATATGCACATGGGACCCCATAAAGTATATATATTCTTGATCCTTATGAATAGCGATGACGAATGAGCGCAGTCCGTCTGTCCGTCCGTCTGTACGTGAAATCGGGTTTCCCAAGCCCCCAGAAGAGCTAGAGACTTAGTTCTTGGACCGTTGGATTGGAAATGAACTTAAATAGAGTGCTATTGAAATTCTGAAATATCGAAGTATGATTCCAGAGCTGGGAAGCTTACACCTATTTCTCGAAGCAAAATTTATACCAAAAATCAATTATTTTTTTTATGTTTGTAAATTAAACCTATTTCTTGCTTTGGGAAGCCTCAATGGTCTATTAAAAACTAAAAATATAGAAAAAATTTTCCAGGGATGGAAAATTAAAAATTTTTTTTTCGGCCCAGTCGCTATTTTGTAGTACATGTAGTAACTAAAATTGTTAAAAATTTTAAGTTTTTCTTTAACAAAACCACTTAATACGCCATGAACATTTGTATTGCCAAAAAAATAAAAATTTTTTTATATTCAAATTTTGCTTCCAGGGGTGGGAAATTGAATTGTTTTTATACATGAAAGTAATCAAACAGGCAACTGATGTTGTTTTTTTTTGTTTTTTGCTAACCAAAACTGTCTTATAATTTAGGAAGAACAAAATTGGTATCAAAAATTCAAAAATAAAAAATAAAATTTCGAATCCAGGGATGGACAAGTGCAATATTTTATGGTACATGAAAAATACCAAAATGGTAAAAAATTTTAAATTTTTTTTAAATAAAACTACTTTATACCTCAAGAAGCGTGTCACTGATAAAAAAAGCAAAAAGAATTAAAATTTCGTTTCCAGGGTTGGAAAAGTTAAATTTTATTTGGTTGCATGAAGATTTGCATTGATAAAGAAAATTTAAAAAAATTTAAATTTCGCTTCCAGGGTTGGGAAATTGATTTTTTTTTTTATACATAAAAGTAACCAAAAAGGCAATTGACGTTTTTTTTTATTAATTAAAACTAGTTTTTAGTTCAGGAAAAACAAAATTGGTATCAAAAATTAAAAAAAAATATATTGATTCCAGGGTTGGATAACTGCAATATTTTGTGGTACATAAAAATGACCTAAATGGTTACAAATATAAAGTTTTTCTTAAATAAAACTATTTCATGCCTCATTAAGAGTTGCATTGGTAAAAAATTTAAATTTCGTTTCCAGGGTTGGGAAATTGATATATTTATTCCGCATAAAAGTAACCAAAAAGGCAATTGACGCGGATTTTTTTTTGCTAATTAAAGCTGTTTTATAATTCAGGATGAACAAAATTGGTATTAAAATCTTAAAAAATCAAAATTTCGACTCCAGGGTTGGACAAATGAAATATTTTATGGTACATGAAAGTGACAAAAAAGTTTAAAAATTTTAATTTTTTTGTCAAGTAAGACTATGTTACACCTCACTAAGAATTGCATTGGCAAAAAAATAAAAATTCGCTTACAGAGTTGGAAAATCAAAATATATTTCGTACATAATAGTACATACATAAATTCAAAATTTTTTGCTTTTAGTCAATTAAACCTATTAGATATTTCAGATTAATAGATATTATCAAAAAATTATAAATTCGGTTCCAGGGTTGGAAAATCGAAATATTTTCGTTGGTATTAAAAACCAACAAAATCTAAAAGACGATTCTACGGTTGGACAATTAGAACTTTTTGGGGTACAAAAAACGAATTATTTGTTTTGTTTGTAAATTAAACATATTTAATATTTTTGGAAGACGTTCAGCGGTATTAGATATAAGAAAAGCCAAAGATTTAGCTTCCTAGCCGAAAAATTTAAACGTTTTCTTATATATAAAAGTAACCGATAACATCATTTTGAAAGAAAGAAGAATTACATGTGTGATGGGTATTTAAGATTCGGCACAGCCGAATATAGCACTTTTACTTGTTTTTATTTGGTTTCTTTGGTGGATATTAGATATATTTAAATAATTAAAATGCATATCGTTACCTTAATATAGAAAGACCCTAACTCATTATTATTTTGAAATAGAGAGTTTTGTATTATTTGATACATTAGATGTTCTTCTACCGAAATATACAAAAAAAAAAACTCTGAATCAGATAAACAATGAGTTAGGGCTTTTCTATGTTAAGGTAACGATATGTGACCTTGACCGAGAAAAGTGACCTAGTGTGTCAAAAAACGGGTTCTGGAATTAAGACTGGATTCTGGTGCCTAAAAGGGTGTAGAATAATTTAAATGCGTTTTTCTCAAAACTTCATTTTCACACACTACGAGTAGGTCCCTTTTCTCGGAGAAGGTCACATATATAAAATAGTCACGAATAACGAAGAGACAAATGTGGCAATATGACACACACATTTCGATTATTGCTGCAAAATTTTGCTCCCACATTTCGCTGGCTTGATAGAACGCACCCTATATCGGGTTTGTCTACCTCTCGATGAACAACAATCCTCTTCTTCTTTAATTCCCACATTTAAATTAATTGCTGCCGCCTAAACTTTTGCTGTAATAATTTGCTTTATTTATTGAGACAACCTGCATGGTTTTGCCGACCTCCGGCTCAAACATGTCGTTCCGTAGCACAAATAGCATTTAAAACAAAAACAAGCTTTTGTTTTTGCTTCAAATATTATTCGTAAGCGCGAACAATAAAATGAACATTTTCATTTGGGACTTTATATTGAAAAAATCTTATTTGTTGTTTTTTTTTTCTTTCAATATAAATTCCCAAATGAAAAATGATTATGGCATTTACAAAAAAAGGTAAGACATCTCGATTAAATTAGATTAGATAAGTAAAATATTTTATAAATAATAATACGATATTAATTTGTTTTAGGCTTTACGTTTAATACACAAGAAGACGGCACGTCTTGACTGCCATAAAACGGATTCGGTATGGTCTCATTGGCAAAATCCACCTGGGAATCTGAGTTTTCTGGACAAGCTGCGGGACAGGGTTTGCACTGATCTTGACCCATTATGCATTTATTAATCAAGACATTACACTCAGCAGAACGCGAATTTGCCATGTCTTGATTGGTAAGAATGCAGTCGACAGCAACTTTCTGGTTTGCCTTTCCCACACAATTTGCAGCATCTATTAGATTGCTAAAGGTCTTCTTATAGGTTACGACATTGCTGTTAGTAGAGGAAATCTGGAAAGTATTCAAAATGCAAATATTGCTGGCAAATCCTTTTTAAGCAGGAATGTGCAGGACTCACCAAGACCGTGATACACGATGTATAATTGCCACTTGTTGTAGCAAATTTTTCACTACACTTTTTGAGCTCCACATCAAAACTAGGATTCAAAATGGTGAACACGGCATTTCTGTGGTTTATGGCAGCAGTTAAAGAAGGTTCAAGTGTACCGCTGAGCTGAGTAATGCAAGCATTCATAGCAGTTTCGAGTTGAGAAACACTCATCATTACTTGGCGATATTTAACTACACAAGCTTTGCTGGTATCGCCTAACAGTTCCAAAGGGTTTAAACGTTCTTCCATCCGCACTACACTTGCAATTGTCATATCACGCTGCAAACGCAGAGTGTTAAGGTTTTCTGTAAAGCGTTGCTTATAATTGGCCATTTCTGCGTCAAATCCTTGTATAACCTGATGATATTGCAAGCGATTAAAGTTGATATAATCATCAGATCGTTCCGCACTTATATTATACGTGGTTACGTCTCGGATCTGGACGGAAAAATTTTATTTTAAATTAATAACGGCAATCAACAAAAAAAAAACTCCATCTTGTTCATTAATATTTTGACGAGAAGATTTCTGTTTGCTCTATTCCATGAGACGGAGTTTTTTTTTGAAAAGGAATTTTCTTCGCTTTTACCTGTCCTTTGACTGCAGCCAACACCAAACACAGAATAAAGATTTTCGAACTCATCTTGGAAAATTGTTTTTCGATATACTTCAGCCGATGCCGCAATACCTTTGAATGGTGTTGAACATTTCAGTTAATTTATACAAAATTCGGAGGAATTGTTTTGTCATGCATTCATTAACTGATTGCTTATCATATATTTTGTTCTTATTGTTCACCTAAAATTAGTTTATCTTTTCTTTGTAAATATTATTTGATTGCTAAAAGTTTTTATTGAATAGTTTTATTTCCAGTTGTTTTGCACCAGTTGTGAGGTTTATCAAAGATATGCAGCTTTCATAATTGGGTAGGGTTTTATGGCACGCAAAAAATATCTGATTATTTCAATAAACGCCCTATTGTGCGACAAAAATAAGTATTTTTATACATTCAAGCTATTTATGGGCATGTGCTTCGTTGAAATTGCTCCCATAAAATCTTAAAAGGGTGTGAAGTTAAATTTGTGAGTTGAAAAACAAAATTTAATTATTATAAGTTTTTTTAAGCCAAAAACAAAAAATATATATTTTCTTTTTACACTTTTAAAGAAAACATTTTTTTTAAATGTGTTTAAAAGAAAACAAATAGAAACGTTGTATTCGACCGGTTCGAATCTTAAATACCCTCCAAATAATTATTATAATTTAACTTGGTGGCACAGAGTTCCTTTAAGACATCTCTGTACTCAAAATCTCTTCCGGGAAGCGCCGTGGGGGAGACATTTCACCTCTGCAAGATCAGAGAACATCTTAGCTACTTATAGGACTAAGGAAGAAAAATTGTTCAATATTTACACTGTTTTCTCATATAATATCGCACTTTAACGCCTACTGAAGGGGGCGGGGTCCAAAAATAGACTACATCATGTTTTCCACAGAAGAACTTATGGGCATTGCTTGATCGTCTTCGACTTCATCACTGATCAAGAATATACATATTTACTTTATGGGGTCCAATTCTTTTTGGAGGGTAATAAAAGTGTATTTTGGAGGGGTTGCTCTGGCGAGGGACCTGGGAGAGACATTTCACCTTTGCCATAAGACTCCAAAAATAAATATTTGGAATAATTAAATGTAAAATTTATTATGTGAGTGAAGATAAAAATGCCGAGTTAAACATGTTTTGACGTAAGCAGTTACGAAACAACGCATTTAGCTGTGAAATTAAATATGTTATGACGTAACGAAATGGCAAACAGTGAATTTTTTTTTATGAAAATCCATATTTAATAAATTTTTTGAGCATTTTGTGAAAATATTTACAGGTCATGAGAGGTCAATTTACAGGCCATGAGACTGTGTGTGTGATCTTGAAGGGATTTTGCCCCCAGTGGCCAAATAAGGAGTTGGCATGCATTGCTAGTATATACAAAATAATGATTATGGAAGACACTCCCATAATCATTTTGTATATAAATATGGAAAAAAAATTTCACTTATTGACATTTCGTTACGTCATAACATATATAACTTCTATTCGTAACTGCTTACGTCAAGACGCATTCAACTCGGCATATTCAGCTTCACACACATAAACATATTTTTAATTTTTATACCCTTCACAAAAAAGTGAAAGGGTATATATAGGTTTGTCATTCCATGTGTAATTTCTTCGATATGCACATGGGACCCCATAAAGTATATATATTCTGGATCCTTATGAATAGCGATGACGATTGAGCGATGTCCGTCTGTCCGTTCGTCTGTACGGTTTTCCCAAGCCGCCAGAAGAGCTCGAGACTTCGTTCTTGGACCGTTGGATTGGAAATGAATTTAAATAGAGTGCTATTGAGAAAGATCCGAAGTATGGTTCCAGAGCTGGGAAGCTTACACCTATTTCTCGACGCAAAATGTATACCAAAAATCAATTATTTTTTTTAATGTTTGTAAATTAAACCTACTTCGTGCTTTGGGGAGCCTCAATGGTCTATTAAAAACTAAAAAAATAAAAAAAATTTTCCAGGGATGGGAAATTAAAATTTTTTTTTTCGGCCTATTCCGTATTTTGTAGTACATGTAGTAACTAAAATTGTTAAAAATTGGAAGTTTTTCTTTAACAAAACCACTTTATACGTCATGAAGATTTGCATTAGCTAAAAAAAAATCAAAAATTTTAAATTTAAATTTTCTTCCAGGGGTGGGAAATTGAATTTTTTTTCCATGCAAGTAATCAATCAGGCAATTGATGTTGTTTTTTTTTTTGTTTTTTGCCAACTAAAACTGTCTTATAATTTAGGAAGAACATAATTGGTATCAAAAATTCAAAAATAAAAAATAAAATTTCGAATCCAGGGATTGACAGGTGCAATATTTTATGGTACATGAAAGTTACCAAAATGGTAAAAAATTTGCAATATTTCGTAAATAAAACTACCTTATACTTCAAGAAGCGTTGCACTGATAAAAAGAAAACAAACAAACAAAATTTAAATTTCGCTTCCAGGGTTGGGAAATTGAAATTTTTTTTAAACATAAATGTAACCAAACAGGCAATTGACGTTGTTTTTTACTAATTAAAACTTTATTTATAACCTATATGGTTATAAATATTAAGTTTTTCTTAAATAAAACTATTTCATGCCTCATTATATTAATTATTATTGTAATAGCAATACTTGCTTTATCATCTGCCAATAAATTTAACTGGGTTTTTTTTTGTACTTTTCGGCTGATACCCCTGGTGAACGTTTTCTATATAAGACCGCAACAGTAACAAAAAAAAACTCAATATTAAGAAGAGCGAATTATATGCTGTACATAGTGATTTAACAGTGTATGAATTGTATGCCGTGTGTCTACACCAGTGATGTCAAATGTGATTGTGTTGGTAAGATCACTCTTATCTCTTACATTCCCAGCGGGAGAAATGTGCGGCTGCGAGGCCTAACTAGTGGCCTTTTCTAAGAGTATCCTTTTATTTACCAATAATATCTTCTAATTTTATAAGATGTGAAAAAGGGTTTCGAAAATTTCCAAGTGCTCAGATATTTAATTTTAAAATATTTCTCCATTTTTAAGCTGAACATTTGGTTAGTTTATATACAAGAGAAACAATTTTTACAAAAAGTCTTACTTATGAATTAATTTAAAAGCTACTTTAAGATATTTTCGGAAAGATGTACCTATATACAGTGGTTCCAACTTATTTCAAACCTTTTTTATATATTGTATATAAGTATATTTATATAAATATATTATTTCTGTTTAGAGGCCTCAAAACAGGACTTGCGATACTTCCCGCTGAATGAGAGTGTTTTTCAGTAAACAATTATATTTTACGCTCTCAAAATAAAAGAGCGTAAGCGTACATGTGAGCAGGGCTGCCAGAAATTTTTCGTGAAAAATCAGCAAATTTCCCAAAAAAAAATCGGCATTATCGGCACTTTCATTTCTTAAAATCCGCAAAAAATCGGCATTAATTAAAAAACTTATTTTGAAATATAAACAAAAACAATTCAATATAATTTATTAAATATTATACATAAAACAGCATGTATAGATCAATAAATTTGCACCTCACAAGTTTTGAAATTATTTTAGGGTTTCGTTTAATCTCCCAATTGGCAATTTAAAAGAAAGGATTTATTATTTTATTCATTTAGAATGACTTTTACTTAAAAAAATACATAAGATCAACTTGCTTGTTATAAAACAGTATAAAATAATTAAAAAAGATGTGTGGTGTCGTGGGACACCGGATAGGAACGCAGTTCCTTATTATAAAAATATTAATTTTAAGTTCTATTCGAGGTATAAAGAAAATAATTATTTGGGTATACATTTTTTATTAGGATTTTTCTTTTCGCCGATCAACGAAAATACAGAATCAGTTTTGTTCCCAAACGAAATTGAATTCTGTCACGGCCCGGCTGCGTATGATTAATAATTGTTTGTATGGAATTGTATTACTCATACGTCTTAAACATTGAGTTAGAAACAATATATCTTACGTTACGGACGTTTCTTCCCGGTTAGGGTACCCCTCCGCAACGTCTCATAAGGAACTTCGTTCCAATTAAAATATATACGTCTTTTCCAATAGTATTTCAAAATTTTGCTATTATATTTCAGAATTTCCTAAAAATTAACTCTACTCGTAGGTTCTAAAATAGGAGTTACAATATACAATTAAAAATTTAGAATATTATCCTAAGATTTTTGAACAAAATTCGTATATATAATACAAAAATTGGAAATAATGTGGTTTTCATAATTCAATCATATATATTAGATTTTGACATTTTTATTAAATCGTTATTTATTTCGCAATTAGAGTTTTTAATTTTCAAATAATCTTTAGAATAAAGAATTCCTTCTTTTAAAGTTTTATTTTCTAAGGAACATCGGAATTTCGTGCACACCTACAACAAGGCAATTGAATTGTTATTAAAAGAAGAATTATATAATAAAAGATGTTCCACACTATTATTAAAAAATCGGCATTTTTTAGGGGTAAAATCGGCAAATCGGCATATTGAAATTTTTGGAGTAAAAAATCGTCAAAATGCCGATAAATCGGCATTTCTGGCAGCCCTGCATGTGAGTTTTGCTTCCACAATTGTGTATGAGGCTGACACTGGTCTACACAATCATTTTGTCTCCTTTGAATGTTGTTTATGTTGTATCCATAAAAACATTCAGAATAATCAGAATCTTTAAATAAGTGCGACAAACTCAGACATTAATTTTTTACAGAAATCACTCAAAGGGTGTTTGCTATGGAGAAATGCCACCCTCTAGTGCCCACCACTGATTTAAATAATTAAAATGCATATCGTTACCTTAATATAGAAAGACCTTAACTCATTATTATTTTGAAAAAGAGAGGTTTGCATGTTCTTCTACCGAAATATAAAAAAAAAAACTCTGAATCAGATAAATAATGAGTTAGGGCTTTTCTATGTTAAGGTAACGATATCTGACCTTCTCCGAGAAAAGGGACCTAGTGTGTCAAAAAACGGGTTTGAACTTAAGAATAGAATAATTTAGAATAATTTAAATGCGTTTTTCTCAAAAGTTCATTTTCACAGACTAGGTCGCTTTTCTCGGAGAAGGTCACATATATAAAATAAAGTCACGAATAACGAAGAGGCAAATGTGGCACTATGACACCCACATTTCGATTATTGTTACAAAATTTTGCTCACACATTTCGCTGGCTTTATATAACGCACCCTATATCGGGTTTGTCTACCTCTCGATGAACAACAATCCTCTTCTTCTTTAATTCCCACTTTTAAATTAATTGCTGCCGCCTAAACTTTTGCTGTAATAATTTGCTTTATTTATTGAGACAACCTGCATGGTTTTGCCGACCTCCGGCTCGAACATGTCGTTCCGTAGCACAAATAACATTTAAAACAAAACCAAGTTTTTGTTTTTAAATTTGTTTTTGCTTTAAATATTATTCGAAAGCACGAACAATAAAATGAACATTTTCAATTGGGACTTTATATTGAAAAAATCTTATTTGTTGTTTTTTTTCTTTCAATATAAATTCCCAAATGAAAAATGATTATGGCATTTACAAAAACAGGTAAGACATCTCGATTAAATTAGATTAGATAAGTAAAATATTTTATAAATAATAATACGATATTAATTTGTTTTAGGCTTTACGTTTAATACACAAGAAGACGGCACGTCTTGACTGCCATAAAACGGATTCGGTATGGTCTCATTGGCAAAATCCACCTGGGAATCTGAGCTTTCTGGACAAGCTGCGGGACAGGGTTTGCACTCATCTTGACCCATTATGCATTTATTAATCAAGACATTACACTCAGCAGTACGCGAATTTGCCATGTCTTGATTGGTAAGAATGCAGTCGACAGCAACTTTCTGATTTGCCTTTCCCGCACAATTTGCAGCATCTATTAGATTGCTAAAGGTCTTCTTATAGGCCACGACATTGCTGTTAGTAGTGGAAATCTGGAAAGTATTCAAAATGCAAATATTGCTGGCAAATCCTTTTTAAGGGAGAATATACAGGACTTACAATGACCGTGATACACGATGTATAATTGCCACTTGTTGTAGCAAATTGTCCTCTACACCTGTTGAGCTCCGCCTCAAAATTAGTATTCAAAATGGTGAACACGGCATTTCTGTGGGTTATGGCACCAGTTAAGGTAGGTTCAAGTGTAACGCTGAGCTGAGTAATGCAAGCATTCATACCAGTCTCGAGTTGAGAAACACTCATCATTACTTGGCGATATTTAACTACACAAGCTTTGCTGGTATCGCCTAATAGCTCCAAGGAGTATAAACGTTCTTCCATCCGCACTACACTTGCAATTGTCATATCACGCTGCAAACGCAGAGTGTTAAGGTTTTCTGTAAAGCGTTGCCTATAATTGGCCATTTCTGCGTCAAATCCTTGTATAACCTGACGATATTGCAAGCGATTAGAGTTGATGTAATCATCAGTTCGTTCCGCACTTATATTATACGTGGTTACGTCTTGGATCTGGACGGAAAAATTTTATTTTAAATTAATAACGGCAATCAACAAAAAAAAAAAACTCCATCTTGTTCATTAATATTTTGACGAGAAGATTTCTGTTTGCTCTTGTCCATGAGACGGAGTTTTTTTTGAAAAGGAATTTTCTTCGCTTTTACCTGTCCTTTGACTGCAGCCAACGCCAAACACAGAATGAAGATTTTCGA
Source organism: Linnaemya tessellans (assembly GCA_951800035.1). Taxonomy (NCBI): domain Eukaryota; kingdom Metazoa; phylum Arthropoda; class Insecta; order Diptera; family Tachinidae; genus Linnaemya; species Linnaemya tessellans. The sequence continues at coordinate 11,213,153 of OX637534.1, forward strand.
ACTCATCTTGGAAAATTGTTTTTCGTGATACTTCAGCCGATGCCGCAATACCTTTGAATGGTGTTGAACATTTCAGTTAATTTATACAAAAATCGGAGGAATTGTTTTATCATGCATTCATTAACTGATTGCTTATCATATATTTTGTTCTTATTGTTCACCTAAAATTAGTTTATCTTTTCTTTGTAAAAATTATTTGATTGCTAAAAGTTTTTATTGATCAATTTTATTTCCATTTGTTTTGCACCAGTTGTGACGTTTATCAAACATATGCAGTTTTTATAATTGGGTAGGGTTTTATGGCACGCAAAAAATGTCTGACCTATTGTGCGATAAAAATAAATATTTTTATACATTTAAGCTATTTATGGGCATGTGCTTCGTTTAAATTGCTCCCATAAAATCTTAAAAGCGTGTGAAGTTAAATTTGTGAGTTGAAAAACAAAATTTAATTATTATAATTTTTTTTAAGCCAAAAACAAAATATATATATTTTCTTTCTACACTTTTAAAGAAAACATTTTATTAAAATGTGTTTAAAAGAAAACAAGTAAAAACGTTATATTCGACCGGTTCAAATCTTAAATACCCTCCAAATAATTAGTAAAAAATTTAACATATTTAACTTGGTGGGACAGAGTTCTTTTAAGACATCTCTGTACCTAATTTTAAATCTCTTCCGGGAAGGGCCGTGAGGGAAACGGTTCAGCTCTGCAAGATCAGAGAACACCTCAGCTTCTTATATGCCTAAGGAATACAAATTGTTAAATATTTACACTATTTTCACATATTTTCACATATGGTACGTCAATGCCCACTAAAGGGGGCGGGGTCCAAAAATAGATATATCATGTTTTCCACAGACTAACATATGGGCATTGCTAGACTTCATCACTGACCAAGAATACATATATACTTTATGGGGTACAATTCTCTTTGGAGGGTATTAAAACTATATTTTGGAGGGGTCGCTCTGGCAAGGGCCGTGGGGGAGATATTTCACCTTTGCCATTAGACTCCAAAAATAAATATTTGGAATAATTAAATGTAAAATTTATTATGTGAGTGAAGATAAATATGCCGAGTTAAACATGTTTTGACGTAAGCAGTTACGAAGCAACGTAGTGAAGTTAAATATGTTAAGACGTAACAAAATGGCAAACAGTGAATTTTTTTTTCATGAAAATCCATATTTAATAAATTTTTTGAGGATTTTGTGAAAATGTTTACAGACCATGAAAGGTCAATTTACAGGCCATGAGAGTGTGTGTGATCTTGGAGGGATTTTGCCCCCAGTGGCCAAATATGATGTATGGGCTAGAAGACACTCCCATAATCATTTTGTATATAAATAAGGATTTTCACAGAAAAAAAACATTTTCACTGATTAAGATTTCGTTACGTCATAACATATTTACCTTCACTTCGTAACTGCTTACGTCAAAGCATATTTAACTCGGCATATTTATCTTCACACACATAAATTTCTTTTTAATTTTTTATTAATTTTTTTTTTGCAAGGGTCATTTAGAGGGCAAAGGGGGAGAAGGGGATAGGGTATAGGAGTACCAGGTTACGTCTCAGCTTCGTCATTAAAGCTTGAAAATGTTATTTTTAAGTATTTGTAGGTTTAAGTAAAACAATTTGTTAAATTTGTACACTATTTTTGCATATGACAACGCCCACTAAAGGGGGCGGAGTCCAAAAATTATATTTTTTTATTTTATGATTCCAAGGTTAACGCTTTGGATCTTCTTTGACTTAAAAATATATCATTTGCTTAACAAAATTACAAAACAACTTTAAAAATTGTGTTGTTTTTTAGAGGTTGGTTTAGTTCTTCTTAGGGGAAGTTCTTTCCCTCTGGCCCGATTCAGCCCATTTACGAACTTAACTTGTGCTATCCTTCAAGATATATTTGAAGCAAATTTTAAGAGTCTGGCTCTTTTCACAGGCAGACGGACGGACATTTATAATATACAATATGCGTTCCAACAATTATGTATTGAACGTTACCGCTAATTTTTTTTAACTATGATAGCACATTATTCATTTCAGTTGGTATCATAACTTTTTAATTATATGTATATAAAATCCAAATACATATGTATTGAACGTTACCCATAATTTTTTTAAATCTATTACATATTATTTATCTTGATTATCATTAAGTTAATTTTTAATATATATATTAATAGTTTACATGTAGCCCGAAAGAAAAAATATTGAACGTTACCCATATTTTTTTTTAATAGCCTTCAAGATATTAACAAAATGTGAATAAAATTTTTATAATGTTTTTGATATGTGTATATATTAAGTCAACAAAAAAAAACTACATGTATTGAGTGTTACCCATAATTTGTTCAAAACCTATCACATATTACACATCTAAATTGTTATTAAATTAGTTTGTATTATGTATTTAACCAATATATATATATATATATATATATATATATACATATATATATATATATATATATATATATATATATATATATATATGAAATCCAACCATATTTATATTGAACGTTACCTATCAATAATATATTTAAATCTAAACTCACATTATGCACCACAAGCTTTTTAATAGATATAAGTAATTTGTATTATGTGCTTACAACTAATACAAAATTCAAAGAATAGTTATGTATTGACCGTTACTTATATGAATCGTTTTTATAATAGCAAATACATGAAAACTTAAGAAAATTGTTCTGACCGTTATCCATAATATTTTTCAAGTCCTATCGCACGTTGATCTCAAATTTTATTCAAGATTATTTGTATTTTGTGTCTCAAAAAACAACATTCAAATTTGTATTGAACGTTACCTGTAGGTTATTCAAAACTAGTCACACTTTACACAACTCAATCTTAGCAATTTAATTCGACTTATGTATTCCAAAAGTATGTAAAATTACAAGAAATACCATGTATTGAACGTTACCTAAATTTTTTCAAAACTTGTACCCCATTAGTCATCTCAGTTGCTATTCATTTAATATACTATATGTTTGTCTAGAACATACATAAAATGCATATATATATACATATATACATATGTGATGAACGTTACCGCTTAATTTTCCAAAACTGGAACCGTATTATTAATCGCAGTTGTCATTAACTCAATTTTTAATTTGTAATGAGATAAAATATGTCAGCCGTTCAAAAAATGTATTGAACGTTACTTTACCAAGTTATGGTATATTATAGTAGGTGTACTTAAGAAATTGATTAAATAAGATTTCAACATCAAAGAAGCAGCAAAAATAATAAGGATAAATGTTGGAAGTCAGTAGAGTGGCAAAACTCATTTGTACGTGAAGAGGAAGAAGAGAACATCTGAAAAAAGTGACATTTCTCTTTGAGAAAGGGAAATGTAAACAAAAAATCTACGAAATGTTGATACAAAATTTCAAATAAAATTTATTTTCATTTGCATACTGAAAATAATATAAATAACTTTAAGTGAAGATAGACTAGTTAAAAACAAAATGGTAACATTCAATACAAATAACTTTACCCTGCTTTTAATAGGAAAAAATATATATATTGTTATTTATTACATTTATCTATATATTCAACAATTCATTAAAATGGAAAGATAAACATCAGTCTGTGCGAATGTAAATTTTTGAAGCCTTAAAAATAAAATCCAAATTAGTGTTTTAATAAAAATGCTTACGCATTGCTTTATTCCCATTTATTAATTAAAAAACAGAGATATAAAATAAATATTCTTTATCAACTTGATTAGTCATTGTATTCATATCCATTTGTCATATTCAAACATTTTAAGTTGAACTTTAGCTCATCGGGTTTTTTAATTAAACATTCTGCTGTTATTTATCTATTCATTTTTTCTTTATTTTTGTTGCTGTATTTTTCATTTATTTCTTCAATTCCGTTTAAGTTTTAACATGTCATTTTTGTACAGTCTTTCGCTTGAAGTTCCATTTAATTTTAAAAATGTCGCGTTTGGCTTTAATCCAAAAATATATAAAAATTTTTCATTTATATAAAATAAAACAACAACAGCAAAAAAAAGGAAAAAAACCAGCCGTATTAAAATAAAAAGAGAACTGCTAGAATATTAAAACATTAAACTACAATTTGTACATTTTCATTTTTAAATTCGTCTACACAACTTTTACGCGAAACGAAACAACAACGGCACATGTAAAATGCACAATCACACATTTAAAGTGGATATAGAAATATTCGTTTGCAAACATTCACTCACTCACTCACTCACTCACTCATTCATTCACCACCACTCACTTTAAGGCTAAAATATTAGGATGAGTATTTAATGTGCCAGACTTTTAGGCATTTTCGGTTTTTGGTAAAAATTTTTTTGTTATATTTTGTTGTTCTTTGTTTCTAGCAAATATTTTATTGTTTGAATGTATGCTTTAGACAGAGTTGCCAAAGTTGCCAAAGTTGCTTGCTGAAAAAAATCGTCTGTGTGTTAAAGTCACTGTTGCTTTAAAAAGAGAGTTATATAAATGGATTTTCACGTGTCATGGGATATTTTGAATTTTTGATACTTTATTTAAAATTTAATGCAGAATTATTGGCTGAGAAGCGCAATATTAAATTCGGAAAGACAAGACTCCCAGCAATAAGCCACATTCTCGCATCTTTCATTTTCATATTCGATATTTACTAGAAATAACACCGATACCGATTTATGGGCGATATTTCACATTGGCCAACACACCAATATTTTACTGTATTTTTTCGATTTCTTTTTTTATATTTATTATTTGGTACTCCCAATAGAGTGCCACGTCAACTTATCCCCCATATTCATAAAAAAAATCAAAAGTATTTGAAATCTGTTTTAAGAAAATTTTGTATGAAAAAATTCTATTAAAATACATTTGAAACTCATTTTAAGTTTTATGAATACCGGGAAATATATTTAAGTAATCATATTTTATATATTAGTGTGCAATAAAGTATTTTTTTTTTTTTTTTTTTTTTAGGAGTAGGACCAGCACTCAGGGGATGTCCCCTATATATGCAATGCATTGTGCTGGAACTGAAAACGAGGGGATAGTATTGAGGGGACAGATTAGGAAAGATGAGAAGATAGACAGTTGTTTTTTTTTTTTTTTTTTTTTTTTTTTTGTAGCTATTTCAACCTTTTACTTCGCCGGCTAATTTTTGCTACAGGGCCGACGACAATATTTTATGACTCAGCTGGGGCTCGAACTCAGGACTCTCCGCTTGATAAGTTTTGAAAGCATTTCGGATAAGTGGGCGTGGCCCACACCTATATTTATTTGAAAATAACTTGACTACTTATACGTTAAGGCACTTAAGAGTTTATACAGCGTAATCCTGTGTTTTTATGCATTGCCTTGAAGCATACATTCACAATAAGATAAGTCAGCGTGGCACTCCCAAATTTTTTTTCAAATACATTTGAAAATGCTGAGTGCAATATATTGAAATTTGTTGTTACCAGAATTGTCTGTTTGGATGAATTCATTCACAATACCATAAATGGGCGGGGCACCCCAATTTAAAGTTTATTTTTCACGTATATATTTAGAAATGATGTAGCAAAAATCTTGAAATTAGTTATTGGCAGCTCTTTTTATTTTGAAAAATACATTCACAATAAGATAATTGGGCGTGTTCCCTTAAAGCATACATTCACAATAAGATAAGTGGGCGTGGCACTCCCATAATTTTTTTTCAAATACATTTGAAAATGCTGAGTGCAATATATTGAAATTTGTTGCTACCAGAATTCTTTGTTTGGATGAATTCATTCACAATAGCATAAATGGGTAGGGCACCCAAAATTTAAAAATTTTTTCCACGTATATATTTAGAAATGATGTAGCAAAAATCTTGAAATTAGTTTTTTGCAGTTCTTTTTGTTTTGAAAAATACATTCACAATAAGATAAGTGGGCGTGCCACTCCCATTAAGTTTTTTCCCAATACATTTAGAGACAATGAAGCAGCCATGTTGAAATTTGTGATTAGCAGCTTTCTTTTTTTTTTTTTGAGAATATATTCACAATAACATAAGTAGGCGTGGCACACGTATTAGAATTTTCTTTATATGTATATATTTAATGAAGAAAAGTTCTTAAAATTTGTTGTTAGCAGTTTTTTCTGTTTTGATGAATTCATTCACAATAGCGGGGCACCCCAATTTAAAAATTTTTCACGTATATATTTAGAAATGATGTGGCAAAAATTTCTAAGTTAGTTATTGACAGGTTTTTTTATTCTGAAAAATACATTCACAATAAGATAAGTGGGCGTGTCACTCTCATTAAGTTTTTTTCCAATACATTTAGAGACAATGAAGCAGCCTTCTTAAAATTTGTGGTTAGAACTTTTTGTTTTATAATATATTCACAACAACGTAAGTAGGCGTGGCACCAGATATTAAAATTTTCTTTATATGTATATATTTAATGAATGAAAAATCTTAAAATTTGTTGTTAACAGTTTTTTTTTCTATTTTGATGAATTCGTTCACAATAGCACAATTTCCACCACACATGACTGAAAATAGAATATGAGAATTATATATTTCATTATGATCCCTGATCATTGAAATTGTATCTGCCAGCCATGAATTTCATAAATGGCAACTCTCTATTCTCAGTTGAGTACAATAAAACACTCCTGCCATTTGTTAAATATTTTCTTTTTGTGGTTTAATTTATATTCTTTGTGTTTCCGTAAAATATCTTGTCTTCTTTTTGCAATAAACGAAAGAAATTTATTAAAACAGTTTTCATTTCTCATAACGCTAAAACACACCGAAAGATTTCCGTAAAAATTTCAAACAAAAATATCACGATTTTAAATTGAATGCTTTAAGACAGAAAATTTAATTGCTAGAATTTTGGTAATAAAAAGAAATTATGAGAAATCGTTTAGTAATTCATAAAGACAAGTTTAGTAAAATGCTTTAGCTTTGGTAATTAAAATGCAAAAAAAAATAGTAAAAAAAAACCTATAAATATTAAAAATAAAAAATTCAGCCAAAATCATTATACCCTCAATACAATATTTTGATTTTTACCAAATTGACATGTTTAAATCCACAATTTGTGCTGGATTTGTTGTTGATTTTTCTTTTTCTTCTTGCATTGCATTTTCCACCCTTTTTTTTTGCTTTTTTATCATTTCATGCAATTGCATGTTTATTGTTATTCGTTCGCATTGTATTGTTGTAAAGAGGCTTAATAAATAAAATCCTGAAAATTAAAAATGTGTCAATATACGGCTTAAAATTTTTCTATAAATTTAACCTACTACCACAGCAACTACAACTACATGCACGACACTCATACATATTGTAAATAAATGCACTCAAAGGCACTTACTTATTTCACACGCAAGCACTCATACACACAAACAAGACAAATTGTATATCAGCAAAAAAAAAAAAACAGTCAATACTAAATAAATATAAAAAAAAAACAATAACAACAGAGAGACCCAGGCAGCAAGTCATACTAGCGCAGTCATCAAGCAATCGAATGAAACACGTTATTCGCAAAAAAAACAACCAGGAACCCCAACACATTCACTGAAAAAAAAGCATTAAAATAATGCAACTTCATTTTTGTCAGTATTAAATCTAGTTGTTGTTATATTATATATATATATATATATATATATATATATATATATATATATATATATATATATATATATATGTATATATATATTTTTATTTTTTTTTTTTTTATTTTTTTTTGTGACAACTAAATATTGATACATACTCTAGAATGTGTTGTATCAACAGCAGCACAACACTTGCACCAGCAGAGACGGCAACAATTTGAAATTAAAACGAAATTTCTATACCTTCCAAAAAGGGATCGGAGGGTATATTCACTTTGCCGTTCCGTATGTAAAGCAGCGAAATATCCCTCTAAGACCCCATAAAGCATATATAGAGAGCTTAATATAAACAAGTAAAAACGTTATATTTCACCGGGTCGAATCTTAAATACCCTCCAAATATTTAATAAGTAAAATTATAATATTATAATAATTATATAATATCGTAAGTCAACGCCCACTGAAGGGGCCGGGGTCCAAAAATATCATATATCATGTTTTCCACAGACGAAATTATGGGCATTGCGTCTTAGACTTTGTCAATGATCAAGAATATATTTACTTCATGGGGTCCAATTCTCTTTGGAGGGTATTAAAACTGTATTTTGTAGGGGTCTCTCTGGCAAGGGCCGTGGGGGAGACATTTCACCTTTGCCATAAGACTCTAAAAATAACAATTTGGGATAATTAAATGTAAAATTTATTATGTGAGTGAAGATAAATATGCCAAGTTAAACATGTTTTGACGTAAGCAGTTACGAAACAACGTATTTAGCTGTGAAGTTAAATATGTTATGACGTAACGAAATGGCAAACAGTGAAGTTTTTTTATGAAAATCCATATTTAATAGATTTTTTCGGCATTTTGTGAAAACTTTTACAGGCCATTAGAGTATGTGTGATCTTGGAGGGATTTTGCCCCCAGTGGCCAAATAAACAGTCGGCATGCATTGCCGGTACATAAAAAATAATGTATAGGATAGAAAACACTACCATAATAATTTTGTATATAAATATGGATTTTCATTAAAAAAAATTTCACTGATTGACATTTCGTTACGTCATAACATATTTAACGTCACTTCGTAACTGCTTACGTCAAAACATATTCAACTCGGCATATTTATTTCCACACACATAAACTAATTTATTTTTTTTTTTGGAAAGGGTCATTTAGGGAGCAATGGGGAGGGAGGACGGGGTAGGGCAGAGAAGCTTCGTCATTAAACCTTAAAAATTTTGGTTTTCAAGGAATGTAGGTTTAAGTAAAACAACTTGTTAAACCTTCCCACTAATTTTCCATATATGAACGCCCACTAAAGGGGGCGAGGTCAAAAAAGTATTTTTTTTAATTTTATGGCTCTCATCATTTGCTTAACAAAATTACAAAAATAAATAACGAATTTTTATTAGTCGAACTTTTTCTTATGTAAATTGTTAAGTTTTTATCGGGCTTAAGTTCGAATCTTGCATGACTGCAAATTATTTTTTGTTATTTTTTTATTATTAATAAATGAATTTGTTTAAATTCTATTTATTATTTTTATATTAAGATTGGAATATTAAGAATATTTTTAATAATCATCAAACCAGCAGAACGGATCAGTACTGATTTCGAGGCCGCTACGCCATCTCATCAGCGTTCTTTGTTCAATTTTTCCCACTTTTTTGCAAGTGGTGCTAGTTAGTAGGAATATCAACTATTTAACCAATATTTTAACGAAAATTGAATATGAGAAGTTATCACATTCATATTATTAAGTTATTACTTAAGCCCGATAAAAACTTAACAATTTACATAAGAAAAAGTTCGACTAATAAAAATTCATACATAATGTAAAACATTGCGGGGGCACGCGCACTTGTTCAAAGTAAATTGACAACTAAATTCAATTACTTGAACATAAATAACAAAGAAGCTTTACCTATCAGCAGCCGATGGCTCTGGAAAAAGCAAAAGAGATATTGGAATATTTGGAATATTAATCGTCAGGGTTGGGGAATTTCGTACTAACCAAAATGTAATAACTTAATAATATGAATGTGATAACTTCTCATATTCAATTTTCGTTAAAATATTGGTTAAATAGTTGATATTCCTACTAACTAGCACCGCTTGCAAAAGTGGAAAAATTGAACAAAGAACGCTGATGAGATGGCGTAGCGGCCTCGAAATCAGTACTGATCCGTTCTGCTGGTTTGATGATTATTAAAAATATTCTTAATATTCCAATCTTAATATAAAAATAATAAATAGAATTTAAACAAATTCATTTATTAATAATAAAAAAATAACAAAAAATAATTTGCAGTCATGCAAGATTCGAACTTAAGCCCGATAAAAACTTAACAAAAAATAAATAACTTTAAAAATTATTTTGTTTTTTGAGGTTGGTTTAGTTCTTCTTAGAGGAACTATTTTCCCTCTGGCCCGATTCAGCCCATTTACGAACTTGACCTGTGCTATCCTTTAAGATATATTTATAACAAATTTCAAGAGTCTTTCTGTTTGGACTGAATCGTGATTTCCACAGACGGACAGACGGACGGACATGCTCAGATCGTCTTAGATTTCATCACTGATCAAGAATATATATACTTTATGGGTTCTCAGATGGATATTTCGCTGCGTTACAAACGCAATGACTAAGTGAATATACCCTCCAACTCTTTTTTGGAGGGTATAAGAAGGAATTCTCCAAGCCTTTATTAGAAAAGTTTGGACGAAAGACGAAATAAATTAAAACAAAACTCTGCTTGTCAATTGTATTGAAATTTCGATCGGTATCGAATTCCGTGTTATGGCCCCCTGGACTGAGTGTATGTGTAATGGTATGCACCCGTAAATGCATTAAACTCATTTACGGCCGCAGGCTACCGAATACAGAAATAGAATACTTGTGTTTATATGGGAATGATTATATTCATGGCTACGCAGCAGGTTGTTGTCCGTGCAAATTTTCCCAAACAGCACATATGTCTTCTATATCTGTAGTCGTGTAGTCGGTAGCCTAGTATCGCGAATATGTTTAAAGAACAAATAATACAAAGAGAGCTAGAAAATAGGCTAAAATAAATCCAAGTACTATAAAAAAGAGGCTAACAGCTGTAGCACAGACTTGAACCTTTAGTAAAGCCATGGGGTGTATATTAGTTTTAAGGCTAGCAATGCTGTCTTCTGCACATCACAAAATATTTTAGAGAAAAACTTTTTAAATGTTAAAGAAATATTTGGGAACTTGTTGTCATTTTAAACTATTCCAGAATATTATTAAACTCTATATGTGCTAAAATTTTCCCAAGGTATTATTAAACTCTATATATAGGGGCTACACAACATTAAAATTGGTATTGCTGTTGTTGTTGTTGTTGTGTGATTGGCATCAATTCCATTGTTAAAAGTTGCAAAGTCTGGCAAATATCATGTTGATGCCGATGACTTTAGGAATGTCAGTTGTCTATAAAACATTGAATCATTGAGGCAAATAACATGCAAATACTCTTCAACGTAAGAGTCAGTATTTCACTGTTCGTGTCTGCAACATGGAAGTTGCATATAAATAAATATATACACACGAGTATATTTTTTTTGGGCTTCGCAGCTCTCGGATTGTTAAAATATTCCTGTTGCAACCGAATGCCAGTAAAAGTATGATGAGTGATGACTAAAGCCATTGTTATGATGAATGTGTTTTCATTTAATTGACGAATGAGTTTTTAACTTAAATATAAATATTTTTGCACAGCAATAAAAAGCACACACATGCATGCACCTACATATACGTTTACTTATGCACACACGAGCACAAATTTATATAAACAACAAGGTGAAGACATTTTTGGACATATGGTCTTATAAGCATTTAAAATGGAAGTCCTTTAAAAGGATGCGAAATTGCCAGTTTATTGTTTGCGAATGATAAGAATATCTTTGGAACATTTTTTTTGTGTTGATTAAAATTGCAATTCTCTATGAATTAATAACGTATAAATTAATATGTCGTATATTGTATGTATTGAATGTTACCCACAGATGTTTTTATTACATACTCATATTTTTACATGAATGTAATGAATTTCTTTTTCAACTCATATGAAATTCATATACAAATGTATTGAACGTTACTTTTTTTTAAAACTTGACCGAAAAGAGATCACTTGCTTCATTATTAAAATATTACTTTAATAATACTTTGGTGAATTGTTCAAGATTTAAAACCTGAAATATGTATTGAATGTTACCCACAGATATTCTTAGTTAATAATATATTTTTTTTTTGTGTAACTAATAATTTTATACCAATATTCTTTATTTTGTAACTAATAATTTTCAGCTCATGTTAAGTGTTAATCGAAATGTATTGAATGTTACCCTTATTTAAAAAAAAAGACGTTGAACGTTGCCTTTTTCTAAAAATTTTACCAAAAAGTAATGATTTGGTTCGTTATTAAAATATGACATTAATAATACTTTCACGAACTGTTCAAGATTTAAAACTTAAAATATGTATTGAATGTTACCCACAAATATTCTTAGTTAATAATATTTGTGTTTGTGTAACTAATAATTTTTTATCAATATTTTTTTTTTTACTAATAATTTTCAGCTCATGTTAAGTGTTTATAGAAATGTGTTGAATGTTACCCTTATTTAAAAAATAGACGTCGAACGTTACCTTTTTCAAAAAATTTTACCGAAAAGTAATCACTCTACTCATTATTAAGATATTACATTAATAATACTTTGGCGAATTGTTCAAGATTTAAAACTTGAAATATGTATTGAATGTTACCCTCAAATACTCTTAGTTAATAATATTTGTTTTTGTGTAACTAATAATTTTTTACCAATATTCTTTTTTTTGTAACTAATAATTTTCAGCTCATGTTAAGTGTTAAGAGAAATGTATTGAATGTTACCCTTATTTAAAAAAATAGAGTATAATAATAGACAAAATATTTATTTGTGACACAATATTAATTTATTGCTTAAAATGTTGCGTTAATATTACTTTGACCAATTCTTCAAGACTTAAAGCCTACTATATGTATTGAATGTTACCCACAGATTTTCTCAGTTAATAATATTCTCTTTTGCCACCCATAATCTTGTTTATAAAGATTTTTTGTGTAAATACTAATTGTCAATTCATGTGAAATGCAAAATATACAAATTTATTGAACGTTACCTTTTCTTAAAACTTAAACAAAACATTTATTTGTTACAGAAAATTAATAATTTGGTTCATTTTTAAAATGTAACAATAATAATACAAGTAGTCTGATCAATTGTTCAAGATTTAAGGCCTACAATAGGGTGCCGCTGTGGCTGATTGGTAGCGATGCTACCCTATTAGTACAGAGGTCGTGGGTTCGATTTCCACCAAGGACCTTGGGTGTTTGTGATGTTTTCGGGTAACATAAAGGGATCTACTAGGACCCAAGTGTGCTGGATTTGTAAATCAAAACTGGTAGCCTGTTAAAAAAAATGCCTACAATATGTATTGAATGTTACCCACATATTTTCTCAGTTAATAATATTCTCTTTTACCACCCATAGTCTTGTTTATCAAGATTTTTTGTGTAAACACTAATTTTCAATTCATGTTAAATGCAAAATATACAATTGTATTGAACGTTACTCTTTCTTAAAAACAAGCCAGGCATTTATATTTGGCTTAGATTAATTTATAACTTGATAATGGTTTAACATATAGTTTATTCCATAGCCTAATATATGTGTTGAACGTTACCCACAGATATTTCAGTTAGTTTAAATTTTCTTTGCTACATAGTGAAGGAATATTTATTTGCCATGTGTTATAAATCAGATGAAATTTATATTAAAATGTATTGAACGTTACTTCAGAATAATTGCCAAGGTTTCCGTTTTAGGATGGATTATTAAGATTTTCATTAAAACATTTGTTTAGGTAATTTTTATTCTTACTTACAGAAATATAAAGTTTGATAAAATCAGTTGAAAATAAAAAGTAACGCTCAATACACGGTTTAATTTTGAAAATTTGTTGTACTATGCTTATATTATAGCAATCTCAATACAATTTTTTACTTTTCCCATATTTTGAAAGCTTTAATAGCATTTAAATATGAAATTTTTATATAGCATCTAAATTACAATTACAATTTATTAATTATTTTAATTTCCCTGTTTTTCTCTTGCCAATTTTAATGCCACACATTTAATTGCAATTTCAACTTTGTTTGCAATTTCAATTGTGTAGGCGATAAATTATTCAACACCACGAAAAAAATGCGTAAAATCAGAAAACAAAAAGACCCGAATATTTCCAAAACCAATCGTTTAAAATATTATAATTTGTTAACAATTCCCATGTTTCAAGCAATTTGTTGCCAACATGTGACAAATTTGTTAAATCAATAAATTTACAAAACCGCAAAAACCTAAACTTTTCTGATTTACTAATAAAGTAGCGAGTGAAAAAAACCTTAATCCTATATGCGGCGTTAAATAAAACACGATACAAAATATTTTGATTATAAATACATTTTTTATTGTAACCATTTATTTTTTTTTTTTTTTTTATATTAAAGTTTTTCAAGTATTTTTCCGTGTAATTTTTAGCGATTATTTTTGCATATACCCGGACAATCCTTTATATTACATATATTTCAGTTCTGAATAAATTAAACGACTAGCGGCAGGGCTCTTGATGTCCTTGAGAATGGGATTTTTAATGCATATTTTATGCAAAAATATTTTATGGTTTTATTGTTTTAGTGCTATAACGACTCAAAGTTGTCTTTTCAAATATTTTTAAGTATTTCGGAATATATAAAACGAATACGTGGCATATTAATTTCTGAGCAAGATATGAAGTTAATTATAATATATTCATATATTGCACAATTTTTCAAGTACTTTCCAATACAATTTTTATTGCATATTTCTGCTTATTTTTTATTTTCGCTTTATTTCAATTTGTAGTATATTAAAACAATAATAAAGAGGCTTTTCACTTACTTTGTGATGGAATTTTTAGTGCATATTTTTGCATATTTCTGCATATTTTTTATTTTCGATTTATTTCAATCTGTAGTATATTAAAACAATAATAACGAGACTTTTCACTTACATTGTGATGGAATTTTTATGCATATTTTTGCATATTTCTGCATATCTTTTATTTTCGATTAATTTCAATCTGTAGTATATTAAAACAATAATAGCTAGGCTTTTCACTTACTTTGCAATGAAAGTTAGAGTGCATATTTCTGCATATTTCAGCATATATTTTATATTCGATTTATTTCAATCTGCAGTATATTAATATAATAGTAGGGAAGCTTTTTACGTACTTTGCGATAGAGTTTTTTGAGCATATTTTTCATATTTTAGCATATTAGTTATTTTTTATTTATTTCAATCTGTAGTATATTAAAATATCAGTAGCGAAGCTTTTTACGTACTTTGCGATGGAATTTTTTGGGCATATTTTTGCATATTTTGGCATATTATTTATTTTTGATTTGTTTCAATCTGCAGTGGATTAAAATAATAGTGGCGAAGCTCCTAATGGAATTTAGCATGGAATTTTTAGTGCACATATTTGCATATTTTACTTTTTCTTTTTTAAAGCCTCAAAAATTTGATTTTAATAGGTCTAGATTTTTCGGAATATTTTCGCATTCAATTTCAAGTCCTATTTTACCTGAAAATAATATAAAATATATATATTTTTTACAGTTATAATATTTATTGAATCTTCAATTATAAACTAAGTTAACAATAGTGTTGCTCCTTCTCCGCCGATTGTGGCCAATAAAGTTAAACATATTTGGAATACAGCTCAGTAAGAGTATTAAAGCGTATATTTTTTAATTGCTTCTCAATTAAATTTTTTGTGAATATTCGTGAATATTTTATTTATATGTATATATTTATATTTTACCATTTAAAATGGGTTAAACATGCAACAAAAATATTTGCAAATGATATTATGCCAGCATAATATTCATTCATTTAGTTGCGTTTGAAAATAAATTATATAATTTTTTTTCAATGGTTTCATAATTGCACACTTGCCTTAAAATATTTACAGGCACGAGAGACCAAAATGAATTCCAGGCCAACAGTGATTAAGAAAATATAATTTGTGATTAAAAAACTAAATAAAATATTATAGGGATGTTTATTGAAGTTAATTAGCAAACAAACTTAAGCTGCTTGTGCAAGTCCTCGCAAAGTCGTGGAGTGAAACATAATGTTTTAAAATATTTGTCCCACTGTAAATATTTGAATATGCCAGCTTTTAAGGAACGACACATTAAATCGCAGTAACAATGCATTTTTTAACAAACACATACACACACACATACACGCGCTTGCATTCACACAATTTGATTTGTGTTCTCATGTACAGACGCGTATGAGTTTGTGATAAATTAGCATATTTTGTGGCGTCAACTGGTCATTCGCTAAATGTTGTAGTGGTAGTACTGGCGGTTGCCAGTATGTGTGAACATTTATCACTGCAAGTGGCGCCTATTGAGTGCTTTTGTTTTTAAGTTCTTTTTTTTCATTTATTTTTATATTGTTGCAGCTCCTGCCCCCGCTTCGGGTTTTATGCTCTATAGTCCTGGCTTGTAATGATTTTGTTATAATTTTATTTTTAAATATTTTTTTTTCTTTTTCTTTTTTGTGATTTATTTCTACAATTCAATCATAATTAACATGTTTACAAGTAAACTTTATTTTTTTTTCTAGATACCGCCCGAAAAAAAGCTGGTAATTTATGATGTTGGATGTGACAAAAACAAAATAAGCAAATAAATAAACATCAACTAACAGCGACATCTCTTGAGTTGTTGCTGGGATTTGCGGTAATAGTCATTAAGAATTTTTTTTTTAACTTTCGTTGCATTTCATTAAGCAATTAAAAATTATTTAAACTTAATGCTAAATAAAATGGCAAATTTTGCTGTTTTTATTTGCATTCGTATTGAACTGTTGTGCACACTTTAGATCAAGTCGTCAGTCGTAAAATGTGAACAATTGATGAGAAAGCAACAAAAAAAAAAAATTTTTATTGCAAGTGGATTTTACAACTATACAGACTTTAAGGCGCCAGCATAAAATTGTTTGAGGGCACAAAACTGGTGGGTTGTATACGAGGGGGTATTTTTTTATGAACGAAAATAGACTGCAAAAATTTTTTTAAATTTTTTTTTTGTATTTAATATTTGAAATGTGATAACAGATTTTTATAACTTGCAATGGGCTTGTTTTGAACAATTATCTTGTCTATATAAAGTTTATTCCGCATAAAAACGTTTAATTAAATATCAGTTGACGCAATTACTCAGAGTACATGAAAAAAAGAATTGGAGGGTATATTGACTTTGTCATTCCGTTTGTAGCACAGCGAAATATCTATCTGAGACCCCATAAAGTATATATATTCTTGATCAGTGATGAAATCTAAGACGATCTGAGCATGCCCGGCCATCCGTCCGTCCGTCTGTGGAAATCATGATTCAGTCCAAACGAAAAGAGCTAGACCCTTGAAACTTGGTATAAATATATCTTGAAAGATAGCACAGGCCAAGTTAGTAAATGGGCTAAATCGGGCAGGAGGGAAAAAAGTTCCCCTAAGAAGAACTAAACCAACCTCTAAAATGCAGCTTAATTTTGAACGTTTTTTTTTTTGTAATTTTGTTAAGCAAATGGTATATTTTTATGTCAAAGAAGGCCCAACCGAAAGATAAAATCAAAAAAATTAATTCTTGGTCCCCGCCCCATTTAATGGGCGTTATTGTATGCAAAAATAATATAAAAATTTAACAAATTGCTTTACTTAATTCCTTAAAAATAACATTTTTAAGCTTTTATGACGATGCTGACACGTAACCTGGTACTCCTCTGCCCTACCCCCTCCCCTCCTTTCCCACCTAAATTACCCTTTCAATAAAATAAATAAATAAATAAATTTATGTGTGTGTGGAAATATATATGTCGAGTTGAATATGTTTTAACGTAAGCAGTTACGAAGTGAAGTTAAATATGTTATGACGTAACGAAATCTTAATCAGTGAAATTTTTTTTTCTGTGAATATCATTATTTTTATACAAAATGATTTTGGGAGTGTCTTCTATCCCATACACATCATTTCGTTACTACTGGCAATACATGCCAACTACTTATTTGGCCACTGGGGGCAAAATCCCTCCAAGATCACACACACTCTCATGGCCTGTAAATTGATCTTTCATGGCTTGTAAATATTTTCACAAAATGTTCAAAAAATTTATTAAATATGGATTTTGATAAAAAAAAAACTTCACTGTTTACCATTTCGTTACTTCATAACGTATTTAACATCACTACGTTGTTTCGTAACTGCTTACGTCAAAACATGTTTAACTCGGCATATTTATATTCACTCACGTAATCAATTTTACATTTAATTATCCCAAATATTTAGTTTTACAGTCTTACGACAAAGGTGAAATGTCTCCTCCTCGGCCCTTGCCAGAGAGACCCCGACAAAATACCGTTGTAATATCCTCCAAAGAAAATTGGCTACCATAAAGTATATATATATTGTTGATCAGAGATGAAGTCCTAAGACGATCTGGCAATGCCCATACGTTCGTCTGTTGAAAGCGAGATATAGTCTATTTTTGGACCCCGCCCCCTTTAGTGGGCATTGACGTACCATATTATATGCAAAAATTGTGTAAATATTGCACAATTTTTATTCCTTAAGCCTATAAGACGCTGAGATGTTATCTGATCTTGCAGAGGTGAAACGTCTACCCCACAGCCCTTCACGGATTGACTCTGTCAAAATAGAGATTTAAAATTGGGTACAGAGATGTCTTAAAGGAACTCTGTCCCACCAAGTAAAACATTTTAATTGTACTTACTAAATATTTGGAGGGTATTTGAGATTCGACCTGATCGTATATAATGTTTTTATTTGTTTGTTTTAGTTTTAAGTTATATTTATTTAGATTATAAGTGTTGTTGCTATTGCGTCTTTGGTTTTGGGTTTGTTTTTCTAAGAATTTCTAAGTGCGTATTACTCCAGATTTAATAGCAAAAATAATTTAAGTGTAAAGTGCTAAACTTATCTCTTATCTTTTGCATAGACATTTTTCATTTGTAGTATTTGTTTCGAAAAGGGGCAGCAAATATGTTTATGGATATTGTAAAAAAATTAAGAACAAATTTCTATGTGAAAAACAATTAAAAGGTGTGAAGTTAAATTCGTTAGCAAAATACGTCCACTGTTGACTGCGTTCCACAGAATGTTAAAAAGCAGAATATAATTATAATAATTTTTTTCAAGCAAAAAGCAAAAAATATATATTTCTTCAAATTAATTTTTAAAGAATACTCTTTATATATGTGTTTAAAAAGAAACAAATTCTAAAAGACTGCATTAGGTTCATAGCTGTAAGAGCTAAGGATAGAGTTGTTGCTAAAAGACCTGCCTGGCTCTGACCTGTACTCTAACAACTCCCTGAAATCGGCATAAGCGATTGTTTCTCAGGGAAGGACTGTAAATAGAAAACAAGAAACGCCGAAAGGGAAATATTTCTGGCACAGAATGAGGTCTGTTTTTTTATAAAAAAAATGAAGAAAATAATCAAACGGTAACACGGGTATTAAAACAAAAGAATGTGTTAACATCAAGTTGATACAGTTCTCGTATGCAATTTACTAATAAAATTTGCTTAATTAAGAACTGTTATCACATTTAACTAAGCCACCCAATAAGTGGTGACCAACACAATACACATGAGCACTGATGATGAAAGAGTTGCGGCCTTCGAAAACAGCTGTTCTGATGTGCTGTGTAAGTTGAACAACTAAAAACTGATGTTAACTTTCCTTAGTGCCTTGGAATATTTATCTAAGTCTCTCTGAGATTTAAAATGAAATTTCGAACAATTGGCCTACAAATCTTAATTCAATTAAATAATTACTCTATTTCCAATATTTCGTAGCACAGCTTTTGTAATTTCTTCAAAGTCTGACGAAATATTGGGAATAAAATAATTTTGCATAAAAGACTGATTCCATGGCTTAATAATTAACAAAATAAATATCAATAAAAAGATAAAAAAATAGTGATCACAATCACACATAAACAGTGTTTTAATTCATTTATTCTCCCCTTTATTTTATTAGTTTATTAGACAACAACAAATGTTTGTGCTCGTATTTAATAATACGAAAAGAAATGTCGCGAATGACAAACATCTGGAAGCACAGTTTTGGCATGCCAACACCCGTATTAAGTACGACGCAGTCGAATTCGTGACTACAGCCATAAAAAAAAACACCAGAATCAGATACTAAAAAACTCGACAGAAAAATATTTTCAAATTAACAAGTCGCGAATTAAAATTTGTTTTTGGCGATTGCTTCACTACTTGTTCTTTTCGCATTTTGTTCGCTTTTATTCAACACCGGCCGGAATTTTCAGCATAAATATTCAGGTAGCGAATTACAATCACTTTAGGAAAGTGATGATTAGGCTATAAATAAAAACAAGAATCGGGTTAATGACGGTAAGGGCCGTGGGGTAGACAACTCACCTAAATTGTAAAAACTTAAAAAGTAATTTTTATAGAAAAAAAATTTTTTTGAATAGATCATTTAGGGGACAAAGAGGGAAGAAGAGTAGGGCCAAGGAAGATGAAGAGTAGGGCCAAGGAAGATCACAAAACGTCTCTGCTTTGCCATAAAAGCTGAACAATTTTATTTTTAAAGAATGTAGGCTTAGGGAATATAATATTTTTAATATTGACACTATTTTTATACCCTCCAAAAAAGAATTTGGAGGGTATATTCACTTTGTCATTCCGTTTGTAACGCATCGAAATATCCATCTGAGACCCCATAAAGTATATATATTCTTGATCAGTGATGAAATCTAAGACGATCTGAGCATGTCCGACCGCCCGTCCGTCCGTCTGTGGAAATCACTCTTGAAATTTGGCATAAATATATTTTAAAGCTTAGACCAGGTTAAGTTCGAAGATGGGCTAAATCGGGCCAGAGGGAAAAAAGTTCCCCTAAGAAGAACTAAACCAACCCAGAAAAAACAACATAATTTTTAAAGTTTTTTGGTTATTTTGTTAAGCAAATGATATATTTTTATGTCAAATACGGTCCAACGCCTTAAACTGGAGCCATAAAATAAAAAAAAATTATTTGTGGACCCCGCCAACTTTAGTGGGCGTTATTATATGCAAAAATAGCATAAAAATTTAACAAATTGTTTTACTTAAGCCTACATTCCTTAAAAATAACATTTTCAAGCCTTCATGACGAAGCTGAAACGTAACCTGGTACTACTCTGCCCTGCCCCCTTCTCCCCCTTCACCCTCTAAATGACCCTACCAAAAAAAAAAAATTTTTTAAATTTTGTATATAATCATTACAAGCATTTATTTTTAGAGTTTTATACATGCCTGTTTCTACCCTACCCTCTCCTCCCCCTTTGCACCCTAAATGACCCTATCAAAAAAAAAATTTTTTTTTTAATTTTGTATATAATCATCCCAAGCATTTATTTTTAGAGTTTTATGACAAAGGTGAAATGTTTCCCCCACAGCCCTTGCCAGAGCGACCCCGCCAAAATACATTTTTTATACCCTCCAAAGAGAATTGGACCCTATAAAGTAAATATGTATATTCTTGATTAGTGACGAAGTCTAAGACGGTCTAGCAATGCCCATACGTTCGTCTGTGGAAAACATGATATTGTCTATTTTTGAACCCCGCCCCCTTTAGTGGGCGTTGACGTACGATATTATATAAAGGAACTCTATCCCACCAAGTTAAACATTTTAAATTCACTTACAAAATATTTGGAGGGTATTTAAGATTCGACCCGGTCATATATAACGTTTTTACTTGTTCCATGTAATATGTTACTTCAACGCCCACTGAAAGGGGCGGAGTCCAAAAATGAATTTTTCTAATTTTCTGGCTTCAAGTTCAACGCTTTGAACCGTTTTTGACATACTACACTTGTTCTTTTTTTTTACTTCAAATGAAAGTCGCAAAATCTCTTATTTCTTATCTTTAGTGGCACAACTGAGATAAAATTCCCCCTATTTAACGAAGTAACTTCGAAAGCCAACTATAAAATGTGTGTTTCGAAATTCGAATTGTTATAGTGTACAGCCATAAAAACTGTTCGTGGTAAGATATTTTATAGCAACTCATAATAAGCAAACCAGTCGTTCACTTTTATCTTCAAAGAGCAAATATTCTAACAACAACAAAAAATATATATAGAATCATGCGCATTAAATAAATGAACTCTTAAATGTAATAAGAGTGTTCAAAGTATATGCAACATATTTGTGAAAAAGAGTGTCTTAGATGAATTTTGGCCAGGAAGTAGAGAGTCATTGTGCAGAGTTCCGGTATTCTGCAGCCAAAATGAGATAAAAGAACAAACATTTTTACAAAACAATTAGATGAGAGTTGTTTTATTTGTTAGATAAATTTTATATATTTTTTGCAGCAGATTGCTGGCAAAAACTGCGAGTATCTTATAGTTTGTTTTAATTTATGGCATTCTCGAACAGCAGCAGCAAAATTAACGCATTCGATATTAAATGAAATTTCAAATGCAAATTAAATCGAAATTTCGAATCGAATGCCGCACTTTGTACCCGGGATTTTGTTTCCAAAATTAAGAAATAAGACAAGAAATGATAAAAAAAAGCAAAATTAATTTTAAATTAATTAAAATCAAATTGTCATATTTAAAGACCATGAAATTTATCAATTTTGCCTGTATTCAAAATTTATAATTTTGAATTTTATATTTTAACTAATAATAAATCCGGCTTCTTCGGCTTAACACGTGATTTATAGATAAAAATCACTTAACCAACTTGTTCAATAAAGTATACACTCAGCTGTTTTCGAAGGCCACCACACACGTCTATACAATATTTACAGGGGAAAATTAATTTTACATAAAAAATAGCACTAAAAATGTTTAACCTGCAGCAGCAGAGATCCTTTAAGACATTTCGGTGGCCAATTTTAAAATTCTGTTTTGACAGGGTCACTGTAGCAAGGGCCCGGGGGGGAGACATCTCACCTGTTATCGTAAAAATTCAAAAAGTAAATTTGTCGCGGCAATTGACTGCCTGTTCGTTCGATCGAATAAATAGATAACATTTAAAACAAAAACTAATCCAAAAAACTGTTTTTGTTTTAAATGTTATTCGATCGAACGATGGCTTTCGACATCGACGAACAAGCAGTAAGTGCAGAAAAAACTTATATTTTTTTCTTAAGGGACATTTAGAGGGCAAAGGTGGGTAGAGGGATAGGGCAGGGGAGGACCAGGGAAGATCTCAGCTTCATCAGAAAAGTTTGAAAATAAAAATTTTATGCAATGTAGGCTTAAGTAATACAATTTATTATACATCAACGCCCCCTAAAAGGGGGCGGGATACCAAAACGTATTTTTTCTGATTTTCTGACTTGAACGCTGTGGACCTTCTGTGATATAAAATAACGAATATAAAAACATATTCCAAAAAAAAAACTTTAAAAATTATCTTGTTCTTTAGAGGTTAACTTAGTTCTTCATAAAGGAACTTTTTTCCCTCTAACCTGAGCCAGTCACGTTCTGAACGATCTGATTCAGTTCAAACGAAAAGAGCCAGACTCTTAAAAATTGATATAAATATATCCTGAAGAATAGCACAGGTTAAGTTCGTAACTGGACTAAATCGGGCAAGAGGGAAAAAAGTTCCCCTAAGAAAAACTAAACCAACCTCTAAAAAACAACAAAATTTTTAAAGTGATATGATATATTTTTATGTTCAAGACGGTGCAACGCGTTAAACTTGGAGCCATAAAATACAAGCAAAAAATTAATTTTTGGACCCCGCCCCCTTTAGTGGGCGTTATATATGCAAAAAGTGTGTAAGAATTTAAAAAATTGTTCTACTTAAGCCTTCATTCCATGAAAATAACATTTTTAAGCTTTAATGACGGAGCTGAAACGTAACCTGGTACTCCACTGCCCTACCCCCTCCTCCTCCCTTGCCACCTAAATAACCCTTTCAAAACAAAAAAAAATCAAAAATAAATCTAAGTGTGTAACGATAAATATTGCCGTGTTAAATATGTTTTAACGTAAGCAGTTACGAAGTGAAATTATATATATAATGACGTAACGAAATAGCAATCAGTGAATTTTTTTTTATGAAAATCCATATTTATATACAAAATTATTATGGGAGTGTTTTCTGTCCCATACATCATTTAGTATATACTGGCAAAGCATGCTAACTCCTTATTTGGCCACTCAAGGCAAAATTCCTCCAAGATCCCACACACACTCATGGCCTATAAGTTGGCCTTTCATGGCCTGTAAATATTTTCGCAAACTCAATTCCGATATTTAAATTGTTGTGTGTGATAGAAGGCACTCCCATAATCATTTTTATTTACTGGCAATGCATGCCAACTCCTTATTCAGCCACTGGGGGCAAAATTCCTCCCAGATCACACATACTCTCTTGGCCTGTAAATTGATCTTTCATGGCCTGTAAACATTTTCACAAAATCCTCAAAAAATTTATTAAATATGGATTTTCATTAAAAAAAAACTTCACTGTTTGCCATTTCGTTACGTCATAACATATTTAATTTTACTACGTTGTTTCGTAACTGCTTACGTCAAAACATGTTTAACTCGGCATATTTATCTTCACTCACATAATAAATTTTACATTTAATTATCCCAAATATTCATTTTTAGAGTCTTATGGCAAAGGTGAAATATCTCCCCCACGGCCCTTGCCAGAGACACCCCGACAAAACACAGTTTTAATGCCCCTCCAAAGAGAATTGGACCCCATATAGTATAAATATTCTTGATCAGTGATGAAGTCTAAGACGGTCCAGCAATGCCCATACGTTTGTCTGTGAAAAACTAGATGTAGTCTAATTTTGGACCACGCCCCCTTTAGTGGGCGTTGACGCATGATATTATATGCAAAAGTAGTGTCAATATTAAACAATTTGTATTCCTTAAGCCTATAAGACGCTGAGATGTTCTCTGATTCGGCAGAGGTGAATTGTCTGACCCCAGGGCCCTTCCTGGAATGATTTTCTCATAATAGAGATTTAAAATTGGGTACAGAGATGTCTTAAAGGACTCTGTCCCTTCAACTTAAACATTTTAGTTGTACTCACTAAATATTTGGAGGGTGTTTAAGATTCGACCCGGCCGAATATAACGTTTTTAGCAGTTTTTTTTTGGTAATTTTGCAATATAATTTTTGAATGTTTTGGAAATGAAAACACTGAAATATTGTGTAAATTTTGTAGCGTTTATGTAAAAATGATTCTGTTACTCTTCAATAGCTATTGAAGACAAGGCAAAAAAAAATGTTGAAAATATCCGAGTACTCTGGCTCTAGTCATGTAAATTCAGGGCCGTTCTTTTTCAATTCTGTTTATATTTGCTAAATCTTTCTCATTTTTCAATTTCCAAACTATTGGCAAAATATATTTTTGATATTTTTACACTAGTGTTGTTGTTGCAATATATGTTACAAAAAAAAAGTGATGCCAAAGAAAAAATGAAATTTGTGTGCAGTTTTCCAGCAGTTCTGGTGTTTATTTGCTTTTTTTTTCTTTTTTTGTTAAATGCAACATCATCATCAGCCAATTGAATGCATGAAAAACAAAACATTTGTTTACCAATTCCATTGACCACGTTCAGTGGCAATTAATTGGAAACGACACACACACACACACAATCCTTTCAAAAATGAAACGCAAAACCTAAAAAAGTTATGGTGAAACCAAAAAATAAAACTAAAATAAAAGGAAAAATATCACATGGCTGTAAATAGAATAGAACCCTCATGCCTCGTAAAACAAACATGAACGAAAAGGATGACACAAAATTAGTGACTCTATTGTTGCAGTTCTTTTCTTTTTTTTCTGTTGCCTCTTTTTTATTTGTCCTTTTCTATTATTGGGGCTACATGGCATATGATTTTTACGTTTGTTTGGTTTGCTTAAAGGAAAATGTGAATGAAAAAAAAAAGTTAAAGATAGATATTGAAAAGATATAAAATAACAATGAATTTCATTTCAAAACTGTGCAAAAAAACATGATTTTTTTTTCATCATGTAAATAAATACTGACGCCATAAAGTCAGGTGAGTTAAAGGTTAATTTGTGTTGTTGGATTTATTTATTATTATTATTTTTTTTTTCTCTTTGTGATAACAAAATTTTTAATATTTAATCAAATCAAATATTGGTATTTTATTATTATGACAAACTAATGAGAATTGTAAAGAAACTAAAATATTAAATGTATCATGGCAAACGTTACCAGGTGCTGAGGAGAGGCTACACGACTTCAAAGTGTTGTGTAGCGTAGATTTCATTGAAATGCTAAAATGGCAATTGAATTGCCAGTTTTGAATTTTCCTGTTACCCAGTAGGTAATTTGCTTAACTTATTCCAGCTGCCAGAGTTACCATTAGCATTTCAATTATCTTGTCAAATACTCATTAAAAGTTCTTCAAAATTGTTATTAATTTCTGGAAAAAAATATCGGTATAATGAAGATATTTAAAACTGTGAAGAAAAATAACATGCTCATGCTCAAGAGTAGTTTGAATTGTAATCGATTAACCACATTTTAATCGATTAACCGAATTTTAATCGATCAACCGAATTATAATCGATTAACCGAATTTCAATCGAATAACCGAATTTTAATCGATTAACCGATTTTAATCGATTAATTGAATTTTAATCGATTACCCGAATTTTAATCGATTAATCTAACTTTAATCGATTAACCGAATTTTAATCGATCAACCGATATTTAATCGATTAACCGAATTTCAATCGATTAACCGATTTTAATCGATTAACTGTATTTTAATCGATTACCCGAATTTTAATCGATTAATCGAACTTTAATCGATTAACCGAATTTTAATCGATTAACCGAATTTTAATCGATTAACCGAACTTTAATCGATTAACCGAAATTCAATCGATTAATCGATTTTTAATCGATTTGCTTTGTCGTTTTGCGTGTAATTTTCACAATATTAATATGCCAGCCTATAGTCTATATTCTGGAGAATACGAAAAACTTATGTCCGTCTGTCTGTCTGCGAAATCGGCGAAATTCAAAGTATGTTTCCAGAGCTGGAAATTTTAAACCTAATTTTGGTATAATAAATATAACCCACCCAGCTAAAACTAAACATTTTTTTCTTTTAATTAAATGTATTTTATACTATAATTTAATTAAATTGGAAAATTAGAAAATGCAAAATGGAAGACAGTTTCAGAGCTGGGCAATTTAATTTTTTTTGTTGGAATATTAAACTAACTGAAAAACCAATTCTTGCGTAATTAAAATTTTTTGTGTTTTAGAAAGAAAAAATATTAGCAAATAACTTAATGTTGAAAATCAGAGAGAGAGAGAGAGAGAGAGAGAGGGTGATATCAAAGAGATGGATTTAATGTGTGTATAAACTTCAGACGTACGTTGTTATAGGGTGTATAAAATTCCGCTCAGCCGAATAGAGCACTTTTGCTTGTTTTTAATAACTTTTGATTTATTATATATTTAATGAACACTTTTAATTCATTAAACTTCTACTTCATTTCACAAAATATATTATTTGTTATGCACGATAATTTTTAAACCCCCCAAAAGCGAATTGGAGGGTATATTCACTTTGTCATTCCGTGTGTAACGCAGCGAAATATCCATCTCAGATCCCATAAAGTATATATATTCTTGATCAATGATAAAATCTAAGGCGATCTGCCCATGTCTGTCCGTCCGTCCGTCTGTGGAAATCCCTATACAGGCCAAAGGCAAAGAGCCTAACTCTTGAAATTTGGTATTGATAAATTTTGTAAATGGGGCTGCAGGGGGCCAGAGGAAAACAAGTTCCTTTAAGAAAAACTAAAACAACCTCTAAAAAAAACAACATGATTTTTTAGGTTTTTTTGTAATTTTGTTAAGCAACTGATATATTTTTGGAGCCATAAAATCAAAGCAATTAATTTTTGGACCCCCGCCTCCTCTAGTGGGCGTTATTATAAGCAAAAATATGTAAAAATTTAAAAAATTGTTTTACTTGAAGCCTACATTCCTTAAAAATAACATTTTTAAACTTTTATGAGGAAGCTGAGACTTAACCTGGTACTACTCTGCCCTACCCCCTCCTCACCCTTTGACACCTACATGACCCTGTGAAAAAAAATTTATATATATAATAAATTTTACATTTAATTATTCCGAACATTTATTTTTGAAGTTTTATGGCGAAGGTGAAATGTCTCCCCCCATGGCCCTTGACAGGGAGAACCCGACAAAATACAGCGTTGGTACCCTCCAATAAGAATTGGACTCCATAAAGTACATATATATGTATATATTGGTCAGTGATGAAGTCTGGAACGATCTAGCAACGCCCATATAGTCTATTTTTGGACCCCGGCCCCTTTAGTGGGCGTAATCGTACGATATAAGCATAAAATAGTGTAAATATTGAATAATTTGTATTCCTTAATCCTATAAGAATCTGAGATGTTCTCTGATCTTGCAGAGGTGAAACGTTTCCCCCACGGCCCTTCCCGGAAGAGATTTAAAATAGAGTACAGAGTTGTCCTGAAGGAAATCTGTCCCATCAAGTTAAACATTTTAAATTTTCTTACTAAATATTTGGAGGGTATTTAAGATTCGACCCGGTCGAATATAACGTTCCCACTTGTTTTAAATCTATTTCTTTAAATTTCGCAAATAATTTCGAACTCAAATAAAAACTTGCAAAATGTGGCTGTTAATTTAGTGAATTTTTTCTCTTTTTTTTTGTTTTTTATATTTTTGTTTTGCTTGCAATATAAATAAAAGTAAATAAAAAATATAAACTACTCATGTTCACGTTGTACAACTAAATTTTGTATGATGACACTCTCTTAGCGCAATGCAGTAGATTTTTATTGTATTTGTTTTTCCACAACAACGTGATGAGATTTTAAAAATTTTCTTTTTGCACTAAATAAAAAGGAAAAACATAAATAAATAAGTACACAAAAATAAACGGAGAACGGAAGTAAATACAAAAATGCATGTTTGGGAACAGGATAAATTTAGACTACAAGAAAATGAAGGCCAGCAAATAAAGCGGGACCCGACAACAATTTAAAGCATATCGAATCAAAATTATTTGTTAACTATAATATATAAGGATTTCTAAGGATCGGAAGAATAATAAATATAAATAAGAAATTGCAACTCTTTTATAGAAGAAAAGTTATAATATTTCGTTGTATGAGAATTTCGTAAAACAAAGAAATTCAGAGATAAAGCCAATTATGACTCAGACACCGTATACGTGAAGAGAACCTTGAAAAGACGTCAATTACCGACGATACCAAAGAGTCCTTAGCAGTACCGATTCCAGAATAGGGAAAAACTTTGAAGGCAGTGTGAGCTGAAATTTCCTGTTTTTAATTTCGATTTAAGCCGCCCACATTTAACATTAAATATATTGTGTAAAGCTCTGCGATTTTGCAAAATGATAAGTAAAAATGTAGAACAGCAAGCAAAACTTTAGTTCCAATAACAAATAAATACAAACATTATTTATAACAAAAAACCAACAACAACAACAGCAAAAAGGAAACAGAGAAGAAAATTTTAAGTTAGCAGAGCTAATTTTTGCAATTTTGCCTAGTTTATGCACTCGTATGTATACTCACACGCGCACTCACGCCAGCCCGGTTCTAAAGCACATATGAGCACAGCATTCACTCACTTACTTACTAATAAACGGCGACCTGGCCCAAACTGTGTGAGCGAGAATAAAATATTGCAACATTCTAGTGGCAACAATAATATAATTACTTTGTAAGCAATGATCACGCATGTTTAAGCATGTTGGTGTATGTTTAAACATGTATGTGCATGTTTAAGCATGTTTGTGCATGTTTGTGCATGTTCAAAGCATGCTTGTGAGTGTGTGTGTATGTGTGTTAAAAGTTTGCAGGTAATAAAGTTTATTTTGGGTTCTCCCTATAAAATATTCATTCATAATTACAATTGTTAAATACTTGCCAAGTCTGGCAATTATGAAAATTTGAGTGCAAAATTAAATTTTTTTCTTTTGTTATAAAGAATTCAAAAAGCCAGCCAAAGAATACGAGTAGAGAGATATTAAGTCAACTAGCAAAATAACAAGCACTGCCGATCATTAACTGATTAATTAAACGAGTAATTAAACGTCTAAGAGCGCCATTGAGGGAATTTCCCAATAACGACTAATAAAACTTTTTAAACAATTAAACAATCTAGCTTAATTTGATCACGAAAATGGCAAAATTCACACAAAGGAGTGACAAAATATTGAAAATTAATATATTTTAAATAAAAATAATGAGATCTTAAGTATTTAAAAATATTAGAGTATAATTTTAATTAGATCACATTGAAAACAAATAGTTGTCCAACCGATCCAAGAAATTTATGTCATTTTTAATAAACATTTTTCAAAATATTTATAATACAAGAGCTGAAAATTTTTGCCAATACTTTAACAGAATCAATCCTGGGGAGCCAAACTGATTATATGACTCCCGTCATGAGTTTTGACAGACAATTCTCAGTCGGCTTAACTGATAGGAAGGACTGGATGGAAAAGTCTGCGACTCGAAGTAATGCAATCTTGATTTTTACGGACGGCTCGAAGATGGACACTGGCACTGCTTCGGGAGTATTTTCCGAGCATCTCGGCCTTTCGCTATCATTCAGGCTACCCCATGCCTCAACAGTTTTCCAGGCAGAGATTTATGCAATTAGGCAGCATAAGAATTAATGGGTTCTGTTTAGAGGCCAGAAATATTGAGATTTGCGCAGATGGTCTGGCAACAATTAGGGCCCTGGATTTAAGGATGATAAAGTAGAAATGTGTACTGGCATGCATTCAATGTCTGGCTCGTTATAAAAGACCTGACGTCAAGACAGTTTAGGGCTCCAGGACATGAAGGCATTCAGGGAAATGAAATGGTGAACGAATGCATAAGAGCAGGTTCTGCCTTGGATGAATCAGCCTCAGTTGAGCTGTTGAACATATTTGAGGAGTGGGCAGGTGACAAGTCTCCAAAACTCTATGGCCCTGCCTCAATTAGCAGAGTTAGGACTAGACAGCTTCTAACTTTTGCAAAGAAGTCGTTGACACTCCTGTTAGGGGTCTTGACGGGGCACCGTGCAATTGGGCACATGTCACAGCGTTTGGGTTTTCCCCATGATGGTCACTGCAGGAGCTGTTTCGATGAGGAGGAAGAGGAGTCAGTACAGCATTTCCTCTGTGACTGCCCGGCCCTGCAGGAGCGTAGTCTTAGACATCGAAGCTCTCGTTTCCTCTGAGATCTGGACTGCCTCAGGGATGCAGCACTGGCTGGCCTGGCGGGTTTTGTGAGAAGTTCTAGGTGGTTTTCAAGAACCAGTACTTCGGTTTTGAAAGGATTGTATAGGCTGTAGTCCTCTAGGCATCACAATGGGCCTTTATGGCCTCCGAGTGTTTTCTCGCCAACTGCTGGCAGCCCTGTTTAACTTAACCTAACCTTAAAAGAATCAAACAAAAATTTAATAAAAATGGTTTCACAGATTTAATTAAAACATTAATTGAGATATTGTTCATATGCTGGAAAAAAAAGATGATATCTGTAGTATCAGTTGTTTTAAAATTTTTAATTATGCTATCACAATTTTAACTGTGACATATTGATACCATAAGCGGGTATTTGCATTTTTATGTAATTCGCGAATTTTTTTTTATCTAAATATAAATCAATAAACACTAGGACAAATATTTCCAACTCGATTCTTGTTTTTATTTATCAATTTACAAAGTGATTGTTATTCGCTACCTGAATATTTATGCTGAAAATTCCGGCCGCTGTTGAATAAAAGCGAACAAATTGCGAAAAGAACATGTAGTGAAACAATCGCCAAAAACAAATTTTAATTCGCGACTTGTTAATTTGAATATATTTTTCTGTCGAGTTTTTTAGTATCCGATTCTGGTGATTTTTTTTATGGCTGTAGTCACGAATTCGACTGCGTGGTACTTAACACGGGTGTTGGCATGCCAAAACTGTGCTTCCAGATGTTTGTCATTCGCGACATTTCTTTTTGTATTATTAAATACGAGCACAAACATTTATTTTTCTCTAATAAATTCATAAAATAAAGGGGAGAATAAATGAATTAAAATACTGTTTATGTGTGATTGTGATCACTATTTTTTTATATTTTTATTGATATTTATTTTTTAAATTATTAAGCCATGGAATCAGTCTTTTATGCAAAATTATTTTATTTCCAATATTTCGTCAGACTTTGAAGAAATTACAAAAGCTGTGCTACGAAATATTGGAAATAGAGTAATTATTTAATTGAATTAAGATTTGTAGGCTAATTGTTAGAAATTTCTTTTTAAATCTCAGAGAGACATGATAAATATTCCAAGGCACTAAGGAAAGTTAACATCAGTTTTTAGTTATTCAACTTACAGCAGAACAGCTGTTTTCGAAGACCGCAACATTTTCATTATCAGTGCTCATGTCTATTGAGTTTGTCACCACTTATTAGATGGCTTAGTTGAATGTGATAACAGTTCTTAATTAAACAAATTTTATTAGGAAATTGCATACGAGAACTGTATCAACCTGTTGTTAACACATTCTTTTGTTTTAATACCCGTGTTACCGTTTGATTATTTTCTTCATTTTTTTTTATAAAAAAACAGACCTGATTCTGTGCCAGAAATATTTCCCATTCGGCGTTTCTTGTCTTCAATTTGCATTTCTTCCCTGAGAAATGCCTATTTCAGGGAGTTCTTAGAGTACAGGTCAGAGCCAGGCAGGTCTTTTAGCAACAACTCTATCCTTAGCTCTTACAGCTATGAACCTAATGCAGTCTTTTAGAATTAGTTTCTTTTTAAACTCATATATAAAGAGTTTTCTTTAAAAATTAATTTGAAGAAGCACGTATTTTATTGGTTTTTGCTTGAAAAGAAATTATAATATGTAATTATATTCTGCTTTTTAACATTCTGTGGAACACAGTCAGCAGAGGACGTATTTTACTCACGAATTTAACTTCACACCTTTTACTTGTTTTTACATAGAAATTTGTTCTTAATTTTTTTACAATATCCATAAACATATTTGCTGCCCCTTTTCGAAACAAATACTACAAATGAAAAATGTCTACGCAAAAGATAAGAGATAAGTTTAGCACTTTACACTTAAATTATTTTTGCTATTAAATATGGAGTAATACGCACTTAGAAATTCTTAGAAAAACAAACCCTAGACGCAATAGCAACATCACTTATAAACTAAATAAATATAAATATATTTTAAAACTAAAACAAAAAATGTATGAGCACACCAAATAAAATTTCAGACTTTGTAGCTGAATTTACGCAATTAGAAGAACTACGAGTAACGGCCATTTTCACAATGTGTGATTAAGACTTAACGTTTACTTTTGCATGCCAAACTTGACGTTAAAGTCCACATTAATTTTTAATCGTTTATTGTGAAAAGAGCCGTAAATTGTATTAAAAGATAAAAACAAACAATTGTATGGTAATTAAAAAATTTTGTGGAATTAAAAATGTTGATAAGAAACGAGTCAACAGAGATATCAAAGACATATTATCCCACATAAAAAAATTTATATATATATATATATTTTCTAAATTTTTATTTTTTTTTAAATCACCCAAATCCGGAGAAAAATTTAGTTCAGTTTGTGTTAACGCTTCGGTAAAGACATAACGATTAAAAACTATTTCCAAAATGAAGTCTACAATCTTTGTTTTTTGTTTGGTTTTGGCCGCCGTTATAGGACAAGAGAGTGTTAGTTCTGGACAAAGTTTTCACATCCAGTTAAAAATAAATATCAAATAGTTTCTTGTGGTTTAAAAAAAGCTTAAACATAAAAAAAATATATTAATGAAAAGGACCTGGTTTCATTATCAAATAAAAAAAAAACAAATCAAAACAAGTGCCTGGGACTAGTCCATCATTTGTACACTTGTCCCACGATTCTGTTTTTTTTTTAACTATTTGCTCTTTCTTTTTAAAAGACTTGTATCTTGGAATATGCGTTCCCTGTTTCAGTATATTTAGAATCGAATGTGAATAGCGAATTATTTAAATTTCTGTCTCCATGAATTTACTACAATAATCTTCTATTCCAAAAAATACACTGAATTATTGTGGTACAATTTTCCATCCCTTATCGCCAATTAATATTGGGAAAATTTATAAATTTTAAACGGAATTTTTATGTAGATGCGCACAATGAAAACATGTTTCCCAACTTTTGCCATACAAGAAGAAAAAAATATATATTAAAAGCAACAAAATCATTACATTTCTCATAGATGAAGTTGTAGGCATTTTGTAACAGAATCGGCTGAAGCGTTGCAAAGTCTTTTCAAAGATCACTTAGATCATTTTATTATTTTACTTTTTGTCGTTCTCTCAACATGTTGTGTGCCCGGAAAGCCAGTTGATAATTGTCTTAAATGTTAAACACGCCTAATTGACAGAAAGCGTTGCAGAGGACAATTGGGGTATATATTACTATCGATCGTAGTATAATATAATTATTTTAAATATTAATAAAAATTAATTTTTTATGGAAAATTAGAAGCAAAAGACAAAACATTTCGTCATGACAAGTTCGCCGCAATGCATTGCAGCCAGTCATTTCGAGTGTAGCGATCAATCCAGGAGGAAATTTCTTCAACCGTTTCTAGACTTTTGCTTACAATCGTAGATTATTGGCATGTTCTTTTCTAAACATAAATGTGTTTTTTTACATCTTATTGAAATCAAATGCAATAACTGCAAAAAAATGTTGTCGCCAGGTTTGGATATATAATTTCTGATATTTCCAAATAACAGACTATTGCAATTTTAATATTTACTTAAAAAAGGCAACATTACTATTATAGCATTTTTTGCAAGGAAAGAAAAATATTGCAAGTGCACAACACAACGGCATAATATAAAATAAAAAATTAAATAAAAAAAGAATTTGGAGGGTATATTCACTTTGTCATTCCGTTTGTAACGCATCGAAATATCCATCTCAGACCCCATAAAGTATATATATTCTTGATCAGTGATGAAATCTAAGACGATCTGAGCATGTCCGTCCGTCCGCCCGTCCGTGTGTGGAAATCACGATTAAAATATATTTTTCGGCATAAATATATTTTGAAACCTAGAGCAGGTTAAGTTCGAAGATGAGCTAAATCGGGCAAGAGGGAAAAAAGTTCCCCTAAGAAGAACTAAACCAACCCAGAAAAAACAACATAATTTTTTAAGTTTTTTGGTTATTTTGTTAAGCAAATGATATATATTTATGTCAAATATGGTCCAACGCCTTAAACTTGGAGCCATTAAATAAAATAAAAATATTATTTGACCCCGCCCACTTTAGTGGGCGTTATTATAGGCAAAAATAGCATAAAAATTTAGCAAATTGTTTTACTGAAGCCTACATTCCTTACAAATAACATTTTTAAGCTTTAATGACGAAGCTGAGACGAAACCTGGTACTACTCTGCCCTACGCCCTCCTTCCCCTTCGCCCCCTAAATGACCCTACCAAAAAAAAAAATTTTTTTTTAAATTTTGTATATAATCATCCCAAGCATTTATTTTTAGAGTTTTATGTCTACCTGTTTCTGCCCTACCCCTTCTCCCCCTTTGGGTCTAAATGAGCCTATCAAAAAAAAGAAATTTTAATTTTGTATATAATTATCCCAAGCATTTATTTTTAGAATTTTATGACAAAGGTGAAATATTTCCCCCACAGCCCTTGCCAGAGCGACCCCGCCAAAATACAGTTTATATACCCTCCAAAGAGAATTGGACCCTATAAAGTAAATATGTATATTCTTGACTAGTGATGAAGTTAAAGACGGTCTAGCAATGCCCATACGTTCGTCTGTGGAAAACATGATATTGTCTATTTTTGAACCCCGCCCCCTTTAGTAGGGGTTGACGTACGATATTATATAAAGGAACTCTGTCCCACCAAGTTAAACATTTTAAATTCAATTACTAAATATTTGAAGGGTATTTAACATTCGACCCGGTCGAATATAACGTTTTTACTTGTTTCATTTTCATTTAATTAATTTTTTGTTGAACAAACAACTCTTGCAGGCAAAGGATCTACCGATCGACAAAAATTATGTACCACCCCATAGAGCGTTGACAGAAAAAGTTCACCAGGCAATAACAGAATTTAACAATTTATATAAGGCCGCAAATAATTCCATTCTTGCAACAGAAAAGAAAACAATGCTTATAGTCGAACACAAAATATCAACATCGCGTGCTAAGAACCTCAAAGCTGCTTTTGAGAAATGTACTGAAACTATGAATGACATGATGAAATACAGCGCTGAACTTGTGAGAATTCAAAGAGCCTTACAAGGAAACGAAAACGATAATATCGCAGCTCAAGTAAAATGTGAAGAAGACTACGAAAAAACGTCCGAAAATTACCTCAATTGTATGGCCACTGCGGTGAGTATCTCTTATTCTCCTCGTCTGCTTCAACTACCAAAAACTGTTCTTTGTAAAAATTCTAGGATGAGGCGGCTGACACTGAGAGTAACAAGTGGTTATTGGAACTTACTTCTGTAAACAAAACAGTCCATGATCAGTCAAAAGTAATATTTGAGAGAGGCGAGAATTGCGCTAAGCAAATTTATAAAACACTGAAATCATGCTCCATCGGTTCAAGAAAACACCAGGCGTTATGTTCAGGGGCTCTTGCACTGTTCGATTAAAGCAAAGTAATAAAGCAAAAATATCAGAATAATTGTTCTTTTTTTTCCACAGACTGTAGGCGTAGAAAACTACAGGTCGTATCGAGGTAAATGCATAAAGTGAGTGCCAAAAGTTGGTCTATGCGAGAGTACAGGCACGACATCACTATTTATTCTTTCTCCTACACCATCATGTTAAGAAGGAAAGGAAAAACTTTGTAGGATTTCAACTTAAAAATTTGCCATGTGAATGACTGTTGGCGAATTTGTCCCGGTTTACACTATGCAACTTTTGTTGCAGCAATTCTTATTTTGTGTGAGAGTGCTGAAATAGGAATATATACCATTTGTATACCTTTCTCGCTCTTCCTCACTAAATACTCAAGAATTGCTGCAACAAAAATTAAAACGGGGACTTTGTTTCTCTTTATAAAAGCATACAACCCGGCTGTGTAAATATGGCAATAGTATTGCCTTCTTTAAGGCATTGTTACGAGTATTTAAAGTTCGCCCGCAATAAGTGGAATAATTTGCAAGAAATTTTTTTTTTTTTGCCAACAAAGAAATATTAAAAAATAAAACTGCCCATTAAATATTATAATGTGCTCTGTATTCTATGGCATGTTTTGCTAGCTTTTCTATAACTTTTTATATATTTTAAAGTTAACGAAGATAAATGTTGGGAACGTGTAAAAATGTTGCCACTTTATTGACATCGTGCTACAGTGAATTGAAGAACTACACAAGCATGTTTATGTAGCATAACATGCCATTCCAAAATGTTCATGAGTGTTTGCTTATAGGTTGCTCAACTTGATTTTATTTTTTTGAGAAAAATGGCTAGAAATGTTGCAGAATTTTTCCTTTTTTTTTTTTTTGCTTCTTTAATGCTTTGCAAACATTTGATGCTTGTAATGGCTGCCATTAAATGTCCATCGACATCTATTGCAGTTGCTAAAAAAAAAAAAAGAAATGCCAATATGAACGTTTATTTTATTTTGCTTTTTCTGCTGTTATTGCATTTAACCCCTCAATATCATTAGAACTCTGGCGCAAAAAGATGAGCAGGAATAAGAAATAAACGAAAGAAAAACGTGACCCAAGACATCAATAGCTATTTGAGGAGAAACAAGTAAAAACCGTTATATTCGACCAGGTCGAATCTCAAATACCCTCCAAATATTTAGTAAGTAAATTTAAAATGTTTAACTTAATGGGACAGAGTTCCTTTAAGGCATCTCTGTACCCAATTTTAAATCTCTATTTTAATAGAATCATATCGGGAAGGGCCGTGGGGGAGACGTTGCACCTCTGCGAGATCAGAGAACATCTCAGCTTCTTAAAGGCTTAAGGAATACAAATTGTGCAATATTTACACTATTTTTGCTTATAACATCGTATGTGAACGCCCACTAAAGGGGGCGGGGTCCAAAAATAGACTATATCATGTTTTCCACAGACGGACGTATGGGCATTGCTAGACCGTCTTAGACTTCATCACTGATCAAAAATATATATAATTTATGGGGTCTAATCCTTCTTGGAGAGCATTAAATCTGAATTTTTTGGGGTCTCTCTGGCCATGGCCGAGGTGAGGGGGTTTGATATTTCACCTTTGCCATAAGACTCTAAAAATGAATATTTGGGATAATTAAATGTAAAATTTATTATGTGAGTGAAGATAAGTATGCCGAGCTAAACATGTTTTGACGTAAGCAGTTACGAAACAACGTAGTGAATTTAAATATGTTATGACGTAACGAATTGGCAAACAGTGAAGTTTTTTTATGAAAAGCGATATTTAATAAATTTTTTGTACATTTTGTGAAAATATTTACAGGCCATGAAAGGTCAATTTGCAAGGCCATGAGAGTGTGTGTGATCTTGGAGGGATTTTGCCCCCAGTGGCCAAATAAAAAGTTGGCATGCATTGCCAGTATATACAAAATAATGTATGGGATAGAAAACACTCCCATAATCATTTTGTATATAAATTAGGATTTTCATACAAGAAAAAAATTCACTGATTGTCATTTCGTTACGTCATAACTTATTTAACCTCACTTCGTAACTGCTTACGTCAAAACATGTTTAACTCGGCATATTTATCTTCACACACATAAATTAATTTTTTTATTATATCATTTATTTTTTTTTTAAGTGCTATTTAGGAGGCAAAGGGGAGGAGGGGGTAGGGCAGAGGAGTACCAGGGTACGTCTCAGTTTCGTCGGTAAAGCTTAAATGTTTTATTTTTAAGGAATGTAGGCTTAAGTAAAACAATTTGCTAAATTTTTACACTATTTTTGCATATAATAACGCCCACTTAAGGAAGCGGGGTTCAAAAATTATTATTATTTTTTTTATGGCTCCAACCTTAATGCGTTGGAACTTCTTTGACATAAAAATATATCAGTTGCTTAACAAAATTACAAAAAAAAAACTTCAAAAATTATGGTTGTTTTTTAGAGGTTGGTTTAGTTCTTCTTAGGGGAACTTTTTTCCCTCTAGCCCGATTCAACCCATTTATAAACTTTATCTGTGCTATCCTTCAAGATATATTTATACCAAATTTCAAGAGTCTGGCTCTTTTCGTTTGGACTGAATCGTGAGTTCCACAGACGGATAGACGGACATACTCAGATCGTCTTAGATTATATCACTGATCAAGAATGTATATACTTTATGGGGTCTCAGATGGGCATTTCGCTGCGTTACAAACGGAATGACAAAGTGTCCAATTCTTTTTTGGAGGATATAAAAATTACTTTTCTTTATATTGGCTTTTCTTTGTTTTCCTTTGATTTATTTAATTTAAAAAAAAAAGTCCACTTGCTGCCTTACAATTCGCAAATATTATTAGCTTTAATGGCATACATGCAAATCATGGATTTAGATAAATTAACCTCGACGTAGAGGTCATTAAGAATTAAATTTCATTTTTGAATTTCAGTTTAAGAAAACTGAAATTCAAAACTTTAATATTCAAATAAAATCCCATTTGCCAAAAATGAAATTAAATAAAAAACTTGCCAATATTTTGTGCAAATAATATTTTGTAATAATTGCACTCTCTGTTAGCTGCTTGCTGTTGCAAGAAGAACTTTGTTATTTGATTCATCTCTCTCTCTCTCTCCTCATTTTCAAGACAATCGGTTTAACGTTTTCCTCTGGAAACTGTGCAAATTTATAGACAACAAAAAACTTTTGCAATTTTACACTTCATTACAAACAATTAAAATTATTATGCACTTCAATGGATGCATAAAAACATACAAACAAATTCATTAGCATCAGCACAAATACATGAAAATGTTTGCTAAATTAATAATTCCAGGTTTTAACTTTTAACACATAAAAAAAACGAAATTAAATAAAAAATATTAATTGAGTTTTTAACAGGATTTGTTTTTTTTTAAACAATAATATGTTGGGCTGTGCGTGTTTGCATAATAAAAATTATGGCGGACTTCTAAACAAGTTGTTGACTTTTACAAGAAGTTTATTTAATGCACGCGGAAAAAACTAAAAGTGATAATGATTGCTTAACCATCACGGATGTACATACAGACAGAGATTATCTTTAGTGGGGCCCGCAACAAATTATTAAACTGCAAGTCTAGAAGTTTTTGAAATTTAGAAAATAATCAAATGCATTTTCTGTTATTGAATTCATATTAAAACAAGTACGACCAGATCGAATCTTAAGTACCCTCCAGATATTTAGTAAATATATTAAAAATGTTTAACCTGCTGCAGCAGAGTTCCTTTAAGGCATGTTTGTGCCCAATTTTAAAATTCTGTTCTGGCAGGATCACTGTGGGCAGGGCCGTGGGGAGACATCTCACCTTTTGTAGTATAAACTTAAAAAGTAAATTTTTGGGGAAAAGAAATTTCTTAAGAAGAAAAAAAATTGTTTTTTATAGGGTCATTTAGGGGGCCGTTTTTGTGATGACTTGCACTTTTTATTATGACTTGCCATTTTTATAACGACCTGCACTTTTTATAATGACTTGCAATTTGCATAATGACTTGCTCTTTTCATAATGACTTTAACTTTTTATGATGAGTTGCACTTTTCATAATGACTTGCACTCTTTATAATGACCTGCTCCTTGTATGATGACTTGCACTTTTTATAGTGACTTACACTTTTTATGATGGCTTGCACTTTTTATGATGACTTGCACTTTTTATAATGACTTGCACTTTTTATAATGACTTGCACTTTTTATGATGACTTGCACTTTTTATAATGACTTGCACTTTTTATGATGACTTGCACTTTTTATGATGACTTGCACTTTTTATGATGACTTGCACTTTTTATAGTGACTTACACTTTTTATGATGGCTTGCACTTTTTATGATAACTTGCACTTTTATAATGACTTGCACTTTTTATAATGACTTGCACTTTTTATAATGAGTTGCACTCTTTATAATGAACTGCACCTTTTATGATGACTTGCACTTTTTAAAGTGACTTACACTTTTTATGATCGCTTGCACTTTTTATGATTACTTGCACTTTTTATAATGACTTGCACTTTTCATAATGACTTGCACTTTTTATGATAACTTTCACTTTTTATAAAGGCTTGCACTTTTTATGAGTTGCACTTTTCATAATGACTTGCACTCTTTATAATGACCTGCACCTTTTATGATGACTGGCACTTTTTATAGTGACTTACATTTTTTATGATGGCTTGCACTTTTTATGATGACTTGCACATTTTATAATGACTTGCACTTTTTATAATGACTTGCACCTTTTATAATGAGTTGCACTCTTTATAATGGATTGCACTTTTTATAATGAGTTGCACTTTTCATAATGACTTGCACTCTTTATAATGACCTGCACCTTTTTTGATGACTTGCACTTTTTATAGTGACTTACACTTTTTATGATGGCTTGCACTTTTTATGATGA
Organism: Linnaemya tessellans; assembly: GCA_951800035.1. NCBI lineage: Eukaryota > Metazoa > Arthropoda > Insecta > Diptera > Tachinidae > Linnaemya > Linnaemya tessellans. The sequence goes on from OX637534.1 coordinate 11,254,614, forward strand.
CTTGCACTTTTTATAATGACTTGCACTTTTTATAATGACTTGCACTTTTTATAATGAGTTGCACTTTTCATAATGACTTGCACTCTTTATAATGACCTGCACCTTTTATAATGACTTGCACTTTTTTCCTTACTAATATAATATATGTGAAAATAACTATGTCTGTCTGTTATTTATTTAGTCTCAAATGATTGAACCGATTTAGATAAAATTTGGCATAGAAATATTTTAAAATCCGAAGAATGACACAGGGTGGCTTTTTTTGGAAACGATCCTATTAAGTTGTCAGGGGTGGTCGAAAAGTTGTGTGGACATATGAAATTGGTAAACTGATAACTAAGAACGTTTTAAACTTCGATACGTTAGATGAAGTTTAACATATTCTTTGCGGACAAAGTCGCAAGCAGAAGCTAGTTTACGAATAAAGTTTTTGGTAGAAAAAAAATAGATTTATAGCGAATAAAGTTTGTTTGTTGTGTTTTCAGAAAAGTTTCAGAGCCTACCAAGATGTTTTCTTACATATAATTCTCAATCGGTTTTGGTAAGATTTTGCATAAGCTGAAAGATTCAGCAAATTTTCGGAGTCTACTGGCAGGCATATAGGCATACTTAAACTGCAACTAATAAAATAATTTTTTTTCTTTTAAAAAGTCGTTCATATTAAAAATTACACTAATACTGTGACCTCGTGATGCTGTTAACATCACAATATCATCACAATCGTTAAACGTTTAGGACTTTTTATTTATTTAGTGTTATTCTCTTCGCCAAATTGCTTTGCCAATAAATGATGCCACTGCTGTTTTTATGTTCCGTTTTGCTGTTGTAATATTAAATGTGAAGCCATGAAAGATGCAAGAAAATGTTTGCTCTGATGACAAACAAAAAACTGTTTCAGTTTTTATGATTTCTGCAGTGATTTGCATAAATAAATACTTTGCAATTCTTACAATATCAGCAACATACACACACGCGTATGCATGTGTGTTACAAGTATTATAACAATTTATATTTTTGTGACTCCATTCATAAGCTACTGTATATGATTTGAAATACTTTTGTTGCAGTTGTTATATTTTATTTTTCATTTTTTTCCGTTAACATGCCACCAAATGTAATGCTGCTCCTTCAACTTTTGCTAGTACTCGTACGTTGGCAGTTGTTGGCAGAAAGAAATGTCTTAAATCTTGTTACTCATTTATGAGAATGTAATTTGGCTCAAAATAAATTGCCTTGAAATGCATTCTGTTTTTATTGTTACGATACAGTGGGGCAAGTCATATTTTATAAGTAATTTTTTAGGGCCTTTTAAAACGAATGTGCAAACTATTGTGCGATCACAGAAAATCATATATTCTACTTTTAATAGAATCATTTAAATAAAAATTCATAAAAAATATAATTTGCAGATTTCAGATTTAAACTTGAGTACAAATAAAAAATTATTTTAAAAAAAATTATAAAAAAATATATTTTTTTTATAAAAAAAAAATTTTTTATAAAATAATAATATTTTTTTTATAAAAAAAAATTTTTTTTTAAATAATTTTTTTTAATAATTTATATAAACTTAGCGGAAAAAACGAAATTCGGATTTTTTCTTAATTATCAATCATTATCAGTTTCTGACCATTCCAATGAGTGATACGCTATTGTCGGTACTAAACCATTCGAATCTTTTTCTGGAACTAGCACTGCTATACTCAATTCTAAAGTGCTTTTATACCCTCCAAAGAAGAATTGTACAGGTCAAGTTCGGAAATGGGATAAATCGGGAGAGAGAGGAAAAAGTTCCCCTAAGAAGAACTAAACCAACCTCTAAAAATACCATGATTTTTAACGTTTTTTTTTTTGTAATTTTGTTAAGCAGATGATATATTTTTATATTAAAGAAGGTCCAACGCGTTAAACTTGGAGCCATAAAATCGAAGAAATAATTTTTGGACCCCGCCGCCTTTAGTGGGCGTTATTATATGTAAAAATAGTGTCAAAATTTAACCAATTGTTTTAGTTAAGCCTATAATTCCTTAAAAATAAAATTTTTAAGTTTTAATGACGAAGCTGAGCCGTAACCTGGTACTGCTTTGCCCTACCCCCTCCTCCCCCTTTTGATCACTAAATGACCCTATAAAAAATAATATATATTTTAAATTTTTTATTTAATTATACCAAACATTTATTTTTGAAGTTTTATGGCAAAGGTGAAATGTCTCCCCCACGGCCCTTGCCAGCGAGACCCCGACAAAATACAGTTTTAATGTCCCTCCAAAGAGAATTGGACCCCATAAAGTATAAATATTCTTGATCAGTGATGAAGTCTAAGACGATCTAGCAACGCCCATACGTTCGTCTGTGGAAAATATGATATAGTTTATTTGTGGACCCCGACCCCTTTAGTGGGTGTTGACATACGATATTATATGCAAAAATAGTGTAAATATTGAACAATTTTTATTCCTTAAGCCTATAAGATGCTGAGATGTTATCTGATCTTGCAGAGGTGAAACGTCTCTCCCACCGGCCCTTGCCAGAATTGCTCTGTCAAAATAGAGATTTAAAAGTGCGTACAGAGATGTTTTAAAGGAACTGTGGGCCACCAATTCAAACATTTTAATTGTACTTACTAAATATTTAGAAGGCATTTAAGATTCGACACGGTCGAATATAACGTTTTTACTTGTTTTATTGCTAAACATTTTATTCTATCAAACTAGAATTTAGCCCACTGTTCTTGTTTTCATAATATTCTTTATTTCGTTGTGCCATAGGAGGCATATTGCAACGTAGTTAATATTTGTTTAGTACATATATTTATGTAAAAGTGTATATTTGTTTTCTTTATTTTTTGTATTTAATATTCCTTCTGTTACTTGAGAAATATGCGCCTGTGTTTAATATTTATTTCAGATATTTATTCTATTGCTATTGAATTTAGATTTAGAATATTTTAAGCTATTACACGGCCGCCGTAAAGTAACATGATTGAAAATGTTTTCCAATATAAATTATTCTAATATTATGCTCTTATGAATTAAGAATTAGCAGCCATAATACAATAAATTGAGCTCGATAGCGGTCATAAGATCATTGAAGATACGAGTAGTGATAAAATTTTACGAGAATACTTGATTATGACCGACTAAACTCATACATTAGATTAAGTATGTAACCCTCTTCCGTAGCCAACTCCTAGTTAATGAAAATTTAAACAGTCTTATACCTTTTCTAACGTGCCTTCCTGAAGACTACGTTCTTATACAGAAATTGAAAAATTCTATATGCACAAATACAATTTATTCATTTGGTTGTTCTTCATGTTTTTTTGTTAGCTGCTTTAGCAATTCAATCGTAAAAATATAATTCATTGTTTTTTGCTTTAAAATTCATGCACACAAATTTATCCTCTCACACACTCATGCAAACTTTTTCTCTCCTTCTTTACGACTGTTTTACGGCAAAAAAAGAAGAGATTCATATGTAAAAGTATTATGCTTACACAAACGTTAAAAAAGGTAGAGCGCTGGCTGGTATGATGCATTAGCAGGGCTCCAAATTTTTAGACTTAGCGAAAGTATTCGACTTTGTATAGCTTTTCGTTAACAAAAATTTTGTGTATAATTTTTTTTTGATGTGTTAACATCTATACGCGCGCCTCTAGGGCAGTAAACTATCAGTTTCAATACATACGCAGGTGTAAGTGTAAGAGTTTGTTTGTTTGTTGTTGTTGCTTGGCAGTCGGTATTGAAAGTGATTATTGGGCGATTTTCATATAATTTTCCCACGCGATTTTCTCCGGAAATTCATTTTATTAATTTTTGGATTAAAACGCTAGTGCGGGTTTCGACGAAGAGTTTAGGCCAAAAATTAAGGCGATCCGATATCGGCGAGCGGAGATTTAAGTGTTTTAATTCAGAGTATTAATTTGGAGTAATATTAAAAAAGTGTTTTATGTTGATCTTCGGTTTTGTCTTATGCATAGCAAAGAGAATAGTGACGTGGTTATACGTACATATATAAAAATGAGATAGCAAGACAGCAACGTATGTAGCTTATGTACAAACATAACAATGTATGTATGTACATTTGTCTGTTGCTTTGCATTCTCTTTGTTTTTTGTGGGTTTAATATAAAATAAATAAAAAATACTTTATATTAACTCTACCTCCGGGTTTGTGGGTCTGTGTGCATAGAAATCGAACAGGTACCGTGTAACAAGAAGGTGTTAACACATCGCCCGTGAGTTCGAACACTCATTGATTTTTTCAGATACTCAGGAAAAGTTCTGCTAGAAGGAATCTTTTTAAGAGGATAAATATAGAAAAAAGAGAGCAACATTTTTTTGACCTGTTTAATTTATTTGCTATTTTATTTTGCGCCATCGAACTTGTTTTTTGATTCTCCAAAAAACTCTTTTTAAGAAAATTTTAATAGAACATTTTATTTTCCATAAATTTTTTTTTTTTTAATTTTTTTTTAAATTTTTTTTCATTTCATTTTTAAAATCTAGCTGCGGCATAGAAATATTTATATTATTACATATCTTCAGTCACCGACCTTTTAAATGAGTAGTATGTTAATGTCGGTTCTAGGCCTAAGAAATATTTTTGAAATTGTTTAAGCGAAACGGTTTATTACCAAAAGAAAAAAATTTGATATGGCGCTGAAACACTTAAAAAATCTTTTTCAAATTTTTTTCAAAACAAAGGGGCCAATTTCAATGCCAGCAATAAACCAAACACAGGCAATTCACTTCAGCAGAGGCAAAAAAACTGATTTATTTTATTACATAATAATTAATAGACAAAAAAATTAAAATTAAAATAATGGGACCAAAGGCGATTTCATTCTTAAGACATAGATCTCATCAACGAATAGTTTTCAACATAAAAATATTTTTGAATATTGGCCCTAGATATACATATTTTTTTAATTTTTCGATACATCAAGTCTTACCTTTTTATTTTTATAAACACCACCCTTGAAGCAATATTGATTGTCTAAGGACACTCGCTTGGCGTCAATGGTGTGAATCGAACGCTTAGGGTGCCATTTGCCACAATTTGCCAAATAAGAAGGTTAAAAGCATAAAATATTAGATCTTAATAATGCAATCTTCGTTTAAAACCTAATATACATATCTGTATACTACTAATGCAAACTCAGCTTGCGATACTATACAAACTTTTACAAGCAGTGTTCATTCGTTTGCTTATATGAGTATCTATGCTTGTATGCATGTGTACGTGGATCGTTGTATGTGCTAGCAGTTTTATAAGTATTTATGCCAGTTCACAGGATGATACGAAATGAAACCTTTTAATAATAATGCGCTTTTCCGCTTGAAAATGTTGATTTTGCTTTTCATTATACAGCTGCGGTGGATTTTTCGAATCCAACAACAAACAAACACACAAACAACAATAACAATAATAATAACAATAATGAAAAGGAGCAGTAAATATAAAAACAATAAATGTAACAACAATAAAAATAACAGCAATATTAATAAAACAAAAAAAAGAAATGTGCAACAATAATAAATGAATTTTCCAGTCATTATATAATTGTTGTTGCTGCTGTTGTTGTTGATTTCTTACTTTCATTCAATAAGAAGCATTTTACAGTTGAATTTTATAACCGCTGAAAAAGCAGCATACGAATGACTGAATGTGCACACATGTACTTAAGTATATGTGTATGTATGTGTGTGTGTAAGATTTTTTAATTATATGTACAAATATTTTCAGACCACAAAGAATAGTTGAATTGCGAATTTTTGGTGGGTCTTATAAATTGCGGGTTCTTTATTGCAGCATAGCACAGGGCGTTGGTTAAAGTTGAGGTTTTACTCGTCTACATAAACAAGATTAATACATTCGATGAAAATTGTTATGCAAACAAGCAAAAAAAAAAAAAAAGAAACACATAAAAATTAAAAAAAAAATTTCAACATTTTCCAATCTAGAGCCAAAGTATTCTAAACACATTATTTTTTCGTGTTCGTTTTTAATCACCGCCAGCTTTTGTTATCAAGTACTCGTTCTCCAACCAATGAAAATGAGAACATTTTAAAAACCACCCCGCCATAATATTGAGCTTTGACATTTGACAGCTGTCACGCATAATTACAAATGTCATTATGTCTGCTGAAATACTAATAATCCAACCAACGAACCATATTGCACACAGAAGGAAAGAGAGGGGAAGAGAGAGAGAGAACGATAGAGGGCACAACATATTTTTATTTATTCTTTACATTGTGCTTTCCCGTCACTTGCATGTGTATGCTTATAATTAAATACACTTGAAAAAATTAACGCCCAAAAATTTTCTTTAGAATGCTATTGCATCATTTAGTACGGCCGGCACCGGAAGAAAGATTCCCAGGGGGGGATTAAGCAAATTCTGAACTGCAGATTGACAACTGATCTCATCCGTTTGGTAGAGGGACCGAAGAGATTTTTAAAAATTCATATATTTGAATTTAGGGGCAATATTGGATATGATTTTAGTATACGAGGTCCGTCCAAAAATAAATACATTGGATTGGATTTTTTTAGTTAGAAGTGTTTTGAGTGTTCGCCGCTACTATCTGCTGTCGGCAAAAATAGATCTAAGAAGTGCATTTGATTGGCATATAAAAAAAAATTTTCTGTTAGAAGTGTTTTGAGTGTTCGCCGCTATTTTCTGCTATCGGAAAAAACAGATGTAAGAAGTTATGAGCTTAAATGAGCTTAAACGCACTTGAAGTATTAACGGTGGCATGTAATGATTTCAATCTAAGTCCGAAATATATTTACAAGTGCTTGACGCCTGTTCCAAATAGCTCAAAGAGATACGAGGCTGCGTGGGACGTCCACAGCACATCAAAAAATTGATGAAAGTTTTGAACAAGTGAAGAAAACTATTACGTAAACTTTTAAAATCCCTATTAGAGAAATTGCAGAGAATTCCGGTGTATTGTTTCGCTCATGTCATGAATTTTTTTCAGAACTTTGGACCCTGAAGCTTACGACAGCAAAGTTCGTTCCTAAGTTGTTGAATTGTAAAGCAAAAAAAAAAAAAAAAACACCGCAACTTTTTTGCCCAAAAACCAATGCCATCATAATCACACCTCAGGCACTGTATTCAACAACAAATTTGTACTCAAGACTGAAAGGACCCAAGAACGGACTTGAAAATGGGTATCAGAACTGCATCGAGAATTGGGAAAAATGCTGGCAGCAGTATTTAATATCTGAAAGAAACTACTTTCAAGGTGACAAACCAGAAATTGATGAATGCCAATAAAATTAAAATTCACTTAAGATTTATAGGCTATTGCTTGCAACGTATTCCAATGTATCCAATTTACACAGCAGAGCAGAAAAGCCGTTTTCGAAAGCCGCTGCAATTTAATGCTCAAATTTCCAAATATATAAAATATATTAATTTTATATTAAATTGAATTAAGATTCATAGGCTAATTGTTCGAAATTTGTTTTTTTTTTAAATCTCAGAAAGACATGATAAATATTCCAAGGCACAAATTAATTTTAGTTTATAAAGATTTTATTAGGAAATTTTATACGAGAAGTGTATCAAAGCGAAGGGTAACACACTTGAATGGCCAATAAATGCTAATTAATTTTAATATGGCAATAAATTGTGCGATACAAAGTACTTATATGACTATTTTAACTATTTCTTGAATAGGCCTCGCATAGTTTTTGGAGCAGTTCGGAAGAGTTTTAAGAAATATTGTTCAGAAATGACTTATCCACTAATTGCTTAGCAATAATTAGGGCATATATTGAGTTTTACAGAATTTATTATTAAAAAAAATTTTCTTGATTAATAATAAAAGGCTTATAAAGAAAATTTTTGTTTAAATATTTGTACTATTGACTTGCTACAAATCCGAAATTTTAGCCTTTTTGTGAATGACAATTAATTTGAAAGAGTATTAAAAACATCTCTAGTTGGAATTGACTTGAATGCACCTGTCCTTCGACTGGTGAAATGGTAGTGATACAAGAATATTTTATAAACTTTTGAGTTGCCAGTGCTTTTTATGAGGCTGTACTTGTGCACGTGTTTTAAGTTTAGGCCTATAACCCATCACTTAGTGTAATAACCATGACAATTAAAGACCCCTTTCGATGCCATGTAAAACTTCCCTTTCATATAAAATTTCACAATTCGGATCAGTTTCTAGTGAATATGAACTATTCAAATACTTTATGCTATTTTTCTACTCAAAAATTCGCCAGCAAAATAATTCCAGATCTCTCGTTAAGAATCGCGCTCAATAATTTTTAATAATTATGTAAAGTAATTAATTTAATTTAGTTTTTTTTTAACAAACACAACCCGCGAAACGATTTCCTTTTCTGCCGAAAACACCCAGATTCTCCGGCGGGAGTCGAACCCACGACCATTGAACTGATAGACTAGCATTCCAACCCATCAGCCACAGAGGCACCCAAAAGTATACTTATTTAATTATAGTAGCCAATTGCAAAAAAAAAATATATTTTCACCGTGTACTTCTAATTTTACAACTTATTTAGTTAACAAGTTCGTTCACTGAATGAATAAAATAAAACTTAGATGAACAATTTTGTATAACCCTCAAAAAAGAATTGGGGTGTATATTCACTTTGTCATTCCGTGTGTAACACAGCGAAATATCTCTCTGAGACCCCATAGAGTATATATATTCTTGATCAGTGATGAAATACAAGAAGACCTGAGCATTTTCGTCCGTCCGTCCGTCCGTCTGTCTGTGGAAATCACGATACAGTCCAAACGAAAAGCGCCAGATCCCAGAAACTTGGTAGAGATACATTTTGAAGGAAAGCACTGGTCAAGTTTGTAAATGGGTTGAATCGGGCCAGAGGGAAAAGAGTTCCTCTAAGAAGAACTAAACCAACCTCTGAAAAAACAACTTAAATTGTAAAGTTCTTTGTAATTTTGCTAAGCAAATGATATATTTTTAAGTCAAAGAAGGTCCAACGCATTAAACAATTTTTAAGCAATTTTTAGACCCCGCCCCTTTAGTGGGCAATATTATATGCAAAAATAGTGCAAAATTTTAACATATTGTATTACTTAAGCCTACATTCTTTGAAAATAAAATTTTTAAGCTTTTATAATGAACCTGATCCACCTCTGCCTTACCCCCTACTCCCCTTTGCCCCCTAAGTGACCCTAGCAAAAAATATCTATATATAAAAAAAAATTTCTTACTCTTAATTATCCCAAAAACTTATTTTTAATGTTTTATGGCAGAGGTGAAATGTCTCCCCCACGGCCCTTGCCAGAGAGACCCCGACAAAATACAGTTTTGATACCCTCCAAAAAGAATTGGACCTCATAAAGTATATATATATTCTTGATCAGTGATGAAGTGTAAGACGGTCTAGCAATGCCCATACGTTCGTCTGTGGAAAACATGTTATAGTCTATTTTAGGACCCCGCCTCCTTATTTAGCCACTGGGGACAAAATCCCTCTCAGATCGCACACACTCTCATGGCCTGCGAATTTACCTTTCATGGCGTGTAAATATTTTTTTACAATATGTAAAAAACAATTTATTAAATATGGATTTTCATAAAAATAAAACTTCACTGTATGCCATTTCGCTACGTCATAACATATTTAACTTCACTACGTTGTTTCGTAACTACTTACGTCAAAACATGTTTAGTTCGGCATATTTATCTTCACTCACATAATAAATTTTACATTTAATTATTCCAAATATTTATTTTTAGAGTCTTATGGCAAAGGTGAAATGTTTCCCCCACGGCCTTTGCCAGGGAGATCCCGACAAAATACAGTTTTAAAATCCTCCAAAAAAAATGGGACCGCATAAATTATATATATATTCTTGATCATTGACGAAGTCTAAGACGGTCTAGCAATGCCCATACGTTCGTCTGTGGAAAACATGTTATAGTCTATTTTAGGACCCCGCCTCCTTATTTAGCCACTGGGGGCAAAATCCCTCCCAGATCGCACACACTCTCATGGCCTGCGAATTAACCTTTCATGGGTTGTAAATATTTTTTCACAAAATGTAAAAAACAATTGATTAAATATGGATTTTCATTAAAAATACAATTCAATGTTTGCCATTTCGTTACGACATAACATATTTAGCTTCACTACGTTGTTTCGTAACTGCTTACGTCAAAACATGTTTAACTCGGCATTTTCATCTTCACTCACATAATAAATTTTACATTTAATTATTCCAAATATTTATTTTTAGAGTCTTATGGCAAAGGTAAAGTGTCTCCCCCACGGCCCTTGCCAGAGAGACCACAAAAATTCAGATTTAATGCTCTCCAAAAATAATTTGACCACATAAAGTATACATATTCTTGAGAAGTGATGAAGTCTAAGACGATCTAGCAATGCCCATACGTTCGTCCATTTTTGGACCCCGCCCCCGTTAGTGGGCGTTAACGTACGACATTATAAGCAAAAATAGTGTAAATATTGAACAATTTGTATTCCTTAAGCCTATAAGAAGGCGAGATGTTCTCTGATCTTGCAGAGGTAAAACTTCTCCCTCACGGCCCATCCGGGAATGACTTAAGACTTAAAATTATGTACAGAGATGTTTTAAAGGAACTCTGTCCCACCAAGTGAAACAATTTACATTTATTTACTTTGTATTTGGAGGGTATTTCAGATTCGCCTCGGTCGTATATAACGTTCTTACTTGTTTTTTTTTATTGCACTTCCCTTCTCCATTTTATTACTTGTGCGTTAAACAAAATTGTCAACTATCATTTGTCGCTAATTGTAGCTATTAGCCATTTAAAATATGCTTGTGCTCAAGCTTGAAGGCAACAACATCAATTGGCAAATACTAATAAATAACTGTACGCTCTGAACACAGGCCAACATACAGACAGTCAGACGCAACAGTCATACAGAAACCAAACAAACCAGAAAAATATATATCAAAATAATATTTCCGAATATTTTGTGGGAAAAGGAAACATATTCAAGTTACCAAATTAGTTCACTTTCCACATCCTGCTAAATGCTGTTATTGTATTGAGTTGATAAAACACATGCACACATCCACCCACCCATGCAAACCCATAGAAATTAACGAAAAAAAAACTTTTAAATATTAAACCAATATTATTTGTGGTAACTTGGTTTTTGCCGACATTTTGACCACAACGACACAAGGAAAAAAAGAAAAAGGAAAAGCTGCAACAAACTTTTGCAATTAAGTTGCGAAAAGAGCAATAATGACAGTTTGTGTTGTAGTCAAGTAGTAAGAGCCTGTGACTCCTTGCCGATTTGTTGTATGAATATTTTTATTTTTATTGTTTTTGTTATTATTTTATTTGGCTTTTTTCCTGTCTTTAAATATACAACATTAATGCCATTGTTGGTCTTAATACTCCTTTAATACTTTTAATGACCAACTGTTGTCGCTTTTTTGTGATATTTTAAGTTTCTTTTCGCACATAGAGCGCACATGACTCGAGCAAAGAGTAAAAGAAACTTTTATTAAAATGTGAAAAATAAATACCATAAACTAACGTTAGAATTTAGCCAAAAGTCTTAAAGTTTTTCTTCTTAATATTTTGACGATATTTTGCTGTGTAATTACCGACTTGATTTGTTAAGCTGTCGTTGTCTCAGTCGTTAATAATGAGCTTTTGTTTTTGTAAGCACTTTTCTGCAAAAAGCAAAACTTTTCCCATAAAGGCTGATTATATTAAATCAAATTGTTTAGAAAAAAAAATATATTATTAAAGTCAGTTGAAGTACCGCACACAGATCAGCCTAATAAGCTTTTATTGGAGTTTTTATATTACAACTTAAAAGAAAATAAACAAAAATATTACGATAAACTGCCTTTAGAGGGAGTTCACAGGTGCTGTTGTATGTTGTAACAATAAGAAAAAAATTTAACGCTGGTATAAAGAAAATTCCAAAAAAAAACATTATTTACAACATACAAGTTTTACAACATATTGTGAGTTTTGCAAACATACAAATCTTACAAAAACAAAAAAATTACTATAAACAGCCTTTAGAGGGAGTTCACAGATGCTGTGATATGTTGTAGCAATAAGAAAAACTTTAAAGCTGATATAAAGAAAATTAAAAAAAAATTATTTACAACATACAACTTTTACAACATATTGTGAGTTTTGCAAAGATACACCATATAACTCTTACAACAACAAAAAGATTACTATAAATCGCTGATAAATTTAAAGCTGATATAAAGGAAATTAAAAAAAAATATTTACAACATACAACTTTTACAACATATTGTGCGTTTTACACACATACAACATACAACTCTTACAAAAACAAAAAAATTACTATAAACAGCCTTTAGAGGGAGTTCACAGATGCTGTAGTATGTTGTAACAATAAGAAAAACTTTAAAGCTGATATAAAGAAAATTCAAAAAAAAATTATTTACAACATATAACTTTTACAACATATTGTGAGTTTTGCAAAGATACACCATATAACTCTTACAACAACAAAAAGATTACTATAAATCGCTGATAAATTTAAAGCTGATATAAAGGAAATTAAAAAAAAATATTTACAACATACAACTTTTACAACATATTGTGCGTTTTACACACATACAACATACAACTCTTACAAAAACAAAAAAATTACTATAAACAGCTAATAAATTTAAAGCTGATATAAAGAAAATTTAAAAAAAATATTTACAACATACAACTTTTACAACATATTGTGAGTTTTACAAACATACAACTCTTACAAAAACAAAAAAATTACTATAAACAGCCTTTAGAGGGAGTTCACAGATGCTGTGATGTTGTAACAATAAGAAAAACTTTAAAGCTGATATAAAGAAAATTAAAAAAAAATTATTTACAACATACAACTTTTACAACATATTGTGAGTTTTGCAAAGATACACCATATAACTCTTACAACAACAAAAAGATTACTATAAATCGCTGATAAATTTAAAGCTGATATAAAGGAAATTAAAAAAAAATATTTACAACATACAACTTTTACAACATATTGTGCGTTTTACACACATACAACATACAACTCTTACAAAAACAAAAAAATTACTATAAACAGCCTTTAGAGGGAGTTCACAGATGCTGTAGTATGTTGTAACAATAAGAAAAACTTTAAAGCTGATATAAAGAAAATTCAAAAAAAAATTATTTACAACATATAACTTTTACAACATATTGTGAGTTTTGCAAAGATACACCATATAACTCTTACAACAACAAAAAGATTACTATAAATCGCTGATAAATTTAAAGCTGATATAAAGGAAATTAAAAAAAAATATTTACAACATACAACTTTTACAACATATTGTGCGTTTTAAACACATACAACATACAACTCTTACAAAAACAAAAAAATTACTATAAACAGCTAATAAATTTAAAGCTGATATAAAGAAAATTTAAAAAAAATATTTACAACATACAACTTTTACAACATATTGTGAGTTTTACAAACATACAACTCTTACAAAAACAAAAAAATTACTATAAACAGCCTTTAGAGGGAGTTCACAGATGCTGTGATGTTGTAACAATAAGAAAAACTTTAAAGCTGATATAAAGAAAATTCAAAAAAAAATTATTTACAACATATTGTGAGTTTTGCAAAGATACACCATATAACTCTTACAACAACAAAAAGATTACTATAAATCGTTGATAAATTTAAAGCTGATATAAAGTAAATTAAAAAAAAATATTTACAACATACAACTTTTACAACATATTGTGCGTTTTACACACATAAAACTCTTACAAAAACAAAAAAATTACTATAAACAGCCTTTAGAGGGAGTTCACAGATGCTGTGATATGTTGTAGCAATAAGAAAAACTTTAAAGCTGATATAAAGAAAATTTAAAAAAAAATTATTTACAACATACAACTTTTACAACATATTGTGAGTTTTACAAACAAACTACTCTTACAACAACAAAAACTTACTATAAATAGCTGATGAATTTAAAGCTGATTTAAAGAAAATTCCCAAAAAAAATTATTTACAACATACAACTTTTACAACATGTTGTGAGTTTTACAAACATACAACTCTTACACCCTGTTGTAAATATAACACATCCTTTTCATATGCATTTAAATGTACTTTTTGTTGTTAATAAACAAACAAACGCTATATGCTCGATTATATAGGGTGGGCCATTTAAAAGTTTAAGTTTAGTATTAATGCACTTCTCGTATACTATTTGCTTATAAAATTTTTTAAAATAAAAACTGCTATCACATTCAACTGCTGCACCTTATAAATGATGAGAAGTAAAAATACACTTAACTCATGATGATTAAAGTGTAGCGGTTGTCGAAAACAATTGTTCTGTTTGTCGTTGTCAATTGTCCCGTTTGCCGACCGGGTCGAAACTTAAATACCCTCCAAATATTTAGTTAATAAAAGCTCTATTTTGTTGACGTCACTCCAGAAGAGATCGTGGGGAAGACCTGTTCTTTCCTTGTCTAAAATATTCAACACTGCCCCACTGTGCACACTTTAGTAATAGAACTGTATTTGTTGATCCGCCTCTTTCTTTAAAAATAAAAAAGCATCTTATTTATTTTTGATATAATTTTTTTGACCTACAACAGCTCATCTATAGCAACAAATAAGTTGTTTTCTTTAACAATAGCAAACAAATTTCAACAATATTTTTATAAAAATAAATTTTCATCAGAGCTCATAAATATTGTTGTTAACAATTTTCAAAGTCAAGGTTAATTAAATCAAAAATGTTAACACAGGAAAAAATATTATAAGAAAAAACCATTTAATAGTTAAACGCAAATAAAAAAGAGGGAAGACAACACAGCAGAGTTCGATGCGAAAAATATGTGCACACAACACATACAACGAACATATCGAATGAAGTCAAAAATTATTCATACAATTCTCTGCTTTAATATTCAGTTGCCCGAAGCTCTCGATAATTAAGTTCAGACTTTTCGTTCACAAACTTTGTGGCCAAAGCAGAACTGGAGAAAAAAATGCGACTTGAAACTGTAAGAAAAATAACTAAGTTATTGATGGGGCATTGATAATAATCGATTGATTCGTTTCTTAAATAATCGACATGAATCCACCAACACTGAATCCCATAATACGATATTAGAATTGATACCAAAGTGCCAGAAAGACATGTTAATAATTAAAAGGCCTTTTCCAGCTATGAAACGTTTAATACAATATCAATAATAATCGATTATTCTCTCTAGCGACTAGTGGCATGCTGATTATTATATTAATGGTGGCCAAAAATGTTTATCTTATAGATAAGAGCCGTAATTTATACATTTTACAGTTGTCATCTATGCTACAGTCGCTGAAAAATATGAGGCTGAATAATAGATCATTGCCGTTAACAGAGGAAATAATCGAATATTAACACGAATTTCTTCTAACGATTAATCGTATAAATAATCGCTTATTTTAAAAGTATCGTAGATTAATTCTTATCCAAAATAATTCGAGTTACAATCTAATCTAAACTGTCGAACAATAAGTAGACGATTAAAAGGGCTTTGCGAATAATGGAACGATTAGTCGAGTATTAATAGCAAACGGTTAATCTTTTACATATTAATCATATATTAATCGATTCTCAGATAAATATTTTAGATTAATTGTAATTTAAACTCAATCGAAGTGCAATATAAATTAATGATAAAACGATTAATCGAATAATTAGTAATAATCGAATATTCGTTAGTAGTCGATTATTACTATTCCATTTTCAAAATAATTTTTTTAAGGGGTGTTTAATAATATTTTTTCTTAACAATAATCGAATATTAATCGTTTACATATACATATTAAAAATAATCTTATATTAAACGGTTCGAGTTCAAATCTTGAAGAAAATGCAACAAAATGTGTAAAAAAATATTATGGGGTTTTTCTAAGATTAATCGAATGGTAAATAATTTTCAATTATTGTTCTTTACGCTTAATCGAATAATTAGTAATAATCGAATATTTTTTTATTGTCGATTAATAGTTCATTTTTAAAGTACTTTTTTTATTGAGTATTTAAAAATATTCTTTCTTAAGAATAATAGAAAATTAATCGATTACATAAGTTGAAAATAATCTTATATTAAACGGTTTGAGCTGAAATCTTAAACAGAATGCAAGAAAAATGTGTACTAAAACAGTGAGATATTTTTAAAATTAACGGAATGGCAATTAATTTTCAATTATTTTTCCCTACGATTAATCGAATAATTAAAAATAATCGAATATTTTTTGATTGTCGATTAATAATTAATTTTTATTTTCAAGGTACTTTTTTTGATTGAGTGTTTAATAATATTTTTTCTTAAAATAATCGAAATATAATCGATTACATATGTTGAAAATAATCTTATATTAAACGGTTCAAGTTGAAATCTTGAGCAAAGTACAAGGAATTTTTTTACAAAAACAGTGGGATATTTTTAAAATTAATGGAATGGCAAATAATTTGCATATATTTTTTCCTTACATTAATCGAATAATTAAAAATAATCGAATATTTTTTGATTGTCGATTAATAATTAATTTTTATTTTCAAGGCACTTTTTTTGATTGAGTGTTTAATAATATTTTTTCTTAACAATAATCGAATATTAATCGTTTACATATATTAAAAATAATCTTATATTAAACGGTTTTGAATAATTAGTATTAATTGAATATTGTTTTATTGTCGATGAATAATTCATTTTCAAAGTAGTTTTTTTTATTGAGTGTTTAAAAATAATCGAAAATTAATCGATTACATATGTTGAAAATAATCTTATATTAAACGGTTGGAGTTGAAATCTTGAACAAAATGCAACAAAAATTAAAAAAATATTATGGAGTTTTTCTAAAATTAATCGAATGGTAAATAATTTTCAATTATTTTTCTTTACGACTAATCGAATAATTAGTAATAATCGACAATTTTTTTATCGACGATTAATAATTAATTTTTATTTTTAAAGTCCTTTTTTTGATTGAGTGTTTAAATCTATTCTTTCTTAAAAATAATCGAAAATTAATCGATTACATATGTTGAAAATAATTTTATATTAAACGGTTGGAGTTGAAATCTTAAACAAAATGCAAGAAAAATGTGTAAAAAATATTATGGGGTTTTTCTAAAATTAATCGAATGGTAAATAATTTTCAATTATTGTTCCTTACGATTAATCGAATATTACCCAAAATATGTAGGTCTTGCACTGTTTCCTTTTCTAAATATTCTGCCGTTTATATTTCTTTATGCTCTTTTTTAGAATGTATGTGTTATTTTAAACCTTCTTTTTTAAAAATTGCTTCAACCTTTTTTAACAAAATGCCTACCAGGTCCCATACAGAGAATAATTTCCATAAAAAATAACGTCCATAAATACTCTTAGACAGAATATTTAAATCCCTTCAAAATAAAGGCCAGAATTAAACTTTACGAAACAAGTCTACATTTTATTGAACCAATCCACCAGAATTATTTCTTAGAATTTTGTTATAGTTTTTAATTTTTCTATACATGCATATTTAATTTTATATTTTTTTTGTGGTACAGTGTAATAAAAACAATAATAAACAATAGACCATGCCTTGCAGAGCACAACAAAATAGTATTAGTGACCATTTGGAAGATTAACGCTAAATGAATTGTACGAGTGTGATGAAACAAACCAGTTTCACTGATCGATACACAGGCATCGGTGTAACAGAGTTTCAAGCTTTTGGCTTAAGTCAGCGTTAAAACGCGATCTTTATTTCCCAGCTTATAGCTATTAATACCCTGATAATGAATCAATTTAGTTGGAAGCCGCTCATTTATTTTCAGACATTTTTCATCAAAGTTTTTTAATTTTGTTTTATTATCATTTTTTTTTTTTCGAAGTGTGGGCTCAAGTTTAATAGCCAAGACTTGATTTATGTTTGATCATTATTAATTATCGCTTTCAACCAGTTCTGGGGTTTTTTTTATTGAATTCTTCCATTAAATGTTGATTGATTTCTTATGACCTTAACGCATGCTATGTTTAGCAACTGGTACAATGCACAGTGGGGTCGAAGCTACTAATGCAAGAGATTTATAAGAAATCATATTCGCTTCAGTTGTATAAATCGAATACGAGGAGATTTTTTTTTTTTTTAAAACTAATGTCTGATCTATTTCAAAATCATAGTAAATATGAGATGACCGAAACCGGTCTGTTTACAAGTCAAATATGAAACGGCACGATGGAATTTAATTTTTAATTCAAAGAAATTCTGCCGTAATAAAACCACAATCCAAAAAGTATTTCTTATGCCGGAACCAAATTGGCTATTGGCGGAAACCGGTCTGGTGGCATACCAATTATGAGGCGACGTAAAGGAATCTGGTTGACAATTCAAAGTAATTCCATCACAGCAGAAATAGACATCAACCTTATTTAAGCGATTACATTATATAGCCGAAACCGGTCTTTTTGCAACTCAAATTTGAAGTGAGATGGCGGAAACTCATCATCAATTCAAATAAAGCCTTTCAGTATAATAAAATTATTTTTATTTTCATTATACATTCATTGCCGGAACTGGGGCCAAATTACCGCATTCGATTCGAAACGAAATTTCAATACAATTTATATACAAATTTCGATCGATATCAAATGCCGTAATTTGGCCCCTGGTCTGTTTACAGACTAAATTTTATGGAAAATCATAGCCAATTTAAATAAATCTCATCACAAGATATATAACACAATCTTAACAAATTAGCCACATGCATGGCCGAATCCCGTCTGTATACAAGGCAAATTCGATGTGGCATCACCAAAAATTATTGATAATTCAAACAAAGGCCCTCAAAAGAAAAATATTTATATGATAATTATACGTGAAATGTTTTTAAACTCATACACTTGTACAAAAGTCTTGTCCACAATGAATGAGAATTGCAATGAGGAAAATAAATTGAATAAACTGATTATTATTTTAGTATGATATGCTGGCAAATAAACTAAATGACTGAATAATTACACTTTTGATAACTTTACGTGTGTCTGGTATAACACGACAATAAATGGTTTAACAATAAATCGAACTCGCCTGTAGACAGCGATTTGCAAAATATCAATGAAACTATTTACTTCCACTATATTGCAATAAATAAGGAAACGGTTCAAGTTTAATTTTTTATTTAAACGTATCTTTCATTAAGAAACAAAACTCTTTGAAATCTCCAAAAAAGTCTATTCATTACAGCAGACTGACTGCTGCAGGTCCGCCGCTAAATATTTCCAATGTTACTGATGTTTTAGTTTTTCAGTAAGCAGCCACTACAATAATAATAATAACAATTAAAAACGTTATATTCGACCGAGTCGATCTTAAATACCCTACAAATATTTAATAAGTAAAATTAAAATGTTTAACTGGGTAGGACAGAGTTACTTTATATAATATGGTACGTCAACGCCCACTGAAGAGGGCGTGGTCCAAAAATAGACTACATCATGTTTTCCAAAGGCGAAGGATTGATCATTTGCTAGACTGTCTTAGACTTCATCACTGCTCAAGAATATGCATACTTTATGTGGTCTAATTCTTTTTGGGGAGCACTAAATGTGAATTTTTTGGGGTCTCTCTGGCACGGGTGGTGGAGGAGACATTTCACCTTTGCCATAAGACTCTAAAAATAAATTTTTGGAAAAATTAAATGTAAAATTTATTATGTGAGTGAAGATAAATATGCCGAACTAAACATGTTTTGACGTAAGCAGTTACGAAACAACGTATTTAGCTGTGCAGTTACATATGTTATGACGTAACGATATGGCAAACAATAATACTTCATTGCTTGCCATGTCGTAAATTTATGTGTGTGGAGATATATATGCCGAGTCAAATATGTTTTCACGTAAGAAGTTACGAAGTGACGTTAAATATGTTATGGCGTAGCGAAGTGGCAAACAGTCTTGTTTTCTTTATGAAAATCCATATTTAATAAATTTTTTGAGCATTTTGTGAAAATATTTACAGGCCGTGGGAAGCCAATTTACAGGCCATTAATGTGTGTGTGATCTTGGAGGGATTTTGCCCCCAGGGGCCAAATCAGGAGTTGGCATGCACTGCCAATATATACAAAATGATGTATGGGATAGAAGACACTCCCATACTCATTGTGTATAAAAATATAGATTTTCATACAAAAAAAAAAATTTCACTGATTGCCATTTCGTTACGTCATAATATATTTTACGTCACTTCGTAACTGCTGACGTGAAAACATATTTAACTCGACATATTTATCTTCACACGTATAAATTTTTTTTGTATTTTTTTTAAAGGGTCAATTAAGGGGTAAAGGGGGAGGAGTGGGTAGGGCAGAGAAGTACCAGGTTACGTCTCAGCTCCGTCATTAAAGCTTAAAAATTTTGTTTTTAAGGATTGTAGGCGTAAGTAAAAGAATTTTTTAAATTTTTACACTATTTTTGCATATAATAACGCCCACTAAAAAGGGCGGGGTCCAAAAATAATTTTTTTTATTTTATGGGTTTAACGCGTTGGACCTTCTTTGACATAAAAATATATCATTTGCTTAACAAAATGGCAAAAAAAAACTTTAAAAATTATCTTGTTTTTTAGAGGTTGGTTTTGTTCTTCTTAGGGGAACTTTTTTCCCTCTGGCCCTATTTAGCCCATTTGTGAACTGACCTGTGCTATCCTTCAAAATATATTTGTAGCAAATTTCAAGACTCTAGCTGTTTTCGTTTGGACTGAGTCGTGATTCCCACAGACGGACGGACGGATGGCCGAACATGCTCAGATCGTCTTAGACTTCATCACTGATCAAGAATATATATACTTTATGGGGTCTCAGATGGATATTTCGCTGCGTTACAAACGGCATGACAAAGTGTATATACCCTCCATATACTTTTTTGGAGGCTATAAAAATAACAACAGCATCTTTATCTTAAAACAAAAATATTGTGCTTTTTCGACTGCTGGAGTATAAATATCTTCATTCCCACTGCAGCCCCAACAGTTTCATAATTAACGTTCAGCGAACAAAAGTCTTTTTGAAGTGTTAAGCTTTCCAACATGGTAAATATTTTTAGAAAACATTAACAAAATACTGCCAAGTCATAAAATTAAAAAAATGAAATCTTCTCTCTGTTTAAGAAATTGTTAATTCTTGCTTTGGCCTGTATTGTTGTGTTGAGTGGGACTGTGAGTGCTGATGTGTCTGAACTGGGCTATAGCTATCAACCGCCAGCCGTACCACTGCCCGCAGCTGCAGAGCCCCCAATAACTTATATACCTCCCAATGGTGCTCCTGTCAACAGCTATGTGCCACCTGTGGCACCTACAGCACCCGAAGGATCTTACATTGCACCAGTTAATTCACAGCCAGAGCCAGTTAATTCCTACGTACCACCGCCACATTCCTATACAGCTGCTGATGAGCCTGCCAACACTTACATACCACCAGCACCACAGACAGCTGCCCAGGAACAAGCCATTTCGCCATTAGAGGAAATCGAACAAACTCCTGAAGATGGTTATCAATATAAAACTGTACGCCGTGTTGTCTACAGACATCGGACGTAAACGTCTCTAAAAGCCAAGTATTTTTTACAAATCAAATTGTGAGAAAGTGTTTTTAAGTGAAATATAAGACGGTGATTGCCATATTTAAGTTTTATAAATTATTCAACAAATTATGAGTTTTTATTTTAGCAAATTTTCAACTGACCCATTAAAAAGTCATGTCTGTTCAATGGCAATCATCAATTAAGAACTGATTGGTTTTGGCTTTCAAATTACGAACGAATAAATTAGGATATTAAAAAGACATGTTTTCTTTTTTGTAATTTATTACCCCTTCTTTTCAATTAAACTCATTTAATGTTTGACTTAATACAACTTCGCTTTTGTGTGTGTATGTGTGTATAAACAAACTACTAAATCTCTGCTATTTTTTGACTATTCGCCTGTATGGCGTCATTGCATCAACACATTTTAACAGTTGAAATGAATGCAAATTATTTAAAACAGTGATCGGCAAACAACACCTAAAGGGAAACGGAAATCCTTGTAGAGAAAAAATGATGTTGTTTAAATAAAGCAAGTAAGAGCGTTAGATTCGATCGGGTAGAATCTTAAATGACCTTCTGCATAAAAGCAATTTACGTTAATATTTTATATCAAAGCACACAAAAAGGCACGAAGATAGAAATAAAAATTTTAAAACTGCCAGGTCAGAGTTCCTTTAAGGCATTTGTGTGCTCAATTTTTAAACTCTATTTTGTCAGGGTCAATGTGGACAGGGGTCGGAGGAGGATATCTCCCCATTCGCATAATAAAACAAAAAGGTAAATTTTTGGAATAATTAAATGTGTAAAAAAAATTTTAAAGGGTGATTTAGGGGGCAAAGTTGAGGAGGAGAGGGGGATCAGGGGAAATGTTACCTTCATCAAAAACAGGCTTAAAAATAACATTTTTAAAGAATGTAGGCTTAAGTGTTAATATATATTTTTTCAATAGTAGGACCGGCGCACAGTGGGACTCGTTCATACAATGTTTGGCAAAAAGTATAAGGAGTGCTCATAGAATGTTGAAATTTTGCTCTGAGCCTTTGGTTAGCTCAATTAAGAAAAATATAAAGTTTCATTAAAATTGGCCACGCCCACTACCCACCGCCCATAGAACCCAAAATTTTTTTTTGGCCCAAAGTTCTTGAAATTTGGCACAAGATTTTTTATTAACTCAATCAAGAATAAAATAAAATTTCATCAAAATTGGCCACGCCCTCTACCTACCGCCCATAGAACCCAAAATTTATTTTTGGCCCAAAGTGTTTGAAATTTGGCACAGGGCCTTCTATTACCTCAATTAAGAATAAAATAAAGTTTCATCAAAATTGGCCACGCCCACTACCCACCACCCATAGAAACCAATATATATTTGTGACCCAAAGTTTTTGAAATTTGGCACAGGGCCTTTTATTACCTCAATTAAGAATGAAATAAAGTTTCATCAAAATTGGCCACGCCCACTACCCACCGCCCATAGAAACCAATATATATATTTGGCCCAAAGTTTCTGAAATTTAGCACAGAGCCTTTATTACCTCAATTAAAAATGAAATAAAGTTTCATCGAAATTGGCCACGCCCACTACCCACCACCCATAGAAACCAAAATTTATTTTTGGCCCAAAGTTTTTGAAATTTGGCACAGAGCCTTTATTACCTCAATTAACGCCCACCACTCACCGCCCATATAACCCATATTATATTTTTTCCCACAACTTTTTCTTTCTTTACCAAAACTAATTATTTTATAAATAATTATTTTATTAAAATTTCATGAATTTGGAGACAAACTTTATGATTTTATAAAAGATTATTAATTATTTAAACCTTTTTTTTAATTGATAATATGGAGTCTTACCTTTCATTTTATTCTAGCGGGAGCATTCAGCACGACCGAGCAACCTTTTTTTTCTTCCAAGGAAATTTGCAATCACGCCACATTTTGGAACAAATTTTATTCTATCATATATTTTAAACCATATGAGCGAACTTTATAATTTTTTCTTTTAAATACGCAGAAAAGGCTATATTTGAAAAAAATACTATTTAAATCAGAGCAATAAAATTATCTTGCGTACAAACACCATAGAAGTGAGTAAACAGGAGACAAATTACGGCCCCCGAAATTCGTATTTAAAATGTATTGAAATTTCGATCGATATCGAATGCGGTAATTTGGCCCCAGTTTTCAATATTTTGGACCAAAATTTACATCTGACTTTACTTCATTATTTCAAAGACAAATAAACATTTTTTTGGAATACAATTTATGGATTATTCATGCTGAATCAATTTTCTACAAAACTGCATCATTACATTTTTAAATTTTATGTGTCGAAAAAATTACTTATTGCACAAACAATTCCACTGTGCGGCGCCCAGGGCCGGTGACCCCTACACATGCAATGCATTGCGGCGGAACTGAAAAGGAGGGGATAGTATTGAGGGGATAGCTGAAGAAAGATGAGAAGGTAGGGAAAAACTTTTTCCTTCACCGGCAAAATTTTTTTAGCTACAAGGACGACGAAGGGGAGTGTTGTTCCTCTGCTCCTTAGTACATGATTGTGTCAGTCCCTGCCAGTTATGTTCAGTGACCAAGTGCTATGCCTTCATCACTGAAACAACAGATAGACAACAACTAACACAATCATACACTAAGACGCTGATCCGAAGAATTAGACACGATATCCATGACTGAGAGCGGGACTGAACTCATAATCCTCCGCTTCATAGTCTCGTGTTAACTACTATTTACATCTCCCTATCGCTCTCTATTTTTCGCTCTCTGTTTTTCTTTGTGCCGATTACCGGTTGAAAAGCCAATTAAGTAATTAACCAAAAAAAAATATATGCATCTATATAGAATAAAAGCGAGAGGTAGAGCACAAAAGAGTCCAACGAATTTAGAAAACAAAAACAAAAACACCTCAATGACAAACAGTGAAAAGTTGAAATGCTGCAGCAACCAACACATTTTAGTTACCAACTGGAAATAAAAAACCGTTAAATATTTAACGACAAACAAACTTTTACGTAGCATAAATTGATGCATAACGGTAAAAGCAACAGCAACAGCAACAACAATAATGTACAATACAAATGACAACGACGACGGCAATAACCATGAAATGGCGTCATACCCTTCGGCGTCAAAGTTACGGCTAAATTTACGCACACAATAAAATACGGAAACCTGCAATTTGCACAACATTTTAACGCACTCGTCCAGTTCGTTTGTCCATTTCATTTGGCAATCAGTTTTAAGAGTTTTAAACAAAAATATACTTTTCGTATGCATATAATTTTTTACACTCTCCTAAAAAGAATTGGAGGGTAGATTCACTTTGTCATTCCGTGTGTAATGCAGCGAAATATCCATCACCGACCCCATAAAATATATATATATATATATATATATATATATATATATATATATTCTTGATCAGTGATGAAATCTAATACGATCCGTCCGTCTGTGGAAATCACGATTCAGTGCAAACGAGAAGAGCCAGACTCTTGAAATATGGTATCAATATACATATCTTGAAAAATAGCACAGATCAAGTTCGTAAATAGGCTGAATCGGCCCACAGGGGAAAAAGTTCCTCTAAGAAAAACTAAACCATCCTCTAAAAAACAACCATAATTTTTAAAGTTTTTTTTTCGTAATTTTGTTAAGCAAATGATTGTATTTGTATGTCGAAGCCGGTCCATCCCATTAAACTTGAAGCCATGAAATAAATAAAAAATAAGTTTAGGACCCCGCCCCCTTTATTGGGCGTTATTATATGCAAAAATAGTGTAAAAATTTAACAAATTGTTTTACTTAAGGCGACATTCCTTAAAAATATAATTTTTAAGTTTTAAAGACGAAGCTGAGACGTCACCTGGTACTCCTCTGCCCTAGCCCGTCCTCTCCTTTGCCTCCTAAATGACCCGTTCAAAAAAAATATATCAAATATAATTTTATGTGTGTGAAGATAAATATGCCGAGTTAAATATGTTTTCACGTAAGCAGTTACGAAGTGACGTTAAATATATTATGACGTAACGAAATTGCAATCAGTGAAATTTTTTTTTTTTATGAAAATCCATATTTATATACAAAATGATTATGGGAGTGTCTTCTAGCCCATACTGGGAATGCACACCAACTCTTTATTTGGCCACTGAGGGCAAAACCCCTCCAAGATCACACACACTCTCCTGGCCTGCAAATTGACCTTTCATGGCCTGTAAATATTTTCACAAAGTTCTCCAAAAATTTATTATATATGGATTTTCATAAAAAAAAAACTTCACTGTTTGCCATTTCGTTACGTCATAACATATTTAACTTTACTACGTTGTTCCGTAACTGCTTACGTCAAAACATGTTTAACTCGGCATATACATATATCCTCAATCACATAATAAATTTTACATTTAAATATTCCAAATATTTATTTTCAGAGCCTTATGGTAAAGGTGAAATGTCTTGTCCTCCGCCCCTGGCCAGAGAGACCCCAAAAGATACAAATTTAATGCTCTCCAAAAAGAATTGGACCACATAAAGTCTACATATTCTTGAGCAGTGATGAAGTCTAAGACGGTTTAGCAAATGACCATACGTTCGTCTGTGGAAAACATGATGTAGTCTATTTTTGGACCACGTCCCCGTCAGTGGCCATTGACGTACGATATTATAAAAAGGTATTCTGTCCCACCCAGCTAAACATTTTAATTTTACTTATTAAATATTTGGAGGGTATTTAAGATTCAACCCGGTCGAATATAACATTTTTACTTGTTTTTTTTTGTTTGGTTTGGTTGCGGATATGGTGAAGGACTTACTCTTCGTTGGTATTATAGTTTCAGTAAAAAAACAATTATTTTGAAATATTTATTGCAAAATTTAAAAAAATGAAGCCTTGCTGTGTGCAACGAAAACAGTTCCTGCTACAAATGAAAATAATAATTTTCTTACAGGGACTTAAGCGGTTTTCGATTTTGACTATTTTTAAAGTTCAAAATTTTTTTAAAGCAAAATAATTATAATATGTATTTATTTTCATAAAAAATTTTTTATTAATCCATTATAAAATAGCATCTTTTTTAACCGCACACAATGTAATTCTTTAATTAACATAACGAATTAATATTCTAAAACAATTGAAACAAAATTGTATTAAATTGAAAATAAATAAATCTAACTAAATATTTACTCGTTATGACCCACCTCTTGCGATCACATCATTTCGATATAGTTCATTTTCATTATAACGTGTTTTTTTCTCGCTTTAATTTTTTTTCCATTTATGGCATATTGACTACAAATTGACAATATCGTGATAATTATATCTTGATACTTACACGGGCAAGCATGGCACACACACACACTCACAGCCTGGGCACCATAATGATGCATGTGATAAAATGTATATGGCTGGAGCGATTCATGTGTATGGAAACTCTCGTATGAAATGGCACAATATTCACACTTTTAAGAGTGGCAATTAGTGTCACACATACTTGCATAACAACTCATATAGATGCATGTAAGTAGTGTGTGTGTGTTCATGGATGTTAATAGTGGTAAAGGCCCTGCAGTTTATGAAATATATAAAAAAATTTAAAGGCTGTTAAAAATTCCATCTAAAGTTATTCAATAGCAGGCAATTTAACTGAAGTGGCCGTGAATAAGAATTATTCAATTATACGTTCCAAAAAATTCACTTGGTCATACCGTGTGCAAGGCAGCGAAATATCCATCCATGGCCCCATAAGGTATATATATTGATGATCTGTGAGGAAATCTAAGACGCTTTAGCCATGTCCGTCCGTTCATCCGTAAGTCCGTCTGTAGAAATCAGAATTCAGTCCAAACGAAAAGAGCCAGACTCTTGAAATTTGGTATAAATATATCTTGAAGGATAACACAGGTCAAGTTCGCAAATGGGCTAAGCCAGGCGAGAGGGAAAAAAGTTCCCCTAAGAAGAACTAAACCAATCCCTAAAAAACGACATAATTTTTAAAGCTTTTTAGTAATTTTGTTAAGCAAATTATATATTTTTATATTAAAGCAGGTCCAACGCGTTAAACTTGGAGCCATAAAATAAAAAAATAAAAAAAATTTTGAACCCCGCCCCCTTTAGTGGGCGTTATTATATGCAAATATAGTGTAAAAATTTAACAAATTGTTTTACTTAAGGCGACATTCCTTAAAAATAAAATTTTTAAGCTTTAATGACGAAGCTGAGACGTCACCTGGTACTCCTCTGCCCTAGCCCGTCCTCTCCTTTGCCTCCTAAATGACCCGTTCAAAAATAATATATCAAAAATAAATTTATATGTGTGAAGATAAATATGCCGAGTTAAATATGTTTTCACGTAAGCAGTTACGAAGTGACGTTAAATATATTACGGCGTAACGAAATTCAGTGAAATTTTTTTTTTGTATGAAAATCCATATTTATATACAAAATGATTATGGGAGTGTCTTCTATCCCATACATCATTTTGTATATACTGGCAATGCATGCCAACTCCTTATTTGGCCACAGGGGGCAAAATTCCTCCCAGATCACACACACTCTCATGGCCTGTAAATTGACCTTTCATGGTCTGTAAATATTTTCACAAAATGCTCAAAAAATTTATTAAATATGGATTTTCATAAAAAAAAATTTCACTGTTTGTTTCGTTACGTCATAACCTATTTAACTTCACTACGTTGTTTCGTAACTGCTTACGTCAAAACATGTTTAACTCGGCATTCATAAAACTCTAAAGATAAATGCTTGGGATGATTATATACAAAATTTAAAAAAACATTTTTTTTAGGTAGGGTCATTTTGGTGGCAAAAGAAGAAGGGGGGGGGGGGGGGTAGGGCAGAAATCGGCAGTCCTAAAACTCTAAAGATAAATGCTTGGGATGATTATATACAATATTAAAAAAAAAAATTTTTGGTAGGGTCATTTAGGGGGCAAAGGAAGAGGTAGGGGGAGAGGTAGGGCAAAAATCGGCAGTCATAAAACTCTAAAGATAAATGCTTGGGATGATTATATACAAAATTTCAAAAAAAAATTTTTTTTTTGGTAGGGTCATTTAGGGGGCGAAGGGGAAGGAGCGGGTAGGGCAGAGTAGTACCAGGTTTCGTCTCAGCTTCGTCATTAAAGCTTAAAAGTGTTATTTTTAAGGAATGTAGGCTTAAGTAAAACAATTTGTTAAATTTTTATGCTATTTTTGCCTATAACAACGCCCACTGAAGTGGGCGGTGTCAAAAAATATTTTTATTTTATTTAATGGCTCCAAGTTTAAGGCGTTGGACCGTATTTGACATAAAAATATATCGTTTGTTTAACAAAATAACCAAAAAACTTTAAAAATTATGTTGTTTTTTCTGGGTTGGTTTAGTTCTTCTTAGGGGAACTTTTTTCCCTCTTGCCCGATTTAGCCCATCTTCGAACTTAACCTGCTCTAAGTTTTAAAATATATTTATGCCAAATTTCAAGAGTCTAGCTCTTTTCGTTTGGACTGAATCGTGATTTCCACAGACGGACGGACGGACATGCTCAGTTCGTCTTAGATTTCATCACTGATCAAGAATATATATACTTTATGGGGTCTGAGATGGATATTTCGATACGTTACAAACGGAATGACAAAGTGAATATACCCTCCAAATTCTTTTTTGGAGGGTATAAAAATAGTCAAAATCGAAAACAGCTTAAGTCCCTGTAAGTAAATTATTATTTTCGTTTGTAGCAGCAACTGTTTTCGTTGCACGCAGCAAGCCTCCATTTTTTTAAATTATGGGAAAATGTTATGAAAATTATACATGTTGCCGACACTTCCAGAAGCAATACTATGGAATTTCTATGCCGAAATTCTATTAAAATATTTAATTGAAATTAGAAATTTACTCATGGTGTTTTACTTTCGCCCGATCTAAAGGGTATATGATTTGCCATACTCTATAAATACGATTACATGCCTAAATGTGTATGTGAGTGTGTGTGTGTGTGTGAAATTTCACTGCCGGTATATGTAACTATATATTTCTTTACAGTTCACATTTTATACGAGTAGAAATTTCCTACGGCAAACGACAATGAAGTCATTTATTTGCACACAACCATAAAGGCCAGCTCAATTTATTGTTGTAGCAAGGTAATTTAATATATATTCTTTTTTTTTTTTTGAGTTCCGCAGTTTTATGTTGTTGCTTTGTATTTCATGTTGCAGTTCCTTGTCATTTGTATTGTGCTTGTGTCAGTTGTTGCTGCAATAACTGCCACAATAAATTGCAAACTGTAGTCAACAATTTTTCTCGTTGTTAATAATTATTAATTTTTTTTATCATAATAAAGCAAAAACTTTACTTTTTTTATTATTGAGATTGAAAGTGTAAAACGTGCAAAATTTTATTCTAAAAATTAATTTTTTTTCTGTTTGAAAATGAAGAAGTTGTAAAGAAGTTATTCGCACTCTTTACCCTTTACAAGTAAAAACGTATTTCGGAGTTGAAAAAAAAATGTTTCGTTTATAAATATAATTGCCTTATTTTAAGGCAAAAAATAACTGAATAAAATATGTAACCAATTTGCCACAAATATCCATCTGTCAAATAGTCGAATCTAAATTGCCTGCATTTAATAACAAGAGTTTTTAATTATTAAATTGTTAATTTTAACCTTTTTTTTATTGCATATTTTGTGGCAAAATTTGACATTGAATGGCTTTAATTTAAATTGCAGAGAAAATGACAGGTAATTAAAATTAAGCTGCAATTGTTGCAATAAATATTTCTAAATAAATTGCAAATGTTGTTGTTATAAAAAAAAATCGTATATGATAAAAATGTTTTGTGTTGGTAGAGAATGAGAAAAATAGTATTGAAACCCACCGTTAAGTCTTTGAATAATGACAAGAATTCAAGTTTAAGTTGCAAGTGGTGAAAATGCAGGTCTCCTTTTTTTCTTTGATCACTTTTACTGCCAACTGCAATGTGGCGGCGTCCTTTAGAATTTCATATACATATTTTTTATTATTTGTTTGTCTGCATATTTCCACTTCATCAATGCTTATTCCGCACAATAAATTTTGTGATAAATGTGACTGTGAAGAAACGGTATTCGCATTTTTCCCTTCTTATTTGAAAGTAACACTAAGAAATTTATTTAAGAAAACTAAACAGCAGTAGGGAGCTGCGAGATAGCAGCATTTATGATGCTAAATAAATTTTTCACCAAAAAATAAGCTACAGCCGGAGGTTGCCCAGTCAAAAATATAAAAAACAAATTCGTCACTTTAAACAAGAAAAAAACAAAACAAACAAGTAAAAACGTTATACTCGACCAGATCGTATCTTAAATACCCTCCAAATATTTAGTAAGTAAAATTAAAATATTTAACTGGGTGGAACAGAGTTCCTTTATACAGGGTCCGCCAAATATCTTTTTTTTTTTTTTTAAATGCTATAAAAAAACTACTGAATATTTTCTCAAATTTCTTTTTTTATTTGAAAGTAAAATCCTTCCGGTTAATAATGGAAAATAATTTCATTCAAATGGCTGCCTCGGCTGGCCATGCAGTAGCCTACACGGAAAAATGCCTCTGGACCAAAATCCGCACCATGACTCGTTTTGGGTGCGTCGGCTTTTCAATGTATGCGTGCGGGTTTTCTGTGCCCCAAATGCGACAATTTTGCTTGTTTACATACCCGCCAAGATCAAAGTAAGCTTCATCTGAAAAGATGATTTTTTTGTCAAAATCGGCATCTTCTGTAAGTCGATCGCAGGCCCACTTAGCGAAGCGTTGTTCATGCGTATACACAACCGTATTCGTTCAGCGGAAGGATAAAACTAATTATCTGTCAAATCAGACATGAAGTAAGTGTTACCATTCACGAAATAAGCACTAGTTGAAAAGAAAACTTTAGATGGCGGACCCTTTATAATATCGTACGTCAATGCCCACTAAAGGGAGCGGGGTCCAAAAATAGACTATATAGTATTTTGCACAGGCGAATGTATGGACATTGCTAGACCATCTTAGACTTCATCACTAATCAAGAATATGTAGACTTTATGTGGTCCAATTCTTTTTGGAGAGCATTAAATCTTAATTTTTTTGGGGTCTCTCTGGCAAGAGCCGAGGGGGAGACATTTCACCTTTACCATAAGACTCTAAAAATATATATTTGGGATAATTAAATGTAAAATTTATTATGTGAGTGAAGATATATATGCCGAGTTAAACATGTTTTGACGTAAGCAGTTACGAAACAACGTATTTAGCTGTGAAGTTAAATATGATATGACGTAACGTAGTGGCAAACAATAAAACTTCATTGTTTGCCATTTCGTAAATTTATGTGTGTGGAGATATATATGCCGAGTTAAATATGTTTTCACGTAAGAAGTTACGAAACAACGTAGTGAAGTTAAATCAGTTATGACGTAAAGAAATGGCAAACAATGAATTTTTTTTTATGAAAATCCATATTTAATAAATTGTTTGAGAATTTTGTGAAAATATTTACAGGCCATGAAAGGTCAATTTGTAGGCCATGAGATTGAGTGTGATCTTGGAGGGGTTTTGCCCTCAGTGGCCAAATAAGAAGTTGGCATGCTTTGCCAGTATTTACAAAATGATGTATGGGATAGAAGACACTCCCATAATCATTTTGTATATAAATATGGATTTTCATAAAAAAAAATTTCACTGATTCCGATTTCCTTACGTCATAACATATTTAACTTAACTTCGTAACTGCTTACGTCAAAACATATTTAACTCGCTATATTTATCTTCACATACATAAATTAATTTAAGTTTTTTTCGTTTTTTTGAAGGAGTCATTTAGGGGGAGGATGGGGTAGGGCAGAGAAGTACCAGGTTACATCTCAGCTGCGTCATTAAAGCTTAAAAATTTTATTTTTAAGGTATTTAGACTTAAGTAAAACAATTTGTTAAATTTTTACTAAAGGGGCGGGGTCCAAAAAATTTTATTTTTATTTTATGGCTCCAACTTTAAAGCGTTGCAGCTTCATTGACATAAAAATATATAACTTGCTTAACAAAATTACAAAAAAAATGTTTTTTAGAGGTTGGCTTAGTTCTTCTTAGGGGAACTTTTTTCCCTCTTGCCCGATTTAACACATTTCCGAACTTAACCTGTGCTATCCTTCAAGATATATTTATACCAAAGTTCAAGAGTCCGGCTCTTTTCGTTTGGACTGAATCGTGATTTCCACAGACGGGCGGAAGGACGGGCGGACATACTCAGATCGTCTTAGATTTCATCACTGATCATGAATATATATACCTTAAAGGGTCTCAGATGGATTTTTCGCTGCGTTACAAACAGAATGACAAAGTGTCCAAAAATAACAGACATTAAAATTTAAAACCTTTTTTTGTCGTCTGGTCACCCGGCCTGCTATTTAATTACACTCTTCTGCCATTTACCATACGAGTATTCGTAAACTGTCCAACAAAAGACCACAAATTATTTTTGGACAAAAATATTTGCACAAATGTTTTCATTTAATAGCAGTTTTTCTATTTTCCTAAATGAAAGAAAATTATTCCATTTCCACTATAAAATTCGGTGTCTCAGAGTTTCTTTACAAATTTATTTAATATTCTTATTTGTAAGTCCCTTTTATTCGATTCCGTCTTATTATTTTCCTTCTTTTTTTCCAAACATTAAGTGAAATTTACTGTTTATGTTGTGTCAACGGCGCTGGACAAGAAGCCATTTAGCCATTTGCCATTTACTGTTCAGTTCTTTGTATATACGATATTTAATTTACTTATGGTCGGTCTGATTTCAAATACTTGCTGTTTCTTGGCATGCTCGCACTATGCACTTCATAGTATGGTTTCTTTAAATTTCCTTCTTATTTGTTATTTTTGC
The DNA here is from genome assembly GCA_951800035.1 of Linnaemya tessellans. NCBI lineage: Eukaryota > Metazoa > Arthropoda > Insecta > Diptera > Tachinidae > Linnaemya > Linnaemya tessellans. The sequence continues at coordinate 11,288,144 of OX637534.1, forward strand.
CTTTCCACCTCATAATTTTAACAAGAATGACTTTTGTTTACACAACATATTAAATGGTTTTTATTTTGTTTATCAACGATTATAAATAAGCTAAGAGAGATGCCAGATGTTTACAAATCAAAAATAGAACTTAGAAACCACTTTCATTTCGTAATAATTTTCTAAAGATAGGTATTATTCAGCTAGCTGAATTGCTTTAAAATCAACAAAATCCATATGCAGAAATTGTTTGCTCATACGAAATTTTAATTCAGCTATCAATATACATACTTAGCTTAGCTAGCTGAATTGTTTGAAAGAATTATATGAAAGACTCCTACAGTGTGTTCCACTAGTTCAAGTTCTCGAAAACTACATTCATCTGGCTGAATTGTTTGAAAAAATTAAATGAGAGACTCCTACAGAGTATTCAATTATTTAGAGTTCTAAAAATCTACATTCAGCTAGCTGAATTGTTTGAAAAATAAAAATTAAAGACTTCTACAGTGCATTCGATTATTACAAGTTCTCAAAATCAACATTCAGCTGGCTTAATTGTTTGAAAAAATTAAATGAGAGACTCCTACAGTGTATTCAATTATTTAAAGTTCTAAAAATCTACATTCAGCTAGCTGAATTGTTTGAAAAAATTAAATTAAAGACTTCTACAGTGCATTCGATTATTTCAAGCTTTAAAAATCTACATTCAGCTAGCTGAATTGTTTGAAAAAATTAAATGAGAGACTCCTACAGCGTATTTAATTATTTAGAGTTCTAAAAATCTACATTCAGCTAGCTGAATCGTTTGAAAATATTCAATTAAAGACTTCTACAGTGTATTCGATTATATAGTTTTAAAAATCTACATTCAGCTAGCTGAATTGTTTGAAAAAACTAAATTAAAGACTTCTATAGTGCATCCGAATATTTCAAGTTCTCAAAATCAACATTCAGCTAGCTGAATTGCTTGAAAAAAATTCAATTAAAGACTTTTACAGTATATTCGATTATTTAAAGTTCTAAAAATCTACATTCAGCTAGCTGAATCAGCCATAGGTGTTGTAGTTTCTCACTTAATTACATTAAATTGCCCCCATTACCCTTACTTAGATCACGTCAAACTTGTAAAGTTCTACATAAGCGACAGTTTTAATAAAAACGTAACTCCTCTGGACAAATGCTAATATCTAATATCTATACCAGCAATTAAGAATATGGAAATTTAAGGTGTTCAGCTGGCTGAGATGGTGAAAAATTGTATTCAGCTGGGGAATATATGATAAAACACATATATTTTTTTATTTATAAGCTATTCAGCTAATACTAATTGAAATTCAGCTAGCTGAATATCACACTACCTTAGAAAACTCTTCGAAATCACAAATTTCCTACATTTCGTAAATGTATTTGTTTTTCATGCACATGGACTATTAAATATATAAGCTATTCAGTAACAGAAACTGCGCTAAGCATAATGTCTGGAAAATATATACCTAAACTTAAATATTTTGTTGAATATCACAAAATAGGTTACTTATAAGTTTTTTTTTAACTAAAAAACTTTATTCAAAAATACAGCCAGGCTATTCAGCTAAAGTTAATTGTTATGCGGTTGAGTGTAACTATTCCATTAGTAATTTTGCTAAACGTAAGATATAATAATAATAATTCATAAAAATAATTTGCTGAATAGCACAATAATTTATAAAAGCTGTAGCTGAATAGCAACCAATCGCGAATTTACAAAAACAGTTTGCTGAATAGCACAATAATTTATAAACATTTAGTTCAATAGCAACCAATAGCGAATTTACAAAAACAGTTTGCTGAATAGCACAATAATCTATAAACCTTTAGTTCAATAGCAACCAATCGTGAATTTATAAAAATATTTTGCTGAATAGCACAATAATTTATAAAAGCTGTAGCTGAATAGCAACCAATCGCGAATTTACAAAAACAGTTTGCTGAATAGCACAATAATTTATAAAACTTTAGATCAATAGCAACCAATCGCGAATTTATAAAAATATTTTGCTGAATAGCACAATAATCTATAACCCTTTAGTTCAATAGCAACCAATCGTGAATTTATAAAAATATTTTGCTGAATAGCACAATAATTTATAAAAGCTGTAGCTGAATAGCAACCAATCGCGAATTTACAAAAACAGTTTGCTGAATAGCACAATAATTTATAAAACTTTAGATCAATAGCAACCAATCGCGAATTTATAAAAATATTTTGCTGAATAGCACAATAATTTATAAAAGCTGTAGCTGAATAGCAACCAATCGCGAATTTACAAAAATAGTTAGCTGAATACCACAATAATTTATAAACCTTTAATTCAATAGCAACCAATCGCGAATTTATAAAAATATTTTGCTGAATAACACAATAATTTATAAAAGCTGCAGCTGAATAGTAACCAATCGCGAATTTACAAAAACAGTTTGCTGAATAGCACAATAATTTATAAACCTTTAGTTCAATAGCAACCAATCGCGAATTTATAAAAATATTTTGCTGAATAGCACAATAATTTATAAAAGCTATAGCTGAATATCAACCAATCCCGAATTTCATACATTTGGCATCTCTTACATTTACCGAGCAAACACACAACGTTTATTGTAAATTCATTTTATGCACTTAGCTGGTACATGCGATATGCATTGTCGCCTGTCAAACAAACAGTGAACCAACCAATTCAATGCAATGAAACTCCGACAGACAGATACAATATTCAATAAGAAATTGCGACCTCTTTGACAACGACAGCAGCAAAACAAAACAAACAAAAAATTGCTAGAAGAACAAATCAACAACGATATTAACAACTGAACAGTTTAAAAATACAACAAAAAAGTTTAAAAGCTGTAAATATTGTAAAGCAATATTTTCATACACTTTATTCTGATGACATAAACAATTCAGGCAGATGCTTGTTAACAGGATACCCTACACTCGCGAGAATGTTAGAGAGCATTTATACGCTATTTACTAGAAAAAAATTTAAATACATGAAACCTTTTCCCAGTTTCATTAAAAATATATATGAACCAACTGATTAAGAGCAAACATTAACACCGTGTATTCATGGTAGACGTGGCTGCCTGTAACCCACAAGCATTCAATTAGGATCTCTGAGATCCCGTTCATAAAATTTAAAATGAGTTTGAAATGTATTTTAATCAAATTTTTTCATACAAAATTTTCTTAAAACAGATTTCAAATACGTTTTATTTTTTTATGAATACCGAGGTAAATACTTATGAGAGAAATATTAATTCACCACAGCAATTTATTTCACACAAAAATTTAAAAGAAAATATTTAAATAATACAACAAAAATCAATATAAAGTTTACGATTTTAATAGAGCATTGAAATTTTCCAATATTTTTCGCAAAATCTCGTACTTTAGTTGCAGTAATTCTCATTTAGTTTATATACTTTTTCATATAAGCATACGGATTTGAAAATATTTAAAAAATTTAAATTTTAAAAATGTTTTACAAATATTCCTACGTTGCGTTTCTTCCAAAAATAGCAAGTGATACGAAAAGCAAGTACGTTGTGGCAAAAAAGATCACGTACCGATTTCAATCTATAGCGTGTTAATTCAAAAGTAAGTACAAAATCAATTTGACTAGAAAAAATAAAGAAAACTTTTCTTTTTCTCCTCCCTAAAAAAAAAACTCAACAATTCACAATCATAACTTTTGTTTTCTTTTTATAAAGTCTTTGCCGTTTGCATTTGTTTGAAAATAAAAAATAATGAGCTGGAGTGTAAAAAAAAAATATTTTTTTTTTGTAAGTAAAAAAAAACAACAGCTAAACACAAAAATATTTAATGGAACTACAAGAAACAATATTCTGAACCAAATAAGTTGCACAAAGAAAAAAAGGACATCCTAGGCGAGCCAACTACAAACACAACAACAACAACAATATGTTAAGATAATAGTACACTTCCCATACAGTGTGGTTAACACAATGGAGGAACAATTCCTTGGAGAGTTAGTCTATCAACAGATGATAGAAGAGCAAACGCAAAAAAATCTAAATGGCAATGGAATAATACAAAAACGCACGCACACACACAAACACACTTGTTTGTATGTTAGCTGAAAGCCAGCAGAGAGGGAGTAACAACTGTAGGAGTTGGAGTTTATTATTTTTGAATGTAATTGGATTTGTGGCAGTAACTGCAATATAGTGCGGCCAGTAAGTAGTGAAAAGGAAAAGGGGGCGATATGTACAATAGCATGCCTTAGAAAAGAACATGCCCACTAGTAGAAATATTTTATTAATAAATAAATAAATACATGGAGGTTAAACGCAGTAGTCTTGAAAGCCAGAAGTATTTATTATTATTTTTATTTATTTATTCATTTTTTTTTTTCAACTTAAGTCTCATATTTAAAATCAAGGGCCTGGAATACAAGTTCCTGTTAACAGATTTCTTAGGGCGTCATATAATTTTCATTCAAGAATACTAAACGATATCAAATGGCATCGCAGGAGAGACAGATAATTTATTTTGATTTTATATACCCGCCAAAAAAGAATTGGAGCGGGTATATTCACTTTGTCATTCCGTGTGTAACGCAGCGAAATATCCTTCTAAGACGCCCATAAAGTATATTCTTGATCAGTGATGAAATCTAAGACGATCTAGCTACAGCCGTCCGTCAATACGTCCGCCTGTGGAAATTACGCTACAGTTCAAATGAAAAGAGTCACAGTTTTCAAATTTGCTATAGATAAATTTTGAAGGATAGCACAGATCAGGTTCGTAAATGGACGGAATCGGGCCACAGGGGAACAAGTTCCTCTAAGAAGAACTAAACCAACCTCTAAAAAACAACCATAATTTTTAAAGTTTTTTTTCTCGTAATTTTGTTAAGCAAATAATTGTATTTGTATGTCGAAGCAGGTCCATCCCATTAAACTTGAAGCCATAAAATAAATAAAAAATAAGTTTAGGAACCCGCCCCCTTTAGTGGGCGTTATTATATGCAAAAATATTGTAAAAATTTAACAAATTGTTTTACTTAAGGCGACATTCCTTAAAAATAACATTTTTAAGCTTTAAGGACCAAGCTGAGATGTCACCTGGTACTCCTCTGCCCTAGCCCCTTCTCTCCTTGGCCACCTAAATGCCCCTTTCAAAAAAAATAAATATATTAAATGTAGGTGTTGCGGCTTTCGAAAACAGCTGTTCTGCTCTGCTGTGTAAGTTGAATAAAACTGATGTTGACTTTCCTTTGTGCCTTGGAATATTAATCATGCCTTTCTGAGATTTAAAAAAATAAATTTCGAACAATTAGCCTATGAATCTTAATTCAATTTAATATAAATATATTAAAAATAATTGTATATGTGTGAAGATAAATATGCCGAGTTATATATGTTTTGACGTAAGCAGTTACGAAGTGAAGTTAAATATGTTATGACGTAACGAAATGGCAATCAGTGAAATTTTTTTTTTTTTTTATGAACATCCATATTTATATACAAAATGATTATGGGAGTGTCTCCTATCCCACACATCATTTTTTATATACTGGCAAAGCATGCCAACTCCTTATTTGGCCACTGGAGGCAAAATCCCTTCAAGATCACACACACACACTCATGCCCTGTAAATATTTTCACAAAATGCTCAAAAAATTTATTAAATATGGATTTTCATAAAAAAAAATCACTGTTTGCTATTTCGTTACGTCATAACATATTTAACTTCACTACGTTGTTTCGTAACTGCTTACGTCAAAACATGTTTAACTCGGCATATTTTTCTTCAATCACATAATAAATTCTACATTTAATTATCCCAAATATTTATTTTTAGAGTCTTATGGCAAAGGTGAAATGCCTCCCCCACGGCCCGTGCCAGAGAGACCGCAAAAAATTCCGATTTAATGTTCTCCAAAAAGAATTAGATCACATAAAGTATACACGTTCTTGAGCAGTCTAAGACGGTCTAGCATTGCCCATACGTTTGTCTGTGGAACACATGATGTAGTCTAGTTTTGGACTCCGCCCCCTTCAGTGGGCGTTGCCGTACGATATTATATAAAGGAACTCTGTCCCACCCAGTTAAATTGTATCACTTAAGCCTAGATTATTTAACAATTGTATTTTTAAGCCTTTTTGAGGATGGATACTCTGATCCCTCTCTCCTTCCCACCTTTGCCCCCCAAATGATAGCATTAAAAAATTCTTTTTTCTACATTTAATTATCCCAAAAATTTACTTTTTAACTTTTTACGAGAATGGTGAGATATCTCCCCCCACCCAGGACCCTGTCCACAGTAACCCTGTCAAAATAGAGTTTTAAAATTGGGCACAGAAATGTCTTAAAGGAACTCTGACCCAGCAGTTTAAACATTTTTAATTTATCGTCCTGGCTTTTTGTGTGCGTTAATATAAAAAGTTCATCTTTCATCACAATCTCCTAAGACGTTATTCTATTTAAAAATCATATTATCACAATCAAACAAAAAATATAATTTTAATATTAAAAAACATAGAACATCAGATATCCTGTTGTACGACACCTCATCATCAGCTGGCAAATTGTGATTTTCATACAATCACTCAACGTATAAAACAAAATCACAACGAAATTAAAAACTTTCACTTTTAAGTCTTAATTTTCTCAGCTCATTTTGTAATGTATCTGAGATGGAAATTGTTTACCAGCTGAATGCGCTGCTGAAAATGAAAAGCGAAAAGTTATTTGCATTTAATGTATTTGGAAATAATTTTCATTTTTATCATTTTGGCTCCACAGATTTAAAATGAAATTTTTATGTTTATTAAAAAGTTTTCATTTTTCGTTGTTTTGCTTGTTACTCTGTTTTGTGTATGGCAGAAATCCGTGTTACGTTTCATTATTTGCTTCTTATAGTACATGGAGTGAGTGGAGGCAACATTTGCAATGACTTGAATTTTTATAGTCGTGGATTTTCACCTGATATTATTAAACAAGCCAGGTAACACGAAAATGTTAGTAAATATGGGTAAATACTCGTAAATGGTATGGCTGACAGGAAGAAGTTCTTGAAGATTTTCATATTTTAATTTCATTTCAAATGGAGCCCCAGAGAATTATAAACAACATCAATGAGCAACAATAATAACAACAACAGAACAACAATGGCATCAGTTAAATTAAACAAAAGAAAATGCTTTTATTTAAAGGAACTAGAAAATAAAATGTATATTATTTCGAAATTAAATTATTTATGTCGGTTATAAACTACACAGACATCGAAATTTATGCTCAATTTACAGGGTAATAAAATGAGAGAACTTAGTGCACATATTTTGATAAAAAACAAGTAAAAACGTTATATTCGAGCGGGTCGAATCTTATATACCCCCCAAATATTTAGTAAGTGAATTTAAAATGTTTAACTTGGTGGGACAGAGTTCCTTTATATAATATCGTACGTCAACGCCCACTAAAGGGAGCGGGGCTCAAAAACAGAAACAGGCAATCATGAAACTCTAAATATAAATGCTTGGGATGATTATATACAAAAACAAAAAAAAAATTTTTTTGGTAGGGTCATTTAGGGGTTGAAGGCGGAGGAGGAGGTAGGGCAGAAACAGGCAGTCATAAAACTCTAAAAATAAATGGTTGGGATGATTACATACAAAATTTAAAAAAAAAAATTTTTTTTGGTAGGGTCATTTAGGGGGTGAAGGGGGAGGAGGGGGTAGGGCAGAAACAGGCAGTCATAAAACTCTAAAAATAAATGGTTGGGATGATTACATACAAAATTAAAAAAAAAATTATTTTCTTTTGGTAGTTTCATTTAGGTGGTGAAGGGGGAGGAGGGGGTAGGGCAGAAACAGGCAGTCATAAAACTCTAAAAATAAATGGTTGGGATGATTACATACAAAATTAAAAAAAAAATTTTCTTTTGGTAGGGTCATTTAGGGGGTGAAGGGGGAGGAGGGGGTAGGGCAGAAACAGACAATCATAAAACTCTAAAAATAAATGGTTGAGATGATTACATACAAAATTAAAAAAAAAAAATTTTTCTTTTGGTAGGGTCATTTAGGAGGTGAAGGGGGAGGAGGGGGTAGGGTAGAGGAGTACCAGGTATCGTCTCAGCTTCGTCATTAAAGCTTAAAAATTTTATTTTTAAGGAATGTAGGCTTAAGTAAAACAATTTGTTAAATTTTTATGCTATTTTTAAATATAATAACGCCCACTAAAGTGGGCGGGGTCCACAAATAATTTATTTTTATTTTGTGGCTCCAGTTTAAGGCGTTGGATCGTATTTGACATAAAAATATATCATTTGCTTAACAAAATAACCAAAAAACTTCAAAAATTATGTTGTTTTTTCTGGGTTGGTTTAGTTCTTCTTAGGGGAACTTTTTCCCCCCTTGCCCGATTTAGCCCATCTCCGAACTTAACCTGCTCTAAGCTTTGAAATATATATAAACGAAAGAGTCTAGCTCTTTTCGTTTGGACTGAATCGTGATTTCCACAGACGGACGGACGGACATGCTCAGATCGTCTTAGATTTCATCACTGATCAAGAATATATATACTTTATGGGGTCTGAGATGGATATTTCGATGCGTTACAAACGGAATGACAAAGTGAATATACCCTCCAAATTCTTTTTTGGAGGGTATAAAAATCATGGCATGTCTTAAGGCTGAGATAATAAAAATCTTATATGTTGAAATATGTATTTCAAAATATCCTGGCATGTCAACTTAGAAGAAAAAAAAAAGAAAACGGTTGTAACGCTTTACCTGCAGTATTTTTTAATTTCTTCAAATCTTGTGTTTTATTTTTGCTATCGCTCTCTGTTGACACAAGCAAGTTTTGATAACTTAAAGCAATAAATACCTTAAAGTTTTTTTTTACAAATTAAGTTCAAACAAGACGTTTTAATAACATGCAAAGCCTAAAGAGATTTGTACACACTATCTAATGAGTGGCAGTTTTGCTCAAATTTCAGCTGCTCCATGCTGACGTCATATTAGCGAAGCTACAAAATTGTATTTAATACAACAATATTTCCAAGTTATTAATACCACCTTAATGTGAATATATTGTATTAATAAATATAATTAAATCTGTCACACGCAACAAATAAAGCAAACAAAACAAAGGAAAATAGACAAAACAATCGATTTATATGAACAACTTTCAGACAACACAAACTAAAACTGAAGTCTCTTGAATAAATTGAATAGTTTACGAGCATAAAACAATAGATTGAAATAAGTTATCAGGTCAATATTTGTTAATAACTAAATCGCTGTGAATGCTCGAAAATCCGCTCAACCTTAAGAAAGCAGAAAAAAATATATATAAAAACACAAACATTTTAGCCATAAGATATCAAGCGGTTGAAAGTGTTCAAACAGTAAACAGTTCTTTCTTTTTTCTTAGCGGTATAAAGATTAATTTACGAAATGGTAATTAAATTTTTGAAATTTACTTTATAGACTCCGAACAATAATTTGCTGTTTTAATTATTTTAGCAATTGCAATTTTTTACTTTGATGTTGTTGTTGTTGGCTTCTGCCCATGCAGATGTTTCCGAATTGGACTACAGCTCTCCGGAATCTTCTTACCTGTCGCCTACACAATCCTTAGTTTTCGAACAATCACACAATGACTACAATCCATCACCACCAGCTGCTGTTGTGCTACAATCGCATGATGATTACAGTCCGGTCTCTATTGTTGAACACCCTCTAAATGCTTATATTCCTCCAGCGGATGACTCTCATGTACTAGATGGTGCAGCTGAAGATGGTTATCGTTATAAGACGGTGCGTCGTGTTGTCTACAAGCACCGCGCCTAGCTCGCGCTAACCTCAAGTATTTAAATAGAAATAGATATTTAATATAAGTAGGACGATAGATATACATAAAGTAAAAATTATATTAAACAAGTAAAAACGTTATATTCGACCGGGTGGAATCTTCAATACCCTCCAAATATTTAGCAAGTAAAATTAAAATGTTTAACTGGCTGGGACAGCATTCCTTTATATAATATCGTACGTCAACGCCCACTGAAGGGGGCGGGATCCAAAAATAGACTACATCATGTTTTCCACAGGCGAACGTATGGGCATTGCTACACCGTCTTAGACTTCATCACTGATCAAGAATAAATATAATTTATGTGGTCTAATTCTTCTTGGAGAGCATTAAATCTGTATTTTTGGGGGTCTATCTGACTAGGGGCGGGGGGAGACATTTCACCTTTGCCATAAGACTCTAAAAATAAATATGTGGGATAATTAAATGTAAAATTTATTATGTGAGTGAAGATAAAGCTGCCGAGTTAAACATGTTTTGACGTAAGCAGTTACGAAACAACGTAGTGAAGTTAAATATGTTATGACGTAACGAAATGGCAAACAGTGATGTTTTCTTTTTTGAAAATCCATATTTAATATATTTTTTGAGCATTTTGTGAAAATATTTACAGGGCATGAGTGTGTGTGATCTTGAAGGGATTTTGCGCCCAGTGGCCAAATAAGGAGTTGGTAAGCATTGCCAGTATATACAAAATGATGTATGGGATAGAAGACACTCCCATAATCATTTTGTATATAAATATGGATTTTCATACAAAAACAAAATTTCACTTATTGCCATTTCGTTACGTCATACATATTTAACTTCACTTCGTAACTGCTTACGTCAAAGCATATTTAACTCGGCATATTTATCTTCACACACATAAAATTATTTTTAATTTTTTGTTTTTGAAGGGGTCATTTAGGTGCAAGGGGGAGAAGGGGTAGGGCAGAGAAGTACCAGGTTACGTCTCAGCTACGTCATTAATGCTTAAAAATTTGATTTTTAAGGAATGTCGCCTTAAGTAAAACAATTTGTTAAATTTTTGCACTATTTTTTGCATATAATAACGCCAACTAAAGGGGGCGGGGTCCAAAAATTGTTGTTGTTTTTTTTTTGCTCCAAGTTTAATGGGATGGACCTTTTTCGACATAAAAATATATTATTTGCTTAACAAAATCACAAAAAAAAGCTTTAAAAATTATATTGATTTTCAAAGGTTGGTTTAGATCTTCTTAGGGGAACTTTTTCCCCCCTGGGGCGACTCAGGCCATTTCCGAAGTTGACCTGTGCTATCCTTCAAGATATATTTACACCAAATTTCAAGAGTCTAGCTCTATTCGTTTGGACTGAATCGTGATTTCCACAGACAGGCGGACGGACTTACATGGTCCTAGATGTCATCACTAATCAAGAATATATATACTTGATGGGGTCTCAGATAAACATTTCGCTTCATTACACACGGAATGACAAAGTGAATATACCCTCCATTTCTGCTGTGGAGGGTATAAAAATATTTCATACTTTTATGAAACTACAAAATTCGTAAAAAAAAACTGTTGGCCTTACTTGGGACGTTGCTGCAGTAAAGCTTGAGCTGATCTTGCTTAACAAACAAATTCATTTGCAAAATATAAACAATGAAACTTTTTATTCTATCGCACATATAAAAAAATAAATAAATATAATTCATAATTACGTTACCATTTGTCTCTTAGAGGCTAAAAGAAAAACTGGCATGGCACAAAGCAAAACGTGAGCCACTAAATAATTCTTTATTTCTCTTGCCATTCCTTAAAAGCATGGAACAGCACAAAAAACGTGTTACACTTCGTTAATTAATTTCAGCAATGAACGAACGAGTAGTGGTATAAAATATAAACTGGATTATCCTGCACAAGGATAAGGCAAGGAAATGATTTAAAGCCAAACCAGTGCAACATTTCGAAGCCTTCAAAACGGCTTTTCAAAGCCGCTACTTTAATAAAAAGAAAGCCTGGGGCAAAAGAAAAGCTTTAAAGCACATCCGTTATTTTTTTTTTTTTCAAAGTCTACCAGGCCGTGTCTCTTAATTAATAAATTTTACCACATGTAACAAAAAGTCCTTGAAATCTAAAATACTCCTCTGACACTAGTTCATTTCTAATGAATTTTATGAAGAAAAAACGAAAAAACATCTAAATATATTATTTTACCTTTTCACATCACGTACCGGGTGAAAAGAGCCAAAAAAGAAAAAAAAACAACAACAGCGAAAAACATGAAAAATTGTAGAAAAACAGAAAAGTTTTTTTCATGCTTTTTTTTTGCACAACAAAAACAAAAAAGAAGGGACATACGTGAGTTTCGAAGGTGCAAATGGAATGTGGAGTACAGAATATCAATTTGTGTGTTCAGTTTTTAATGGAAATGTTCATTAAATTTTTCTTACAAAGACTTTTAAAACTATTTTTTTCTTCTAATTCACACGGTGTCATCTCATAAATTTGTTATGGAAAACTGAATTTATATGAAAATTAGTCATTGTTAGAGACAAAATTTCTTGTATAAAATACCAACAACAGGATGTAGAAAAAGTAGTTTTTAAATCTTCTTCTGTCTGTAATTAAAATATTCTGAATTGCAACTTAAGACGCAGAGACAAACTTTTTGAAGAAGAAAAAAATAATAATAATTAAATTAAATTTTCCAGCACTGGACTGTATTTTAGATTTTGCTGACAATCAAATAGCAATCTATTGATTACTAAACTTTAATGCAAAACTGAAGTCTGTAGATTTTCTGGGGGGCTTCAGAAAACCGATATCATGTACGAACAGGCGAATATCGTTTATTCGAATTCTATGCCTATTCCTAAGTATCCAGAATATTGTCGAAATTTCATAGGGAATGCAAAAACCTACATATACCCGTTACCATTTTTGGTGAAGGCTATACTAAACAGGTTAAAAAAAAATTTTATTCGAAAAATTTTTATTCGATTAATTTTTACTCGATTAATTTTTATTCGATAAATTTTAACGCCATAAATTTTTATTCAACTAGTTTTGCTTTTTTTCATATGACTAATGGTATTGCAGTCAATTTTAAATATTAAAACATTTAGTCTATTAAATTTTATTCAATTAATATTTACTCGATTAATTTTTATTCGACTAGTTTTTTTTTCATATGACTAATGCTATTGCAATTAATTATTAAAAATTAAAACATATAGTCGAAAACTTTTTATTCGATTAATTTGTACCCGATTAATTTTTATTCGATTAATTTTTACTCGATAAATTTTTATTTGACTAGTTTTGTTTTTTTTCACATGACTAATGCTACTGCATTTAATTATTAAAACTTAAAACATTTAGTCGAATAGTTTTTATTCGATTAATTTTTATTCGACTAATTTTGTTTTTTTTCTTCATATGACTAATACTATTGCAATTAATTATTAAAAGTTAAAACATTTAGTCGAATAATATTTATTCGATTAATTTTTACTCGATTCATTTTTATTCGACTAGTTTTGTTTTTTTTCATATGACTAATTGCTATTGCAGTCAATTATTAAAAATTAAAACATTTAGTCGAATAATTTTTATTCGATTTATTTTTATTCGACTAGTTTTGTTTTTTTTATATGACTAATTGCTATTGCAGTCAATCATTAAAAATTAAAACATTTAGTCAAATAATTTTTATTCGATTAATTTTTATTCTATTAATTGTTAATCGACTAGTTTTGTTTTTTTTTTCATATGACTAATTTCTACTGCAGTTAATTATTAAAAGTTAAAACATTTAGACGATTAATTTTTTATTCGATTAATTTTAGTTTTTTTATTATGATTAATGCTATTGTAGTTACTTTAAATGCATCATTTCATTCGAGTTGTATAAATATTGAAATAATTTTATGCGAATAATAAATATTTGAATATTATTTTATTAAAAAAAATTGTTTGCCACAGTAATCGCATTTGAATACCTATAACTCGAATAAATTTATTATAATAATTTTTATATTCTATTTATATTATTGAAATACATAATTTTATTTTAGCAATTTTTTGAGAATAATTTGGTTAATATTAATCGAATAATACTGGACGCATAACGCCCTAGAACTACATATTTATATGAAATAGAAATTGGAAATCGCAAGAGAGACTGGAAATATTTATTTTATTTATATTAAAGGATTCAAATAACACATCAATATGATTTTAAAAATAATTGTTAAAGCTTGAAGTTTTCTTGTATTCATTTTTATAAAATTAAATGAAAAAAATGTATAAGATGACCTCAGCTTAAAAACACTATTGTTAAAGGAAAGAAAGACGAATTTCATTTTAATAAAATGTTTTCAAATAATTTTCTTTCAACAATTTTTATTCGTATTATTTAATATCAATCTAAGTTATGAGAATAATTATTATACGAAAAGTCCTGTTGTAAGAGTAACAATTTATTTAGTACACAAATTAATTTCCTCTCAAAATAATTTCTTTTTAGACAATTTCAATGTGTCTAATTTTTATTCCGAAAACGAACCAAAAGTTTATTGGATCCTCAAGATATGCTTGATGCTGCTGATTAATGTTACTTATAATTTTCTACACCTCCCACACAACTACTCAACCCGCAATCAGTCCACTTCTTTTGTAATCATTATGATCAACTGTAATATTTTTCGATGGTACTTTAGTAACTGCTGTTTTCTAATGACAAATTATTTTCTTTTCTTTTCTTTTCTTACGGGTATTCCTGACATAATAAATGTAAAACGTTAGTAGTTTATGGCAGTTGTTATAGTTTATAATCGAAATTAATGTTGTATTTTTGTTAGAAAATTCGTTGCCTTGCAGTAAACAAAACTTTTGTTTATTTATTGTGGAAAATTTTTTAAGTTTATTTTTTTATTTTTTTTCTATTTGGTTGCAATTTCTCCCTCAACTTCTGGTATTAAATTGCAAGAATAAAAATTTTTGCATACCTTTTAGTCATTGTTAGTGTTGGAGTTATTTCTTCAAATCATAATGATATTGTTGTGTTGCCAAAAAGTTTTTTTTAACTCTAGTACGTTTGTACGAGAGTTTGTACGGGTAAGAGTAGAAAGGAAAAACTTTTTAATGTGCATTTTACTTAGCAAAAAAAAAAAAAAAACTTTTACATTTACAGCCGTTGAAAGCATATTTTTAGGGGTAATTTTAGTTGCTTTTTTTACGTATTATTTATTTTTAAGGAAACATAAAGTTTACTTGATTTAGGTGGATCCAAATAAATAAAATGATTACAGGAAAGTAGTTTTTAAAGGTAATCAACGAAAAACTTTTTTTGTAACTAAGAAAAGTTTAGGTTTATGTGAAGTCTTAAATTAAGCAGCAAACATTGATTATAAAGTTATTTTTAGAAACGAAGTAATTCTAAGAAAACAACACAAACAGAAAATGCTATTTTTCTTGAAAAAGTTGCCTTGGCAGCGGTGGGATTCGAACCCACGCCTCCGAGGAGACTGGTGCCTTAAACCAGCGCCTTAGACCGCTCGGCCACGCTACCGTTATACGTGCCAACATGCCCCGATACCACTCACCAACCAACCATACGGTCTAAGACAATTGAAATTTTTAATCGAACCAAAAATATTTATTTAAAAATTTTTTGCAAAAATAAATTTTTGTTTAACCAAATTTTTTACATACATACGAGTATATCAAAGCATGCAGTACCAAGGGGTTCCATAGTGTAGCGGTTATCACGTCTGCTTTACACGCAGAAGGTCTCCAGTTCGATCCTGGATGGAACCATGCGGGGAATTCTTTTGTAAAATATAATAGATAACAAGTTTCTAATAGAAACTTCATAAGAAATATCGTTAAATGTCAAGAAACACACAAAATATATTAAGATAAATAATACTATTTAATATCTATGGGATAGAGGAGGAGGAGCCACCCAAGGAATTTTAAATAGACGGTAAAAATATGAACTCACGCAAAAAATGTAAATGCACAGTGAAGCCAAGTGCAAAATCCCAATGAAGCCGAGTGTTTATAATTTTATTAAGCCTATAGTTACGATAATAAATTTAATTATAACAATAATTTTATTCGAAAAAATTACAGTGCAGGCAGACAAAATCTCCTCAATAAAACAAAAAACAAATATTTCGGATACAAATTTTTTTTAATACAACCAACTATCGTATCGCTTAAAGTTGTATTTGCAAAAATAATTTCATAAAACGTCTCTCAAAATAAATATTTGTTTATTTTATTTGTGGAAAAATTTCATTTGAAATTACTGCTTGTAATCGATACAACAAGACTTGTGAATTTGAAATTTTCGTATAACATAAGAAACTTGATCAAAATCAATCTTCCGAAAGATATTGCAGTGAATTTTGATATATTTGCCACAACAAAAAATATGTCCTGCATCTCAGCCTGATGCAAACAATATGTCAACAACAATAAAAAACAAAAAAATATTGTCGCAAATTATTGTTTTTTATTTTTTTTAATTTGTATGGAATTAGAAAATTACTTCATTATTTTAATATTTAAATTTCGAACTCTAACCCCCAGTTTTTGACTTCTTATTTAAGTACAAAATTAGTTAATTTTTCCAAAAACTTAAGTTGTGTTTAAATACACTTTCAGTATTTCAGCCTAAAATTAATTTTGGTATTTAATTGTGATAAAAGTATGGCAGCACAAATAAATGGTAAGAAAAATGCTGCAAATGATACCATTAAACTCCCTCCTTACCGACGTTTTGTTTCAATGAAGAGCTGCTTTACCAATTTTCAAGTTGTTGAATGTTAACAAACAATGAAAAACTTAAATTGATTTTAAATGTACAATGTGGGACTTTTAAATCTTATTTAATTTTGAAGTGAAAAACAAAATTTTGTATTTAAATACAATTTAAGTTTAAATAGTACTTAATTTTGAAGTTAAAAACTAGGCATAAGACATACAGCAGAGAAAACGTTATCAGAATTAATTTTCCGAATGTCTCCATGAAATATATAAATTATTTATTAACAATTTGTCAAAACACTAACCCCCATTTGAAATCTGTTTTATGGAATGCAACACATTTCAAACTCATTTACTCCATATGAAATATAATTTCTGATTTCTCTATGAATGCATCAAATTGTCAGATCAGTTTTAGCACAATCACGACTTGGCAACTCTACTGGCAATTAAGCAATTTTTGAAACGGGTTGTATTAAACAAAACAAAATTCATTTTGATTTTTGTTCAATTAAGTTTTTTTTTTCACAAATTATTTTTAAGGTGATCTTTGAAAGATCTCCCATTGTTAAGCATTAGAATATGTATGAATATAATATATATATAAATCGGGATATTGTATTATTCTTTAAAAAATAAATCGAAAAATATGTAACTTAAAATATTACCTTTGATTTAGAATTTAATTGTTGTGTGTGTGTTCTTCAATTTAGGGTTCAGCTCCTTTTCTTCATCACTTATCCAACACTTTTTAAATTTCATTTATTAACACAAAATTTCTTTTCTCTTAAAAAAGGCCATATTTTGTGGAATTTTCCATCTTTAATATATTTTTACTGCTATAATTCAGATTATAATTGCATTCTTATTATTTGCACTGCAAATTATAGCCGCTCTCTTCACATCACTAGATCTGCTTTTAATTATTATTATAATGCACTATTTTCACGACGCCTAGAAAACTGAACACATTAATTTCCCTGCATCACAAGAGCTTCAATACTCTGAGCAGCCAACAGTTTTATTTTCAAGACATTCATTAGCAGGAACAACTGATTGCGCGGAAATATTATAATTTATTAAATACGAATTAAGCAATAATTATATAAGCAAATTTCTTCTATTTGTTTAATTATCGTATATGATTTAAAAGAAACTGATATTAAGAGGAAAGGGGAGAAGCCTTAAAACGAAATAAAACAAAAGGCAGAGTTGGCAGTGGAAGGTGTTATATGCTGACCGACAATTAATCATGGAGTTTTTTGTTCTAAATTTATTTAGCGAAATTGTCGCCATTTCTATTAATAATTTTTTTAAATTGGATATTCAAGTTTAATCGATCGCATTAAAATATTTCTGATGTTAGAAACCCGAAGTCTCCTACTACTTTTTTTCTTAAAGAAGAAAATATTATAAAACTAATTTTCAACGCAATTTTAAAACTCATTATTTTTTAATTAAAATCTTTGCAAATTCAAAACTAAAAACCTTTTCTGTAATATACAAATTATGATCTTGTAAAAACTTTATGGTAAAATGAATCTGAAATTTGAAAATGTGTACACAAGTTTCGTATGTTAAAAATCATTTGAAGTAAATTTAATCAACGTTTTTATTTTTGCCACTACCGCACTAATTCCTGTCTTTACATTCCTTCCTATTAGATAAATAATAATAAACTCGTTAAATGTTCTTTCCGAAAAAAACAATGAATATTCTCTTAAACGCCTTTTCATGTTTTGCATTGCTTTTCTACTCTTAATTTGTTTATGCAAAGCAAAACAAATAAATAAACTCACACGCATTCGTATGCAAAAGCAAAACACGTGATTGCGCCCCAAAGTCAATTGAACACACAATTGACTTGCTGCTCTCACAAAAACACATTAAGCGAACAGTGGCTGCGCTGTCGCCGAATATCTGAGTTTTCTTGCGCACTTTTTAGCACGAAAACACAAACTATTTGCAAAGATATTTATTTTTGATTATTGAATGGCTCTTAATTAACAATTATTTTTACAAACCATGAATTTTTTAACACTTTTTCCACTATATATCACTGTTACAACGGGAGTTGGCACAGAAACGTCCGCGCAGCTCAAGAATTTTCGGTACACTAAATGTCACATACTCTTGCATTTAAGATGCTATTCTCTTTAAAAACTGTTTTAATTTCACTTTGTTTTTGGCATTTCATAATGAGTTTCCGCTATTTTTGCATGCATCGCAGAAGCACTTAGAGAAGGTTTTTACCTTCTTTTTTTTTAATTCAAATAACTTCCAATTTGGGAAGTGTGAAACGCATGTGGATGCATAGAATTGATGCTGTGGGCAAAACTCAGAAATTTCCCTGTATGTGGGAGCCATTTTAAGTCGTATGGCTGCGCTGTTAGCAGTTTTTGTCAACAAAAACCCAATTTTCCTTTCACATTGAAGTTAAGCCTACCGCAGTTCTTGTTGGCCTAAAAAAATGTTCTTACACGATGAAATAAACAAACTACACACATACACATGCCTAAATATAGCGGTTAATTAATTATCAATTATTTATAGAAATAATAAATTTTCGAAATCGTTTCCACATTTTGGTAATTGCATATTTTAGCTGGAGTTGGTTACTACAAACACGATTGCGCAGCACAAGACTTGGATCAAGAGGAAGTGGAAATAAATATCAGACTGCCACTGAAGCGTTTTGGATTTCCCATCCAAGTTCAAACGAGCGCTTTTATATATTTCTTATGTTTGTTTCACAACGAAAGCAGGCATTTTTATGTCAAATAGGAATGCGTATATGACTTGTAACCTTCTATCATGCCCAATCAGAGCCACAAATTACTGTGCAGAGAAGTATCAAAATTTACTTGTTAGATATTTTTCAATTAAAATGTGAGTAAATTCAAAATGAATTACTTTTTCGGTAACTTATGAATGAAAATTTAAAAAAAAACATTTATTTGACATCCTAAACTTTTGAAATTAAGTTTGTTAATAAAAATTGCATTGTTTGTTACAACTGAAGCATATCTCTCTGACCTCATTTAATGGGTTCTGAAACCAAATCACCAATTTTTATTAATAGACTATTTGCGACTTTTCAGATAAATAGCATTGAATGCTGAAATTTTGTTATGTACAGAATCATTAAAAGTAAATTTGATAAAAAAAAACATTTTTCACCATAACCAACACCGACTTCTATTTCCAATTTGCTCCTATTAAATTAATAACTCCTTGACTGTTTTTTCAAAACAACAATAAATATTCTCTTGGAAAAGTTTTCCCTATATTTTTTTTGTTTGCATTCTTTTGCACTCTTTTTACTGTTACACAAAGTAAATGAAGTGAACATGCGAAGCAAAAGAAAAGCAAATGTAATTTCATTGTGTTTGCAAAAACTTAAAGTAAAATGTTATTAGCCCAATTCACAATCCTGTGCAAATGGTCTGGCATTATAGCATTTGCAAATTGAGAGAGTATTTGAGAGCATTTTCAATGTATTTTGTTGGTGTAGAGTACAATTATTTTGCTCATGCTACGATGCTAGACTACTTGCTCGAGATTGTGAACTGGGCTATTATTTATTTGCCACTGCAGGCAACACTAATTCCCATCTTCATATTTCCTCCTAACAAATTAATAAACTTATTAAATGTTCTTTAAAAAAATAATGCAAGAAAAATTCTCTTAAAACCATTTAATAATTCGCATCGTCTTTGCACTCTTATTGTATGTTTTTTATAAAAAACAAACGAACTAAACAAACACACCCATCCGCACACAAAGCAAAACACTTGCATGCTCTCTGCTGCTAATGCGACACATGAAATCTTCAACCAACAAAATGGCTGCGCTGTACTCAGAATTTTCTATTAACAAAATTTTCTTGCACACTTTTTAGCACGAAAACACAAACTATTGGCAAATATTTTTATTTTTGATTATTGAATGGCTCTTAATTAACAATTATTTTTACAAACCATGAATTTTTTAACACTTTTTCCACTATATTTCACTGTTACAACGTGAGTTGGCACAGAAACGTCCGCGCAGCTTAAGAATTTTCGGTACACTAAATGTTACATGCTCTTGCATATAAGATGCTATTCTCTTTAATAATTGTTTTAAGTTTATATTGTTTTTTGTTTTACTCTTCGAAAAGCACATACTCATGGGGAAATTTATTTGCATATACATACATTCGAGTATGTATTTCACCACGCACCTACTACTGGCTTACGAATTTCACTGTTCCTAATTTGGTAGTTAAGCCAACAGGGGATGTGTTTTTGTTAGATATATAAAGAAATTCTCTTGCATATTCATGTTAAGCTAACGGTGATTGCGTTGTGAATACTTTTTATTTGCATGAAGTAACCTGCTTGAATGAAAATAAACTACATAAATATATGCATAAAAGTAAATATTTTGATTAAATTATGAATTGTGTTTTAGTGTTCTTCTGTGTAATTTCTTCGATTTCCTTATTATATTTTTATATTTTATACAAAAACCGTTTTTATTATTTTCCAATTTCGCTACCAAGAATGTGAAGTAGCGGGTAAAAACTATAATAAAATAACAAAAAAAAATCCAACTTTAACACTTCATACATGCTGTTATCAGCGCATAAGTTTCCGCTTTTTATAACGAGTTGCACTTTTTATAATGACTTGCACTTTTTATAATGACTTGCACTTTTTATAATGACTTGCACTTTTTATGATGACTTGCACTTTTTATGATGACTTGCACTTTTAATGATGACTTGCACTTTTTATAATGACTTGCATTTTATATGATGACTTGCACTTTTCATAATGACTTGCACTTTTTATGATGACTTGCACTTTTTATGATGACTTGCACTTTTAATGATGACTTGCACTTTTTATAATGACGCATTTTTTTATTATGACTCGCACTTTTTATAAGGACTTGCACATTTTACGATAACTTCAACTTTTTATGATGACTTCAACTTTTTATAATGACTTGCACTTTTTATAACGAATTGCACTTTTTATATTGGCTTGCACTTTTTATGACTTGCACTTTTATGATAACTTGCACCTTTCATAATGACTTGCACTTTTTATGATGACTTGCACTTTTTATGATTACTTGTATTTTTTATGATTACTTGCACCTTTTTTATTGAGTTGCACTTTTTATAATTACTTCCACTTTTTGTCCTTACTTGCACTTTTTACGATGACTTGAATTTTTTATGATGACTTGCACTTTTTTATAATGACTGGCACTTTTTATGATGACTTGCACTTTTTATAATGACTTGCACTTTTCATAATGAATTGCACCTTTTATATTGGCTTGCACTTTTTATAATAACTTGCACTTGTTATAATGACTTGCATTTTTATGATGACTTGCACTTTTTATAATGACTTGCACATTTTATAATGAATTGCACTTTTTATATTGGCTTGCACTTTTTATGACTTGCAGTTTTATGATAACTTGCACCTTTCATAATGACTTGCACTTTTTATGATAACTTGAACTTTTTATGATGACTTGCACTTTTCATAATGACTTGCACTTTTTATAATGAATTGCACTTTTTAAATTGGCTTGCATATTTTATGACTTGCACTTTTTGTGATTACTTGCACTCTTTATGATTACTTGCACTTTTTGTATTGAGTTGCACTTGTTATAATTACTTCCACTTTTTGCCATGACTTGCACTTTTTTTATAATGACTGGCACTTTTTATGATGACTTGCAATTTTTATAATGACTTGCACTTGTTATGATGACTTGCACTTTTATAATGACTTGCACTTTTTATAATGAATTGCACTTTTTATATTGGCTTGCACTTTTTATAATGACTTTTTATGACTTGAAAGTAGCTCTGTCTGTCTGTTACCTTTTCATGCTCAAACCGCTGAACCAAAGTAGGTGGAATTTGGAATAGAAAAAGTTTACGATCCGAGGAATAAGAGAGGTTGGTTTTTATTTTGGAAATATTCGTGTTGAGTGGTCAAGTGTGGTCGAAAATTTGAATCAACGTACGAAATTATTAAACTGATATCTAAAACTTTTTGAATTTTGATCCAGTAAACTTGGATTCGGGGACAAAGTCACGGGTAAAAGCTAATCTTTTCAATAAAATAATTTGTTCATATACATTTTCCCTGGAAAATTCATCTCCCGTGTGTTCTTTGCAATATCTTCTGCTTATCCGACTTTTTTTTTTACTCTGATATATGCCGGGCATCATTAATAAAAAAATATGTGTGCTCATATTTTAACGCTTTTGACCACGTACACTGTCATTATGACTTTAATTACCTTGATTGCGTATTTTCTTCAATCACTAAAATGAAAAAAAGAAGAGACAATTCCTCCAGCAGTTGATAAAAATTAACATTTTATTCACACCTTCGACTGCGGCAAGCATATTTATTTATTTCTGCTTTTTTTATTAAAATTTTGTTGTTGTTGTTGTTTTTGTCATGTATTAATGTCTGTCTATTTATACGTGTAATAATTTGAACTTTCGCCATTGTCATGTAGCTCGTTATAATCTGTAAAGTATGTTCTGAAAAGGAGTGAGTGAAAGTCATGAAAAAAATGGATAAAATATGGAAGAGTCTAGACGAATTGGAAACACCTTTCGTGGATATTAGGAAATCATGCAGCTGTTGAGCTCGGCAATAAAATTACGTTTTTAAATAACAACTGAGAAGCTTGCTGATCTTTTTCTTAGTGCTATAACATGCTGAATTTTTAAAAAAGCTTTTGTTTATTTAATTACTAACTTGATAATAATAGTTTATTATAATAAATTTGGATGATGAAGCGTTAAGTGGATAAAGAGACTTGATGCTAACTGGGCAGCGATTTATCCAAAACTATACATCAAATTTAATTTTTTATACCAAGAAATAATATTTTTTTCCTGTTTTCGAAGGCCGCTACACCATCATCATTAGCAATAGTGTGCATTTTTGTTTATAACCCCACGTGAGCCGAACTAGTTGTATGCAATAACAGTTTTCATTTCTAAAAATGTTATGCGGAAAAAGTATACGAGAAGTGCATTGATAGTAAAGTAACCTGAATACACCTTTTTTCATCTTTTCATAATAGAATTTTATTTTAGCAAAGAAAAAAAATTGGTCTGTTTGGCTTCTTTGGCAAAATTCTACACAAAACATGCCAAATAAGAAGTTTATATGAAAAAAATAATTATAAATTAGTTTTTATTAATTTTTTTATATATTTTATGTTATATATTTTTTGTCATATTCAATTTCATTTGATTTCTGTCTCACTAATTCTTAGCGTCACCTATTTTAAGTTAAGTTGCATACGTTCACATCTATCAAATATTTGACGAACTAAGCGTAACCACTATTTTTGATAGATCTTTTTTAATATTTTGTATATCTAACGGAGAAATGAAACGATAAGAGGCAATACTGTTTGTGTATTGAATTTTTTTTATTTTTATATATTTTCCTAGAACTAAAAAAAAATTAAACCGGAAATTATTGGTTACGCTTATGTCATCAAATATTTGTTAGATGTGAAAGTAGCTTTAAACTGAATGTTATTTAAATATTTCAAAAGTATTAGCAATTTAATTCTAATCTTTGTTCTTATATGTAAACAATATGTGGCATATTGTAGGTTGTAGGGTGCACAAAAATCCAGCAGTAGATATTCACAACACAAACACCCAGCTGTACTTTTTATGGCAGCATAAAAGTCAAATGCTCTCTGTGAAGCGGTATGAATGTCCAGGACTAGGCAGCATAACCTTAAAAGGATGCTGTCCTCTATTCATCATTCATTATACGATTCGAAGGACCATTGGATAGAGTAAAACAAAGACTGTTTTTTTTGCTATTTGGATACTGGCAAGAGAAATACGGCTTTCGAAAAATATTTGACTTTACACCATATCTTCCTCGTATTCTCTTGCCATTTCGTCTCTCTACCCCACTTGCACATATAAAACGAAGCAAGTCTTTTACATCACTGGACTCGCTGCAAGTATTACAATGATATCAAAATGCTAACCATTGGCATTATTATGAAAATAATGTTACAGGTCATACGGTACAAGTAATGAGATTGTTATTGTTGTTGTTATTGGTCTTTATGTACGGCATGTGACTGGCAACGAACGCTTACAGGTAGAAGAGTCACAGAGCCAGTCAGTCAGCCAGCCAGTCTATTTAGTACATTTACGAAAATATTTCAGTATGATTTTGGTATTATATTTCACTGATGCCGCAGCGAACAAAAGAAATTAAAGCCAAATGATAAAAAACGGCAAACAATATGCTTAAAATGTTGTGTGGCATAATATTACAGTTATTTTTTTTTTCAAATAATATTACCGCTATTTATATGCAGAGTTGCATATGTGTGTAGTTGTGAAATTGTTCGGTTTTATGCTTAAGTATTTTAATGATAGCGATAATGCATAATTGGAAGACTGATATTTTATTGCAAATAAATACAATTATTTTCGCAATATGTGTACACACACACACATACACACTTGTTATGCATATATTGATAGTTTATTATAAATAAACGAAAATGGGATAGTGATTTTTTTTCATATTTTTTATATATATACACATATTCGCTTAATTAACACATGAGGTATTTAAGCGTCATCGTGTCTAAGATTGTCCCGCATAATTACCCTGAAGCATAGGCATTTCGTGAGAACCCTGCAGTGCTAAATTTGCTTAGTTTTGCATGTTTTTGCTATCGGGTTCCATAGTGTAGCGGTTATCACGTCTGCTTTACACGCAGAAGGTCTCCAGTTCGATCCTGGATGGAACCAGTTGATCTCTTTTTTTTTTCTTCGTCTATTAAAATTTTCCTAAAGGCCATAAATTTCAGAGCCTATGCCAATAATGATTATTAGGTGATTGTTGTTATACCCTCCAAAAAAGAATTAGAGGGTATCTTCACTTTGTCATTCCGTATGTAACGCAGCGAAATATTCATCTGAGACCCCATAAAGTATATATATTCTTGATCAGTGATGAAATCTAAGACGATCTGAGCACCTCCGTCCGTCCGTCTGTGGACATCACGATCCAGGCCAAACGAAAAGAGCCAGACTCTTGAAATTCGGTATAAATATATCTTGAAGGATAGCACAGTTCATAAATAGTCTGAATCGAGAAAGAGAGGAAAAAGTTCCCCTAAGAAGAACTAAACCAACCTCTAAAACACAACATAATTTTTAAAGTTTTTTTTTGTAATATTATTTTGTTAAGCAAATAATATATTTTTATATTAAAGAAGATCTAACGTGTTAAACTTGGAGTTTTACAGCCCTCCCCCTTTAGTGGGCGTTATTATATAATAGTTTAAATATTTCATTCATTAAAAATAAAATTTTTAAGCTTTAATGACGAATTTTTAAGCCTTTGCCGCCTAAATGACCCTTTCAAAAAAAAATTATTATAAATAATTTTATGCGTGTGAAGATAAATATTTTGACGTAAGCAGTTACGAAGTGAAGTTAAATATGTTATGACGTATCGAAATGGCAATCAGTGAAATTTTTTTTGTATGAAAATCCATATTTATATACAAAATGATTATGGGAGTGTCTTCTATCCCATACATCATTTTGTATATACTGGCAATGCATGCCAACTCCTTATTTGGCCACTGGGGGCGAAATCCCCCCAAGATCAAACACACTCTCATGGCCTGCAAATTAATCTTTCATGGCCTGTAAATATTTTCACAAAATGCTCAAAAAATTTATTAAATATGGATTTTCATAAAAAAAACATCACTGTTTGCCATTTTGTTACGTCATAACATATTTAACTTCACAGCTAAATACGTTGTTTCGTAACTGCTTACGTCAAAACATGTTTAACTCGGCATATTTTTCTTCAATCACATAATAAATTTTACATTTAATTATCCCAAATATTTATTTTTAGAGTCTTATGGCAAAGGTGAAATGTCTCACCCACGGCCCTTGCCAGAGAGACCCCAAGAAATACAGATTTAATGCTCTCCAAAAAGAATTGGACCCCATAAAGTATACATATTCTAGATCAGTGATGAACTCTAAGACGATCTAGCAATGCACATACGTTCGTCCGGGGAAAATATGTTATAGTTTATTTTTTGGACCCGCCCCCTTCAGTGGGCGTTGCTGTACTATATTATATAAAGGAACTCTGTCCCACCCAGTTAACCATTTGAAATTCACTTACTAAATATTTGGAGGGTATTTAAGATTCGACCCGGTGCTGTTGGCTGAAGTAGTAGAACACGAGGCTATGAAGCAGATGGTCCTGAGTTCGAGCCCCCGCTGAGTCATGAAATATTGTGTTGAATTCTTCTGATCAGCATTAGTGCGTGGTTGTGTTAGTTGTTGCCAGCCTGTTTCACTGATGAAGGCATAGTCAGTGGTCACTGAACATAATTGGCAGCGACTGGCACGATCATGTTCTAAAAAGCAAAGTAACAGCAGCGCCCTCTTTCGTAGCAAAAATTATCCGGCGAAGTAAAAAAAAAAGGTTGAAATAGCTACAAAAAAACTGTCTATCATCTCATCTTTCCTAATCTGTCCCCTCAATACTATCCCCTAGTGTTCAGTTCCGGCGCAATGCATTGCATATATAGGGGTCATCCCCTGAGTGCTGGTCCAAGATTAAAAAAAAAGAATATAACGTTTTTACTTGTCTGTTTTTTATTTATTTTTTTTTTTGTGGTTTAACACAAATACAACCTCAAAAACTCATTAGATTCATAATGGCAAACTTTAAATTTGTTCTTTTGTACAGTGGGCTAATACACTAAATATAATCAAAAATTTCAATTAAATTATAAAATTTGAACATCAACATGAATGAGCTCAAATATTTGAAATCATCTTTTCTAACTTTAATTTAAAACGAACACCATTTTAATATTACGGACAATTATTAAACATTGCACAGCAAAATGGCTCGTAATTGAAATTCAATGAGTGTCCTGTTCTTTCCCAGCAGTTGTTTTATTTTATTTATTTTTTTTTTTGCTTTTTTTATTATGTGAACAAAACAATTGTTAAAGTTCCAGCAGTTAAGAGACAAGAATTTCTGTTGTATTAAACATTTCTTGTACGCGCCGGCTGAGAATAGGAATAGTTTGTTGCTAAAGTATTTTTGCAATTGAAATATCTTAGAGGTGGGAGTGAGTATAAGATTTTATTTGGTTCATTGTTTGCCATTTATTGTCTTGTTGATTTACTTTTTAATTACGAATTAATTTTTGCAGCAATTGTACGAGCTTCTTTGTCTGTTGGAAATGCTGACAAGCAGATATGATGATATTTGCATTCAGCATTAAGAAGACATTTTCTGCGTAGAAATATTTTACTGCCTGACTTGAAAAAAATAAGTAGGTAAATATTTTTGGTCATTCATCGGAGGCAAATAATTAATGGAAGAAAATATTTAATTTGTTAATAGCAAATAATATGAAACAACATGTTGTTACGTGATCACATGAAAGCTGCCCAGGCGTCTCTGTATCAATTCTCTTTAAAATAATTAAATTCATGAGAGAAAGTGTTGGAAACTTTATCATTTCATAATTTAAATATGTGTGCATTTTTGTTTTCCCTGTAAGAAATGTTTTTCCAATAAACAAAAACTACAAACAGTGCAGTCACTATTTTCTTAAAATGATTGAGCAAGAATTTTTGCTCATGTAAACTAAAATCTGCTAACAGCGCAGCCACTGTTGACTTACTATGGCTCTCACGTATAGCAAAACCTGTGAACTTTTCATGTGTGTGCACTTCCATATAGAAGTGTGCGTTAAGCTGAAAGCCCATACCATCCGTTCTATGCGTGCACATGCATAGAACGGACCTTCAACACCATCCGAATTAAAGTTACAAGCAACGAGATTTATACGCCAAGTTCGTGATATTTTTTATTAAAAGAGTTAGAAGAGAAAAACCTTCTCTCAGTGCGTCTGCGCTGCATGCAAAAATAGCAAAAACTCAGTAAGAAATGCAAAAAAGAAAATAAAACAAAGTGATCTTAAAACAGTTATTAAAGAGAATAGCAAATTAAATGCAAGAGTATGTGACATTTAGTGTACCGAAAATTCTTGAGCTGCGCGGACGTTTCAGTGCCAACTCCCGTTATAACAGTGAAATATAGTGGAAAAAGTGTTAAAAAATTCATGGTTTGTAAAAATAATTGTTAATTAAGAGCCATTCAATAATCAAAAATAAAAATCTTTGCAAATAGTTTGTGTTTTCGTGCTAAAAAGTGTGCAAGAAAATTTTGTCAATAGAAAATTCTGAGTACAGCGCAGCCATTTTGTTGGTTGAAGATTTCATGTGTCGCATTAGCAGCAGGGAGCATGCAAGTGTTTTTGCTTTGTGTGCGGATGGGTGTGTTTGTTTAGTTCGTTTGTTTTTTATAAAAAACATACAATAAGAGTGCAAAGACGATGCGAATTATTAAATGGTTTTAAGAGAATTTTTCTTGCATTTTTTTTTGTAAGAACATTTAACGAGTTTATTAATTTGTTAGGAGGAAATATGAAGATGGGAATTAGTGTTGGTTGCAGTGGCAAATAAATAATAACATTTAACTTTAAGTTTTTGCAAACACAATGAAATTACATTTGCTTTTCTTTTGCTTCGCATGTTCACTTCATTTACTTTGTGTAATAGTAAAAAGAGCGCAAAAGAATGCAAACAATACAAAAAATAAAGAAAACTTTTCTAAAAGAATATTTATTGTTGTTTTGAAAAAAAAAACAGTCTAGAAGTTATTAATTTAATAGGAGCAAAATGTTTTTTTTTATCAAATTTATTTTTAATGATTCTCTACATAACAAAATTTCAGCATTCACTGCTATTTATCTGAGAAGTCGCAAATAGTCTATTAATAAAAATTGGTGATTTGGTTTCAGAACCAATGAAATGTGAGCAGAGAGATATGCTTCAGTTGTAACAAACAATGCAATTTTTATTAACAAACTTAATTACAAAAATTTAGGATGTCAATAAATGTTTTCTTTTAAATTTTCATTCATAAGTTACCGAAAAAGTAATTCATTTTGAATTTACTCACATTTTAATTAAAAAATATCTAACAAGTAAATTTTGGTACTTCTCTGCACAGTAATTTGTGGTTCTGATTCGGCATGATAGAAGGTTACAAGTCATATACGCATTCCTATTTGACATAAAAAGGTCTGCTTTCGTTGTGAAACTAACATAAGAAATATATAAAACCGCTCGTATGAACTTGGATGAGAAATCCAAAACGCTTCAGTGGCAGTCTGATTTTTATTTCCACTTCCTCTTGATCCAAGTCTTGTGCTGCGCAATCGTGTTTGTAGTAACCAACTCCACCTAAAATAACTAACAAAGTGGGGAAACGATTTCGAAAATTTATTATTTCTATAAATAAATGTTAATTAATTAACCGCAATATTTAGGCATTTGTATGAATGTGTGTAGTTTTAGGCCAACAAGAACTGCTGTAGGCTTAACTTGAATGTGAAAGGAAAATTGGGTTTTTGTTGACAAAAACTGCTAACAGCGCAGCCATACTTGACTTAAAATGGCTCCCACATACAGGGAAATTTCTCAGTTTTGCGTGTGTTAATCTGAAAGCCCACAGCATCAATTCTATGCATCCACATGCGTTTCACACTTTCCAAATTGAATTAAAAAAGAAGAAGACAGAAACCTTCTCTAAGTTCTTCTGCGATGCATGCAAAAATAGCGGAAGCTCAGTATCATATGCAAAAAACAAAGTGAACTTAAAACAATTATTAAAGAGAATAGCATCTTAAACGCAAGAGTATGTGACATTTAGTGTACCGAAAATTCTTGTGCTGCGCGGACGTGTCTGTGCCAACTCCCGTTGTAACAGTGAAATATAGTGGAAAAAGTGTTAAAAAATTCATGGTTTGTAAAAATAATTGTTAATTAAGAACCATTCAATAATCAAAAATAAAAATCTTTGCAAATAGTTTGTGTTTTCGTGCTAAAAAGTGCCCAAGAAAACTCGTTAATACAGATATTCGGCGATAGCGCAGCCACTGTTCGCTTAATGTGTTTTTGTGAGAGCAAGAGCAAGTCAATTGTGTGTTCAATTGACTTTGGGGCGAAAGCACGTGTTTTGCTTTTGCATACGAATGCCTGTGAGTTTATTTATTTGTTTTGCTTTGCATAAACATATTAAGAGTAGGAATGCAATGCAAAACATGAAAAGGCGTTTAAGAGAATATTCATTGTTTTTTTTCGAAAAGAACATTTAAGGAGTTTATTATTATTAATCTAATAGGAGGGCATGTAAATACAGGAATTAGTGCGGTAGTGGCAAAAATAAAAACGTTGATTAAATTTACTTCAAATAATTTTTAACATGCGAAACTTGTGTACAAATTTTCAAATTTCAGATTCATTTTACCATAAAGTTTTTACAAGATCATAATTCGTATATTACAGAAAAGGTTTTTAGTTTTGAATTTGCAAAGATTTTAATTAAAAAATATATGAGAATTAAAATTGCGTTGAAAATTATTTTTATTATATTTTCTTCTTTAAGAAAAAAAAAAGTAGTAGGAGACTTCGGTTTTCTAACATCAAAAATATTTTAATACGATCGATTAAACTTGAATATCCAATTTAAAAAAATTATTAATAGAAATGGCGACAATTTCGCTAAATAAATTTGGAACAAAAAACTCCATGATCAATTGTCGGTCAGCGTATAACACGTTCCACTGCCAACTCTGCCTTTTGTTTTATTTCGTTTTAAGGCTTCTCCCCTTTGCTCTTAATACCAGTTTCTTTCAAATCATATAAGATAATTAAACAAATAGAAGAAATTAGGTTAAATAATTTTTGCTTAATTCGTATTTAATAAATCATAATATTTCTGCGCAATCACTTGTTCCTGCTAATGAATGTCTTGAAAATAAAACTGTTGGCTGCTCAGAGTATTGAAGCTCTTGTGCTGCAGGGAAATTAATGTGTTCAGTTTTCTAGGCGTCGTGAAAATAGTGCAGAATAATAATAATTAAAAGCAGATCTAGTGATGTGAAGAGAGCGGCTATAATTTGCAGTGCAACTAATAAGAATGTAATTTAATCTGAATTATAGCAGTAAAAATATATTAAAGATGGAAAATTCCACAAAATATGGCCTTTTTTAAAAGAAAATAAATTTTGTGTTAATAAATGAAATTTAAAAAGTGCTGAATAAGTGATGAAGAAAATGAGCTGAAACCTGAATGGAAGAGCACACACACAACAATTAAATTCTAAATCAAAGGTAATATTTTAAATTACATATTTTTCGATTTTTTTTAAAGAATAATACAATATCCCGATTTATATATATATTATATTCATACATATTCTAATGCTTAACAATGCGAGATCTTTCAAAGATCACCATAAAACAAATTTTTGAAAAAAAAACTTAATTGAAAAAAATCTTAAATGCATATAAAAGTCAAATGAATTTTGTTTTGTTTAATACAACTCGTTTAAAAAATTGCTTAATTGCCAGTAGAGTTGCCAAGTCGTGATTGTGCTAAAACTGATCTGACAATTTGATGCATTCATAGAGAAATCAGAAATTATATTTCATATGGTGTAAATGAGTTTGAAATGTGTTTCATTTCATAAAACAGATTTCAAATGGGGGTTAGTGTTTTGAGAAATTGTTAATAAATAATTTATATACTTATATGTCATGGAGACATTCGAAAAATTAATTCTGTTATAGTTTTCTCTGCTGTATGTCTTATGCCCAGTTTTTAACTTCAAAATTAAGTACTATTTAAACTTAAATTGTATTTAAATACAAAATTTAGTTTTTCACTTCAAAATTAAATAACATTTAAATGCCCCACATTGTACATTTTAATTCAATTTAAGTTTTTCATTGTTTGTTTACATTCAACAACTTGAAAATTGGTAAAGCAGCTCTTTATTGAAACAAAACGTCGGTAAGGAGGTAGTTTTATTGTATCATTTGCATCATTTTTCTCACCAATTATTTGTGCTGCCATACTTTTATCACAATTAAATACCAAAATTAATTTTAGACTGAAATACTGAAAGTGTATTTAAACACAACTTAAGTTTTTGGAAAAATTAACTAATTTTGTACTTAAATAAGAAGTCAAAAACTGGGGGTTAGAGTTCGAAATTTAAATATTAAAATAATGAAGTAATTTTCTACTTCCATACAAACTAAAAGAAATAACAAACAATAATTTGCCACAATATTTTTCTGTTATTTATTGTTGTTGACATATTGTTTGCATCAGGCTGAGATGCAGGACATATTTTTTTGTTGTAGCAAATATATCAAAATTCATTGCAATATCTTTCGGAAGATTGATTTTGATCAAGTTTCTTATGTTATACGAAAATTTCAAATTCACAATTCTTGTTGTATCGATTACAGTTGTATGTGTTGGAAGCAATAATTTCAAATGAAATTTTTCCACAAATAAAATAAACAAAAATTTATTTTGAGAGACGTTTTATGAAATTATTTTTGCAAATACAACTTTAAGCGATACGATAGTTGGTTGT
The DNA here is from genome assembly GCA_951800035.1 of Linnaemya tessellans. Lineage (NCBI taxonomy): Eukaryota > Metazoa > Arthropoda > Insecta > Diptera > Tachinidae > Linnaemya > Linnaemya tessellans. Next base: position 11,321,357 of record OX637534.1, read on the forward strand.
ATTAAAAAAAATTTGTATCCGAAATATTTTTTTGTTGGTTGTAGCAAAATTGAAGAGATTTTGTCTGCCTGCACTGTAATTTTTTCGAATAAAATTATTGTTATTATTAAATTTATTATCGTAACTATAGGCTATAGGCTTAATAAAATTATAAACACTCGGCTTCATTGGGATTTTTACTGTGCATTTACATTTTTTGTGTGGGTGCATATTTTTACCGTCGATTTAAAATTCTTTGGGTGGCTCCTCCTCCTCCTCTATCCCATAGATATTAAATAGTATTATTTATCTCAATATATTTTGTGTGTTTCTTGACATTTAACGATATTTCTTATGAAGTTTCAATTATAAATTTGTTATCTATCACATTTTACAAAAGAATTTCCCGCATGGTTCCATCCAGGATCGAACTGGAGACCTTCTGCGTGTAAAGCAGACGTGATAACCGCTACACTATGGAACCCGATGGCGGTCTTATTCACTTTTATTACTTACAGCATATGTGACGTGCAAGATAGAAAGGCACCTAAGGGAAAAAACCCGTTTTGTTCAGGAGAGCAATTTTAAAGATTTAAATACGTGTATCTTTGCTGTACCATCACTTCATAAAAGACGCATATCTCTGGGAGGGAACACTTTCGATGCTCAGATGTTGTCCACATCAAAAAAAAAAAAAGTGTAAATTGATATTTTTACCCTTATGTCCCTTTCTCTTTCTGTCACATATATATTATTCATGGTGGTTTTTATTGGAGGGTATATTCACTTGATACGCCTCTGCCCTACCCCCTCCTCTATATTTGCCCCCTAAATGATCCTATAAAAAATTTTTTTTTACACTTAACTATCCCAAAAAATTTTTTTTGTGCTTTATGGCGAAGGTGAAATGTGTTCCGCACGGTCCCTCTCGTGGTGACCACCACAAAATATAGTTTGTATATACTAACCCCCTTATTCATAAAAATTATGAAAGGCTTATAAGAGTGTAATAGAGCAAATTTCATATGAAATTTTGTTTTATTACGCTGTTATTAGACTTCCGTAATTTTTATGAATAAGGGGGTAAGTATTTGGAGGGTATTTAGGATTAGACCCTGTCGCATATAAAATTTTTAGTTGCTTATATTCATATTGTGGCAACAATTTTAGTGGAAGTAATATTTAAAAATACTCTTCCAATACACTAATTTTCCAATGAAATTAATTTCGATTAATATTAATTAGTATATGGAAATGGAATTCGCTAAATATTTCATATGTCGATAGAAAAATTTCAAATTCACAAATATACCCCTAACTGACGATTACCACATAAAAAATAAATAGTCATAAAAAACTGCTGCTTTAAATAAAAAATTGAAGAATAGTTCTAATTGAACTCCCATATACATTATTATCGCATGCAATATATTTTAATGTACAACATTTGCATCATTCGTCTTGATATATTTTTTAGACAAAATCTTTCTTGTGTTTATTAAATTTTTTTAGTTTAAATATTGACACGTTTTATATAAATGCATATTCCCGTATGTTTATTATATAATAATTTAATTTATTTGTCTTCATACTTGATTAACAAAAAATTTTCCCTTGGTTCCATCCAGGATCGAACTGGAGACCTTCTGCGTGTAAAGCAGACGTGATAACCGCTACACTATGGAACCAGATGAATGTTGCGCCCTAAAATACCGGTTTTGTTGTTTGCAGCAAACAACACCAATAAATAACCCACTGTTAGCTCATTAAAGTCATTTGCCTCACAAACGGCATGGGTAGCGTGGCCGAGCGGTCTAAGGCGCTGGTTTAAGGCACCAGTCTCTTCGGAGGCGTGGGTTCGAATCCCACCGCTGCCAATGAAATATTTTATTTTTTTAATTTTTTTTTATTTCTAAATATATTCAAAAAAAATTTATATACCACTGGAAAAATTCATAAAAATGTTTCTATAGTAGTTCTCATAGACAATAGTTTAGGTGTTTATTGTTTGTCTCATTAGTTCTTAACATGTAAATTAACTTAATTTATTTGCGCTTGTTTATCTTAAGTTATTTAATTGTGTGTGTCAATATTATTGATTCAATAAGAAACAAAAAATTTTGAGAGCTAATTTATTAACAATTTACAAATAGTTTTGGGTTATTATTGGAAGTTGACTCTGAAAAGTATAACAAGTAAAAACGTTATATTCGACCGGGTGGAATTTTAAATACCCTCCAAATATTTACCTCGATATTCATAAAAAAATAAAACGTATTTGAAATCAGAAGAAAATTTTGTATGAAAAATTTTTATTAAAATACATTTCAAACTCATTTAAAATTTTATGAATACCGGGGTTAGTAAGTAAATTTAAAATGTTTAACTTGATAAGACAGAGTTCCTTTAAAACATCTCTGTACCCAATTTTAAGTCCCCATTTTGACAGAGTCATTCCGGGAAGGGCCGTGGGGTAGACGTTTCACCACTGCAAGATCAGAGAACATCTCAGCTTCTTATAGGCTTAAGGAATACAAATTATTCAATATTCACGCTATTTTCGCATATAATATCGTACGTCCATGCCCACCAAAGGGTGCGGGGTCCGAATATACACTATATCATGTTTTCCACAGACGAACGTATGGGCATTGCTAGATCGTCTTAGATTTCATCACTTATCAAGAATATATATACTTTATAAGGTCTCAGATGGATATTTCGCTGCGTTACAAACGGAATAACAAATTCTTTTTTGGAGGGTATAAAAAGAACAAGTTTTTAATCGATCCGTAATAATAGTCTAGTTATCGTAGTTTGGGCAATTAATGGCAGATGTTATTTGATTCTTGGATCAAGGCTTAGCAATAACATTTAATAAAAGTACATACAACACATCCTGCTAAATATTTAAACATTTGAATATAAATTTCTTTGTTGGTCTTTTCATGCACATGAAAACATAATTTTCTTATGACAGCATATAAATGGCCTCATTTTCTTCATCAGCAGAACAAAGGACTTGTTGATCCAGATGAAAATTTCTATTTAGAAACTAAACATATAAATGCTACCAGATACGAAGCAAATTATGCAAAATAACACAATATAAAATTCTTGCCTTTCATCAAATTGGAAAAAAAACATGCAAATTGAAATAAATGAAAATTAAAGTACGAAATGAAGGAACTAAAAAGCCTCGTGATGATTGTGGTGTGTGGTATACTTTTAAGCATTATTTCTGCCCTATTCGGCAAAAGTTTTCTTTTAGTAGAACCAGCGCTTAGGGAATAAACCCTACAGGATCGACAAAGGAGGGCGCTGTTACTCTGCTTTTTGGAAAAAGTAATTTTTGGAAAAAGTGCTTTTTGGAAAAAGTATTTTTTGGAAAAAGTACTTTATGAAAGGAGAATATATTGGAAAAAGTAATTTTTGGAAAAAGTACTTTTTGGAAAAGGTACTTATTGGAAAATGTACTCTTTTGAAAAAGTGTTTTTTTGAAATAGTACTTTTTGGAAAGAGTACTTTTTGAAAAAAGTACTTTATGTAAAGAGTACTTTTTGGAAAAAAGTACTTTTTGGAAAAAAGTACTCTTTAAAAAAAGTACTTTGTGAAAGAAGTAATTTTTGAAAAAATTACTTTTTGGAAAAATATTTTTTGGAAAAAGTACTTATTGGAAAGAGTACTTTTTAGAAAAAGTGGTTTTTGGAAAGAGTACTTTTTGAAAAAAGTACTTTATGAAAGAAGTAATTTTTGGAAAAAGTACTTTTTGGAAAAAGTAATTTTTGGAAAAAGTCCTTTTTTGGAAAAAGTACTTATTGGAAAGAGTACTTTTTAGAAAAAGTGCTTTTTAGAAATATTATTTTTTAAAAAAAGTACTTTTTGGAAAAAGTACTTTTTGGAAAGAGTACTTTTTAGAAAAGTCATTTTTGGAAAGAGTACTTTTTGAAAAAAGTACTTTATGTAAAGAGTACTTTTTGGAAAAAAGTACTGTTTAAAAAAAGTACTTTATGAAAGTACTTTTGGAAAAATATTTTTTGGAAAAAGTACTTATTGGAAAGAGTACTTTTTAGAAAAAGTGGTTGTTGGAAAGAGTAATTTTTGAAAAAAGTACTTTATGAAAGAAGTAATTTTTGGAAAAAGTACTTTTTGGAAAAAGTACTTTTTGGAAAAAGTAATTTTTGGAAAAAGTACTTATTGGAAAGAGTACTTTTTAGAAAAAGTGCTTTTTGGAAATATTACTTTTTAGAAAAAGTACTTTTTGGAAAAAGTACTTTTTGGAAAGAGTACTTTTTAGAAAAAGTCATTTTTGGAAAACGTGTTTTTTTTTAAATAGTACCTGTTAGAAACAGTAGGTTTTGGGAAAAATACTTTTTGGAAATTTTTTATATATGAAAGCAAGATAATATTTATCAAAAAAAGTTTTTCAAATGGTACAAAGTATTTTGATTTTTGTATTAGATTGGGTAGTGTCAATCGCTGCCTGTTACGAGTATGTTCAGTGATCAGTGCTATGTCTTCGTCACTGAAACAGGCAGCTGGCACATTTCTGTTTCATATGGACGCAAACATTTAAATAAGTTGTAAGAAAAACGTATGATCTTATTCATATACCATTTTCTTTTTTGATATTTCATTACTTTTCATACGGCCGTCGTATTTTATATTCCATATAACATTAAAATGCATTAAAAAAGATGCTAAGGAAATACTTTCTATGCATGAATAACAAAATAAATATATTTATGAGATATTTTTCTGTTGTTGTTGGCGTATTGTCATGGCTTGTAATATGGAAATATTAACATATTCACTGTGACACACACACATCCATTCAAGGAGTATGACAAAAAAATCAGTGGCATATACTACAACAAATAAATAACTAGAAAAAAAATTGTAATAAAAAACAATAACTATATATTCGTATAAAATATTATTCGCGAAAAAATTTTAGAAATAAATTGTCTTCTTTGTGTGTTGATAAAAAAAATCCAGAAATGAATGGAGTAAAGCAGCAGTCTTGTTTAATGTTTAATTTTTAGTTGGATTTTAAGTTCTTGTTAAAGTTTATGAATTCTTTACACTGCAAGTGATTAGAAGTTCGTGTGGCTGTTCTTTTCAAAAAAAAACAAAAGAAAGACTTGAAATTTTCTTGAAAACCGCTATAGATAACGCAGGGAATGCTAATAGTCTGCTATAGTTCGGTTTGAATTTTCGCTTATGGTCCCTCGAACTCCATTGTGATGACGGTATTTTCAACTTTTGTTTTTTATGGTGGTCATAACAAATAAGTCGCCCGATCTTGTTGATAGACGGGAGTACGGGTGTTACAGAAACATGGTGATAAGAGGAAGAAACTTTTGAAAGATATACTTTTTGTTAAGTGTTTTAAAAAAAGGTATTTCATACTTTTGGAAAAAAGTATATGTTTTAATAGGTGCTGTTTGAAATAGACCTTTTAAAGAAAAATTTTATGAAATATATATTTTTTGAACAGGAAATTTTTTCAAAATGTTTTTTTTTTTTGACAAAAGCTACGTTCTTAAAATATACTTTTTGAAAAAAAAACTTTTAAGAATATAAAATTATTTCAAAGGTGTTTGTTGGAAAAGGTACTTTGTGGAAAAAGAACTAGTACTTTTTGAAATAATACTTTTTGAAAATAGTACTTATTAAAAAAAGTACTTTTTTTAAATATGTAGTACTTTTTGGAAATAGTATTTTTTAACAAATGAGCTTTTTAGAAAAACTACTTTTTAGAAATAATACTTTTTCGAAAAATTACTTTTTGGAAATAGTACTTTTTGGAAAAAGAACTTTTTAGAAAAACTACTCTTTAGAAATAATACTTTTTGGAAAAAATACTTTTTAGCAATAATACTTTTTGGAAAAAGTACTTTTTTAAAATAGTATGTACTCTTTGGAAAAGTACTTTTTATAAATATTACTTTTTGGAGAAAGTAATATTTTTGACATATGTAGTACTTTTTGGATATAGTACTTTTTGGAAAAAGAACTTTTTAGAAAAACTTCTCTTTAGAAATAACACTTTTTGGAAAAAGTACTGTTTAGAAATAATACTTTTTGAAAAATGTACTTTTGGAAAAAGCACTTTTTTAAAATAGTACTTTTTGGAAAAAGTATTTTTTAGAAATAGTACTTTTTGAAAAAAGAACTTTTTAGAAATAGTACCTTTTGAAAAAAGAACTTTTTAGAAAAACTACTTATTTGAAAGAATAATTTTTGGAAAAAGTACTTTTTAGAACAAGTACTTATTTTAAAAAATTTAGTACTTCATGGTGATAGTACTATTTGAAAAAAGAACTTTTTAGAAAAACTACTCCTTAGAAATAATACTTTTTGGAAAAAGTACTGTTTAGAAATAATGCTTTTTGAAAAAAGTACTTTTTTAAAATAGTACTTTTTGGAAAAAGTACTTTTAGAAATAATACTTTTTGAAAAAAGAACTTTTTCGAAATAGTATTTTTTAGAAATAATATATTTTGGTAAAAGTACTTTTTAGAAAAAGTAATTATTTTGAAATATCTAGTACTTTTTGGAGATAGTTCTTTTCGGAAAAAGAACTTTGTAGAAAAACTACTCTGTAGAAATAACACTTTTTGGAAAAAGTACTTTTTTGAAATAATACTTTTTTCGAGATATGAAGTACTTTTTGTAAAATGTACTTTTTAGAAAAGGTACTTATTTTGAAATACGTAGTACTTTTTGGAAAAAAACTTTTTGGAAAAACTACTTATATGATAGAATACTTTTTGGAAAAAGTACTTTTTGGAAAAAGTACTTATTTTGAAATATGTAGTACTTTTTGGAAGTAGTACTTTTTGGAAATAGTACCTTATGGAAAAAGTACTTTTTGGAAATTGTATTACATATGAAAATACGAAAATATTGTGCAATTAAATTAGAGAGCAGTTGTATATCGAAATACATTTTTTAACAAGTCGTACAAAATATTTCACTGTTCGTGTTGGGCTAGGCTTTTTTTGAGAAACATTTTCTAACAAATTAAATAACAATATACCAATAAAATTGTAAATATAGATCTGTTTTTTTTTCACATTTTTCTAAAAAGCATAATACGAAAATTATAATTTTGCGGTTTCATGAAATTGTGAAAAATCGCATCGAATTAAAAACTGGCCTGTATATTGAATCAAAGCCTGCATTTAAGTAGATCCTAGCTGATTCTTTATGTAAAACCATTTAAGAACTTGTGATTTCAAGAGTTTATTTAAGTTTTTAAAAACTATATAGGCCTAAACTCATTCCTGTGTGAATTTGAAAATATTTGTGCTTTCTCACATTCTACTGTAGAATAATTTTTTATATGTACATAATATATATATTTTGTAATTTTTAACCTTCTTGCAAGTTATTTTTATTGTATTGCTTTGCATTTTTTTATTGCTTTTAGCCATGTAACAAACGTATGCCGCAGTGAAATTAGAAATTGTAATACAAATCTAAAAAAAAAAAAATCTTAACCAATTCTGTTGTCCTTAAAAACAGAAAACCCCCAAATGAACAAATATGAATGTCTCAGCAACAAATATTAAAACCATTTGAAAGAGTCTGTAGGAAATTTGAAAAAGGAAATTTTTAACTTATGGCGGGCGATTAAATTAAATTTTAGTGATTGCAGGACTACATGCATAGCCTGCTCACCAGCCTTTATTCAACTCAGCCCTGGGATTATGATCATGATATGCTGCCAAGACAGCAGAAACTCGTTACGTCTTCCAGCTCTTTATTGGCGATTGTAAGAGCCGTGGTGTTTAGCATATTTTTTGTTGAAGATATTTAGTCAAGTATCTGGTTTTCATGCTCCTGCCTGAGCTAAATATTTTTTCGTTTGCTTACGAGGCTCGTTCAAAAATTAAATTGAATTTACAATTTTCCCTTTTACCGCTTTTAATTTGTTTTCCTAACGAAATGTATTGCTTAGACATGTTCCAAGTGGGCCGTTTCGAACACACTTGCACATACCAGTAACTCTCTCTCTCAATGTAATAAAGTGCTTTGATATAACAAAACAACCGGTGTTCGCCCCCTTCCGTTAAGGTCCTTTTTATAATAGTATATACATTTATTACAACAAACACTACAACTAACAGGGGAAAAAAGCGCACACATACTGTTTGACATTATTAACCAAAAGAAAAAAAATTGTGCAATATCACCAACTTAAAGAAGGAAAAACAATATTTAAATATTTTCAACAATTGAAAATTGTAGTTTCTACAAGCGCTGCTTATATTCCTGGCTTTCTTTGCTCCCCCGGCCTTTAATAGTGAACGAATTCTATTTTGCTGTTTGTTTTAGATTTAGAATAGCAAACAAAAGACCCTCAAACCAAAAAAAAAAAAAAATAAAAAATAAAATTAGAATGACTGTGTCTGCGGTTTCATTAAAATGCCAAGAAAACAACAATATGTGGCAAGTTAAAACAGCAAGCAGCATTCTAGAGACAAAAACAAAAAATTACAAAAACAAACAAAAAAATACTCGTAATAACAAATTACAAACATTCCTTATGTGATGAAACAACATTTACAAGAAATGCAAAAAGCACACGTATGTCACTGCATATTCCACATTTAAAAACGTAGAAAAACAATCATCCCAATTTTTTTTTGTCTTTCTAAATTTAGCACGACCAAATATTAGAATAAGAAAAATAAGAATCATATTGGTAAAATATCTAAAAGAAATAAATACAAGTGGTATTTGAAACTCACCCCCACCCCACCCCAACCCCTAAAACATTAACAACTTTTATATGCAAAAAGCTAAAGAAATAGAAAATTCATATTCCTATTTTCTTTTTTTTTCTTTTAGTTTTTTGAGGGGGGGTCTTATATAATAAAGTTGTTGTGTAAGGAATTCCATCCCAAATTAAATTATGCACGGGTAACATATGAATTTCATTATTATTATAGTGTTTTCTTAAGCAAATTTGAATACAATCGTAATAACAGGAAATATATGTTTTTTGAGGTTTTGCTGGTTTTGCAAATTTCATTTTAACAACCAGCGCAAGTGGCCTAAAAATTAATTTCAACTCTACAAATTTTAAATTTAAATGTGCACAATATTTTGAAAATATTTTCGGTATTCAAGTTATAAATTTTATAAGAATATAAGCAATTATATTTTTATCGTCTAGAAATATTTATATAATAGATTCTGTTTTAACAGCATCTTTTGGGTGGTTATTGCAGTTTCCACAAAAGAACACAGCTGTTGCCCATGTTGCAGAAAACCTACACCATTTCAACTTATTTTGCACTAAAGGAAAGCAAAAATAATATCAATAATTAAATATATAAATGAAATATATTAGATAGAACTTTTGTGTGTCCAAGCCCCACTTGTTCCATTAATTAAGGCTAAGCAGAAAGAAAGACAACAAATAAGGCTAGAAAAAGCAGTTTTTTTTTTATAAACTTTGCAAAATGATAAGACATGGGCTTTATAAATTTTTACCTGTTCATGTATAAAATAGTTTTGAAAAAAAAATATACACACTTTCAATTTATTTATTTTCTGCCTAATTTATAAAAAACTTTTTGATTCATAAGAGACTTATAAAGGAAATTTTTGATTGAAAAATGGTTTTTATTAATCTATTGCAAATAAAAGAAACAATTTTATAAATTAGGCCATTAGTATTTTATTTTTGTAGCCCTCAATATAGAATTGGAATTCCTTTTGTCATTCCGTGTGTAACGAAGCGCAATATCTCTCTAAGACCCCATAAAGTATATATATTCTTGTTCAGTGATGAAATCTAAGACGATCTAGCAACACCCATACGTTCGTCTGTAGTAAACATGATATTTTTGAACCCCGCCCCTTTAGTGGGAAGTTACAAATTATATGAAACAAGTAAAAACGTTATATTCGACCGGGTCGAATCTTAAATACCCTCCAAATATTTAGTAAGTAAATTTAAAATGTTTAACTCGATAAGACAGAATTCCTTTAAAACATCTCTCTACCCAATTTTAAATCTCTACTTTGACAGAGTCATTTCGGGAAGGGCCGGGGGGGAGGCATTTCCCCTCTGCAAGATCAGAGAACATCTCAGCTTCTTACAGGCTTAAGGAATACAAATTGTTCAATATTTACACTATTTTTGCATATAATATCGTACGTCAACGCCCACTAAAGGGGGCGGTGCCCAAAAATAGACTATACTATGTTTTCCACAGACGAACGTATGGGCATTGCTAGACCGTCTCAGACTTTATCACAAATCAAGAATATTTATACTTTATGGGGTCCAATTATTTTTGGAGGACATTAAAACTGTATTTTTTCGGGGTCTCTCTGGCAAGGGTCGTGGGGGAGACCTTTCACCTTTGCCATAAAACTGTAAAAATAACTGTTTGGGATAAATCAGTGTAATATTTATTTGTAATTTATTTCATTTTTATTTTTAAGGGTCATTTAGAGGACAAAGGGTGAGGTAGGGCAGAGGAGTACCAGGTTACGTCTCAGCTTCGTCATTAAAGTTTAAAAATGTTATTTTTAAGCATTGTAGGCTTAAAGAAAACAATTTGTTAAATTTTTACACTATTTTTGCATATAATAACGCCCACTAAAGGGGCGGGGTCCAATTTTTTTTTAATTTTATTTTATAGCTCCAAGTTGAACGCGTTGGACCTTCTTTAATATAAAAATATGTCATTTGCTTAACAATATTACAAAAAAAAAACTTTAAAAATGATGTAGTTTTTTTAGAGGCTGATTCAGTTCTTCTTAGGGGAACTTTTTGCCCTCTGGCCCGATTTAGCCCATTTACAAGCTATCCTTCAAGATATATTTGTAGCAAATTTCAAGAGTCTGGCTTTTTTCATTTTGGCTGGAACGTGATTTCCACAGACGGACGGACGGACGGACATGCTCAGATCGTGTTAGATTTCATTACTGATCAAGCATATATATACTTGATGTGGTCTCAGATGGATATTTCGCTGCGTTACAAAGGGAATGACAAAGTGAATATACCCTCCATATCCTTTTTTGGAAGGTATAAAAATAGAGTTTTTATTTATAAAAATTATGAGAGTCTAATAACAGCGTAATAAAACCAAATTTCATATGAAATTTGCTCTATTACACTCTTATAAGCCTCTCATAATTTTTATGAATAAGGGGGTAGATATTTGTAGGGTGTTTAGGTATCGACCCGGTCTTACTTGTTTATATTTATTTTGCCAGCTAAGGAGGGTCCTGTTACTCTGCTCTTTAGTAAATGATAATATCCATAATGTGCTATGACTTTATCACTGAAACAGTTGCACAACAATTAACGCAGACATGCATAATCATGACTGAGTGCGGAACCGAATTGGGCATTTTCAGCTTTTTAATACAAATCGAAGGACCACAAACACTCTCCCCTTTATTCCCCTTCCCCCAACCTATTCTTCTAAATCCTGCACCGTGTATCAATATGAATAGTGGCTATCCCTGGAGTGTCGGTGGTATTAAAAAAAATATCTTAAAATGGCTGGATGATTTTTATATATTCTTAATTTGAGAATGACGCCTTAATATATGTGAAGTTTTTATCTGAGGTATTTACATTTCCGGCAAAACTATGAAAACTTTCCTAGTTTCGACTTAGCTTAGGTTAATTAGGTTGAAGAGAGGGGCGTAAACAAAGCTATTCCAATCCGTTGAGGATTACACCTAGGCCTCATAGGTCTGTTGAGTGCTCTATTATAAGGAGTTACCATACTATTATAGGGAGCCTCCATTCAAAGCATGGCAACCTTTGAATTTGATCACGTTAAGTCTCTATAATTAGAACCCCTAAGATATTCCATATCCTGTATAATCTCCTGATTAAATGTTTGTCTTCTGACTTGACTAAAAGCTGGATAGCAGCACAAGTAGTGCTCAAGTGTCTCGTCATCCTACTGCCAGGCTCTAGATGTTATATCGTCAACGATACCCATGCTTGCCAGTTGATTCCTTAACTCTGTATGTCCTGTTATTAAATTAAACAATCTCCGTAGTGCTGGCCTACTTAATCCTAGAATCTCCTTTGTTCTGTTACCATCTGGGTCATCCCATAGAATTCTACTCATCCAATCTCCTGTATGCAATTCTATAGCCCATTGCTTCACTTCGCTCCTAAAGACTTAAAATAGCTTAGGATTGTCTAGTGTGATGTTTGCCATTAATGCCCCCACCCTTGCTAGTCTATCTGCCTCAATATTTCCAGGTATTCCTCGATGTCCTGGAATCCATATTATCTCAATGCTTCCACAATGCGTGTATGAGTTTATCTCATCCTTGCATTGCAATACACACCGAGATTGAACCGCATAATTTTTTTTTTTTTTTATCTTGGACCAGCACTTAGGGGATGACCCCTATATATGCAATGCATTGCGCCGGAACTGAAAACTAGGGGATAGTATTGAGGGGACAGATTAGGAAAGATGAGAAGATAGACAGCTTTTTTTTGTAGCTATTTCAACCTCTTTTACTTCATCGGCTAATTTTTGCCACAGGGCCGACGAAGGCTTTTAGTACATGATCGTGTCAGTCGCTGCCATTTATGTTCAGTGACCAGTGACTATGCCTTCATCATTGAAACAAGCTGGCAACAACTAACACAACGCACGCACTAATGCTGATCAGAAGAATTCAACACAATATTTCATGACTCAGCGGGGGCTCGAACTCAGGACCCTCCGCTTCATAGTCTCGTGTTCTACTACTTCAGCCAACATCACCCAACATTTCCTAGGGCCTCGATGACTTTCCTACGATCTGTGAATATACGAACCGGTAGTCTGTTATCCATTTTCCTTCAACCATTTTATCTCTTCCTCAATAGCCGCGATCCCAGTCTGAAATACTGTATTATGATCTGGCAGGCAGAAGTATTTACGAAAGTTACGATCCATGTCATAGAATCCTCCACCCGATCGGTTAACAATCTTCGACCTAGTTTCGACTTGAGGACGGATTCTAGTACCGTAATACCGTTTTACCAACAGTAGAGTCATGCTCTCAGTTTGTGCTTTCTTTGGCTTTTTAAAAAAGTATAAGAAATCATCTATTTTTTTTATAGAAAAAGCCTCTTGTAGTTTTGTTACTTGTCCTGTTGAGAAAGGTTTATATTCTTAATCGCTTTTTTCCTTAAATTATTTTTTTGGGCATTATTATTTATATTATTAATTTTTTTTATTGCAACAATTCGTTTTTCACTTTTGGTAATAATTATTTTTTTTTGCTGAAGAATATATAAACTAAAGTGAACATTATCAAAATTTATATGGAGACAAAAATTGAGAATAACAAATTTTCATACGTGTCTGTAAGACTGGTTGACTATTCTTTAACAGTCAACTCAAACTACAAAATAGTAGACGAAACTACCTGGTTTTGAGTTACGTAAAGTTTTATGTGAAAATGTACACTTTGGAACAATTTGTATGCGTAAAACGATTGTAACAAAAAGGGCACATCTTTTTGCTTTTGTCTTTGTGGCAGAACTATGCATGTAGCAGTCTGAAATAATAATCATACATAGGGAGTTACTACACTTACACACACACACACACTCACACACATATACACATATACACTCACACACACATTACCACCCAAATGTATTTGCTATAAGGTAATGCCTGCTATTCTGGGTTAAAAGTGACTACGAGCACAGCATACCTTTTCATGTTCCAAAGTACTCTACGATTATTATGAGTACTAGTATGTGAATATATTTATAAGGACGAATATGTACAGCTTAGCACGAGTAGAACACTTTTATTGAATAACTTTTTGTAGCAGGGATGTGCATCGAAAGGGGGAACTGGTATTCTATTATAATATATCATTAAGAGATCATATCACCCGGTATTTTCTTTACAATTTCTATCTGCTTATTTTAGATGTTGCATGTTTTTGCGCTAGCAGGTAGCACTGTGTAACACTAGGTTAGGTTAGGTTAGCAGGCTGCTGTTAGAGAGAGGAAAGTGTCCAGTCCACTTTTTTTTTAGGAGCAGGACCAGCACTCAGGGGATGACCCCTACATATGTAATGCATTGCGTCAGAACTGAAAACGAGGGAATAGTATTGAGGGGACAGATTAGGAAAGATGAGACGATAGACAGTTTTTTTGTAGCTATTTCAACCTTGTTTACTTCGCCGGCTAATTTTTGCTACAGAACGGACGAAAGAGGGCGCTGCTGTTACTTTGCTTTTTAGAACATGATCGTGTCAGTCGCTGCCAATTATGTTCAGTGACCAGTACCTTGCCTTCAACATTGAAACAGGCTGGCAACAACTAACACAACCACGCACTAATGCTGATCAGAAGAATTCAACACAATATTTCATGACTCAGCGCGGGCTCGAACTCAGGATCCTCCGCTTCATAGTCTCGTGTTCTACTACTTCAGCCAAAAGCAACGTTAAAGCGGATGAACTAGCAAAAAAAGAGGAACCTCACTTAAGGAGGACGACATCGTCCAAGTAAGTGGGATGCCGCTCCCATCTTGCTGGAGACACATTGACGCTACTTAATTAACTCAGGAAAGGTGCTTCAGAGATTTCACTTGCGGGATAGCGAACGTTGAATGGCCCACCCCGCCCAAACAAAGGATGTTTCAAATTTTACATGCCAAGCGTATGGACCTTCGCTACAATGACTACCGTTCCAGTTGTGACGACGAGGAGGAGGAGGAGGCGGAGAAGAAAAGCATTGTACACTTCCTCTGCATCTGTCCTGTTCTGGAGGAGCAACGTCTACAGTCCCTGAGTAGAACATATTTCAGTGGTATATCAGAGATATCAAGAATTGGGCTGAAAACCCGGTGTCTCTTTATCAGGAACAGCGGCAGGTTCGACTGACGACTCCCTTGAGGCGTGCGTACACGATCAAAATTTTTCAACTACTTCTTTCTCTCTAGCCTCTTCTAACAAATTTCTGGCCTACTCTTTCCTTCTCCACTCATACTTTCCCCCTCTTTCTATACAGGTAACACAAAGGAATCACAGAAGGACCCAAGTCGATTTTAATGCTCGCAAGACCCAGTGTTGTATGCTTACGCATCGACGTACGTATGGCAATGCTGCTTAATTTGTTTCTATGGATGGTGTAAGTATTAAGGAGTCAGCGGATCTTGATGTTCTAGGTATGAAAGTGCAGTTTGACGTCAGATGGACAGATTGTATCTTGCAAGTCGCAAAAGAAGCATTCAAGTGTCTTGTCTTTTTAAGATGGTGCAAGAAATACTTCACCCTTTTTGATCTTCTTCATAAATTACACCAATTACATCCGACCGAAAATGGAATATAACTCTCATGTTTGGGCCAGTGCTTCAAAGTCTATTTTGAAGTTAGTCCACCGAGTACAGGAGAGGGCGGTGAAACTCATTGGAGACAGTAGGGTAACCATATCGAGCATCGTTGCAATGTGAGGTGCTTTTCGGGGTTTTATCGTTACTATAATGGGATGTTCCCTTGTGAATTTAGGAAGCTTGTTCCTGAAACTCATTTTTTTCTTTTACGCTCAACGCGCATGCGTTTGTTATCGATATTCCAACGAATCGCACTACGAATTACAGAGAGAATTCATTTTTGTGGGTGCTGTTGGCTGAAGTAGTAGAACACGAGACTATGAAGCGGAGGGTCGTGAGTTCGAGTCCGCACTGAGTCATGAAATATTGTGTTGAATTCTTCTGATCAGCATTAGTGCGTGGTTGTGTTAGTTGTTGCCAGCCTGATTCAATGATGAAGGCATAGTCAGTGGTCACTGAACATAATTGGCAGCGACTGACACTATCATGTACTAAAAGCAGAGTAACAGCGCCCACGTTTGTCGGCTCTATAGCAAAAATTAGCCGGCGAAGTAAAAAGGTTGAAATAGCTACAAAAAAACTGTCTATCTTCTCATCTTTCCTCGTCTGTCCCTTTAATACTATCCCCTCGTTTTCAGTTCCGGCGCAATGCATTGCATATGTAGGGGTCATCCCCTGAGTGCTGGTCCAAGATAAAAAAAAAACAAGCAATTCCTGAAAATTATTCGGCTTTAAATTACTTATTCCTCCCTTATAAGGGAGAACCTCATTGAGGTAACAAAATGTTACAGCTCTGCTTTTATTTTAAGGATTTTTGTAAATTTTTACGTTTGTAAGTCATACAATTTGTGCAAAAAAAAACCAAAAAGTCACGTGTCTAGTTTGTATGATGGCTACGGAATGGCTACTACCACTACCACGGCAACTGTTACTTGCACTTGTAGTTTATTGTAGCACTTTTATGTTGCAAGTACATTTACAGCAAAAGCTACAACGACTTTTAGGACATGAATATGTTGGGTGATAAATAAATAATTAATGAAATTCGTTTTAAACAAACAAACGAACGAACGGACGGAAAAAATATATATCTAGAAACGAGCGAACGACAGCATACATGAAACTGTGAATTATACTCGTATAAAATATAAATTGTACATTTCTTACGACGAGCACTTAAAATAATATTAAAAGCAAATATAAATAAAACAGCTAACGGCACTTCATTTGGGGGCGGGAAAACCCGTATAAAATCGTTAAAGTTTTAACATTTTCTCTTCCCCAGAGTTGCCTGAAAAACAAAGAATTCATATACCAATTTTTTTTCTTTTAACTGGAGATTAATACAAAAAATTCGTGTTAAATTAATTTTTTGTAACAATTGCAGCAACAACATGCAGCGGGTGTGAGGTTTTCTTGAAAAGTACAATAACAAAGAAAAGGCCAGTCTGTTACTCAACTCTGTTGCAGCTTTACAACGTCTCTCCTCCAGCTTTTGAAGAGCTGCAAAGAAAAAAAAAATTCTAATTTTCGCCTTAACATTTGCTGTCATATTTTCTACCTTTTATTGTTATCTTCATGAAAATTCCGCATATTTCGATGTTCCTAGGAAGACAAGTACAAAAAGGGAGCTTTTGCAAAGCAAACAAAAACAAGAAAAAACGTTATACTCGACCAGGTCGAATCTTAAATACCCTCCTAATATTTAGTAAGTAAATTTAAAATGTTTAACTTGATAAGACAGAGTACCTTTAAAACATATCTGTACCCAATTTTAAATCTCTAGTTTGACAGACTCTTCCGTGAAGGGCCCTGAGGGCAGACGTTTCACCTCTGCAAGAGCAGAGAACATCTCAGCTTCTTAAAGGCTGAAGGAATACGAATTGTTCAATATTTACACTATTTTTGCATATAATATCGTACGTCAACGCCCACTAAAGGGGGCGGTGTTCAAAAATAGACTACATCGTGTTTTTCACAGACGAACGTATGGTCATTTGCTAGACCGTCTTAGACTTCATCACTGATAAACAATATATATGATTTATGGGGTCTAATTCTTCGTGGAGAGCATTAAAACTGAGTTTTTTTGGGGTCTCTCTGGCCAGGGCCGGGGTGGCGGGGTTAGACATTTCACCTTTGCCATAAGACTCTAAAAATAAATATTTGGGATAATTAAATGTAAAATTTATTGTGTGAGTGAAGATAAAAATGCCGAGTTAAACATGTTTTGACGTAAGCAGTTACGAAACAACGTAGTGAAAATATGTTATGACGTAACGAAATGGAAAACAGTAAAATTTTTTCTTATGAAATTTCAATATTAATAATTTTTTTGAGCATTTTGTGAAAATATTTACAGGCCATGAGAGTGTGTGTGATCTTGGGGGGGATTTTGCCCCCAGTGGCCAAATAAGGAGTTGGCATGCATTTCCAGTATATACAAGATGATGTATGGGATAGAAGATACTCCCATATTCATTTTGTATATAAATATGAACTTTCATACCAAAAAAAATTTCATTCATTCCCATTTCGTTACGTAATAACGTATTTAATTTCACTTCGTAACTACTTACGTCAAAACATATTAAACTCGGCATATTTACCTTCACACACATAAAATTATTTATAATATATTTATTAATTTTTTTTTATTTTTTTAAAGGGTGAGTTAGGTGGCAAAGGAGAAGAGGGGGTTAGGGCAGAGGAGTATCAGGTTACGTCTCAGTTTAGTCATTAAAGCTTAAAAATGTTATTTTTAAGGAATGTTGGCTTAAGTAAAACAATGTGTTAAAAATTTTTAACTATTTTTGCATATAATAACGCCCATTGAAAGGGGCGTGATCTAAGAATTATTTTTATTTTATTTTATGAGTCCAAGTTTAATGCGTTGGACCTTCTTTGACATAAAAATATATCATTTGCTTAACAAAATTATGTTGTTTTTTTTAGAGGTTGATTCAGTTCTTCTTAGGGGAACTTTTTGCCCTCTGGCCCATTTACAAACTTGACCTGTGCTATCCTTCAAGATATATTTGTAGCAAATTTCAAGAGTCTGGCTCTTTTCTTTTGGACTGAATCGTGATTTCCACAGACGGATGGACGGACGGACGGGTATGCTCAGATCGTCTTAGACTTCATCACTGATCAAGAATATATATATATATACTTTATGGGCTCTCAGATGGATATTTCGCTGCGTTACAAACGGAATGACAAAGTGTAAATACCATCCATATGCTTTTTTGGTGGGTATAAAAATAATTTTTTCTTGCTGACAACATCTCTATATTAAATTATAGCGTTATGCAATTTAAAAAAAAACGTGTCTAGAATTTAGCATAAAAAAATAAAACTTTTATTTATGTCTTTTCATACATTTTCTCAAACAAAATTCACGCACTTACTCACATGTAGTATGTGTACACACACACACACAAACACACACGTATATATGTGAAATGAAGTACAGCCGTAAGCCTTCAAATGGCAAACAATTTCAAAGGCTTTGGCGTTGCAGGCCTTATAATTCTTTGATTCTTATAATTGTTTAAATTTCAAAGCATATCGCTAGGAGCTGTTAGAAATTTCTTGTAAAAGATCTGTTTAGATTATGAAAAATTTTGCTATTTTTTCTATGGCAAATTTTCAATTATTCAATATTTTTTAAAAATGAAAAAAGAAACAATCTTATTTGCAATCCCATGGCACATAGATTTTATTATAAAATTATTATGTTTTATTAAAAGTTCTTCTCTGCAGGCAATTTGCTGAAGATCTTCAGCAAATACTATTTTCAGCAAACTTAAGATTCTACACAAAGTGAAGAAAGATCGTAGTGCCGCTTTTGCAATCACTTTGAAAAAGTTATGCTATTTTCCAGATGCTATTAAAAATTATACGCGTTAAATAAGGCCCGATTGAGGGCGTTTCAACTTCGCCTTGTCATACCGCTTTAGTCACATGTGTGACACGGTATGGGTGTATAAGCGGTACAAGTAAAAAGTACAGGGCACAAATGTGTACTTTTAAAGTTTATCAAGTTCGCAAAGAGACTACACAAAAACCAAAATAAAAGAAAAACAAAAAATTGTTTTCCAACATTTTTGTAAAGACTGAAATAGAATTGAAAGAAAAAAAAAATAGAAAGAACGAAATGTTTTACAAAGAGTTTGTAAAAAATTATATTAAAGAATTTGCACATATTCGTGGCATAGGAACATAAAAAAAAATTTCAAATTTATGGAAATTTTCGCACGCTTTAACACATACGCTTACAAACGCACACTCACACACGTTAAGAAAAACTCATGTTTTTCGTTTACCGAGCAAGGCAGCGCATTTTTGCTTTATTAAGTTAGTAAACTTGTGTAAATATAATTTAGATATTTTTCCATTAGCAAAGCAAAAAATATAAGATGAAAATAAAAACAAAAATACATATTATTAATTTTTGGAAATTTGGCTAAAAATTTTTTTTTAACTTTTGTATGAAATATAATGATAAGAAACATTCATACGAGCATTTGAAACGTAAAGTGCAACGACAGCAAGAAAAAGTAGGCACCTGCGTGATTAGTGAGGTTTAGAAATATGCAGTTGAAATGTTTAATGAATTGGTTTTTGAATTTGCTATTTGAAATCTTTAATTAATTGGTTTTTGAAATTGCTTTTTTTTCTTTTTAATGTGCTATTTTCAAATATTTTATGGCTATTATAAAATATTTAACGATTTTGTTTTTGAATTTGCTGTTTTAAAATATTGATTGAGTTGGTTTTTGAATTTGCTATATAAAATTTTTTTAATTTTCTGACCTTTTAATTTGCTACTTAAAAAATTTTCGAATTTGCGATTTGAAAATTTTTTATAACCTAGTTTTTGAATTTGCTATTTACATTTTTTAAATTATTTGGTCATTAAATTTGATATATTAAAATATTTAACGATTTGGGTTTTGAATTTGCTGTTTTAAAATATTGATTAACTTGGTTTTTGAATTTGCTATTTAATTTTTTTAATTATTTGGTCTTTAAATTTGCTATTTCAAAATATTTAGTAACGGTTTTTGCTATTTAATTTTTTTTAGTTACTCGGCTAGTGTATTTCCCATTCTAAAATTGTTTTAAGACTTGATTTTTTTATTTGCTGTTTTAAATTTTATTGCGACTTTTTTTTAAAACTTGCTATTATAATTTTAATTTGCTATTATAAAGCTTTTAATTTGGTATTGTAAAGATTTTAATTTGGTATTGTAAAACTTTTAATTTGCTATACTAATAATTTGAATGACTTGGTTTTTGAATTTGCTATTTTAAGGGACTTGGTTTTTGAATTTGCTATTTTGAAATATATAATGATTTGGTTTCTTTATTTGCTATTTAAAAACTTTTAATGACTTGTTATTTGAATTTGCTATTTTAAACATTTTACTCGGTTTGTGTAGTTGCTAGTTTAAACTTTTTAATGACTTGCTTCTTTAATTTGCTATTTTAAAATATCTAACGATTTGGTTTTTGAATTTGGCAGTTTTAAAATATTTATTGACTTGGCTTTTGAATTTGCTATATAAATTTTTTTTAATTTTCTGGTCTTTTAAATTACTATTTAAAAATTTTTCGAATTTGCGATTTGAAAATTTTTTATAACCTGGTTTTTGAATTTGCTGATTACATTTTTTAAATTATTTGGTCTTTAAATTTGCTATTTTAAAATATTTAGTGACGGTTTTTGCTATTTAATTTTTTTTTTGTTATTTGGCTAGTGTATTTCCTATTCTAAAATATTTTATGACTTGATTTTTTATTTGCTGTTTTAAATTTTTTAAAACTTGCTATTTTAAACATTTTAATTTGCTATTTTAAAGTTTTTACTTTGCTATTGTAAAGCTTTTAATTTGTTATTGTAAAACTTTTAATTTGCTATACTAAAAATTTGAATGACTTGGTTTTTGAATTTGCTATTTTAAGGGACTTGGTTTTTGAATTTGCTATTTTGAAATATATAATGATTTGGTTTCTTTATTTGCTATTTAAAAACTTTTAATGACTTGTTATTTGAATTTGCTATTTTAAACATTTTACTCGGTTTGTGTAGTTGCTAGTTTAAACTTTTTAATGACTTGCTTCTTTAATTTGCTATTTTAAAATATTTAACGATTTGGTTTTTGAATTTGGCAGTTTTAAAATATTTATTGACTTGGCTTTTGAACTTGCTATTTACATTTTTTTAATTATTTGGTGTTTGGACTTGCTACTATTTTTTAAAAAATTTTCGAATTTGCTATTTGAAAATTTTTTATGAACTGGGTTTTGAATTTGCTATTTGATTTTTAAATTTGCTATTTAACATTTTTATTTATTTGGTTTGCGAATTTAGTATTTTAAACATTTATACCATTTGGTGTCTGAACTTGCTGTTATAGGCCTGCACTGAAGTGTGCGCTACACCCTCGTTCGCAGCTGTTTGGCATAGCAATATGTTATTGCAAACAAGCATATAATAGAATTATTAGAATCTTCACACTTTCTGATACTAATTGCATGTTTAAAATTTTATATCGTTTTCCTTTTATTCTAATTGTTCTAATTTCAAAGCAATTAAAATATTATTTGTTTTTTTTTTTCATTTATATCTGCCAAAATAATTGCTCAAAATAGAAATACATAGAAAAAAAAAATACTATACAACAATCAAGATATAAACGCATCAAACACGTTTCAGTCATTATTTTATTTCTCTTCACTATTTTGCGACACAACATTTTAACGAATAACAAAACAAATAAATAAACGCAAGAACACAGGCAAGAACTGCAACAATTTTTCCTCATCATCACCGGAAACACTTAAAACACTCTAGAATAACACAAAACACTTTCAACAGGAATAAGAAAATTGCAATTTTGATAAATGAAAAGGATTTAACGTCTCACAATAAGGGTTTCAACGTTTAATGAAGCAACAGCAACAACAATAAATAAGAAAAATTTTCTTTAATATTTTTCAATACTTTCAATGGCGCTTAACAAACAAAGAGGCTGGCTGCATATAAAAATAACAATTAGAATCGACTTAATAATTTTGCAAAACAAATATTAAAGCTTACAGATGGCTTCAAAAAAGGTGCATGGCATGCTGCTGCATGTCTAAGGCAGGTTTAATTATGCATGCAACAGATACCCTACAATACTGTGCGGCATTTTTTGTCAGCAATGATCTGCTGCAACTGACAACAGGAAGTGTGCCAAGTACAGTTCACTCTTATGATGCGCAGTAGAGTTGCATTTACGAACGGGTATTCTCATCAATAATTCTTCCTCAAATAAGAATTTTTGTTGAATTAATATTTTATAAATTTTTTTGTTTTAAATTCAAAAAGGCATCATAAATATTCCAAGGCACAAAGGCAAGTCAATATCAGTTTTTAGTTATTCAACTGACACAGCAGACAAGAACAGCTGTTTTCGAAAACCGCAACGCTTTCATCGTTAGTGCCCATGTGTAGTGTGTTTGTCACCACTTATTAGGTGGATTAGTTCTTATTTAAAAAAATTTTATTAGGAAATTGCATACGAGAACTGTATCAACGTGATGTTAACACATTTTTGTGTTAATACTTCTGTTGCCGTTTGATTATTTTCTTCATGTTCCATTTTTCTCAATTTTTTGTTCCATTATTTTGTTGAAAATAATTCACAGTGTTCAAAAGCAGTGTTGCGCTCGCTGTGCTCTTCTCACATCTGTCTTGTTGTACTTTCGAAAAAAGAATTGTAGGGTACATTCACTTTGTGAACGCTATGAAATATCCCAAAAAGTATATATATTCTTGATCAGTGATGAACTCTGAAACGATCTAGCCAAATCCGTCCGTCTGTGGAAATCACTATACAGTCCAAAGGATAAAAGCCACAGCCTTAAAATTTGATAAATAATCAGATAAATTTTGAAGGATGGCACAGGTGAATCACGTAAATGGACCGAATCGGGCCAGAAGGGAAAAAGTTTCCCTAAGAAGAACTAAACCAACCTCTAAAAACAACATAATTTTTAAAATTTTTATACCCTAAAAAAAAAAAAAATTGGGAGTATATTCACTTTGTCATTCCCTTTGTAACGCAGCGAAATATCCACCTGGGACCCCATAAAGTATATATATATATATATTCTTGATCAGTGATGAAATCGAAGACGATCTGAGCATGTCCCTCCATTCGTCTGTCTGTGGAAATCACGATTCAATCCAACCGAAAAGTGCCAGACTTTTGAAATTTTTTATAAACATATCTTGTAAGATAGCACAGGTCAAGTTCGTAAATGAACCGAATCGGGCTAGAGGGGAAAAAGTTCCCCTAAGAAAAACTAAACCAACCTCTAAAAAAACAATATAATTTTTAAATTTTTTTTGTAATTTTATTTAGCAAATTATATATTTTTATGTTTTACGCTTTAAACTTGGAGCCATAAAATAAAGTAAATAATTTTTGGATCCCGCCCCTTTAGTGGGCGTTATTATATGCAAAAATAGTTAAAAATACTTAACAAATTGTTTTACTTAATCCTACAATTCCTTAAAAATAACATTTTTATGCTTTACTGACGAAGCTGAGACGTAACCTGGTACTTCGCTGCCCTACCCCGTCGTCACCTTTGCCTCCTAAATGACCCTTTGAAAAAAAAATAAATAAAAAATTCAAATTAAATTTATGTGTGTCAAGATAAATATGCCGAGTTAAATATGCTTTGACGTAAGCAGTTACGAAGTGAAGTATGACGTAACGAAATGGCAATCAGTGAAATTTTCTTTTTGTATGAAAATCCATATTTATATACAAAATCATTAGGGGAGTGCCTTCTATCCCATCCATCATTTTGTATATACTGGCAATGCATGCCAACCCTTTATTTGGCCACTGGGAGCAAAACCCCTCCAAGATCACACCCACTCCTCTCATGGCCTGCAAATTTACCTTTCATGGCCTGTAAATATTTTCACAAAAAATTTATTTAATATGGATTTTCATTAGAAAAAAACTTCACTGTTTGCCATTTCGTTACGTCATAACATATTTAACTTCACTACGTTGTTTCGTAACTGCTTACGTCAAAACATGTTTAACTCGGCATTTTTGTCTTCACTCACATAATAAATTTTACATTTAATTATTCCAAATATTTATTTTTAGAGTCTTATGGCAAAGGTGATATGTCTCCTCCACGGCCCTTTCCAGAGAGAGACCCCGACAAAATACAGTTTTAATACCCTCCAAAAAGAATTGGAAACCATAAAGTATACACATATATTCTAAATCATTGATGAAGTCTAAGACGATGTAACAATGCCCATACGTCCATCTGTGGAAAACATGATATAGTATAATTTTGGATCCCGCCCTCTTTAGTGGGCGTTGACGTACGATATTATATGCAAAAATAGTGTAAATATTGAATGATTTGTTTTCCTTAAGCCTATAAGAAGCTGAGATGTTCTCTGATCTTGCAGAGGTGAAACGTCTCCCCTACGGCCCTACCCGGAATGACTCTGTCGAAATAGAGATTTAAAATTGGGTACAGAGATGCTTTAAAGGAAGTTTGTCCCACGAAGCTAAATATTTTGAATTTACTTAGTAAATATTTGGAGGGTATTTAAGATTCGATCCGGCCGAATATAACGTTTATAATAATTTCTCTCGTTTTTTTTTTGTTGACGAGCCGGCTTTCGAAAACCAAAATTTTTTGTGGATTTTGTTGGAAAAACTGATTAATCGACACATTGCGACAACTTTGTGCCAGCAATTGTTAAGAGCACTGCTCAGAGATAGTTGTTTTCCCTCCCCCCAACAGGTTTCCTATTCAAATCTGTTTGGCAGTAGACTTTTTTCTGTGTGTTTTAATTAAAACAATTCTCAAACACTTGTAAGTAGGTGGCGACACTTAAGTGACGGAAGAGAAAAACTTTTCAGTAAAAGTTTGCTTAATTGCTACAATTGAGTGTTGAAATTTTGTTTAATAATCGTGTACTCGTACAATGAATGTGTGATGGGGAACGATTCGTAATAATTTTTTATTTTTTATTTTTATTTTTGTGTGAAGTAGCAAACTAAAACAAGGCTGCTTGACACAGCTTAATTCGAAG
The DNA here is from genome assembly GCA_951800035.1 of Linnaemya tessellans. Taxonomy (NCBI): domain Eukaryota; kingdom Metazoa; phylum Arthropoda; class Insecta; order Diptera; family Tachinidae; genus Linnaemya; species Linnaemya tessellans. The sequence goes on from OX637534.1 coordinate 11,346,827, forward strand.
GACTCATTATTATTTAACAAAGCAAATTTGAAGGAGTTTTAAACAGCCATTAAATAACTTTTTATTCCCTGTTTGAGGGTTAAATAAATTGTGTTTATTAAATAATGGCCAGCTAATTGCTTAATGTTGGTTATTTTAGCTATTGTTGATAATAAATATTTCTTTTGCCACATACACGCAACACATCTGAAACATATAAAAGCTGAGAAAAGAACACACACGAAATTATTGACTTGTTTGCTGATTCTATCCTCATTTTATTACTATTGTGTAAATTATCGCCTGGTACCACTGCCCCGCCCCATCCCCCACCAAAAAAAAAACATGTGCCAATAATGTCCTGTTTTTAAATACTCTTTTACGGCCACACCGTCGCCTGCATCTTCCCCTGCAGTGTGTGTCACGTTTTGGCAATAAAATCCATCAAAGTCGAAAAATGGCATCATGAGTTTGTTGAACATAAAACGTGCATTTGCTTCGGTCCTTGTCTCCTTGCACGCCGTCATGAAAAGCTCTTTTCGATATACAATTTTAATTGATTTAATTAGATTTTTTTTTCCATTTAGAATTGCGTGCTTTTAGTTTCATTTTGAAACTAAATTGACACAAATTATTGCCAAATTTTGTAGATGCAGGGAGAAGTAATTGTGTGCCAGAGTTTTATTTCTTCTTTCTCATTTGTCTAATTAACAAAGAGCAAAATTAAAATGTGTTAAATATGTTGTTATTGATTTGTGCTTGAGTTGCTTATAGATAAGATTAAAATCTGGCAGGGGGACTGAATCTTTAATATATTAATTTTAGTTAAAACATACTGTTTTACATTACAGAGCCGGGAAAAGTGCAAATGAGAAAAAAAATCAATGAGTGTTCGAACTCACGGGCGATGTGTTAACACCTTTTTGTTTATTTATTTTATATTAAACGCACAAAAAACAAAGAGAATGCAAAGCAACAGACAAATGTACATACATACATTGTTATGTTTGTACATAAGCTACACACGTTGCTGTCTTGCTATCTCATTTTTATATATGTACGTATAACCACGTCACTATTCTCTTTGCTATGCATAAGACAAAACCGAAGATCAACATAAAACACTTTTTTAATATTACTCCAAATTAATACTCCGAATTAAAACACTTAAATCTCCGCTCGCCGATACCGGATCGCCTTAATTTTTGGCCTAAACTCTTCGTCGAAACCCGCACTAGCGTTTTAATCCAAAAATTAATAATAACTATGAATTTCCGGAGAAAATCGCGTGGGAAAATTATATGAAAATCGCCCAATAATCACTTTCAATACCGACTGCCAAGCAACGAACAAACAAACTCCTACTTCTTACACCTTACACTTGCGTATGTATTGAAACTGATAGTTTACTGCCCTAGAGGCGCGCGTATAGATGTTAACACATCAAAAAAAATTTTTAGAATATTTAAATCTGTATTTGTATGCAGCAGAAATTAAAGTGTTAGAAATTTCCCTTAATTAAAATTAAAGTGATTTGGTTGTACAATTTCATATTGTATATATCTTTATGGTCCTTCGTGCCGAATGATGTTTGGGCTTTTTAATGCGATTCACCAACGATAGTGAAAGAGTTCTTTGTGTAGCTTCCACAATAAGAACATATTTTATGTCCTTATGAACGTAAAAGACGCATAAGCGATGTCCGCCCGTCCGTCTGTCTGTATGTGAGATCGGGTTTCCCCAACTCGCAGAAAACTTAGAGATTTCGGTCTTGTATTGTTGAGGTGGTTATAGTCCTAAACAGATTGCTTTTTAAAATCAGTAAAGCCCAAAATACAATTGCAGAGCTGGCAAATTTATTTTCGATATGAAAATGTGACCAGCTCAAAATTATTTTTTTTTGCTTTCTTATTATTTTATTATATTTTTTTGTTAATTAATGCTATTTTATACCTCAGGAAAAATTACATTAATATAAAAAATCAAGCAATATCAAAAAGGCAATTAATTCCAGGGTTGGCCAATTGAAAATTATTTGTTAAATAAAATTAAACAAAAAAAATTTTTTTTTGCTATTTCTTTATATATGAAATATAATTGATGTTTTTTGGGAAGAAATTTATGGGTATTAGCAAGCAAAAGGGCCATAAAGACAGCTCCAGAGCTGGAAAATATTTATGTGTTTTTTGATAATATTAAAGTAACTAAAAAAACATATTATTTTCCTAAGTGATCAAACATATTTCATATGTTAGAAAGTAACAAATTAAAATTGAAAATCAGCAAGATCAAAAAGATGATTCCAGGGCTGGAACTAATGTCTGTATATACACTAAACGTAGTTCGGTGAAGGGTATATAAAATTCGGCACTGCCGAATATAGCACTTTTACTTGTTTTTATCACCATTTTTATTAGATTGAAACTTATATAAATTGGAATCAGTGGTAGCCACAGATATGCAGATTGTGTCTAAGAATATCGTGGTTACCAACCATAGCGGCTTAAACGCAGTGTATTAATTAATTTCTATTACTTTTATACCCTCCAAAATACTCATGTTGTCATGCCGTTTGTAATGCAGCGAAATATCCATCTGAGACCCCATAAGGTATATATATTCTTGATCAGTGATGAAATCTAACACGATCTGAGCATGTCCGTCCGTCCGTATGTGGAAATCACGTTTCAGTGCAAACGAAAAGAGCTAGACTCTTGAAATTTGGTATAAATATATCTTGGAGGATAGTGCAGGCCATTAATGGACCGGATCGGGCCAGAGGGGAAAAAGTTCCCCCAATAACAACTAAACCAACCTCTGAAAAAACAACATAATTTTTAAAGTTTTTTTCTCGTAATTTTGTTAAGCAAATGATATATTTTTATGTCAAAAAAGGTCCAACGCATTAAACTTGGAGCCATGAAATTAATAAAAAATAATTTTTGCACCCCCGTCCCCTTTAGTGGACGTTATTATATGCAAAATTAGTGTAAAAATTTACTTAAGCCTACATTCCTTAAAAATAACATTTTTAAGCTTTAATGACGAAGCTGAGACGTAACCTGGTGCTCCTCTGCCCTACCCCTTCCTCTTCATTGACTCCTAAATGACCCTTTGAAAAAAAAAATTAATTACAAATTAAAAAGAAATTTATACGTGTGAAGATAAATAGGCCGAGTTAAATATGTTTTGACGTAAGCAGTTACGAAGTGACGTTAAATATGTTATGACGTAAGGAAATGGCAATCAGTGAAATTTTTTTAATATATATATTTTTTTTGGAAATCCATATTTATATACAAAATGATTAGGGGAGTGTCTTCTCGCCCATACATCATTTTGTTTATACTGGCAATGCATGGCAACTCCTTATTTGGCCCCTGTGGGCGAAATCCCTCCAAGATCACACACACTCTCATGGTCTGTAAATTGACCTTTCATGGTCTGTAAATATTTTCACAAAATGCTTAAAAACTTTATTAAATATCGATTTTCATAAAAAAGCTTCACTGTTTGGCATTTCGTTACGTCATAACATATTTAAGTTCACTACGTTGTTTCGTAACTGCTTACGTCAAAACATGTTTAACTTGGCATATTTATCTTCACTCACATAAAAAATTTTACATTTAATTATCCCAAATATTTGTTTTTAGAGTCTTATGGCAAAGGTGAAATGTCTAACCCCCCCACCCCGTCCCTGGCAAGAGAAACCCCAAAAAATTCAGATTTAATGCTCTCCAAGAAGAATTAGACCCCATAAATTATATATATTCTTTATCATTGATGAAGTCTAAGACGGTCTAGCAAATGACCATACGTTCTTCTGTGGAAAACATGATGTTGTCTATTTTTGGACCCCGCCCCCTTTAGTGGGCGTTGACTTACGATATTATATGCAAAAATAGTGTAAATATTGGAAAAATTGTAATTCCTTAAACCTGTAAGAAGCTGAGATGTTCTCTGATCTGGCAGAGGTGAATTGTCTCCCCCACGACCCTTCCCGGAATGACTCTGTCAAAGTAGAGATTTAAAATTGGGTACAGAGATGTCTTAAAGGAACCCCGTCGTACGAAGTTGAACATTTGAATTTTACTTACTAAATATTTGGAGGGTATTTAAGATTCGACCCGGTCGAATATAACGTTTTTACTTGGTAAATTTTAAAGAAGCTTTAGTGTTTTATGTTGTATCAGCAAAATACAAATGCTTAAGTAAATAGAAATTTTTTTGGTGGCTTTTTCAATAATATTTTCATTTTTTCTAACCAAAAATTTTTTATATTTTTATCGTTTATAAAAATTGAAATTCTGCATTTAAAGTTTTTTATTTTTCTTGAAAGAGTTTCTTTGTATGTTTTAATAGTCGTTCACGTTTTAAAAAAAAATTTTGTATTTTAAGATTTCTTCAAGGTGGAAGAAACAATATGGGTTCGGTTGTGTGCAGCATTTGGTGGCAAGAGTTGTTTCAAGTACTCCAGCCATCATATAGTCATAAATTTAAGGATCACATAAATCTCAGTCAAAATTTCATACACACTTATGTAAATACACAAATACATGCACACGTCCTCTGCAAGGCAGTACAGTTGCATTGGAAAAATAGCACGATTTTCTATCGTAAAAAAGGTTGTAAATGATTCATGTAATTATTTTGCATATTCTTTAGGAAATATATTTGTCAGTCACATACGAGGTCTGTTTAGCAAAATAAAATCTATTTGCTATATTAAATTCAATTAAGATTGATAGCCTAGAGACATGATAAATATTCTACGATACAAGGGATAGTCAAATTCAATGCACTTATCCATCTTTACAGCAGCAGAGCATAACAGCAGTTTTCGAAAGCCACTACACTTTCATCATTAGCAATCCTGTGTATATTTACTTATCACTATTTAGTAAGTGGCTTAAGTGAATGTGATTACACTTTTTATTTAAACGAACTTTATTATGAAATATTTCTCGCTGTGCTGTTGGCTGAAGTAGTAGAACACGAGACTATGAAGCGGAGGGTCCTGAGTTCGAGCCCGCGCTGAGTCATGAAATATTGTGTTGAATTCTTCTGATCAGCATTAGTGCGTGGTTGTGTTAGTTGTTGCCAGCCTGTTTCAATGATGAACATAATTGGCAGCGACTGACACGATCATGTACTAAAAAGCAGAGTAACAGCACCCACCTTCGTCGGCCCTGTAGCAAAAATTAGCCGGCGAAGTAAAAGGTTGAAATAGCTACAAAAACAACTGTCTATCTTCTCATCTTTCCTAATCTGTCCCCTCAATACGTTTCCCTCGTTTTCAGTTCCGGCGCAATGCATTGCATATAATAGGGGTCATCCCCTGAGTGCTGGTCCAAGATAAAAAAAAAATAATAATAATATTTATTTATTTATTAGTTTCTATTTGGACCCCAGGAAAGTAGGTGCGCTCATATATGAAACGCTTGTACTTTTCCTTTTCTTGTACCACTTCTGATATACACTTTTTGGCATGTCTGTGAGCTTTCTCAAAGATTCTCCTTAAGTAGTCGTCGCCAAATGGCGCCCTTTCATGGGTCTTTTCACTGTATTGGGAATGAGACCAAGCCGCAGGTTGTTTTAGGGAGGCCTGATTACGGTGTTACTTTCAACCAACATGCGATGGTTTTTTAGTCACAATTTCCAAAAAAATTTTCATGGCATGAGCTAACCGATATGCTGATTTCCTCAGCAACTTAACTAATAGTAATTTGACTTCCTTTATCTTCTCAACATTGTCATAGGCGGTTGATGTGCAGGCCCGCTGGAAAGTTCTTTTCGATCTTTTTTTGGAAAATACTTTTTGGCTAGGAAAAAAATCACTGCACCGTCACTTTTGAACACTTAATAGAATTGTTGCTGAAACATTTTTGAAAATTTTTTTATAGCAACTATTTCGTTTTCTTTTTGAAAAGCTGAAAATTATCGATCACGCAAACAACTTGAGAACGTTATAAACGAGCGAGTCGAATCTTAAATACCCTCCAAATGTTAAGTAAGTCACAGTTCCTTTAAGACATTTCTGTGCCCACTTTTAAAACTCTAAACAGGGTCATTCCGAGAAAGGCCTTGGAGGAAACATCTCACCTAAATCGTAAAAACTTAAAACTAAAAACTTAACAACTAAATTTTTTTTTTTTTAGGAGTAGGACCAGCACTCAGGGGATGCAATGCATTGCGCCGGAACTGAAAACGAGGGGATAGTATTGAGGGGACAGATTAGGAAAGATGAGAAGATAGACAGTTGTTTTTGTAGCTATTTGAACCTTTTACTTCGCCGGCTAATTTTGGTACAGAACGGACGAAACAGGGCGCTGCTGTTACTTTGCTTTTTAGAACATGATCGTGTCAGTCGTTGCCAATTATGTTCAGTGACCAGTAAATATGCCTTCATCTTTGAAACAGGTTGGCAACAACTAGCACACACAACCCATGCACTAATGCTGATCAGAAGAACACAACATAATATATCATGACTCATCGCGGGGTTGAACTCAGGACCCTCTAACTTCATAGTCTCGTATCCTACTACCTCAGCCAACAGCACCCTCAAAAGGAGGAGGGTTCTTAAGGAAAACATTCTTTTACAGGAGAAATAACTACACATGAATAGTTAAAATATTTGACTTTGAACTGCTATTTAAGCGATCACAACTGTGTAAATATAGAGCTATATATGTAGTAGATGTTGTTAGTAAGGAAAAACAGTTAAAGAAATTTACTTAATATTAAAGTTAAGGGGGAGGGGGCAGTTGATGCAAGAATCAGGAGGGAGAAATTTAGACGCATCCGATGAGCTACACGAATGAGCTCTATTATAACGAACGTGAATGCATTACACGCAATTTCTTCACTTACTTATTTCAGCCGGTGATAAAATGTTGCTGTTGATTTATTTTATTATTAAGAATATTTATTTTTATTTATGAATGGAAAGCCTTTATTCGGCAAATGAAAATAAGCAGCACTTATTGCATTATGGTTCCATAAGCAAGTAGAGGGACGCTTAGTTAACAACACCATGAGGGTAATTGTTACCAAAGAATCTCCGAACTTATATATCAGCCACGTCAGCTGTAGTTCAGCTCATAAAATACGCGTGTGTACAAATTTCAAATGCTAATTTTGCATTTTGTTATTTATGAAAATGAAATTTACAAAATTGCAAAAAAATATTATTATTATTATTATGATTTCTACAAACGGAGGGAAGCAACCGAGTAACACGTGCTGGTAATGAGCAAAAAAGCCAACGCCAGCAAAGAAAAAAAAAACAAGGCAATAATTGGCAGCGATGGGATTCGAACCCACGCCTCCGAGGAGACTGGTGTCTTAAACCAGCGCCTTAGACCGCTCGGCCACGCTACCCGCACAAACTTATAAATATTTAAGTTGAATTTATTTTTAAAAGGATTAAAATTTTAAATATTTATAATATCGTTGAAATTACGAGCGCAAGAGGAGTTTGTTCTTCGTATTTTCTTTTTGTTGTTGTTATTGTATTATTGTTGCTGCTGCTGTTCTACATACGCTATTCTTTTTTTAGAATTTCAAATAACATAAAATGCTTAAACATTCTGATATCCACAAGGTCTCATACATTCATGCTAACAACTCATTCACATACAAGATAAATTCCTATTATTCTTTGCCTGGCTGGCTGTCTGTTAGTTGTTGTTTGGCCTCAGAGTCTTAGCAGCACATGCATATTTGCGACTAGTTCAGCAGTTGGTAGTTGCAACCGTAACGAACCTCAGCAACAAACAAAATTTTCCATTTGTAACCTCAGAATTCTTAAGGGAACTTTTCCATAATGCAAAAGCCAAAAAGGAAAATTCGCCTTCAGGTTTAAGACACAAACGGAAAGCACCAACAATTTTGTTATTATGCAAAAACATTTCACAACCATCCGCTCCCAAAAATACTAGTAAAACTGATGAATATATAAAAACTAAACATAATCAGATGTATAACAAGTGCTTTTCTAGTTTTTTAGAGAGGATTTCTTTTTCTTTTCTTTTTTTTTGTACGAGTTCTTGTTTTTTTTTTTTTTTTTTGTTAACACCTTTGTTTGCCAAGTGCCAACACTAGCTGCCTAGTGATCAGGGCAGTCCAAATTTAAATGCATAAAGATGTTAATTGAAGGAGGGAAAAGTGTTTTTTCGATATGCGACGCCGATGACGTGCTGGTAATACCACCCTGTTCGGTGCTGTTCATGTCAGCGTACATGTGTTCTGGCAGTTCCAAGAGGCGAACCTCGTCTGTTCATTGAGGTAAATTTGCTAAACCACGCGTGACCTCAGAGTCTTATGGAACTACGGTCTCCTTTAGAAGTCTACGTGATGGTTGTGTTTGTGTTATCAAGATCGGCGGGTGGAAAGTCGGTTAAGGACTGATGCTCGAAAAGAAGTAGTGGCTGGTTGGACTTCAGCCTATATTGTTGTTGTGAGTGCCATGGAAGCTACAAATGAAAGGTTAGGGTTAAGAACAAGATCACACGGATGCCATAAGGCCTATTTTTCACAAGAACCTCTGATCAAACCCATTTAATTTTTTTTTGCTTGCACCAGCACTCATCGGATGACGCCAACATATGCGATGCATTGTGCCAGGACTAGGAAAGCCGGTTATGGTTGGGAGAGAGTATAGAGGGAGAAGTATTTGTGGATGTTCGATTTAAACCTCCACAAGTTAAAATTGGCAGGAAAGTCCTCTGCTGGAAGCTTGTTCCACCGTTCGGCCAAAGAACGAATTCTCTCTGTAATGCGTGGTGCGATTCACTGGCAACTCAACCACAAAAGGAGGCGCCCTATGTGAAGAGCGGGTAGCTCGCAAAAATAAACGGTTTTCGGGCACAAGCTCCCATATTTCACCAGAAAACATTCCGTTGTAGTATCGGTAGAACAGTGAAACACACCCCACGTTGCGCCGATACTCCAGTTAATCAATACTATCATCGATGAGCTTCTTCGCTCTCTCTTGTACGCGGTCGAGCTACTTCAAAATAGACTTTGAAGCACCGGCCCATACATGAGAGTTGTATTCCATTTTAGGCCGAATGTCGATGGTATAAGTCGTGAGGAGATCAGTTGGGGTGCAGTATGTCTTACACCGTCTTAAAAATAGACACTTGAATGTTTTTTTTTTAAATATGAAAGATGTGATCAGTCCATCGAACGTCGCACTGTATTTTCATACCCAGAACATCAAGAGCTTCTGATTCCCCAATACCTATACCATCCATGAACACGGATGGCGCAGAACCCTCTACCAGCCGACTATGCGTAAGCACGCAGCACTGCATCTTATGAGGGTTTGGCCATAGGTTCTTGTTAACAACCAGCGGATGAACGAGTTCGACTCAAGTCTACAGAGGACTTCACCCTACACATTCCTACAAGGTACTCCGGTATACCAGTTGCCGAGTACCATCCGGTAATTTCTACCAAACTCCACTAGGGCAGCCAGTAGTGAGTTCCTGAGCCACTTAAGCCTCCGCTGGAAACGTTAGCCAAGATGTGTACGCTCTTTCAGTCACTGAGAAGATGCTGTGCTGACTCTTGTTCGTCGAAACACGTCTAGCAAATTTGCCCACCCTTTAAGCCTTCTCGAATTTTAATTGGGGGAAGTGTAACCTGTGAATGGACTTGAAGCCACTAGCCCACACATGGAAAGGTCTATCAAATAGGAATCATTTAGATTTCTTTGGAATTTCTGCACTTACAAAAAAAAAACCTAACGAAAGCTCTAACCTGAAACAATGGCAATATAATTCCCAGACCGGGGTGCTCACACAGAAAAAAGTCCTGTCAAAAAGTTAATTTTTCGTGGATAAAAGCGAAACTGGAACTGTCTTTCCAGCACTGACCTATTCTTTCCATAATTCTAACATCTATCTACTCTTTCGCGGATGATAGCAACATTAACCACTCTTTCGCCAGCCGGCCAAGCCTGGAGCAGATTGACACTAGAAGACAAAGAATGAACGAGTCGCTCACAAGTGATCTCATGTCAATCTCCGGAAGGGGGTTAACTTTAACCCCCATAGAAAGCAGTGCTGCGTGCTTACGCATAGTCGGCTGGTAGAAGGTTCTGCGCCATCCGTTTTTATGGATGGTATAGGTATTGGGGAATCAGAAGCTCTTGATGTTCTGGGTATGAAAATACAGTGCGACGTTCGATGCACTGATCACATCTTTCATATTTCAAAAGAAGCTTTCAAGTGCCTTTTAAGACGGTGTAAGACATACTTCAGCCCAACTGATTTCCTCACTATTTATAACACCTACATCCGGCCTAAAATGGAATACAGCTCTCATGTATGGGCCGGTGCTTCAAAATCTATTTTAAAGTAGCTCGATCGCGTACAAGAAAGAGCGAAGAAGCTCATCGGTGAACTGGAGTATCGGCGCAACGTGGGGTGTGTTTCACTGTTCTACCGATACTACAACGGAATGTTTTCTGGTGAAATATGGGAGTTTTTTTTTTTTTTTTTTTTTTGTCTTGGACCTGCACTCAGGGTGTGACCCCTATATATGCAATGCATTGCGCCGGAACTGAAAACGAGGGGATAGTATTGAGGGGACAGATTAGGAAAGGTGAGAAGATAGACAGTTTTTTTGTAGCTATCTCAACCTTTTACTTCGCCGGCTAATTTTTGCTACAGGGCCGACGAAGGTGGGTGCTGTTACTCTGCTTTTTAGTACATGATAGTGTCGGTCGCTGCCAATTATATTCAGTGATTAGTGACTACGCCTTCATCATTGAATCAGGCTGGCAACAACTAACACAACCACGCACTAATGCTGATCAGAAGAATTCAACACAATATTTCATGACTCAGCGCGGGCTCGAACTCATGACCCTCCGCTTCATAGTCTCGTGTTCTAGTACTTCAGCCAACAGCACCCTGAAACCCGTTTATTTTTGCGAGCTACCCGCTCTTCACATAGGAGCGCATCCTGTTGTGGTTCAGTTGCCAGTGAACCGCACCACGCATTACAGAGTGAATTCGTTCTTTGGACGAACGGTGGAACAAACTTCCAGCAGAGGTCCTTCCTGCCAGTTTTAACTTGGGGAGGCTCAAATCGAACGTCCACAAACACTTCTCCCTCTATCCTCCTTCCCATAGCCAACTTTCCTAGTTCTGGCACAATGCATCGCATAGGTAGGGTTCATCCCCTGACTGCTGATCCAAAGAAAAAAAAAAAAAGAACACAAGGCAATGCTTGAAGAGAGTACTTCCACTTGAGGGAAAAAATAGCAATTCTGTTATAAATTTCTTTTTTTTCTTAGTGATTAGCCCACCTCTGGCTTATGCATGCCAATTTAAAGAGTTTCGTTTTTACTAGTAATTTTTTCTTTTTTCCTTTTCACCGAACACCCTAACCTTTGTGTACCTTTTTAACACCGGCTTTAACAGCTTTACTTCCTCTTACGCATACCGCAAAATTTGATTCTATTGTTCTCATATTATTATTGCGATTACATTTTTTTTTCTTTCATTCTGTGTTTCAACTTGGCATAAACTCTCGATGCCGTTGTATATAAGCACAGGATGATTTTTATCCTGAAACAAAATCATATTATCCTTGGAGTGTAACAAATGCAAAATTTTCCACACATTTAAAGTTATACTGTTGACTTGCGGGTGTGTATGCGTATGCGTATGTGTGTTTGTGTGTGTGTGTGTGAGTCCTTGTGGTGGTATTATTTCATACCTATTCAACATATAAATATTTCACACATGCACACACACACTTGCACATTTGCAGACGAATATAAGACGATTTGGAAACACACACACATACACATTCAGTTGTTTGCCTGCAACGTTATGTGAAATACTCATACGCATAATAAAGGAGCTGTACGAGGCAGCAGTAGAGAGTTGAATTTAAAACAATAAACCGAATGCACCTGAATAAAATTGGGTTTAAGTGGTTGCAAGTTGGCATAAAGTTTTCTTCTCTTTTTTGTTCTTTTCTTTTTTAAATTTTATTGAGAATGGAGGCTATAAAAAGGTTTGTGTGTATGTGCGTGTGTGTGTGTGTGTGGCTGATTGTTAAGCAATATGTAACGAATAAATTTTGGAATGTGAGAACTTGCTGGCTGTTGTATTTTTTCAATGTTGCAAAAGGTGTATTTTGTATATCCGTTTCCGGCGTATGCTAAATAAATTTTGTCAAATAGACAGGTTTTATATTAATTAGAGATGTTCTCATGTAGTGACTACTTTTTTGCACTGTTACCATTGACACCCAAATTGATCTAAAGGAAACCTCATGAGGTATTGAGGGTACAGTTGGCTAAAGCGAAGGGTCCTGAATTCAACCACGGGCTCAGTCATCAATATTGTGTTGAATTCTTCGGAGATCAGCGTTAGTGCATGATTGTGTTAGTTGTTGTCAGTCTGTTTCACTGAAAATACCTGGCAGCGACTGACACAATCATGTACTAAAGAGCAGAGGAACAGCACCCTCCTTCGTCGGCCTTGTAGCTAAACATTAGCCGGCAATGTAGAGAGGTTCAAATTCTCTATTTCCTCATCTGTCCCCTCAATTCTATCCCCTCGTTTTCAGTTCCACCGCAATGCACTGCATATGTAAAGGTCAGAGGTCATTCTTTGAGCGCTGGTCCTACTCCTAAAAAAAAACCTCATTCAACAGCTGAGTGCTGCGAGAAAATATGAAGCGGAGGGACCAGGGTTCGACTCCGTTGAAATAGCTAAAAAAACATATCTATCTTCCCCACCTTCTTCATCTGCCCTCTCAAAAATATCCCCTCCTTTCTAGATTCATAGAAATCCACTGCATATGGGGGGGAGGTTATCCCCTGAGTGCTGGTCCGAATTAAAAAAAAACACCTCAATTTTATAAGGACTGTCGGCGATTATACTTGAAGCCCATTAGGCCGCTTGTAATGCCCAGAGGACTACTGCCGCCTTTACATTCCTTCAAAGCTCTGGGGACAAATTAAGATATTCGATAACAATAGAAATTTATATTTAAATTGTATTGAAATTTCGATACGTATCGAATGCGGTAGTTTGGCCACTGGTATTCCGGTTTCTGAAAATATTTCATTCGATTACCCACCATCACTAGCGAACGCCGCACACACAGACTAAAACCGTTTTAAACATTTGTTTATTAAAATTAAACACAACGACTTCAAAGTCAACATGCCACGTATCAAGACACTTGAGCTTAAAGCTAAAAACAACAACATCTACTGCATGGGAGTTTGTAATATGACTCTGGACATTAAACAGTAAAATTGCAACTGCCAGGTGCAAAAGAAAAGGAAAAGGATGAACAGCCAGCAAATAGGCAGCAACAGCATCGGCACGAGTACGTTGGTGCAACAAACCAGGCAAAACCACAAACGCAACGGAAATTAAACAGACACTCACAATGGAAACATTTAAAACTTAAAGTTAAATGTTAAGCTAAATGTCGTAAAATTGTACACAAAGTTAAACACACACAGCCTTACAAGTGATAACACGAGTGGCTGCATATCGCAAGGACAACAACTGGCAAACAAACAGCCATATTTTTCTTTTATTTGCTGTAATAAGCCTCAAATTGTGGCATTATAATAAATGCCTGCATGAATGTGTGTGTGTGAGTGTGAGTGTGTGTGATATTAAAAGTCAAGTTGCAACTTTTAAGATGATTTGGCTGATTTAATGAAGCAGAGGCGGCAATATTCCTCCTGGCAATTGCCAGGATTTCTTTTCAGCTGCTTTTGCTAAATTGTTTAAGAAAACATCACGAGCTTTGAAATAAAAAATAAAATGATTAATAATAATATTAATAAAATTTTTTGTTACTTAAGTATATGGTCAAGACAAATCTGATTCGATGTGTCAGTTATAGTTTGGGATAACTTTAAGGGCGACTCAAGGCTTGCGGAAACACCGCCTTGGAATCATTTACTTCTAGAGTTGATGTTTGATCTTTTTGTGGTGGCAGATTTATATTCTATCAGCATAATTTATAAAAAACAATTTTACCCTCCAAAAAAGATTATGGAGGGTATATTGACTTCATCATTCCGTTTGCAACGCATAAGACCCCATAAAGTATATATATTCTTGATCAGTGATGAAATCTTAGACGATCTGAGCATGTCCGTCCGTCCGTCTGTGAAAATCACGATTCAGTCCAAACGAAAAGAGCAATAATCTTGAAATTTGGTATAAAAATAACTTTGAAAGATAGCACAGATCAAGTTAGTAAATGGGCTGAATCGGGCTAGAGGGAAAAAAGTTCCCCTAAGAAGAACTAAACCAACCTCTGAAAAACGAACATAATTTTTAAAGTTTTTTTTTGTAATTTTGTTAAGCAAATGATATATTTTTATGTCAAAGAAGGTCCAACGCCTTAAACTTGGAGCCATAAAATAAAAATAAAATAATTTTGGACTCCGCCCCCTTTAGTGGGCGTTATGTATGCAAAAATAGTATAAGAATTTTAAAAATTGTTTTACTTAAGCCTTCATTCCTTAAAAATAAAATTTTTAAGCGCATCTGAGACGTAACCTGGTGCTACTCTGCCCTAACCCCTCCTCTCCCTTTGCCACCAAAATGACCCTATTAAATTTTTTTGTTTAATCTAATATATTTTTAGTGTTTTATAGCAAAGGTGCAATGTCTCCCCCAACGGCCCTGGCCAGAGCGAGCCCGACGAAATTGGATCCATAAAGTATACAGTTGACTCCGCTTTACTGAAAATAACCAAAACCCAATTTTTTTCAGTTATCCGATTTTTTCTTTAAAACGTAGTTCGGATTACTGAAATTTTGTTATAGTTAAGCGAGCGTACTGCTTAAAATCAGTAAAACAATATTTTTTATATCAAATCTTTATATATGTTTTACATCAATTTAACATAAAAATTTTATTTAAAAAAATAATTATTCATAGAATTATTCATTTTGTTGTTGAAATTTTTCACGAATTCCTCGAAAATGTCTCGCCACTTGCCTTAACAATATAATAGAAAAATACAATAAAGTACGTAAGAGCGAAAAGGAGAAATACATTTTGCCATTTCATTTTTTAACGGACAAAACATGCACAATTTTTTGAGCCTTAAGTTATGCAATTGGTTCCATGTCATTGTTTATTTTTTCACTAAAGCGAAGTAAGTTTCATACAAAACGTAGTTGTGGGCTTGCTTTTGGTATTCAGTAATACGATATTTTCAGTAAAGCGATGTTTCGCTAAAGCAAAGTGAATAAGACTATCGCTTTTAGTAATCCGATTTTTTTCAGTAAAGCGTGTTGCACTAAAGCGGATTCGACTGTATATATTCTGTATCAGAGATGAAGTCTAAGACGGTCTAGCAATGCCCATACATTCGCCTGTGCAAAACACGATATAGTCTATTTTTGGACCCCGCCTCCATTAGTGGGCGTTGACGTACGATATTATAAAGGGTCCGCCATCTAACGTTTTTTTTTCAACTAGTGCTTATTTGGTGAATGGTAACACTTAGCTCATGTCTGATTTGACAGATAATTAGTTTTATCCTCCCGTTGAACGAATATGGTTATGTATACGCTTGAACAACGCTTTGCTAAGTGGGCCTGCGATCGACTTACAGAAGATGCCAATTTTGTCCAAAAAATCATCTCTTCAGATGAAGCTCATTTTGATCTTGGCGGGTATGTAAACAAGCAAAATTGTCGCATTTTGGGCACAGACAACCTGCACGCATACATTGAAAAGCCGACGCACCCAAAACGAGTCACTGTTTGGTGCGGATTTTGGTCCAGAGGCATAATTGAGCCATTTTTCTTCGAAAGTGAGCAAGGAGTGGCCGTTACAGTCAATGGCGATCGTTATCGGGCCATGCAGCCATTTGAATGAAATTATTTTCCATTATTAACCGGAAGGATTGTACTTTCAAATAAAAAAAAAGAAATTTGAGAAAATATTCAGTAGTTTTTTTATAGCATTTTCAAAAAAAAAATGTTATTTGGCGGACCCGTTATGCAAAAATAGTGTAAATATTGCACAATTTGTATTCCTACATTCCTTAAACACTTATTTTATAAACTTTAACGACGAAGATAACATGTTCTCTGATCTTCCCCTGCCCTACTGCTCTACACCTCTTTGCCTCTAAATGACCTTATCAAAAAAAAAAAAATTTGTTTTTCTACACTTAATTACCCGGAAAATTTAGTTTTTACGACGAAGGTGAGATGCCTCCCCCACGGCCTTTCCCGCAGTGACCCTGTATAGAGTTTTAAAACTTAATTTTTAACCCAGCAGGTTAAAAATTTCTGGCTTATCTCAGTACTTTTATTTTGCACGTTGTCATAAAATATGAATACGTAAGTTTTTATGCTGACGCAAAGGTGTCTGCAGTTATGCTCCTCCCAACTCATGGGAAACGACCACCATAGTTTAAAAAAAATTGGCTTAAGTAAACAAGAAAATAAATTTTTTTCTTGTTCATTTAAGCCAAATACCATAAATATGTAAATTTTAATAAAAATAAAAATGGAGTTTTTATTCAATAAATATATGGAGGATATTTAAGATTCGACCCGGTCGAATATAAAATTTTTACTTGTTTAAACTTCTTTCGACTACCTATTGGATTAAAATTCGACAGCAAGAAATGTAGCTTTTATTTTACTGAAGTATTGCGATATAAAATCTGTTTAGAATGTGTAAATTTATTCGAATTTTCTTATGAATTTTTTTTTGCCAAATTCCCCACTGTGCGTGATAAATTAGCTTATCATCGTTCTCTACTCGTACTTTGTTATTTCAAATAAACCAAATATATCGAAAATGAAAACAACTCCATAAAATAACATTTTAGTATTTTAAGAATTTAAGAGGGCGTTTGGTTTCTTATCTCGGTTCTGGCGGTGTGAATTAATATTTTCATACAGGAGCAGTTGTGTTTTTGAAAATTTTAAGCAGGAAATCATAAAAGTATGAATGTTTAGATTAGTTTAAAAAAAATCTTTTGTATTTTATCAAGTATTTGTGTTATCTGACAACAACTTAGTTAAATAAATTAATAAAACTAAGGACGTCAAACTGATTTTGGTAATAAATTTATATGAAAACAACAACTTTAAGGGAAAGAATAAGGTACACGGAAAGATAAAACTGAACAAAAGAAATGTGCATGTGGATATTAAAGAAGAAAAAGTGGAGAAATATTTGTTATTTGTGGGCTGACAAACCGGTTAAATGGCAAACGCCAACAAGTTTTATATTTTGCATTGTAGTTACATCGACAGCATAATCAATATGAAAATGCCAGTAACGTGTCATACACTGCGAAAAATGTATTGGCATTCTCAACAGTTTTTAGCAGTTTGAAAGAATATGATCGATATTCCAAGCAGGAAAAAGTAATTAATTGTATAATAAAAGTAATTAATTGTGTAATAAAACTAATTAGTTGTATAATTAAAACACACATGAGAACTGATGATGAAGGTGTGGCAGTTTTCGAAAACAGCGTATTGCCGTGTTAATTGAAATAAGAAAATTTCTCATTTCATCAATGAAAAAGAGAAGGTTGCTGGCTTATGGTCCTACGCACTTTAGTACACAACACGTCATGCTCTTTCGCATTTTAATGCGGCTATAAATGCTTACGACTACACTATTCTCTACCAAGCACTTATTATTATTAATTTCGAACTTTTGTATTTAATAAAAAAAATGTATATTCATAAATTCAAAGAAATATTCGAATACATAATGAAAAATATTAATTTTTAAGCTATGTTCGAATTTTCGAACATAATTTCGAATTTTCGAAATTAATTTTGAATTTTCGAATTTAACTTTTTCTAAATATTTGAAGTATGGCCAGACCGTTGTGAATGTGTGCGCTACAGTTTGGCGACTTCTGCATCAAATGTAAAAGGATATTAAAAGTGCTTGTTGTCAGTGTTTGAATTTAATCAAAATGACGCTATTGACAGCAGCAGGAGGGATCTTAAATGGAATATTAGTTAAGTTTAAGTATTGATGGTTAAATACAAGTGGAAGTTTCTGATGCGTTAAGCAAACACAAATGATAACATTCGTTCGTGCAGGGCAGCAACATTGTCATGTGCGGAGGGAGGGAGGGAGGTGGGAAACATTTGAATTTGCTACATGTTCCTTAGTCCTTTGGAAGCACAGTTTTTTCTATTTTATTTCCCTTTCGTGGCTGTTTGTGCGGATTATACAAAATACAAACTTGTATATATCAAATGTGGTCACAGATGTTAATCGATGAAAATTGATGTGTTTGCGACATGTTCGTACATGTTTAAAATGTTGTCAATCAACGTGTTAGAGATAGCGACCTCTTGATAGCCCTCAACACTTGTTCTTCCAACAGCTGAAGAGAATAAAGGAAAACCGTTTGAAGGAAATCAATTTATTTCATATATTTTTTCATGACTTTCTAAATAAAAATGGTAAATATTTTAAGAATTTCACACTTTATAAATAGTGAGTAAAAAATAAATAGAAGCAGAAGGAACAGAAAATAATGTTAAGGCGTACTAGGAAGTGTGGGAAATAAAAGGACAGTTATAAAGGATTTTTCTTTACAATATAAGCACATATATATATATATATATAGCAAAAGCAAAAGAGATATTGGAATATTTGGAATATTAATCGTCAGGGTTGGGGAATTTCGTACTAACCAAAATGTAATAACTGAATAATATGAATGTGATAACTTCTCATATTCAATTTTCGTTAAAATATTGGTTAAATAGTTGATATTCCTACTAACTAGCACCACTTGCAAAAGTGGAAAAATTGAACAAAGAACGCTGATGAGATGGCGTAGCGGCCTCGAAATCAGTACTGATCCGTTCTGCTGGTTTGATGATTATTAAAAAATATTCTTAATATTCCAATCTTAATATAAAAAAAAAATAATAAATAGAATTTAAACAAATTCATTTATTAATAATAAAAAAATAACAAAAAATAATTTGCAGTCATGCAAGATTCGAACTTAAGCCCGATAAAAACTTAACAATTTACATTTTTATTAAACACATATCGTCAGCGGAAACGTAAACTCTACTAACCAAAAATTTTTTTTCGATTTTACAGTGGAGAGAAAAAACACACAGTGAGATTTTTTCCAGCAAATAAATAATATCATGATTATTTTGATGAAATGCCACGAAATTTAAAAAAAATGTTGATTTTGAGAATTATGTAACGATATAAACGTGTGTGTTGTAATCTGCTCAAGCATAAAGAAGCTGCTGCAATGTGTGCGTGAGCTTTAACACTAAATTGAACACGTTTATTTTCTTTTGTTACTCGTATTATCGGCATTGTAAGGATTACATTTTGCCAGGTTTTTGTTGTGCCACCTACAAAAAAAAAAACTGAAATAAATAAATAGAAAACGAAAATTCTTTAGCAATAAAAATTCCTTTAAATTTTTATTATAAGCCTAACATATTTGCCTTTTAACAAAATGCGATTTAATAGCTTTTAAGGAGCGGAGAAAGAAACAAGTAAAAACGTTATATTCGACCGGGTCGAATATCTTAAATACCCTCCAAATATGTAGTAAGTAAATTTAAAATGTTTAATTTGGTGGGACAGAGTTCCTTTAAGACATCTCTGTACCCAATTTTAAAACTCTATTTTAATAGAATAATTTCAGCAAGGGCCATGCGGGAGACGTTTCACCTCTGCAAGATCAGAGAACATCTTAGCTTCTTATAGGCTTAAGGTATAAAAATTGTGCAATATTTACACTATTTTCGCATATAATATCGTACGTCAACGCCCACTAAAGGAGGCGGGGTCCAAAAATAGACTATATCATGTTTTCCACAGACGAAAGTTTGGGCAATGCCAGATCCTCGTTAGACTTCATCACTGATCAAGTATATATGTACTTTATGGGATTCAATTCTTTTTGGAGGGTATTAAAACTGTATTTTGGCGGGGTCGCTCTGGCAAGGGCTATGGGGAAGACATTTCATCTTTGTCATAAAACTCTAAAAATAAATGTTTGGGATAATTAAATGTAAAATTTATTTGAATTTTTTATTTATTTTTATTTTTTATAGCGTCATTTAGGGGGCAAAGGGGGAGGAGGCGGTAGGGCAAAGTAGTACCAGGTTACATCTCAGCTTCGTCATTAAAGCTTAAAAATTTAATTTTTAAGGAATGAAGGCTTAAGTAAAACAATTTGTTTAATTTTTACACTATTTTTGCATATAATAACGCCCACTAAAGGGGGCGGGGTCCAAAAAATATTTATTTTTTATTCCAAGTTGAACGCGTTGGACCTTCTTTGACATAAAAATATATCATTTGCTTAACAAAATTACGAAAGAAAACTTTAAAAATTATGTTGTTTTTTTAGAGGTTGGTTTAGTTCTTCTTAGGGGAACTTTTTTCCCCATTGCCCGATTCAGCCCATTTCCCAACTTGACTTGTGCTATTCTTCAAGATATATTTATACCAAATTTCAAGATTCTGGCTCTTTTCGTTTGGACTTAATCGTGATTTCCACAGACGGACGGACGGACGGATGGACATGCTCAGATGGTCTTAAATTTCATCACTGATCAAGAATATATATACTTTATGTATATGTATGTGTCACCTATTGAGCATTATATAAAGAAACACTTGTTAGAAGAAAAAAACGAATTAGCGAGGAAAAATCGTCAGACTGACAATAATTTGTAGCATCTGGCAACCTCCGTCATTAAGCTTATGATCTCCTCTCAGTTCTTTAGCCAAGTGTTGAACCCTTACTAATAAGCTATTTTAATAATTTGGTAACAAAATATAAGAAACATTTTGTCTTATTAATAATGGCAACACTCTTGCCAAATGAACTCTCTCATGGGAAAGCTTTCTTATTATTAATTAATTTTTTTTTTACTATTTTCTCTCTTGTTGCTAAAACAATTGTACACAAAAACAGATTTGCTTATTAATCACTTTTATTTCATTCTTAAAACACTTTCAACCAGTTACAAAGTCAAGACTAAAGTTACATTTTCTGTTAGGCCAAACACCAATTGAAACAAAACAAACGTGCTATTGAATTAATTTAATATTTGATAAAGAATATAAAATAGCAATAAAAAAAAAACAAACAAATTATTATCATGTTTAAAATAATTTATAAAATATTGTTATTAAGTGCGCTGTTTTACAACAAGTCCACTCGCAGCATGACTTATCCTTTAGAAGTTTATGAAGCAGCAGCATACGATCCGCAATATGAAGTTTTTGTGAGAGATGATTATTGGATATATGCCAGCAGATATAGGCAATCACAGCCACCCCTTTTGGAAAGTGTGTTGACCCTGTTGCCGCGCTGTAAGCCAGGTTATATGCTGATAGGTACAAGATGCCGTAAAATAGCTTAAGAGTTAATATTATTGATTAAATTTTGTTGCATCAACTTTATTTTAAACAAGTTTGCGGCATCTGCCTAAGGCAAATGTATAGCCTCGAGGACATGTCACTATGGCTCCATGAATCATGAGTATGACGCAAATAATTAAAACCAAATATTTAATGAATTGTATTAATTGTTTTCGAAACATGTTTTATATAATTGTTTTATTTCGAAATAATTTGCGCACTGCGTTTAATTTATTTGAAAGTAGATGTTATGGAGAATGCTAGATTGATACTAAATTGAAAATATTTCGAAATACAAGTAACTTATTGTTTGTAAAAACGATACTGTAACTAATCGTCAAATGTTGCACGATATTATAAGAATTAGTTGCACTTTATACCATAAGATTATGATAATTTGGAATACACTGTGACATGTGCTTCACTTGGCCATAATGAAATAATATTAGTTTAGTTTACACGTATTGAAAATATTTTATTGTTAATGTCGCCACTTAATTTACTGATCGAGTTTTTATAAGATAAAGAAAATAGTTGTATACCATGAAATTTGTAAATTTCGAAATTCTATGCTATTCCTACTCCGCCATGTTTCTTTCATTAATTTAATAAATAAAAAATGTTGTTTAGCAAATAAGTCAAGAAGTTTTAGTTTTACGCTTATGCTGTAAAGTTTATATGCATTTCGAGCTTCTGTATTTAATAAAAAAATTGAATATATGTATAGGGTCCGCCAAATAACTATTTTTTTTAAAATGCTATAAAAAAACTACTAAATATTTTCTCAAATTTCTTTTTTTATTTGAAAGTACAATCCTTCCGGTTAATAATGGAAAATAATTTCATTTAAATGGCTGCATGACCCGATAACGATCGCCATTGACTGTAACGGCCACTCCTTGCTCATTTTTGAAGAAAAATGGCCCAATTATGCCTCTGAACCAAAATCCGCACCAAACAGTGACTCGTTTTGGGTGCGTCGGCTTTTCAATGTATGCGTGCGCGTTTTCTGTGCCCCAAATACGACAATTTTGCTTGTTTACATACCCGCCAAGATCAAAATGAGCTTCATCTGAAAAGATGATTTTTTTGCCAAAATCAGCATCTTCTGTAAGTCGATCACAGGCCCATTTAGCGAAGCAAAAACGCATTGGATGGTCAAGCATATTCGTTCAGCGGAAGGATAAAACTAATTATCTGTCAAATCAGACATGAGCTAAGTGTTACCATTCACGAAATAAGCACTAGTTGAAAAAAAAAACGTTAGATTGCGGACCCTATACATGGAATTTTTCAATTGAATTAGTTATAAACCAGTTTTATTTCACACATATATTGATATACATTAATTCAAGAAAATATTCTAGCACAATAAGAAAAAATATAAATATTTGAGGCATGTTCGAATTTTCGAAATTAATTTCGAATTTTCGAAATTGAGTAAACTATTCATTTAATACCTGCATTTTAGCTTTTAAGCAAAATTTTAAGTTATTATAGCAAGAAAAATAATTTCAAACAATTTCGAACTTAATATAACAACTCTATGGAGCTAAATTTTATGATTTTTTTCAATTGAGTTAATTATAAACCGGTTGTATTTCACACATATATTGATACATATTCATTAATTCAACGAAATATTCTAATACAATAAGAAAATATATAAATATTTGAGTCATGTTCGAATTTTCGAATTTGTGCAACCTATTCATTTAATACCTGCATTTTAGCTGTGAAGCAACATTTTAAGTTTTTATAGCAAGAAAAGTAATTTCAAACATTTTCGAACTTAATATAACAATTCTATGGAGCTAAATTTTATGACTTTTTTCAATTAAATTATTATAAACCAGTTTTATTTGACACATATATTGATATTAATTAATTTAACGATATATTCCAATATAATAATAAAAAATATAAATATTTGTGGCATGTTCGAATTTTCGAAATTAATTTCGAATTTTCGAATTTGAGTAAACTATTCATTTAATACCTTCATTTTAGCTTTTAAGCAAAATTGTAAGTTTTTATAGCAAGAAAAATAATTTCAAACAATTTCGAACTTAATATAACAATTCTATGGAGCTAAATTTTATAACTTAATGTAATCGTTAAAATTAGATTAAAATTTTGTTAAGCAAATTTAGCTTAGATTCCGTATTACTAAAAGAAATTCACGGACGTTCAGAATCAATTTCGAAATTGGCAACTAGATTTCAAAATTTCAAATATGAGATCAAATTAAAATCAGAAATCAGAAAACTTTCATGTATCAAAAATCGCCAAATCAGTTTTTAAGAAAAATATCATATATAATACAGATTGCTGCATGCTTCGAAAACAGCATTAATTTTTTTTTTTTTTTTGTTGCATTATATAAAAAAAATTTTTGAACTGAAGTTGTTAGTTTGAAAATATTAACAGTTACTTAATTGTATACAAAATACAAACAAAACCTCGAAAAACAGAAACGTTATGGAAAAAACAATTTTCTTTGTTATATATATTTTCATATATGTATAACTTAAAATATATATTCTAAGACAGAAGAGGTAATTTCTACTAAAAGTTCACAAATGTTTATACACCATAGCAAAAAAAAAACATGGCTACAGTAGCGTACTAGACATTTAATTCGTACCGTGTGTGTACGATTGTGTATTTCATTTACGTTGCAAATTTCGTTTAACAGAACAATTAATTAATAAAATTCCCTAAAGTACTTTTAGGTGCTACCAGTAAATGTTTGAATAACAAAAAATAATTACAAGCCAACAATAAAACCAACAGCAATACCTCATACATACACAAACACATGTGAGTACTCTTTTCTATACTTAAGAGAATTGCTATCCGTGAAATATAGAAATAAATTTAGAACCAACACTAACACTGAATATACAGTGTAAAGGGCAATCCATCTTTAAGACGTTTGAAGCACACGTAAGAGAAAACATTTTTGCTAATAACAAAAACTTGAAGTGTTATTTATGCAGGCCAGTTGTTCTATTTGAGCAAAAAAAAATTTTTAATAAAAATTACGTATAATTAAGTGGATATCATAAAAAATTTTCTACTTTTGTCTATGCAAATGAAATTATTGAATTTGTATATTCGTAAATCGGAATAAAATTATTCCGCTTGCATCTTTTAAATAAAGAATTTTTTCTAATCACTTTTCAATCATATTCTGTTAAATTGTATTGGAATAAAGTTATTTGCTAATAAAGTATTTAAATAAAAATTGTTATACAGCCGTAAAATTCAAAATGGCTCAACAAAAACGTTTTGATTGAATAAATGTTTATGAATAAAACTTATTTAAATAAAATTGCTTGAATTGTGTATAGAAAATACTATTTGAATTTATCAAATACAACTTATGTTCGAATAAAATCAATTGAACCCCTAAATATATTCACGAGACTATGAAGCGGACGATCCTGAGTTCGAGCCCGCGCTGAGTCATGAAATATTGTGTTGAATTCTTCTGATCAGCATTAGTTCGTGGTTGTGTTAGTTGTTTCCAGCCTGTTTCAATGATGAAGGCATAGTCACTGGTCACTGAACATAATTGGCAGCGACTGACACGATCATGTATTAAAAAGCAGAGTAACAGCATCCACCTTCGTCGGCCCTGTAGCAAAAATTAGCCGGCGAAGTAAAAGGTTGAAATAGCTACAAAAAAACTGTCTATCTTCTCATCTTTCCTAATCTGTCCCCTGAATACTATCCCCTCGTTTCCAGTTCCGGCGCAATGCATTGCAATCCCCTGAGTGCTGGTCCAAGATTAAAAAAATAAAATAAACTAAAGCTGGACACATCATGAACGAACTGGTTTATTTTTTCGATTCACACAACTAAACTAAGTGAAATACTCACTTTATTGGACGGTCACGTTACTGGGGGCTACAATTTCAACTTAAATTCTATGAAAAATATATTCCAAAAAAGTTATTAAATAAATAATTATTCGAATAAATGTTATTCTACATTACGATTAATTGAGAAATTCCTTAAAAGATTTACCACAATTAATTTACTTCAGATCACTTTATTCCAATACACTTAATCTAAAAAATTGTTCAAATAAAATTGTTTGAAAAAAATTAATCGATTAAAATTAAACGAATAAAATTAATCGGTTAAAAATAATCGACTAAAATTAATCGACTAAAATTATTTGGTTAATATTAATCGAACAAAATGTTTCGTATAAAAATTGTTGGGTTGATTAATATTATTTAAACAAAAAGGAATCGATTAAAATTAGTACAGAGAACTTTAACATTATTAAAGCAGGCAAACAAAAGAAAATTGTATAGCCAGCAAATATATCATATGAAACCTTCGCTCTTTAGTGAAAGTTCAACAAATTTTGCCTTTTCAATGAATTCTTTTAATTTTTGGAAATTAACAATAGTTTAATGGTGTTAGAAATATATATTTTACAACAATATGTATATTTTAAAAAATCTTTCATGTTCTTATTCAACTCAGTCTTAATGTCAGAGTTGAGCAAAGACCTCAACAAAAGTTCTAAGCTGTAGAAAAATTTATGAAATAAGTGAAAAGATCTGATGCATATATCGGTACTGAGGCATGATATATGTAAGTATATACATAAATATTTGGTGCCTTAGATCGCTCCTGATGAGTGTCAATACAGACTGAGGAGACGCCCGTCTAATGCCATCAGCTGATAACAATGACAAACAACGCAATAACAGCCATTTGATTTACAAAGATTCGATGGTTCATATAGCCGGCTGCTGGTGGGTCTGATAACGTCCAAAGCACTTAGTGCTCACTTATATTTTTACATTTCAATCTTATCAAATATTTTAGCGACATATTAAAATAGATAAAAACCTCACTTATATTTTTTATTTGCTGGTGTGGCCCCGACATCATTTTTACATAAGAAAACAAAAAACAGGAATAAATTATTTGCTAAATTAATTTACGTATTTGTTAATTTATTTAATTTGATCTTAAAATGAGCACGTTTTTACATGTATTTTTAAATAATAAATTTTATATTATTTTTCTACTTTCAAGATTTTATTTTGTTTTCTTAATCACTACTCATGCCATTGAGTGCTTCTTTTTTCTCTATCTCTAGTTTTCAGCAGTCGAGTCTCTTTTAAAATTGATAACAACACTTTAGTTTTTTAGACGCCTCTACTGGTTGATAATTTTTTTAGTTACATTTCCTATCGGCTTAAATTTCTCCATGAATATTCACTTTGAATTAAAAATAATAATAATTTTACATTAACATGATGATTTGTTGTTTCTTACTGCACACATTCTACACCGCCATGCGACACTTGTTACCCACTAGAATTTGTCCGGGTCGACAGTGGGGTGCAGTATCGAATAGACCACGATCTTTGAAGCTGATATCGGTTGATATTTCATCTGCAGCGTCCCGTTTGGCATCTTCTTCTTGTAACAACTTACTGCCATCGAGAAGGGTAGCAAGTGTGGGAGCGATATGAGAGGGCGTGGTAGTTGTAGGTTTGTCCGAGCTGGGCAATTGATTAGTTATGCCCGGAAAGTTGGGAGGATTATATTTATTCGTGGTGGCCGTTGTTGGTACAGCAGACATTGTTTGATATTTCGCTAAAAATGGATTGCCAGCATAGTGATGACCTAAAGGTAGTTGCACTGGTTTTAGTGGAGACGATTCTTGGGCGTTATGATTTTGTAGACCCGCTGCGTTACCGGTTGTTGTGGGCAGTACGAAAGGTGCTTGCGGAGGCCCCCTGATGGGATAAACATCCGGTAGTCCTTCTTCAAATTTTGCTACATTACCTTGTTCATGATTATATACAGCCCGTCCTCTATGATTTCTATTATCCCGCTGATGCACCGGACGTTTATCAATATCAAGTTCTTCCAATTCAGACGAATCTTGAAAATGTATTTTTTCACCACGACGACTGGCGGTGGCAAACATCGTTATCGATACTGTTATCAGTATCATTAACCACAATCGCAATTGCATGTAAAACATTGTTTTTATTTTATTTTATTTTATTTTCTCAACTATTTTCTTGTATCTGCTGCAATGTTTGTTCGCTTGGAGGTCCCAAGTTATTCAATGCTGTTTGGAAGCTGGTTTCTCTAGCACTGTTTAATTGTTACTAGCAATATTTAAAATTGTGTAATTATTCTTATTAAAATGTTTAGTTTTATTTTTGTAAAAAAAAAATAATCTTACATGAATGAGTACATGCATTGTTTTTGTTGATTTTTTTCCGAGATGCTTAGTAAATGAGTATGTGAAATAGTGATATTTATAGTATAAATATAATGATTAAAAAATGAATTTTAAGCGATAACGGATTTATTTGTAGGGTTATTGTGTTAGGGGTATTTATAAATTTATGGGCTTACAAAGTATTTATTTTAAGAAATTATTCGAACCGATATCATATAATCAAAATCATTTTTTTAAAAGTTACAAAATTATTCGCAACTATTAATAGCACAAAATTAAATTATGAAAATACACACCAGTTGAATTAAAAAAATTATTCGAATATAAATTATTCGAATACAAATTTTCGAATATAAATTATTCGAATAAATTCAATCGATTAAAAATTTATCGTATAAATTTGTTCGAATATGAGCTTTTCGAAAATATTTAGTCGAATATAAATTATTCGAATCAATTTATTCGAATGAAAACAAAAAAAAAATTTAACAAAAAAATTATTCAATAACATTTATTCTATGAAAAATATTTGCATTAAAATAGATCTAAGGAAATATTGTCAATTCATAATAGAAATGGTTGATGAGAGGAGCCTTACGCTCATTACACGAAAAAGGTAAAGGAATAAAAATTAATCCAACAAAAATTTTCTAAATTAAACTTTTAATAATGAAGTATTACATATTTGAAAAAAAAACCTTCTCTGATATATTTTATTTATTTTATATAAAAATATAATTTTTTTTACATTTCGCCACTCCTTTTTTTTTTGTGTAAACAATTTTTTTTAAATCTTTATAATATTGAAAGGAGTTGGAAAAAATAGAAAATTTAAAAATTTTCTTCATTTTATAGATATATTAATTATTCGTCGAATTTTATTTAAATATGGATAAGTTCGAATAAATATGTTTGAATAAGAAATATTAATAAAATACATTTAATCGAATAATTTTATTGGAATAACATAAGAGGAACTGTTTTATTCGGAGACATTTTGACGAATAATTTTATACGTATTAATTTCGTCGAATAATTTTAATCAGATAAATTTAGTGAAATAACTCACATAAAATGTGTGAAATGCTTTTATTCTCATAAATTGAGTCGGATAATTATTATCCATTCGCTTAAATGTCTTTGCATAACTTTGTTACGATTAATATCTTTAAATAATTTTAATCGGATAAAGTTTATCAAATAATGTTAAGCGAATAATTTTGTTCGGATAAATGTCTTCATATAACTTTATTCGGATAAATTCAATCAAATACTTTTTTTTTTGGATACGATTTATCGAATACTTTTATTTTATTTCAGTCGGATTAATTTTATTCCGAGTAATGTCTTTGAAAAATTTTATTCCTATAAATTTTGTCGAGTACACAATAATATTTCAATGTATATATCTTTGAACAATAATTATTTGAATAAAGCTTGTCAAATATGTTCGACTAGTGATGACACATTTCGATGTATTTCGATAAATTTCTTTGAACAATTTTAGTCGAATAACTGTAATCGAATAATTTTATTCGTATAAATCGTGTGTTGTATAATAGTATTTTGGAATCATGTGTTGGAACAATTTTATTCATATAAATATTGTAGAATAATAGTATATGAATATTCGGATAAAGTTTGTCAATATATTATGCGTTTAATATTAATTGGGCAAATGATTTCGAGTGATTTTATTTAGATAAACTTCTTTAAATAATTTTGTTCGTATGAATTAGGTCGAATAATTGTTTTCAAAAAATTTTATTCGAATAATTTTATTCGAATAATTTTGTTCGAATAATTTTATTCGAATAATTTTATTCGGATAATTTTTTTAATCGCATAGATTAGAAAAATGCTGCCAAACGATTTTATTTGGATGCGTTTTTTTTTTGTATATGTAATTTTATTCGAGTAGAACAATTTTTTCCCTCGAGCAATTTCGACTCAAATAATTTCAATATTTTTTGAATTATTAATTTTTAATACATTACACGAATAGCGTTCTTTGGAAACATTTTTATCCGCATAGTTTGCTGTGATCTTAAAGAAATACTTACAGCCTATTTTTGTTCGCTTTCAATTTTATAATTAAATCCAAACTATTTATTTACATCTAATATGTTTATTTCAAACTGCATGCATACATTCAGACATTTGTACTTACATACGACTGCATATGTATATATTTTCATATGTATGCTAGAGTATTTGTACATTAGAACGTATATAATGCTAAGATATCAGTAAAAGTACGATCAATTTAACATTTTCCTAGTCATTTTTTTTTTCAATATATTTATTCATTTCTTTCATTTTGAAATTCTCTTGTTGCGGTCGGCATGGCAAGTCTTTTTAAAGCAGCCATAAAAAACGAAAAATACCTTTTTGTTGGTTCACAATCGTTAAGAATACAAATTTGCTAGATTTGCAATTTCAAAGACCAGCTGAACTGGCTGGAAATAAAAGCCCGGCTGTAAAACAATGAAGTTTTCATGTGACACTATTTTGGAAATTCCTATGCTAACGTACCCATTAAAAAAACTTAAATTCTGTAAGTAAAAAAAAAATAATTGATTTTTTTCTTATTATCTTTGCTGCTGTTAGTAAATGATTTAAAAATACATATTAATATTTTTTCTCACAAATATTTTATCAGTAAACCCGGGTACGATGTTTAATATATAGGGTCCGCCAAATAACTTTTTTTTTTTTTTGAAAATGCTATAAAAAAAACTACTGAATATTTTCTCAAATTTCGTTGAAAGTACAATCCTTCCGGTTAATAATGGAAAATAATTTCATTCAAATGTCTGCATGGCCCTATAACGATCGCCATTGACTGTAACGGCCACTCCTTGCTCATTTTCGAAGAAAAATGGCCCAATTATGCCTCGGGACCAAAATCCGCACCAAACAGTGACTCGTTTTGGGTGCGTCGGCTTTTCAATGTATGCGTGCGGGTTTTCTGTGCCCCACATGCGACAATTTTGCTCGTTTACATACCCGCCCAGATCAAAATGAGCTTCATCTGAAAAGATGATTTTTTTGCCAAAATCGGCATCTTCTGTAAGTCGATCACAGGCCCATTTAGCGAAGCGTTGTTCAAGCATATACACAACCATATTCGTTTAGCGGAAGGATAAAACCAATTATCTGTCAAATCAGACATGAGCTAAGTGCTACCATTGACGAAATAAGCACTAGTTGAAAAAAAAAAACGTTAGATTGCGGACCCTATAGTAAATACTGTATTTATTGTAAATAATTATTCAGTCAAGAGTCCCCCAGCTGCAGCAAATGATTATAATAGAAATGACTTTAATTATAAATGCTCGCGTTTTCGCTCTTGGCTTTCTTGCTTGTTTTCCTTGTATTCCTTTTTCTACGTAACAACTTAATAAATTTTGGTTAATTATAAAAAGTATCAGTAGAAGTATTTCTCCTGCACGTTCATTCATGCTAAGCTTATTTGAACATTAATTTTGTAGCAAATATTAGTTGAAACATAAAAATAAAGACCCCTTTTTACAGTTGAATACCTTTAGCGGAATTTATAGTCATTTAAGAATTTTTTATTTATTTTTTACTTTTTATATACTTAGTAGAAGGTAAAAACAAAATAAATATTCAAGTAGAAGAATTTCGTGGCTCATAAGTAAGCAACACGTAAAAGTGCCATAATAAATGTTGGTAATTTACGTTAATAATTTTGACATTTCTATTGTCATTTTTTCAGCTGTTCTTTCTTTTTTTGGTGCATAATATTCGTGCTATATTTTTATTTGGCTTTTTTAAGTTATTTTGGCATTTTGTTCCGCTTTGCTACTAGACTACATTTTAATGTGGCACATGTTAACGACCCACCTTAACCAACAGGACCAGCCAGCACAGTTGGTGGCAGAGGGAATGAAAAAAAATATACATTTAAATAGTATAATTTTGCTACAAGTCTATTTGTTTTATTATTTCATATATTTTTGTTCTGTTGCCTGAAATAATCGTTTTTTTTTTTTTTTGGGTGGATGCTACTTAAAATAAATACTCTTCTTACAGTGCAGAAAATGTGAACAGGGTTAATGTGTAAATAAGAGGCAAATTATATTAAATATTTATTAATGGGTAGCTTGAAATCCATTTCATTAAAAAAAAAGGATATATGGGTGCTAGTGATATCCTTGTACCCTTGGAAATAAAATTTTTCCTACAGAATTATACCGTGATTTATGAAGTTGTTACTGAAGTTGCTGTGTATTTCCAACATTAAGGTAGCTATAATACGGATTTTGAAAAAAGGATATGTGGAAGGTAACGATGTCCTTGCTTTAATTAATATGAAATTTATAACTCTTCTTAATATTACAGTTTTTAATATGGCTGCAAATTTTCAGTGCAGTCGGAGCATAATTATCGTTAATATCAAATATACAAAATAAAGGATATATAGGAATGAGATATAATCCAGCTCCTTTTAATATTATACGTACAGTAAAGAGCAAAATTTTATATATTTATATACCTATATAACATTTTGTTTCATTTTCACCGTATTTATAGCTAAAATCGCCTGTTTCAAATAAAGGATATATGGGAAGAGGTCACATCCTTGTTGCGATTGACCCGAAATTTTACATAGAGTCTAACAGCGTGGTTTTTGAAATAGTAATAAATTGTTCATGAGTTCAGAGCATAGTTATAGCTAACACCTAATTAATTAACTTAAAGGATATATGGAAAGTAGGCATGTCCTTGCTTTAATTAGCATTAAATCTAGTTATCCACTTAATAGCATAGTTTTTAAAATAGTTTAAAATTTTCATTGCACTCTGAGCATAATTATACAAAATAAAGAATACATAGCAGTTAGACAGGATCGTAGTCCTTTTAAAATTATTCAAATTAAATGAAAAATAAAAATCGCATAACAGTATACGTTATGTTTTGCAGCGTTTTTATATATTTTCTGGCTAAAATCTATTGTTTAAAATAAAGGATATGTGGGGTGAAGTAGCATCCTTTTTTCAACGGACACCAAATTTAGGGTAGAACCTAATAAACAGATTTGTGAAGTTGTTATCAATTTTTCATGGACTTGCCACACAAAAGCAGTTAAAATTTACTTTAGTAAAATTAAGGATACAAAGGAAATCGGCATTTATTTACTCTGTTTATAAAGAGATTTACTGAAAAGATAAAAAAGTAGCATTTAAGCTTTATATTGACTAGAGTTTTAGTTGAAATCAAAATTTTTAAATAAAGGATATAAGGACGATGAGTATGTTGTTACACCGATTGTAATAATATTGATCAGCAAGCTTATACAGTACATCACTTTAGAAAAACTAATTCGTTTTTGCTGCTATCAGATCATATATAATACCGTTGATATTATATTGATCATATTTGTAGCTAAAATCTATTGTTTGAAATAAAGGATATATGGGAAGAAATCGCATCCTTTTTGCAATGGGCGCCAAATTTAACATAGAGCTTAACAAAGAGGCTTTCGAAATAGTTATAAATTTTAAATGCATGATAATTGTGTATCCTTGACTAAATACTTCCTTCTACAGCCCTTATGCATATATGCGCTACTGTTGAAAAAAAAATTATAATTTTTTTCTCTAAAGCCAAAAAATTATAAATGTCTCACTTTAAACGACATCGTTTTGCAAAAGAGCAGAATGAAATAAAAAATGTAAGTATTTTGCTAAGAAGAAAAAAAAACAAATAAGTAAAATTATGGAAGAAGCAAATAATACAAATGTAAAAAAATAAAGTGAAAGAATGTGGAAAAAACGTAATTGTAAAAACCTTTTAAGAAGGGTACTTTTCCAAAGGATGGCAAATTTTGTATGTGGCTGGCAATGAAGAGACACAAACAAATTTCATAAGACACAGAAAAAATGAAACGAAACGAAATAAAAATTATGCTCATTAAATTAATGCCGTTCTATTGCTATTGACAGCTGGTGTCATAATATTTAGCTATATTTTCCTTCTTTTTTTTTTTGGCTTCTACTTGCAAGACATTTGCATTTTCAATGTAGACAATTCAAAGGACTGCATGTATGCTGGAACGAATTTTGTAAGCATTTTTATGGATGTTATTGTATAACTCAGAAAAATTTTGTGTTGCTGCATAAATATGTTGCGCTGCACCTTGCCTGATTTAATTATAAATTATTATGTATAATTTTAGCCAGATTAAAATGTAATTTTTCAATACAACATTAAAAAAATAAAGTTTCTTTAATATAAGGATTTCAAGTAATTACATTTGAATCCACATATTCATAAAATTTAAAATGCATTTTGTACAAAATTTTTTTTTAAATAGATTTTAAATGCATTTTATATTTATATGAATATGTATGTTGTATTTAAAAAAAAAAACTTAGGCCTAATATACTTTTTCCTATGTAATTCTCAATTGGTTTGTAAAAGTTTGCGCATAACCAAAAAGTTTTTGGATTGAAGTCTACAGATGATTTTGTATAAGAGCCACTGAAATGCAGGCAGATAGTCATTCCTAAAACGCCATAAATAAAGCAACAATAAATAAGAAAAATAAATAAGAAAAATTATTTTTAATCATATTAAAAAATTGCTTTATGAAATGATAAAAATTTTATTTCATTTAACAGGAAGTATTAAAAGTGCCTCATTTTCATTTCCCTGAAAAAAAAATCCGCAGATATTATAACACTTCCCTTATCACTATAGACATCTGCGTCTCCTACTCTCGGCACAGCTTCTATAGCCATGAATATTCATTGATTCCACAGCACTGCCACGCCACACAATATAATTGTTTTCCTTTCAAATATTAATTTCTTACTAATATTCCAATATTTGCTGATTGCTTATCTCCTACGGTCTATTATTGTTGTTAAATAAATAGAAGAAAGAAAAAAAGAACGAAAGAATCAAATAGAAGAAAATGAGTAGAGAAATTGTTAAGGAAACTTTTTCATTATGAAAATTAATACACAAAATGATGAAAACGTTAAACAATGGAAAATAATAACACTAACAACAACAACAACAACCGACAAATATTGTTGCATAGACAACAACTTTAGAAAATATTTGCCATTTCCATTGCAAATAAATGAATAGCCATGGAAATAAAGTGAAGAGTTAGTTATTTATTTCAATAGGGAATAAATCTC
Organism: Linnaemya tessellans; assembly: GCA_951800035.1. NCBI lineage: Eukaryota > Metazoa > Arthropoda > Insecta > Diptera > Tachinidae > Linnaemya > Linnaemya tessellans. Next base: position 11,381,647 of record OX637534.1, read on the forward strand.
GCAAGACTGTAACCATACAAAAAATAAAAGAAAGAGAAATTAAAAAAAATTATATATAGAAAATATCTTTATATTATTCTTTTAAATATCTTAGTAAACTTCATCATTATTTGGCTGGCATTGGCAGGATTTGCCAAACACACATTGCAATACAAAAAAAAAAAAAAAACAAAATATATCTTAGTCATAACAATAGAAATCTTAAAAAAAGAACTTGTAAAAGAAGAATTGTGGAAAAAAATACACAATCTCAAATATATTTTCAAGCAGATATTTTAAATTGTTCGATTAAAAAAAATCATAAATAGTTTGGTTTTGAAATGTTGACAATAAATGCAGAAAAAAATGTGTATAAAACAAAAAATCAAATAAAATTTGCTGGATATTTGTACATAAATTGCGTGGGAATAAATTACAACTGATTGCTTGAACAGACACTTAAAGATACAAACAATCTCTTGTGAGCCACAATTGGAAATGGAGGGTGAAAAGAAAAACAATGTTAAAACAAGAAATATTTCTGCCAATAATTATTATTCATTGTTATGAAGTAATTTTGATTAGACTTCAATTGCAGACAACGATTTAGTTGAATTTAATTGAAAAAACAAAAAAAAATGGGTTATTTCGTTATTAAAACAATAGGAGAGTTTCTGAACATTCGATACGTTTAAACGTTTATCATTTCTTTTGTAAAATTAAAATAAGTTCCTTACAGCCCCATAAATTACAGAAAAAATAAATTATAATCGGGGAAGTGAGACAACAAAGATCGAAATGGATGAATAAAATACATACATTTAGAAAAAAATTAAAATTCACCTTAATTTTGAACTAGCCTCGTACGCCATAATAGTTAATTTTGTGTTTAAAATATTAGATATATGTTAAAGGAAGAGTTAATGGTAATATTTTGCCCAAGTTCGAAAATTCGAATATATGTTCGAAATTTCGAACATTGCTTAATTGTTATGTGAAGTCAAAAGCATATTTAAATTGCAAAAATTTTAATTCGAAAATTCGAATACATGTTCGAAATTTCGAACATTGTTTAATTGCTATATGCAGTCAATAGCCAGCTTAAATTACGAAAAATTTTAGAAATTAACAACATATTTTTTTTCTGAAGCTTAAAGTCATGACGATTAAATTAAAAAATTGAAATTTTGAATAACAAAAATATCAATTTAAATTGAAATTTACGGCCAAATTGTACCGCTAAAATCAGGCTGTGATAGCCTAAAAACTTTCTACTTTTGTGTTTAAAATATTAGATATATGTTAAAGTAGGAGTTACTGGTAATATTTTGCCCCAGTTCGAAAATTCGAATATATGTTCGAAATTTCGAACATTGTTTAATTGTTATGTAAAGTCAAAAGTATATTTAAATTGCAAAAACTTTAATTCGAAAATTCGAATACATGTTCGAAATTTCGAACATCGTTTAAATGTTATGTGCGGTCAATAGCCTGCTTAAATTACGAAAATTTTTCGAAATTAACAACATATTTTTTTCTGAAGCTTAAAGTCATGACGATTAAATTAAAAAATTGAAATGTTGAATAACAAAAATATCAATTGTGACTGTGATAGTCTAAAAACTTTTGTATATAATCCAACTATTGAAGTAACATATTTCTTACAAAAAAAAATAAACAATAATAAATTCCAGATTATTTTCCTTAAAAGGCCTGCTAACACTCGAACTGATTTCTCTCATAAAAAATTGTAAGAATAACATATTGAATTGAAATATAAAAACATTTAAAGTCCACCAGTCTCTGGCAAACATTCCAACCATTAACACAAACAATAATTTATCAATTAATCTATTAACCACAAATTAAAATGTTAAACAAGTCAATAAAATATTTAATTATTATTTCAATTTGTCTGAAAGTAAGTTATGCAGGAACAATATCGGCTTTACCATCATCCGCAGTTTTAGTTGTGGGAACTATTAATCATATTCCAGCCGGGGAAATACAATTGTCAACAGCTCCAGCAACAGCAGTAACCACAACAACAACAGCAACAAATGGTCTTTACTCGTATCATTCGCTTCCCAATGATGATAAAACGATGGCGAGCACAATGCCGTTAATCATTCAACCCTATAATATATTCGATTCAATTTTACTGTGTCCTATTGGCTATATCCTGGCTTACAATCGTTGTCACAAGCAAGTAAAATATGTTACAAATAAACATATTAAATAAGTTTAATAATACGCAGTTTGCACTAGAGTGACAGGCAACGGAAAATGTTGGGTGGATAAAATGTCCTTACAAGAATTAATAATTTAATAAGGCAAATAAAAATTTAAAGTTATTCATGAATGTGTGTTTCATTATTCGTATTTAAGGTAAATTCAGTGATCATTTTCAAATAAATTTTCAAAAACGCTGTTTTTCATGCTGTTTTTTTTTATTAAAAGATGCTAGCAGAGTGCATCAATACCGATTTAGAGGCTGCTATTTAGTTAACATGTTTTTAACGAGATATAATATGAGAATCAATTATACTTATATTCATTTTCATTATTTTTTCATTATTCACAACACATTAATATTTGTGAATGCGCAGATAATTAAAAAAAATATATATATTTTATTTTAAATTTTATACCTGAAAATTTGAACTTTTTAGGTATAAAATTTCTCAAAGATATTATGTAGCCTACCATTTGCTATATCAAAAAGTTTTGATCAAGTGTAAAAAATTATTTCGAAAATTCGAAATTAATATCGAAATATTATACAAACGCCAGTTTTATAGGTTGTAAGCAGTGTAGTTGATACAACTTAATTATTAATTTAAAACATATTGAAATTTCACATCCTTGAGCATATAAGCGATATATCGTCACCTAAAATCCAAAAGGCCTTAACTAACAAAAAATTAAAAAAAAACTTTTTGATTAATTGTGATTGAATTTAACAAAAATACATAATAGACAATAAACAAATCACATTAATAATTTTTAGTTACGGCATTTTGCATTTTATGTGACGATATGTACATAATAGAATATTTGCAAAAAAAAAAAAACAAATATGTATCATAAAAAAATAGCTAAAAATAATTTATTTCTATGTAGAATAAAATTTTTATATATAAAAAATTCGAAAATTCGAAGTTAATATCTTTCCTAATCTGTCCCCTCAATACTATCCCCTCGTTTTCAGTTCTGGCGCAATGCATTGCATATATAGGAAATCATCCCTTGAGTGCTGGTCCAAGATTAAAAAAATAATAATAAAAAGATTCTATTTTATAGCTACGGCCCTTATACGGAGCTTAACAATGCCCTGAGAATTCATAATAGCAATGGTGTTTTTTAACCTTCGAATATATGTTCGAATTTTCGAACTTAAGGAAATATGCATTCTTATACTAAAATGCTAAAAATAATTTATTCCTATGTAGAATAAAATTTTTATATATATTATAAAAAATTCGAAAATTCGAAGTTAATATCAAAATGCTGTAAATAGACTATTTTATAGCTACGGCCCTTATAAAGTTGTTGTAACCTAACAATGCCCTGAGAATTCATAATAGCAACATTACAATGCTGTTTTTTAACTTTCGAATATATCTTCGAATTTTCGAACTTAAAGAAATATGCATTTTTATACTAAAATGTTAAGTAACTAGTGGTTTTTTAACGCATGCTGATCATATTTAATATATTTTTAATATTCGAAAATTCGAAGATAGTTTAAAATATGACAGAAACTAAATTTTATAAACGAAAAATAGTACAGTTGATGCAACACAAATATTATGAGAAACTATCGAAACAGCTTTGTTTTTTGTTTTTTTGTATAAGGAAAAATTGTATAAAAGTTAAAAAAAATTATACAAAAAAGAACTCAGGCTTAGAAAATTAAATGAAATTAAAACTCATGAATGATAAGGTTGAATAAAGTATGTATTATTTGATAAATAACAACTTATTTTCTTTGTTTTTATTTGTTTTGTAATTTGAGACTTCTTAATCTCATACTTATTAACAACAATTACTTACATACATAGATATTATTTTATGGCTGGTAGCTATAAACAATAAAATAGAAATGAAACGAATAAAAACGAAAAAAAAAATGGAATACGCATATTAGAGTGATACATTATCTGTCTATTTTACGATGTCGACCGAATTCTTTTAAGCAATTACATTAAAACTAAAACCAAACATTTTGTAAATAGTTTCTGTTTAAAATGTTATTGTACGAAAGAAAGAGTTCTTTCGATATCGAGAAGTAGCCACTTCATGTTTCACTAATTCCAGAGCATAAGCAAATCCAAATTTTTGAGTGTTTGAGAACTCAAAAAAGAATGATCTCAAATAAATATCCTCTCATTTATATTACAATTTTGGCTCCCGGTTTACAAGAGCCCGGGTAGCTCAGTCGGTAGAGCATTGGACTTTTAATCCAAGGGTCCAGGGTTCAAGTCCCTGCTCGGGCGTTTACAATTTTTTTTTAATATGTATATTTTTTTTACTCTACATACATAAAATTCCATATATGTACATATTTTTCCATAAAATTTTTTAAATATTATTATAACGCTAGTTTGAGCAGTCATTATGTGTGTGTGTGTGTGTGTGTGCACTTATATGTACACATGTCTTCTTTTATAATCTTCATAAAAACAAAACGCATGAAGAATGAATGAATGACTTTTTTCTTTTTTGTTGATGACTTAAGTATGATTTTTACTTGAATGTCACAAGAAATCATTATGACAAATGATGTTTCCTAAAAGTTTTCAAAAATTTATAAAATAAGTGAAAAAAAACATACACAACATATAAGATTTATTTTTACTATGAGAGCTGGAGACATTTAAGTGCCTGCCTTCCCTGTGTTGTGGTGTGCAGCAGCAGCAGTAGCAGTCACGGTGGTTTGTGTGAGACTCATAGATGTGTAGAGACATCATTTTAGGGATGGCATCACCAACAATAAAATATTGCAGAATATTTAATATATCGTTATTAATGTTTAGATACGCTAGTGAATATCTGGTCATGTGTTGGCTCTGGGATAGGGTAGGGAAATATGAAAGAAATAACTTGCCATACTTTTGAGGAATTTTTGCTAAAGTTATTTTAAAAAGAATTTTCCAACTTCAACATATAAAATTATTGAGAAATAAAACTATTGCGAAAATTCGCCGTTTAATTAAAGAATTAAATAGCAACAATAAATTCGGTATCTTGTCATCTTTTTCTATCGGTCCTCGCAACACTCCTCCCCTGCTTTTAATAGTTTCGACACAATGCATTGTCTGAGTACCAGTCCAAGTAAAGAATAATAATTAAATTACTTTTCCACCTTTTAAATTGTGATGAAAGAAATGGTCGCCCTTATTCTGTAACAATTTTTCAAAGTCTCGTCAAAACAATATAAAAAAATATGGCACCTCCGTACACCTTTTGCTACAGCAATTGACAATTTCTAACGGGCTCTTGTTATATTCAAGACCTTCGTGAATAGCTTAATTTTTTTTCACAAGGACCAGATAACTGGCCTATTTTTAATATTGTCTTGACGTGACGTGACGTTAATTACAGAATAAAGTGGACCATTTTTGGAGTCTGAAAACTATACGTGGAAATTTACAATATTGAATGCATACTGAGGAAAAGTGTACTCAGGTGGGCTATAATTTCCACTTGCAGAATATCTACCACTCTTTTGTTATCTCGGACCAGCACTCAGGGGATGACCCCTACATATGCATTGCAATGCGCCGGAACTAGAAAGGAGGGGATAGTGTTGAGGGGAGAGATGAAGAAAGATGGGGAGATAGAGCTTTTTTTGTAGCTATTTCAACCTTTTTTACTTCGCCGGCTAATTTTTGCTACAGAACCGACGAAGGTGGGTGCTGTTACTCTGCTTTTTAGTACATGATAGTGCCAGTCGCTGCCAATTATATATTCAGTGACCAGTGGCTACGCCTTCATCATTAAAACAGGCTGGCAACAACTAACACAACCCACGCACTATTGCTGATCAAAAGAATTCAACACAATATTTCATGACTCAGCGCGGGGTTGAACACAGGACCCTCCGCTTTATAGTCTCGTGTTCTACTACTTCAGCCAAAAGCACCATCCACTCTTTGGCAGGAGTGGGACCAAGCAGCTCCCAAAATTTGGAAAAACGTCAGCCGTCCCCCTGGTTGCAGTCAACAGGAGGGTCTGTGCGATGACACTTATTGCCGACCTGCAAGGAATTTTTCAGTGATAGTCCCTGCAGGAACCCCCATGAAGAGGAAAGACAAAGATAATATAAAATCACACATCTTTTCTGTGACAGAACGCGTCTAAGAGAGGCTGTGAGCCTGTGGGACCTCCCCGAATGTATCACTGAGTGGCTGGTCTATATGGTGAAAAGTTATTCATGTTCTCTGGAAAATCACAACTTCGTAGGGTTGCATAATGCTTTCCAATTGTTCCAGCGGTTCTTTCAACTTCCCACTTACAAAATATATATATTTGTGTTCCCCTGTGTTGCTGTTCAAATTTGCTAACGAGCTGGCAACTCTGGCCAGCAAATGACTAATGTTAACATATTAATATAAAGGCGAAAAAAAAAACATAAGTTACAGTTATAAAAATTCAAGAGTAACAGCAAAGACCTCCAACCCATAAAATATAATAAAACTGATATAAAGATACCGAGATACTTAAGTTGTTTCATTTGTGGCTGTTATTTATCCAAGTACGAATACAATTTTTTTTATTACTTCATTTTTGTTTGTTTCTCCACAACATGAAACGTCTTAACTTTGGCCATAAAGTAGTATTTTTTATTTCATTTTGGTAATATTTTGTTCATTTTAATAGCGAAATAATTGAAAGTAAATTATTGTACGGGAGCAAACAAATTTTGCGTTCAGCAACTGTGATGAAAGATTCAATAAATTCATTCCTTTTTTTCTACAGTACAGACTCTATTATAAGGAGTGGGATAAGGGCTGTTAATGGTATTTCTTTATGAAAGCACAGTGGGACGGATTGTACAGTTTAGAAGTAAGAACTTAAATATTTAGTAAATAAATTAAAAGTGTTTAACGTGCTGGGTCAGAGTTCCTTTAAGACATCTCTGTAACCAATTTTAAATCTCTATTTTGAGGGAGTCATTCCGGGAAGGGTCGAGGGAGAGACGTTTCACCTCTGCAAGATCAGAGAACATCTCAGCTTCTGATAGGCTTAAGGAATAAAAATTGTTCAATATTTACACTACTTTTGCATATAATATCGTACGTCAACGCCCACTAAAGGGGGCGGGACCCAAAAATAGACTATAACATCTTTTCCACAGACGAATGTATAAGCATTGCTAGATCGCCTTAGACATCATCACTGATCAAGAATATATATACATACTTTATTGGTTCCAATTCTCTTTGGAGGGCATTAAAACTGTATTTTGGCGGGGTCGCTCTGGCGAGGGCTGTGGGGGAGGCATTTCACCTTTGTCATAAAACTCTAAAAATAAGTGTTTGTGATAATGAAATACAAAGTTAAAAAAAAAAAAAAAATTTTTATAGGGTCATTTCGTGGGCAAAGGCGGAGGAGGGGGTAGGGCAGAGTAGTACCAGGTTACGTCTTAGCTTCGTCATTAAACCTTAAAAATGTTATTTTTAAGGAATGTAGGCGTAAGTAAAACAATTTGTTAAATTTTTGCACTATTTTTGCATATAATAACGCTCACTAAAGGAGGCGGGGCCCAAAATTATTTTTTTTTATATTATGGTTTAACGATTTGGACCTTCTTTGACATAAAAATATATCATTTGCTTAACAAAATTACAAAAAAACTTTAAAAATTATGTTGTTTTTAAGAGGTTGGTTTAGTTCTTCTTAGGGGAACCTTTTTCCCTCTTGCCCGATTTAGCCCATTTCCGAATTTAACCTGTGCTATCCTTCAAGATATACGATTATTTATACCAAATTTCAAGAGTCTGGCTCTTTTCGTTTGGACTGAATCGTGATTTCCACAGAGGGTTGGACGGACTTGATCAGATCATCTTAGATTTCATCAGTGTTCAAGAATATATATACCTTATGGGGTCTCAGGTGGATATTGCGCTGCATTACAAACGGACTGACAAAGTTAATATGCCCTCCAATTCTTTTTTGAAGGGTATAAAAAGTATAATTTGCAGATTGCAGATTTGAACTCGAGTTTGAATAAATTTTTGTTTAATTTTTTTTTTATTTTATTTATTTATTTATTTTTTTTTTTTTGAGAAATTTAATTTTAAATTGTTTGATCAAATACAAGCTTATATTATACAAAAAAAAACTTTTGAATCGAAAAATTTTAAATATAAACTTCATTTGCTTTAAATGTTTTAAACAATTAGGCAATAAATTTTTTTATTCCCATTTACATTCCTTTTCCATAAAATGCACTTGTAAATTATTTATTATATTTGCAGAAAAAAGCAAGACGAACAAAATAAATAGAAAATCACACTGTACATGATTTATTTGATTTCCGATATTGAATATTTATCTTTAGATATTAATACCTTTAACTTGAACCAACAACGTCAACCAATAAATATACTTTCAGTTGCAATTCAAATGATATTTCATTTTCAATACAAGCACATTTAAATGATTTATTAGGGTGGTAGCAGCGTTACAAACCAAAGGTGGCTGGCTATAAACATTTTATCTAGATAATAAAACTAAAATAGCGACGCTATTATGGAGCAATAGCAGAGTCTATGTAACACTCGTACATTCGTTATCGGACGTCGTAAAAGTATGTTTTTAGCCTTGAAATAGTGAAATACTCGTATATAAAGTTAGAGATTAACATTCTCGCAGTTACAGCTTCAGTTTTAAAAAGTGTAGACGCTTTTCTAAAAGGTCTAGTTTTAATGCAGAGGAGGAGCCCGGGTAGCTCAGTCGGTAGAGCATTGGACTTTTAATCCAAGGGTCCAGGGTTCAAGTCCCTGCTCGGGCGTGCGCTAATAAATTTTTTTTCTCTAAATACAAACAATATCAGCGCTTAACAAGTGAAAACGTTACATTCGACCAGATCGTATCTTAAATACCCTGCAAATACTTAGTAAGTAAATTTAAAATGTTTAACTGGGTGGGTCAGAGTTCCTTTATATAATATCGTACGTCAACGCCCACTGAAGGGGTCAGGGTCAAAAAATAGACTACATTATGTTTTCCACAGACAAACGTATAGGCATATGCTAGACCGTCTTAGACTGATCAAGAATATATATAATTTTTGGTGTCTAATTCTTCTTGGAGAGCATTAAATCTGTATTTTTTGGGGTCTCTCTGGCCAGAGGCTGGGGAAAGATATTTCACCTTTGCCATAAGACTCTAAAAATAAATATTTGGTATAATTAAATGTAAAATTTATTATATGAGTGAAGATAAATATGCCGAGCTAAACATGTTTTGACGTAAGCAGTTACGAAGCAGCGTATCTAGCTGTGAAGGTACTCCTCTGCCCTACCCCCTCTTCTCCTTTGCCTCTCAAATGACCCTTTCAAAAAAAAATAAAAATAATTGAAATAAATTTATGTGTGTGAAGATAAATATGTTTTGACGTAAGCAGTTACGAAGTGAAGTTCAATATGTTATGACGTAACGAAATGGCAAGCAGTGAAGTTTTTTTTTATGAAAATCCATATTTAATAAATTTTTTAAGCATTTTGTGAAAATATTTACAGGCCATGAGAGTGCGTGTGTGATCTTGAAGAGATTTTGCCCCCAGTGGCCAAATAAAGAGTTGGCATGCATTGCCAGTATATACAAAATGATGCATGGGATAGAAGACACTCCCATAATCATTTTGTATATAAATATGGATTTTCATACAAAAAAAAAAATTTCACTGATTGTCATTTCGTTACGTCATAACATATTAAACTTCACTTCGTAACTGCTTACGTCAAAACATGTTTAACTCGGCATATTTATCTTCACTCACATAAATTTATTTTTATTTTTAATTTTGTTTTTTTAGTTTTTGAAAGCGTCATTTAGGAGTCAAAGGAGAAGAGGGGGTAGGGCAGAGGAGTACCAGTTTACGTCTCAGCTTCGTCATTAAAGCTTAAAAATGTTATTTTCAAGGAATGTAGGCTTAAGTAAAACAATTTGTTAAATTTGTACACCAATTTTGCATATAATAACGCCCACTAAATTGGGCAGGGTCCAAAAACTATTTTTATTTTATTTTCCGGCTCCAAGTTTAACGCGCTTGATATAAAAATATATCACTTGCTTAACACAATTACGAAAAAAAACTTAAAACCTCATGTTGTTGTTTAGAGGTCTCTTTAGTACTTCTTAGGGGAACTCTTTTCCCTCTGGCCTGACTCACACCATTTACGAACTGTATCTCCAAAATGTATTTATACCAAATTTCAAGGGTCTCTTTATTTAAATTGAGTCGTGTATTCCACAGACAGGCGGATGGACGGACCAACATGGCTAGATCGTTTTATAGTGCATCTCTGATCAAAAATATATATATTTTATGGGGTTTTAGAGGGATATTTCGATGCGTTACAAAGAGGGTAAAGTGCATATACCCTCCAATAAATTTTTGGAGGGTATAAAAATTCGAAAATGTGTTTATGAATAGGTAAATGAAATTTATTTGTTGGTAGTCAAGCAATGTCTATATGCATTTAATTGGTGCTTTACCAAATCATCAGTAGACTTTAACCACAGTTTTGAAAAATATTGATCAGTGTTTAGAAATATTTTTTTATTAAAAAAAGCGACTGCAATCGAGTTCATTATTGAAAAAATTCAAAACGAAACTTTAATAGATATTATAAGAAATGAAAAAATTTAAAGCAATAAAAAGTGACTTCTCGCCCGAGCAGGGACTTGAACCCTGGACCCTTGGATTAAAAGTCCAATGCTCTACCGACTGAGCTACCCGGGCTGATAGTCTAAATACAACTCAAACTAAGTATATAAACAACTAAGTGAGCGCCATATAATTCTCATTTTATTTCTTATAAAATTTATTAACATGAATTTTCGAATCCCTTCAAGAAAAAATCTTCAAAAGTGACTTTTTATAAAGGATTTTACACAAAAAAGTGCCTTCAATCAGGCCCATTAACGAAAGTATTAAAACTATTTTTTTTTATATATTTTAGAAGCAACAAAAAAATTAATTTTCGCAAAAAGTGATTCCTCGCCCGAGCAGGGACTTGAACCCTGGACCCTTGGATTAAAAGTCCAATGCTCTACCGACTGAGCTACCCGGGCCTCCAGCGTTTAAATCATATTAATTTAATGCCTAAAAAAATGGAGAAAATTTACTGTTTGTTGTTATTGATTTCTTTGCCTCGTATAATTCTCATTGTGTTCAAGAATTAAAAGAAGGAGTCCTCTGATTGTATTAGAAACCATTTGTTGTCATTTAAAAAAAAAATAGGTAATAAAAAAAATATTATTGTGTAGTTGATATAAATTTTAATTGATCGGCAGCACAATTTCCTTTCATTTTTAAAATTGTGTTTTTTCCTGAAATACAATTGTTCAACAGAACAACGACGAGCAAGAAGTTAATATTTTAGCAAATTAAAGAAAGTTGTGCCCAGCAATTGCCAGGACAATGCCGGTCTGCATTTCTTTTGTTGCCCGGGTCAATATTCTATGTACTGATAAGCGGCCACCATAAATAGTCTGCTCCATGTAGTAGATGTTTCCGGTGTGCCATCCAAAGAGACTCTTGAATAAGTTTTTGCGTTTTAGTTCCATTTGTTTAAGTCTTTACTGGCCGTGATTAGGGAAGCCCGGGTAGCTCAGTCGGTAGAGCATTGGACTTTTAATCCAAGGGTCCAGGGTTCAAGTCCCTGCTCGGGCGAACTTTAAACTTTTGTTAATATTTCCAAACAATTCTCTTGAAAAATTTTCAAGGAGTTTTCAATTTAAAGTTCAAAATGTCTTGATGCCCAAATAACTTCAATTTAATTACGTGACTTCTTGATGTTGTGATTAAGGGGTAATTTTGGAGCCGCTAAAAATATTAATTCAAACTTTAATAAAATATTAATAATTAAATTAAATTTATAAAAATCAATTGTACTCCATTATGTAGCCTTTAGACTTTGGCGGACAAAGGAAACTAATTTTGTAATATTGTTAATTTTTTCAACGGGCTTAAGTTCGAATCTGCATGACTGCATATGATTTTTTATTATTTTATTAATAAATGAATTTGTTTAAATTCTAGTTATTATTATTATTATTTTTTTTTTAATAATAAATAGAATTTGAACAAATTCATTTTTTAATAAAATAAGAAAAAATCATTTGCAGTCATGCATATTCGAACTTAAGCCCGTTGAAAAAATTAACAATTTACATAAGAAAGTTCGACTAATAAAAATTCATACATAATTTTGTAATATTTTTGTTAAAAAATTTTGTTAAAATTGAGTACCACCCTAATGTTTTAACAAATTTACCGTAAGCGCGTTAGCTTGCTAGACCATAACCGGAAGCATTTTGATACTTGCGTTAAGATACTGTCATTTTATGTCACTTGATAAATGAGTTTAAATTATGTCTGGCCGTAAGGTTTAAATTTTTTGGCTTTTAATGATGCTGAATGCAACACACAAGCACACTCACTACCATACACACACACACACACACAGATACCCACATCTAAATCTCATATTCCTTTACCTTTCATACCTGCAAAACATCCTTAATTAAGTTACATTCAAATGTAAAAATATTTATACTTGTGTAAGCTGCTTTTGACAAAGGAGCCTATTAAAACTTGTGCTGTGAGAGAGACATGGAGGGACGGAGAGTAAATCATATAGTCCATTGTTTGTTTAGGTTGTCAGCTGGCAGCCAAGTTAACTGGCAGGACTTTTATTACAGTTGGATCATATTAATGAAACGTGTGTTTTCATCACAACTCTTTAACTCGAGGGCCACCATGTCGTTATCCATCAATGTCTTGTGGCAAAAATATTTAAAGAGCTTTTGCTTGACATTGTGGTGTTTGGAAAATTTTGGCCCAGGAAATTAAATGACAGTCATCCATTGACAGGTATTAAAAGATGAGTTTTCTCTTGTTGTTGACTTTTTAAATTTGGTTAAAATTTTTCCTCAAATTAAATTCTTATTGAGCGTCAGCTCTTCTCTTGCTCCATCTTCATTTATAATGATGTCCAAATAAATTGTGGCCTGATGGGAGTTTTGCTCTCAGCTCCATCCAAACGTGACCAATACTTCTATATTTAGTAAAACTGTATTGTATTTTACTGCTGTGCGGTGTGACTGGCTGTGTTTTAATCTATTCAAGAGTAAACAATTTTTATAAATTTTAAATTTCAATTTGTCTAGTCTTTTTTATGGATATTTATTTAGTTTTCTTACAAATAGAAAGCACGTCTTGATTAGAAGGAGTTCGAAATGAATAAAGACGAAAAAAGAAATCGAACAAAAGCCAGCCACTGCTGGACATGCTCTGCATAGTTGCAAAGTGGTGGAAACAAAAACGTACACACACACACACACACACACACACACAAAGACAATATAAAAATTGTAAATTTAATTTGTCTGGTTCTTTTTATTCCTTTTACCCGTACAAAGTGGTTTTAGAAATTCCAAGTATTTATTTGTTCTTATACAAGTTCGTGCAGGATGTACAACGAGTTGTGGAAGGGTGAAAATATCAAAACCATGTAGTCGCTTATTTATAGGCTATTGGAAAATTTGATGTAGTGTTGCATAACTCCTAGGCGTAAAGCAAGTTGAATGGCATGTAAATTTTATGCAGGAAAACAGGAGATGCACTGAAGAATGAGATGTGATTAGTATTTTTTAAAAAAGAAACTGAGGAAGTTGAAAGAAAAGTTAAGGAATTATTTAAATGTTTTGCTATAAATTGTTATCAAAAATTTTTTTTTGCAAAAAAAAAAAAAATATATAAATAAATTAGAAGTAGATATGTAATTCATTTTATGTTGTATAAATTAGTTTTGAAACATAATTTTTTTTTCTAAAAGTTTGTATGTATTATAAAAAAAATGTTTACGAAAAAATAAATTAGACACAATTGCCTTTTTTAAAAAAAATTCCTTTTTTGAAAATAAATATTTTTTGTTAATTATTTTCTAAAAAAATTTTAGTATTAAAGAAGTTCTCTAAGAAAATACATTAGAAGAAGTTTTTGTAAAAATTATTTTTGGAAAATAAATATTATATTCTAAAAAATTTTATTATAAAAAAATTTTACAAAAAAATACATTAGCTAGAATTGATTTTTTGTTAATTCTTTTTTGGAAAAAAAATAATAATTTTTTTAAAAAATGATTTTTTAAAAATAATTGTTTATTTTTTAATTTTTTATTAAAAAAAATTTTTACAAAAAAATACCTGACAAACAATTGATTCATTTTTTTTTCTTTTTGGAAAATAAATAATTTTTTGTAAAAATTATTTTTGAACAATAAATATTTTTAAACATTTTTATTATTAAAACAAAAATTTTACAAAAAAATAAATTAGAAATATTTAATTTTTTTCTTTTTGTAAAAAGGCCTCTTTGAGAAGCAAAATATATATTTTTGCGGCTTAGAACTCCTGTTTTTGACCGATTTTCTGAAGAATCAGCTCATATAGTAGTTTGATGAGATCGAAATATTTAGCTCCTTATTACCAGGAGATGCCTGGCCATAAGATAATTATTTAAGCCTGACACAAACAGTGTTTTATTTGAAAAATTACGTATACAATAAAAAAATTAAATGAATGATTAATTAATTTTCAATAAATCGGTTTGCCATCTAACGACTGGCATAGAAATAATCATATGAAGCCAAATAAATGAAATACACATCATTGTCGTAATGGGATTCGAACCGACGTCTCTTCAAAAACTAATTGTTGTCTGACTAATTTTATCTACCGTTAAAAAAATCTTCTTAGCAACTGCGGGATTCGAACCCACGCTAACGAAAGCACTGGTACCTTTAAACCCGTTACAATGCCATGTTGCCTTATTTCCTTTCCAAAAATTTTGTTAAAAACAATTATAATCTTTAATTTAAAATGAAAATTATATATTTACAAATATTAAAATTTATGTCATATTACAGAAATATCACATATACTTAGGAAATTGCTAAAGGGTTCCATAGTGTAGCGGTTATCACGTCTGCTTTACACGCAGAAGGTCTCCAGTTCGATCCTGGATAGAACCATGTGAACTGTTTTATAAAATGTGATAAAAACATGTCATATGTCTAGTTTTAAAACCTCTAGTAAAAATTAGACTTAATATCGTCCTTTCCTACTGACGAACTATTTAATAGTTACTTTTCAGGAGGGTTGGAAGAGCTTGCGGAGATGTGAACTCAAAATCAGCACATCACTAAAAGCGACAGACAGATTTTTAATTTTTTTTATGCAATTTTAATTAATATCTAAAAACATTTTTTTTTCTTAGCATCCGAAGCGGACTTATCCAGATACTAGAGTGTACATGGCGTCAAAACTATCCAAGTGATTTTTAATCGTCTGTAGAACTATTCACAGAGAAATGGATGTAGATAATAGGATTTCTTTTGGATATCTCAATTTGTTGCAAATAATTTGATATCTTAAAATTATTTGCAACAAAAACAGATCGCTTATATACGTAACAATTAAAAAATCAATTTTGGTTATTAAAGGAAGTATGGCCTTTTACATTTTATGTGACAATAGGCTTGCAAGTTTGCAAAATCAAGTAAAAACGATTTTAGTTCATATATAAAATTTTGCCAGATAAGTTTATATGTATATCCGTTACAAAAAAATATCCATGGCAGCGGTGGGATTCGAACCCACGCCTCCGAAGAGACTGATGCCTTAAACCAGCGCCTTAGACCGCTCGGCCACGCTACCGTTATAAATGCCATGTTGCCATTTTTCACCCACCAATTATATGGTCGTAAAATTGAAATTTTTTACTGCAAACAATTGTGATCTTTAATTGAAATAAATTATTTTTTTTTATAATTATGCTTGCAAAAATTTCTCAAGTATTTTACGAATATCAATAATTCTTGCATTTGATATATGTAGCGCATATGTAACAAATATTTATTTTCATAGCAGATCCCTAAGGGGTTCCATAGTGTAGCGGTTATCACGTCTGCTTTACACGCAGAAGGTCTCCAGTTCGATCCTGGATGGAACCATGTATGTGTTGGATTCTTTTATAATATGTGATCAAGTTCAGATTTGTAAGCGAAACTTTTCTTACAAACCTGTATTCCAGTAAAATTGGATATGCCCAGAATTCCCAGAACTAAATTCTTTTGAAATCAGGGGTAAAAATTCTAGTTTTTGTTAGTCTTTCCAATATAAAAATGCAAGAGTGTCAAACAATTTTTCTCGCCAGCATTTAGTAGTTACCACAGTTTCTAATATGTTTTGAGATTTCCTATAAGTCTACAATTATGTGAAGAGTCCACCCACCACCACTCTTCCAGTTGAGTCCTTCACAAAGTTCGCCTGAAAAGTGTGCTTATCTGATTAAAAAAAGTCATCTTGGCAGCGGTGGGATTCGAACCCACGCCTCCGAGGAGACTGGTGCCTTAAACCAGCGCCTTAGACCGCTCGGCCACGCTACCCTTAACATAGTCTCGCCTAAAATATTTACAATTTCGTTTACAAAAAAGAAAAGAAATTATTTTGCCAAAAATTTATTTTTCTAGGCTTCCACATCCAAAACCCTACCCTTATGCTGAAGAATTGTGTAAGAAAATTAAACACTATTTAACAATTTAAATAAAAATATTTAATTTAAAAGTTTGCTTTTGTTTCAAATGTAAATTGTACGAACGAAATTATATTTTCGATGTACTGGGACAGACCATTGAAGTTTACTTCCCCTACACTCACAGGAAGAGATTGTCTGTCTATTTTTGCTGATGACACTGCGGTACTTAGCTCGGGTATATTGGCTGATAACGTCAAATCTAATCTTCATAGAGCCTTGCTTGAGTTACAAAAATATTTTGACAAATGGCGGATTATGCTAAATTATGATAAAACTCAGGCTATATATTTTTCCAGGAAACGAAAACCATGTTTCCTACCACAACATAATATTAACTTCAATAACAGATCAATTGAATGGAAAAAGGAAGTTAAATACCTCGGAGTAGTCCTCGATCCTAAGATGAATTTTCCAAGTCACGTTTCATATATAACAAATAAAGTTAAAAAACTGATTGCAATATTGTATCCATTTATTAATCGAAATTCTAGACTTAGCATCCAAAACAAGAAATTAATATTAAAAACAATTTTTCATGCTGTAATATTTTATGCAGCTCCTGTCTGGTCCACAAGTGCAAAATGTCACATTCAAAAACTACAAGTTTCGCAAAATAAATTATTAAAAATAATATATAATTTGCCATGGCACTTCTCCACAGAGCGTCTTCATGCGCTTGCGGATGTAGAGTTAGTTAGCGTAAAAATTGAAAGGCTAACACAAAATTGTATCCTCAGATGCTTAAGTTCTGAGTATAGGCATATTAATGAACTTGCTTCATCGTAATAATTAATTTAGTTATTTAGTTTAAGCCGCTTTTAGTACAAAAAAAAATCAAATAATCAACTAGGTTTTTGTAATTTTTGCTTCCAAATTTAGTTAATCATGTATATAAAACGTATAATTTTTAAGCAGAAAAAGAAGAATCTTGAACTCTTTACCATGTAAATTATACCTGAAAGGAAATGTAAAATGATATTGTGAATAAAGAAATTGAAATTGAAGTGACGTTTTTTATTACAAAACTTTTGCAGCAGAATGTTAGTGAATTATTTTATTTGTAGATGTAAGTATTTTCTAAAATCTCTTATACATTTGCTAAATACATAGTTTTATAAAATAGTGTTAAAAAATTTATAAATCGATTTTACTATTCCAATCTTCTTTCACATCCTTTAAATAATATTTGGCAATTTCTTACATTGGACGAGAAATTTGCCAACGTTGCTTTGTCTGTAAGGCAGCGTGGCCGAGCGGTCTAAGGCGCTGGTTTTAGGCACCAGTCTCTCCGGAGGCGTGGGTTCGAATCCCACCGCTGTCATTTGATTTGCCATATTATTATTTTACAATTTCAATGGCAAATAGCAAAAATTATTACAATAAATATTGTGTAAAGCATTTACTTACAATTGAGGAATAATTTAAAATTTATTTAATTATTATTAATTAATATAAAATTTATTAAATTATTAAATTATCTGCAATTAATTTAAAGAACTATTTTGAAAACTTTGCATTAATTATTTTTATACCATCGAAAAGAAAATTGGAGTGTATACATTCTTGATCAGTGATGAACTCTAAGACGATCTAGCGATCCGCCCCTCTGTCTATGGAAATCATGATACAATCCAAACAAAAAGAGCCACACCCTTGAAATTTAGTATAAATACATCTTGAAGGATAGCACAGGTCAATTTTCTAAATGGGCTAAAACTAAATATTTAAGATTTTAGGATGAAGGTAAGATGTTCTCTGATATTCCCCTGCCCGCTCCACTTCCACCCACCTTTGGCCCCTTAACTGACGCTATAAAAAAAAACATTTTTTTCTACCCTTAATTACTCGAAAAATTTACTTTTTAAGTTTTTACGGCAAAGGTGAGATGTCTCCCCCTCGGCCCTTCCCGGAGTGACCCTGTCAAAATAGAATTAAAAAATTGGGCACAGAAATGCCTTAAAGGAATTCTGATCCAGTAGGTGTTCAAGACTCGATCCGGTCGAATATAACGCTCTTACTTGTTTTATTATATGTTCATGTTGTTTTATTATATGTTCACGATCGATAACAATTTCAGTTAGACTTAGGGAAATTTTTTTTATTTCTGTATAATTGAACTGATAAAAGCTCTAAAAAAAAACTTTATGAAATTATAACAACTCAAACAATTGGCAATTATAAATATATTTGAATATTTATTGACATCACAGATAAGATAATTAAATTAACACTTTGAAGAGACCGCAAAAAACTTGTATAAAACTTGGAGGAACAAAAAAAAATTTATTTAGTTGAAGCCATAATTGTGATACGAAATGTTAACGATATTTAAAATTCTGCTATTTACTTTCATCATTTACAATGTGGAGTCGGCAGCTCGTAAGCCGTTGGACTTTCAGTTAAGTCAGGCAGAGCCGTGCTCAACGGATAAATGCCAGCCACCTAATTGCCGCTGTTCGGGTCTGACTTTGCCGAAAAGTGAATTCAAGGGACATGAAAAGGAAATACCTCAGGTGGGAAGTTCAAAATTATAAATAAAATTAAATTTCAATGCCATCTGTTGGAATGATCTAGCCGATTCAGAAATCGCTCATTAGTATTATTTAGATTTTTTTACAAAAAGCTTAATGTGTAGAGAGCGGTAGTGAACGAAGGCTAAGAATTCAAAAGAAAACTGTATAAATTTCGCCACTTTGTTTCCTTTGCAGTTTATCACAGTCACGTTTGACGATGCCGTCACTGCCATCAACTACGAACAATACCAGCAACTATTTGTTAATCTTGTGAATTCCGATCATTGTGACGCCAGGGCCACACTTTATGTTTCTCATGAATACACCGACTACGCCAAACTGAATGCTCTCTATAATCAAGGACATGAGGTGGCCTTGCATTCAGTAACTCATGGTTATGGCTCTGAATATTGGAGCCAGGCAGACGTTAATCTTTTTATGCTTGAATTTGGCAATCAGATTGATATGATGGAGAAATTCGCCAAAATCAATCGCAAACATATACGAGGCATGCGTATGCCATTTTTACAATTGGCTGGCAATAACTCTTTTATAGCAGCCAAGCGTTTGGGTTTATTGTATGACAGCTCTTGGCCCACCCAACAATTTCGTAAGCCAGCCATGTGGCCCTATACGCTGGACTATTTATCTGTACAAGATTGTCCAATGCCACCGTGTCCAACAGTGTCTTTACCAGATTTCTGGATTCATCCCATGGTTATGTGGGAGGATACGCAAGGCCACAATTGTGCCATGTTGGATGGTTGCGTTCATGTGCCAGATGATGTGGACGGCTTTGTGGAATGGATGAAGGAGAATTTTCATCGTCACTATGATAATAATAGGGCACCGTTTGGGATGTATTTGCATGCTGCTTGGTTCGGCAGAAATCCCAATTATATAATAGGCTTCAGAAAGTAAGTTTTTGCCTACAAGTTGTTAGCATTTTCTTATTTTATTGGTCCTTAAGTTGAGCCAAACGGAAAGTGTTTATTGAAATATGTTCTTAAACTTTCAAATTACTCTTTGTTTCTTTTTTTTCCTTGAAGATTTCTAGAATATGCCAACACGTTGCCTGATGTTTACATTACCACACCAACTTCGGTTACACAATATATGAGGAATCCCACGTTGGGTAAACCTTTTAAGGGCTGCTTTAAGAAACCCCAAACTACTTGTAAACCAGTTACATGCGTTCTGCAAAAGCAACCAACTGGTGGGACGTATTATATGACCGTTTGTGATCATTGTCCTAAAGTGTATCCCTGGTTAGATAATCCCTTGGGAGAAATCTGAAAAGGATGAAAATTACTTGTCAAAAAAATAATAAAGTTTTAATTGCTTTTGTTGTAATATATTATCCATAAGTTTTACTTGTTTCGAGTGATTGCTGCTTTTCTTTAATATAAAAGCCTGAGGCCCGTTTCGCGAAAACTAGAATTTACAAATTTATACGTCAAATTACTTGCCACTAAGAAACATTTTGCCTAACAAATAGCATAACGTAAATTTTTCGAAATTATATAGATAACAAAATTTCCATTTTATATAAATATTTTTATTGAATTTTTTTTTTTTCAGCTTCAGTTTGTTTAAAAAAACTCCCCAAACATCAATTTAATTAACATCCGCTTATGTCACAGAGATTATTTCCAAAAGAAAACGCAATTCAACCCAAAATTCGTGTTTAAATTGTATTGAAATTTCCCCTGGTTTCTAAGAATTAAAATTAAAATACGCAAACAATGTCAGTTGTGTCCATATTGAACTCTGTTTTAGGGACTTTAAACCATTTTTTATTATCATACATTTAAATGGTTTCGAAGTTATTTTGAGACCTTTTTTAAAATTTTTACAGTGCTGTTAACTTGAAAATATAGCAATATATACACTTTTTATTTATATTTATTGTTTTACGTTTATTTGGAGAATGTTCGAATTTTCGAACATATATTCGAAACTTTAAAAATTTAGAAAAACCATTTTTAAGATTAACGACAAGCTCATTATATTGTGAAAATGAAATTTTCAAAAGTTTTACGGTAATCCACAGTTAGAAAATAATTTCGAAATTGAGAATTACTCAGTTTTTGTACCCAGTTGTATAAAATTTGAATTGTGTTTAATGTTTTAATTGAAAGAAATGGAAAATGAAATGATTTGAACCATCTTCGAAAATTCGAATATAATTTCGAAATTGAGAAATAATCAGTTTTCTTACCCAATTGTGTAAAATTTTAATTGTGTTTAGTGTTTTAATTAAAATACTTTTTATTATCACACATGTAAATGGTTTCGAAGTTATTTTGACTCCTTTTCTATAATTTTTTAGAGTTCTGTTAACTTGAAAATATTGCAATATATGTTTAACGTTTATTTTGTTGATGTTCGAAATTTCGAACATTTATTCGAAAATTGAGAAAAACTAATTTTAAGATTAACGACAAGCTTATTATATTGTGTAAATGAAATTTTCAAAAGTTTTACGGCAATCCACAGTTAGAAAATAATTTCGAAATTGAAAATAATTTCGAATTTCGTACCCAATTGTATAAAATTTGAATTGTGTTTAATGTTTTAATTGAAAGAAATGGAAAATGAAATGATTTGAACCATCTTCGAAAATTCGAATATAATTTCGAAATTGAGAAATACTCAGTTTTCGTACCCAACTTTGTAAAATTTTAATTGTGTTTAGTGTTTTATTTAAAACACTTTTTATTATCACACATGTAAATGGTTTCGAAGTTATTTTGACTCCTTTTCTGTAATTTTTTAGTTCTGTTAATTTGAAAATATTGCAATATATGTTTAAAGTTTATTTTGTTTATGTTCGAAATTTCGAAAATTGAAAAATTGAGAAAAATTAATTTTAAGATTAACGACAAGCTTATTATATTGTGAAAATAAAATTTTCATAAGTTTTACGGCAATCCACAGTTAAAATATAATATCGAAATTGACAAATACTCAGTTTTCGTACCCAATTGTGTAAAATTTTTAATGTGTTTAATGTTTTAATTGAAAGAAACGAAACATGAAATGATTTGAACCATCTTCGAAAATTCGAATATAATTTCGAAGTTTCCGAAAAAAATTGTGCCAAAATCTATGGAAGTTATTTTAAATAAAGGTGTTTCAGGCACAAATATTGTTCCAATAACCCGAGTTCAACACACATTTCGAAGACAACTTGTTACAGCTTTATGGTATCTTTATGGAATATATACGATTTCCTTAGCTTCATATACATTCATTGCCTGTCTATCTCCGTCATGTCTAATTTAATATTCTTGCATTTTACTATGAACCACTAAGAAGACTTTATTTTATTCTTGATTAGCATACAAAATTTATTTATTCATTCATTTATACTATTTTCTAGTTATTCTTGTTGAACTCCTTTTAACACTGCGATAACTTTTCGGAAACGCAAATTGGTTTGCGCTGCTTGCTGTGCTTGTTCTCATCTTATACATAAATATGTATAAATAT
Source organism: Linnaemya tessellans (assembly GCA_951800035.1). Taxonomy (NCBI): domain Eukaryota; kingdom Metazoa; phylum Arthropoda; class Insecta; order Diptera; family Tachinidae; genus Linnaemya; species Linnaemya tessellans. The sequence continues at coordinate 11,404,474 of OX637534.1, forward strand.
ATATATATATATTTTTTGTATTATTGTTCTAGTGCACTTTGTTGTACTTCAATAGTTCTGTTGGAGAAATTTTGTTAGTTTCTTTTCATAAATTTAGTTTGTTCTTGTACTTAAATTTCTTTGTTTGTTTGCTTTTGCCTGATTTGGTTTTGTGTGTCTTAAATATAAAATAAAATTTTCTACAATTTTCTCTAATATTTCCACACGAACTATTTTTTCATGGTAACTTCAAACTCTTGAAGGCGAAGGGGAACAAAGAAAAAACCAGAAACAGAAAAGCTGATGGCAGAAGTAGGGGAGTAGAAGAAATTGCATGAAAAGTGGAAAAGTTGAAAACAATTTTCAAATTATGACGCAAGTGGCGGCAAAGTTATCAAAAACCAAAAAAAAAAATGGAATAAAATAATAATAATTTTTGGAATTGTTTGTTTTACCACATACTTAAAAAATTTTTGCACTTGAAATTTTGTTTGAACAAGTAACAGTTGGTGTATGCAAAACTCCTGTCACTTCACCCAGGGACAGGACAGAAATCAAGTTCTCACAAATAAAGAACAACAGGAAACAGGAAATAAGCTATTGAGTGGTCAGCAAATATTGAAACTAAAATAATAAGTTCACCAGTCGGTGGTCTGTTACAAATAACTAGACGAATTTGAAATATGCTTCAGTTTTGTCTGTTAATGTCGAAAATAAGATCTATTCCTGCAACCATTTAATATTTTTATCAATTATTTTATAATCTTTAGTCAATTGCAAAAAATCTATTATCAACATCTGGAGCCAACAGCAACTACTGTTGGGTAACAAAGGGGTGCATCAGGCGGCTGCAGCTGGCTTTACTGTAAACGCCTCCCATGATTAATCGATGGCCATTCCTATTGGTATTATTAGAAATAACATTTTCACGTAGTCAATCAAATTTTGTGGGAGTATAGGAGTTAATGAAGTACACAATTTGTAAATTATATAGGGTCCGCCATCTAAAGTTTTTTCTTCAACTAGTGCTTATTTCGTGAATGGTAACACTTAGCTCATGTCTGATTTGACAGATAATTAGTTTTATCCTTCCGCTGAACGAATATGGTTGAACAACGCTTCGCTAAGTGGGCCTGCAATCGACTTACAGAAGATACCGATTTTGTCAAAAAAATCATTTTTTCAGATAAAGCTCATTTTGATCTGGGCGGGTATGTAAACAAGCAAAATTGTCGCATTTGGGGCACGGAAAACCCGCACGCATACATTGAAAAGCCGACGCACCCAAAACGAGTCACTGTTTGGTGCGGATTTTGGTCCAGAGGCATAATTGGGCCATTTTTCTTCGAAAATGAGCAAGGAGTGGCCGTTACAGTCAATGGCGATCGTTGTCGGGCCATGCAGCCATTTGAATGAAATTATTTTCCATTATTAAGCGGAAGGATTGTACTTTCAAATAAAAAAAGAAATTTGAGAAAATATTCAGTAGTTTTTTTTATAGCATTTTCAAAAAAAAAAAAGTTGTTTGGCGGACCCTATAAATTAAAAAAAAACTTTTGAACGAAAACTTTTCAAATCTCTGATCTCTGCACAAAAACATGCAATTGAAAATAACGTCAAGCTATTATCAAATACATTTTGGCCATTGAGAGTATTGAGATCAAAAAGAGAACCCATTTCTTAAAGAAATACTCTTACCATACCTTATCAAGGCAATTTGTCAACTTGACACTTGGCTTTATTTCTTATTTTTGTTTAAAGAAAATTATATGCATTTTTTTTTATCCTTCGAATATGGAGAGAGGATGTAAAGCGAAATTGTTAATTTAACAAAATTTTTAATAAGAAGAATTTGATCGAATTTTTACTTGCATATTTTTGAGCAATTAATATTTTAGCTCTGAAATAAATGGTGTAGCGGCCTTGTAATGATTTCCGCTATAGTGCTTATTTTACAAAAATAATTTTACTTAATATAAAAAACTTTTAAACTCAATTCCATTTATGTACGAGTATTTTCACAAAGATAGAAATGAAAATATGTAGGAGTATGAAATTAATGGGTTTTCCGCTGGTATGAACATTTATAAAAAAAACACTGCAATATTTTTTCAAAGAAATGCAACAAGTGACAGAAGCTCCATATGTGCTGGCATAAGTCCCATAGTGCATTATAGTCTTATGCTTGTAAATATTACCCTAGAATATTATTAATAAATTTTTTTTTAACTTTGCTGCCAACTATTAAAGAAATTAAACAAACTTCAGCAGCCAAACCGAAAAAAAAACTTTTCTAATCAATAACTTCAGCAGAAATTAAATGAGAGCATTCTGTTTCTAAAGTCATAAGCCGAAATATAACAATTTTGCCAAATTCAATGAATCTGTGATGCTGTTTCACGCTTAAACAGCTAAATAGGCCGGCTGCTCTGCCAAACTTTTAGTTTAGTTGGGCTTAAACATGTTCAATTTGTTTGCTCATGGAAAATAAAAATAAAAAAAAAATGGAAAAGAAAAGAAAATGTATGAACAATATAAATTTTACAACATTTTGGAAGGTTTTTAATGTTCCAGTACGTTTTTGTAACAATTTTGGGTATTTTTTCAGTTACTTCACTTAAATGCCAGCATGCATGTTCATGTTCGTTCTGACGACGATGGCTTTAAGTAATTTTGTGTGTTTGAGTATTAATAGACATTTACAGCATGTGTGTGTGCAAGTGTCTGATGTATGTGTGTGTGTGTGTGTGTGCTTGTGCTATAAATGCATTACTGTCATCAGTTGTAGTTGTAGAGGCACTGCCAGCACAACTACAACTACTGTATAGTTCGTCTTTTCATGTCAATTACAGCAACACAAAATTTAATACACGACTTTGCTCGTAACAACACAGAGAGAATTGAAAAACGAGAAGAAGCAACAAAGAAGGAAAAAACAATAAAACAACAACTAATAAAACGTTTAAACCCCATTTGAGTATGATGTATGCTTAAGTGTGCTTTAGGTTCACTTCTCCCTCACACTCCGGCCCCTTGGTCCTCTTCATCACAACTAACGACTGACTGTCTTTGGTGTTAATGTGTGCTGGAGAGTGTGTTCGTGTATTTAATTTAATACGCCTTTCCCTACACATCACTAGTCACGTAGTGGGGCGTATACGGAATTCTTGTCGCTCATTCGCCGAATGATTTGTAGAATATTTCGTATTTTTTATTGTTGTCTTGTATAAATTTTGTCGTTTTTATGTGCATTTCGTTTTGGTTGTATTTTAGTTTTTTTTCCTGTGTCATTTTAGGCTCTTCCCCGTTAGGGGTTGCATACATACATCCAAATATATATGTGCGTGCACTAACACTAAGACATTTGCCTATTTTCTGTTGGCTTTTAGTTTCTACCGGAAATGCGCTTTATTTTCTATTTTGTAATCCATATTGCTGGAGTTTTGTGGGATATGAGAAACATATACATGCAATTGGTTGTATGTTGCATCAAACATGCATGCATGCAACTTAAAGACAGTGGCGTTACTAAAGAAATTGTATGAATTTCTTTAGGAAAATCCTTAAAGTATGCTTTGATTTGATCAAATAAATCAGCATTAAACTTTAAAAAATCAAATCAAGTAAGTTTTACCACTTAAAGAAATTTTGGAATGAGTGTATAAATATGCAATGGAGTGTTGTAGAAACTATGAGCGGAATAATAATTTTTAAGTAAAAATTTTGGACACAATTCCATTGAAAATTTATAAAAAATAATAAAAAATATTACTTTTTATAAATATTATATATTATCCCACAAGGATATGCTGGCTTTTGACTTGAGTCGATATGCTTACAAAATAGTTCTATGGCGAATTGTATTGTTGTGTCAATCTATTTGACATATTACACTGCAAGGATCTAATATCCTTTTATATACATATATTAAATTTTAAAAACGGAACTTAGTGTAATACCTTCATTAGATATGAATTAAAATAGCCGAAGGACTTTTCTCCTCTATATCCTTAATTTTAGATATTATAAACTAAAGTAGAGCGGTAATTTTTAGTTATTTCTAAAATCAAGTTATTCTGTTTAATTTATTTCAATTTAAATAAGAACATGCTGCTCCTCACATATGTATGTATCCTTTGTTTCAAAACTGAAATATTTTCTATAATTTATAATCACAATGCAGTAAACTATTCTACAATACACTAACAATTTCTAACATTACACTCATAGCCAATCTATAAAATTTCACTATAATATATATAAGGATATGCATATCCCTCATATATCCTTGATATTAAAACCATAATTATAGCAGAAAAAAAGTCATAACAACTTCTGAAATTGTGCCATTAGGATCTGTACTAAATTACATTACAATTGCTGTAAGGATATTTCTGCTTGCCATATATCCTTTTTTTGTAAAATAAATAATTATATATATTCTGCCAACGAAAATACAACCAATGATTATTTTCTTAATGCTGGTGATGCAATTTTCAACTTCGGTCATATAACACTCCAACTTCCCACATGTCCTTGATATGAAAATTGTAGTTAAAGTGCAATTCTTATTGGTAACTATATTTAAAACTATGACGTCCTGATTTCCATTCAATTTTATCATTAACGAGATAAGGACATTATAGTCTCCCGTATACATATTAATACATAATATGAAAAATGGAATTTAAAAAAAAAAGGTTTTCCAAATGGAATAAAAATGAGTAACAACTTCGAAAATTATGTCTTTTAACGATCTAAAAAATTTCGTTGTAATCACTGCAAAGATATGGACTTCTCCCATATATCCTTTATTTTAAAACAGCATTTTAACTTTAGCCTTAATCAGAATACAATGAAAATTGCTCATTTATGGTTAAATTTCATTACAACAGGAGTAAGCTCTGAAAATTCAGCAGAAATTTGTACCAAGTTTTGTAATAAATATCTCTGCAGCTGCTGTTGCTATTTGCCAAATATCATTTTTATAAGTTATATTTGATATATGTACATACTTTTATTAATGACCACAATACAACAAAAAGTACTCGATTAATGTTTTTGATAAATATCATACCGTTCAGTCGTATAACACTCTAACCTCTCACATGTCCTTAATATGAGTTAATATGAGAAATTAAGTATAAAGTCTATTTATGATTGCTAACTATTTCCAAAATTATGCCATTTATATTTCTATTAAATTTTGTTACATATAGCGTAAGGACTTGCGAAAGTCCCATATATCCTTTAAGTCAAATATGCAATTATGTAAAAAGTTCTGTGTCGAACTCAATAAAAATGGTTAACTATTTCGTAAATTGTTTCCTTAAAACGTGTAACAAATTACGTTGCAATCACTGCAGGGATATGGACTCCTCCCATATATCCTTTTTTTATATTAGCACTTTGCCTTGAACTTTAAGCGAAATATAGCAAAAATGTCTTATTTCTTAAGAGAAATTGATTCTCAAACAAAAAACCGATATAATTCAGTAGAAATTTTTTAACTATTTCTGTGATAAATACTCCCAATTCCCATATATCCTTGCTTCTGAAATCCAAATTTCTTTTTAAATAGTTTAAGAAAAGTCCTGCATTCAGAAAATTATTTTAATTTTAAATAACAGAAATATTTAATTCATGATATCGTGTCTAATTGGCAAGAAAAAGTAAGCTAAAAACAAAGCGTGGTGCCCTCCGAAAACAACTGAAATTATTATATGATCGGAAATTTTTAATTCTTTAATAAAATTATATGCGATAAAAATAAATTATAATTGCGTGTACATTTTCACTATGACTTTATTGACCTCTATCAGTGATTTATTTTACTGTTTAAAGTTTTAAACAGCCGTTGGTTAAAGTCGCTTGAGTGCCAGTGAAAAGAAAGTGTTCCACATGAGTCCCCTCTTTGGTATTAATTGCATAAAAGCACTAGAAAGCTATTTGTAAAACATTAAAATTTATGCATATGCATAACTGCGAGCTTTTATTAAAACACATTACAACATCGAATACAAAACAGTGTCTTAATATTTAATCATATGTGATACATTTTCAATAAAAATAAAATTTTGGTGTGATAATTTTGTGTTTTCTTCCGAATTTCGGACACTTGTTCTTTAAACAAGACAAGATGTCGGTGAAACACAATTTTATGGTACGCTAAACTGGTATTAAGGCAAGAGGAAATAAAAACATATGAAATTATTTTTAATTAAGATGCTAAACTTAATCAATTTTGGCAGACGGATTTGGCAGACCCCCAGCAGCTCATAAGTACTCATGACGCTTGATTTCTTTTGTAGTTTTGTGCTGAAGTAAACAGTTACTCATGTGTTATTTGGTTCAGCAAATTTGAACGTCACTTCATATTCTTGTAGTGTGTAACAGGTTCCTTACAACTGAGTGTAGCTTTCTTCTGAATATATTAATTTCACATATTGTTTCATGGTGACATTATGAGCATTAACCGAACATTAAATCGTAAATTTTTATGTACATCCATTAAATCAGTCAGTCACGCAAATAGGAAATCTGATATAAAGAGTTTTTCAATAAGGACGTAAAATTATATAAGAACTATTTTAGCACTTTTTGATATATAGTTTTCAAAAAATATAAAGTTCAATTAATTAATCAAGACAATTTCTCAAGTAAAGTTCAATAAAGTATAAAATTTAGTATAACATTTAAAATAAAGGATATATGGAACCTGATCGTGTCCTTGCTGCTGCTGATGTAAAATAATGCACGAAAACTTACACTCCTTTTTAATAAGCAATTAGTTGTCTATCTTTTAATATTTTATATAATTGTAGATTATATCATATATTTATATAAAAGGATATATGGGAGCTAGTCATATCCTTGCAGTGTTTGTAATGAAATTAGGCACATGAAGATTTCATGAAAGGCTACATGTTTTTGTCTTGTTGGGGATATATTTGTTGCTTAAAGTTAATTTTCAAAATAAAGGATATATGGAAGCTAGTCATATCCTTGCACCTATTAAAATAAAAATTCCTACGGAAGTTTGCACTATCATTATATGAATAGTTATTATATATTTTGGGCGTATTAATTTTTCAACAACATGTTAAGGATATTAGGTCCTTAATACCATTAAAGCAAATATTTCACAGAACTTAATGTCACATATCAGGAAAACTATCCAAATAATGTTGCTGTTTGAGGAAAATATTATTTCATGTGTTATATTCAAAATTAAGGATATACAGGAGGCTATCGTGTCCTTGTATGAATTTAGGTAAAAATTGGCACAGCCATTAAACTTACTATACTGGCAACAGCCGCAACAGTTAGCTTTAATCTAATCGTGATTGCAGCTTATATAGAAACATATAAAAATTAAGGATGTATTTGCCTGTATCCTTCCAATTATGTGAATGAATTTGAAAACGAAGATTAATATCATTAATTTGTCTACAGTTGTTTATAGTGGCTAAATGCTAAATACATTTGAAAAAAATAAATAAATTTTTAAAATAAAGGACATGTGGTAGATATCAATGTCCTTGCGCCGATTAAAATGAAATTTAGGGAAGAAGATAAGAGCTGTTTTTTGTAATCATTTACAAAATTTTATTGTGTTTCGGTAGTAAATCTGACAAAAATTTAATTTATAAAATAAAGGATATATGGCAGGCATGCACATCCTTACGCCGATTGAAATGAAATTTGGTATTGAAGTTAACAATATGTTTTTACAATCATTTACAAAGTTTCGCTGTGTTCTATTAATAATTGTTCCTAAGATCTAACATTTAGTAGTTTAAAGGATATATATGTAGAAGTTAGTGATGACCTTGCACTGATTAAAATTAAATTTAGAGCTGAAGTTAACTGTGAAGTTAACTGTGTTCTAAATATAATTGTAATTAAAATTGAATAAAAAAAATAAAGGATATATGAAAGGCTCACATATCCTAGCACTGTTTAAAGTGGGATTTCGCCCTGAAGTTAACAGTAGATTTTTATACAATCGTTTACAAATTTTTGTTGCGGTCTGATAATAATTGTGGCTAAAAGTAAATTTTTAAAATAAAGGATATGTGAGAGGTAGCCATGACCTTGGCCCGATTAAAATAAAAATTTTCACTGAATCTAGGAGTATATTTTTACAATCATTTACAAAGTTTTGCCCTGTTCCGTTCATAATTGCATCTAAAATTTATTAGTTAATACAAAGGATGTGTGCGACATGCACATGTCCTTGCTCTGATTAAAATTCAATTTACCGCTGAAGTTGATAGTTTTCCTTTCATAACCCTTTACAAAGTTTTGTTGCCTTCTAGCTATAGCTAACATTTTTACGGCTCTTTTCTTTTCTTAAGACTTTGCGAACTTATCCTAGTGCTTTAACAGTTACCCGCTTTAATTGGAAAATCCTGTTGCTTGCCAACATTCTATTACTGTTGTGATGAGCATGCGATGCACTGAATTGACTCAAACTTGACTGAATGTCTGTGGTTCATTGAATGGTTGGTTTAGCTTGGCTGCTGCGTTTGTTGTTGTTTGTCTCATTTCTTATGCTTGGACACGAAACAAATTTTTAAATTACGAATTATGTTGATATTTTTTTTTTTGTCTTTTTGTGTTTTTTTTTTTATTTGATACCATTTCTTGTTCTAACAGCAGATAGTTGTAGCTTTTTTATATTTTTCTTTTTATGTATTTGCTTTTGATGGAATATTTCCTTCGTGCCTTGTTTTAATAGTTGGTTTCAGTGGTTGTGTGGAGGAGGTTAGCCCGCTTTTATTCAGTCTTTCAGGATACTAAACATTACTTAAGTATGCTTTAATTTATTTTTATATGCAAGCGGGTGGCACGATCCTTGTGCATACTCGTATGTGTGTGTTAATGTGCTTGCATACATCTTCATTTAATGGGGTTGTAAGATATTGACCAATAATTTTACATTTATGTGGTGCAGGAGGGTTGTCATGGCTTGTAACGTTACAAAAAGGGAACATAAAGTTAATATTCAGGATATTAAAACATTGAGTCATTCTGTCATTTCATTGTGTGTTTTGTTAATGCCAACTTGTTTGTTTGTTAGTTAATTAGATTTGATTTTGGGCTTATAAGCGAAATGGAATTGGATATTAAGAAGCTTTTACAGCTGCTCAAGGATATTTTTGCGCAATAAGAGAAATATTTCTTGCTCATAATTCTTATATATTTTTTATTTGAAATTATTATTTCAAATTAATTTGCACAGGCATCGCGTCAACTTTATACTTACTCCGTTATGAGTAACAAAAATGCCTGCGTTGAAGTGCCGCCTCCTTAACATATTAATTAGCCGTGGAATGTTTGCTTTAAAGTATCTTACAAATTAACTTTTTCTACTTAATTCTTCACTATTTATTTCTACTATTCCTTTGCTATTATCTCTGTGCAGTTTTCAAACTTTCTTCCATCCAACTTGACCACCGAAACACGTTCATAATGATATTCCATTTGCACCATAAGGCTCAGATGTTTCAATATGAACAACAAGAGAAAACAACCAAGTAACCAAACCAATAAACAAACAACTTCTACGAAAAAAAAAATAAAATATATATATATATATATATATATATATATATATATATATATCTATTAGGGGTTAGTACCAATAAAGTTAAGAAACCATCTGTTTGTTGGTTGCGTTATCAGTTTATGTGTGATGTGTTGATGATAAAAACTATTATCAGCAAAAAAAAAGGACTAACATATTTTCAACATGCAACACTTTTACGTCTCACAAACACATGCAAGTAAATACACAAACACTCTGGCATGCATACAAATGACCACACCAAATTATTAAAATTGTAGTAATTGAAGGTGTTACGAGGGGGAGTCTTAAAAATTCACAAAAATTTAAGATCTTACAAAATTGCCATATTGTATTTATAATTTTAGTTACTGCAGTGATTTTGAAATTAATTGAAAAAATAACTTGTTTCACTGATTTGAAATTTAATCTAATTAATTGCAGTACTCCCGCCAGAACATAACAACGTGCTGTTGGGGAAAGCTGCCGCTTGAACATATTCAGCTATCCTCCATAAATATTTTACGTTCTACGTCCTTGCAGCTATGGCAATAATACAAAACTTAACCCATATCGTCCCAGAGATTTTCTTTCGAATAATTTTATAAAACTTCGTAGTTAAATGGTAAATTGATGCTAGAAAATACGAATCAGATGTCCGAATTTTTTTAAAAAATTTTTTTTAAATTTTCATTAAAAATTTTTTTACCAATTTCCAATAAAGATTTTTTTAAAAATTTTCATTAAAATTTATTTTAAAAATTTTCATTAAAATTTCTGTAAATATTTTCCATAAAAATTTTCATTAAAATTTTTTTTAAAAATTTTCATTAAAATTTTATTTAAAAATTTTCATTAAAATATTTTTTAAAAATTTCATTAACATTTTTTTTAAAAATAATCATTAAAATTTTTTTTTTTAATTTTCATTAAAAAGGATATGTTCTTAGTCTGTCCTAAGCAGGGAAAAAAATTTAAGTGCTTGAAATTTACTGTTCGAAAAATCGAACACTGGGACGAAATGGGTTAATATTCTATTGATGCTTTTTAATTTCTCTTGGCCGCCATTTTGTTGCAACTTATAATTGATTTTTACAAATTCCTTAGAGTATACAAAAATAGATTTAAGTTTCAGCCAGCTTTCTATGAAACTGATAGTTGGTTTTTCATATTTTTGATATATATAGGAAAATTCCGTGTGACGCACGCTACATTTGCACTCGTTTTCGCATTAAATCTTTAAAAAAAAATTTTTTTTAAATACGCACTATTTAGTGATGTTGAAGTGTATTTTGAAATAATATCAAATATATATTTTTAAATACATATTTAATGCGAAATAATTGATCAATAATTTTGTAACGCCCGCTACATAAAGTAAAGTCACTTTGAATATAAAATGAAGTGAAACAAGTAAAAACGTTATATTCGACCGGGTTGAATTTTAAATACCCTCCAAATATTTAGTAAGTAAATTTAAAATGTTTAACTTGATAAGACAGAGTTCTCTGTACCCAATTTTAAATCTCTACTTTGACAGAGTCATTCCGGGAAGGGCCGGTGGGGCAGACGTTTCACCTCTGCAAGTTTAGAGAACATCTCAGCTTCTTACAGGCTTAAGTGATAAAAATTGTTCAATATTTACACTATTTACGCATATAACATCGTACGTCAACGCCCACTAAAGGGGGCGGGACCCAAAAATAGTCTTTAACATGTTTTCCACAGACGAATGTATGGGCATTGCTAGATCGTCTCACACTTCATAACTGATCAAGAATATATATACTTTATGGGATTCAATTCTCTTTGGATGGTATTGAAACTGTATTTTGTCGGGGTCTCTCTGGCAAGGGCCGTGGGGGAGACATTGCACCTTTGCCATAAATCTCTAAAAATGTTTGGGATAATTAAATGTAAAATTTATTTTAAATTTTTTTTCTTTTAGTTTTTATAGGGTCATTTAGGTGGCACAGGGGGAGGAGGAGGCGGTAGGGCAGAGTAGTACCAGGTTACATCTCAGCTTCGTCATTAAAGCTTAAAAATTTTATTGTGAAGGAATGTAGGCTTAAGTAAAACAATTTGTTAAATGTTTACTCTATTTTTGCATATAATAACGCCCACTAAAGGAGGCGGGGTCGAAAAATTTTATTTTTTTATTTTATGCGTTTAGCGCGTTGGATCTTCTTTAATATAAAAATATATCATATTGTTAAATTTTTACAATATTTTTGCATATAATAACGCCTACTAAAGGGGGCGGGGTCGAAAAATTTTATGTTTTTATCTTATGGCTCCAAGTTTAACGCGTTGGACCTTCTTTGACATAAAAATATATCATTTGCTTAACAAAAAAAAACTTTAAAAATTATATTATTTTTAGAGGTTGGTTTAGTTCCTCTTAGGGGAACTTTTTCCCCTCTAGCCCGATTCAGCCCATTTCCGAACTTGGCTTGTGCTGTCCTTCAAGATATATTTATACCAAATTTCTAGAGTCTAGCTCGTTTCGTTTGGACTTAATCGTGATTCACATAGACGGACGGACAGACGGACATGCTCAGATCGTTTTAGATTTCATCACTGATCAAGAATATATGAGGAGCTCCATAACAAAACGCAATAATTACATCATAAGGTTTTTTTTGGAAAAACGACAAAATGTAATTTAAGTAAGATGCACAGAGGTGTAATTAATGCGTTTTGCTCTGAACCATTATATTTGATATTGAATTGCAGTGTAATTATTGAGTTTTGGTATGCTTTGTAGTAAAGGAAATATAGATTTCAATATGTAGAATACGATTCAATCAAAAACTTAAAAATTTTGAAAAATGTAATTATTGCGTTTTGTTATGGAGCTCCTCATATATACTTTATGGGGTCTCAGAGGGATATTTCGCTGCGTTACACACGAAATGACAAAGTGAATATACCCTCCATATTCTTCTTTGGAGAGTATAAAAAGTGAAAAGAGAATTTGAAACTAACTTGTTGGCAGCCAAAAGAATTTATAATTGTTTTTTTTTATTACTTGGACCCGTTACACAGGAGTCAGTCTAAATGCCTTGTTATTGTGAAGGATATAAAATTGCAATTATTAGTTGTAAAAATTTTTCCGTTGCAAAATTTCCTCATTGTGCTGTTTTATAAAACGTCATTATATATTTTGCATTCTAAAATTTTGAAGTTTCAAATGGGCCCCTACCTCGTGGGCCTTTCTGCAAATTGGCCACTGCTTTCACTAAATCCAACTCATTCATGAAATTATCTATTGGGCCTTTCAAACGTGCTAAGGCCCATGCGTTTAGCAGCTATATTCTAAATCCTTTGAACTGATTAATATAAATTGAAGGGACAAGAGCATCTGTAATTCTCGTATCTTGAATAAACTTGTTGCAATCATTCATCATTCAAACTTTATTAGCCACTTCACTTTACTTATATATAATTTTTTTAAATGCCAAAGTTACATGGAAACATTGGAAAAATGGAAAATAGAAGTTGTAATAAAAAAAAACACACTCACTCACATGTTATGTTGAAGCTTGTCATATCTTGATTATCGTAACCATAATCCATTGAAAGAGATCAGTTGATTGATTTCAAAAATTAATGACAGCTCTCAATTCTAACATTCATCACAACTAATCAATTATTGAAAAGAAAATGTATTGAAAATTTGTGCAAAATTTTGCTATTAATTTTTTTTATCAATTTAATCATTTTTAAACATCTATTTTTCGCCTAAATACCCTCGTACATACGAAAAAACCAATACATTTGAGACATCATCAACACTAGCAGGAACTCTACTGCGAGCAGTTGTGCTACCATCAGCATCAAAAGCAGCATTATGTGATGAGAGTAGCATGCAATGAATTACGTGACTTTTGATGTATTTAAGGATTCTTCCTTTATTTTGCCATATACTGCCTGCTTACATATTTCGTATTTCGCTCTTTAGTGATAAAAAAAAATATAACAAAAATATATTATCAATTTTCCTAGATGAAAGACATCATAAAATTTATGTTTAAAAAAAAACGAGATAAACAGGCATAAATGGAACGGCTTTTAAAGAAACTTTTGCTTCTCTGTACAAAAGCAATTATGGCCTATTTGTAAAGTCAAGATGCCTGTGCGCATACGTTTGGAGAAAGGTAAAATGTAGTTTCATATATACCGTGTAGGTAGGCCAGTTTTAGCAAAAGTGTGCCAACTCCATATTTTTAATAACACTTTGGCATATATATAACAGAACTCTGAAAGGGGAGATCTAATAACAGATAAATATTTATAATGGAGGCATTTACAGCAACAAGAAACTAAAAATAATTCACAATCATGCGTTCGATTTTTTCCAATAATCAGATCAGAAAAGTTCCAGAATGATCTAGATCGTAGAAGGTAAATATAAGTACTCCATAAAGTAAGCTAGTGTTCTTATGAATGTTTTCTAAAAAATTAATTTACTGTTGGTTGAAGTAGTTAAATTCGATATCGATCAAAATGTGTATTAAGATTCTATCTAGATTTCGTTCGATATCGATATCGAACTGGTTCCTGGTGTCTAAGAATGAAAATTAAAATACGCATAAAAGTCTGGGGCCAAATTACCGCATTCGATATCGATCGAAGTTTCAATACAATTAATATACAAATTTCGATTGATTTCGAGTGTCGCAATTTAGCCGCTGGTATGTCCATATTGAACTCTGTGGCATAGCTTATTAATATATTTGTAGGGATTTTAAACTATTTTTTATTATCATACATTTAAGCGGTTTCGAAGTTATTTTCAGACATTTTCGATCTTTCTGTTACAGTGCTATTAGTTTGAAAATATTGCTATATATTGAAATTTTTATTTGTTTTAGTTATTTCGCGTTAATTTTTTTCATGTTCGAAATTTCGAACATATATTCGAAATTTCGAACATATATTCGAAACATGAAAAATTAAAAAAAAACAATTTTAATATTAACCACAAGTCTCTTATATTGTGAAAATGAATTTTTTCAAAAGTTTTACTGCAATACAGAGTTCGAATATAATTTCGAAAATTAGAAATACTCAGTTTTCGTACACAACTGTGTCAAATTTTGTTTGCAATTAATGTTTTTATTGAAAGAAAGGAAAAATGAAATGTTTTAGACCATATTCGAAAATTCGAATATAGTTTCGAAGTTTGGGAAAAGAAGATTTCCGGCAATTTCTGAGAAAATTATTTTAAATTCTTGTTGCATAAAATTGTTTCAGGCACAAATATGAAGCATAAGCAGAATTACAATTGAAAGCAATGAATATCCTTTGAAACACAATTTGAAGAGCTTTATAGTATATATTGAATATATACATATGTATATATACATATGTATATATATATATATATATATATATATATATATATATATATAGATATATATATATATATATATATATATATATATATATATATATATACATGATTTGCTTAGCTTCAAAATAGTTTTTATTCTAAATAGAATTTTTTTAACAATCTCCGTATGTATTTTCGAACAATTTTCCATCATCCTATGCCAAACTCTATATGACATCTTCAGCGTTGTCTATCTTACGAAAAGTCTGTTCTACGATGATTATGAGAAATATTTTAAATATTTCACTATTATAAAAAAAAAACCAAATTGAATACAGATTTTGTTATAAAAAAAAATTATTAATTCGCGGATTTGAACTTAAGCCTGAATAATAATTTTTGGCCCAATAACTAAGTTAATGCTAAAGTTCGAATAGTGAAACTCTCAGGAATCATCTTTTAATTGTCCGTTATCTTTATATAATTTTGCACGAATTTGAAAAACTAATATTTGATTTATATAGCACAATATCAGTTTAACTGGCATACAACTCTCGTATTCAGTCTTGTCATAAGATTTCTATGAATATTTACTACTTTAAATTTCAGTCACGCCATCTAAAAACTAATAAGTACTAAGTGATACGATTTTGGCGATTCACAACATATTTTGCCGCTTGGAGTCAAAATTAATTTACTAGCAAAATTGATAACATCACGTAATAACTCACTTTGAAACTAAAATAATATTTAGTTGGAATTATTTAATTATGGAAAGAAATAAAAGTAAAGAAAACGTTAAAAAAAGTGTCGGTTGCTTATGCGAAAATACTTTTTGCATGACCTTTTCTAACAGCTGCCAACTTCACTACAAGCTTGTTTAATATCTTAAAGAATTTAAGAAAATTTGTGTTTATTTAAAAACCGAAATCCTGTAACACATTTATATTCCCCTACAGTCCAATAGCAAGTTAGACTTCCATTGATAACAAACACTGTTTCTTAATAGTTATTTTGAACCTAGACATAAATATTTAAACTTGTTTTATAACTATTATCGTTTGTCGTTTAGACTTACAGCCATAACAGTAAGTGTGTGTGTGTGTGTGTATATGTGTGTATGCGAGAGTGTTTACAAGCGAATGTTCAAGTTTAAATGCGTGTATTTACAGTTGTATTAGTACGATACAAACAGGATACACGATTAGTTTATATTGCTTTCCAGGCAATATAAAATGATTGCATTGAACTTTTCTGTCTTTCAACTCATAAGAGTACAAGTATAATGTTCTTAATAGGATTGCATGAACAGGATGACTTAACACAATGACAACTATACAAGTGCTGTTCGTACGAACACCTTCACGTAAAAGCAACTTAAGTAAACATTAAATACATACCGGCACTAATACAACTCATGCTACGCTACTGCTGCTATTTCCACTGCTTCTGCAGTTTCCCCAGCTGCTTTGACTAACTTTAGTACACAAGTATGTCTGAACATTTCTTTTAACATTTATTCTAACATCGATGCTCTTGCTTTTATACATATTTCTAAAGGATAATGCATGAGTTTGTATGTAGATTTATATTAAACTGGCATACGATAAACGTGTACAGGAAACTATTGCATGCAAAAAGTTAAGCAAAATATAGCGAAAATAAAAGTATTCATATGGAAAAGTTCTGCTCGTACGAGTATATAAAACTGAACATTAGAAATAACGTTTAGCTAAAATAAAGTTTTTTTTCTATATTTTTTCTTTTATTAAAACGACCCAGCAACTTATCTTTGGGTGTATGAATGCTGCTGTTGATGATGATGCACCCAGGTCACATTAACTTATCTTTTAAGCGTTTTCCACCAAGCAAAAGTATAAATGAACGGGGGAAAAAAACAAGCAACAACTTTAAATTCTAGTCAATACCAAAATACGACAACGAAATTATGCACATGAATTTTCCAGTCCTATAAACAGAGTTGGCTGTAAAAATAGAAACAACACTGTACCTGTTTAATGAAAAATTAAATTTTTAATATAGATATGCTTTTGTAAATAGCCATATCCTCTTGGTACATTCTGGATATAATTGCAGTTAAAATTTTATTTGTTTAAAAAAGGAAGTCATGTCCTTGCCCCATTGAAAATGAAAATAATCACTGACGCCCACTTTTATATGGTTTTGGTACATTCTGGATGTAATTTTAGCTAAAATTTTATATATTCTAAATAAAGGATATATGCAAGGACATGACTGTCCTTGCCCCGATGAAAATGAAAATAACCACTGACGCCCACTTTTATGGTGTTGGTACATTCTGGATGTAATTTTAGCTAAAATTTTATATATTCTAAATAAAGGATATATGAAGGAAGTCATATCCTTGTCCCGATAAAAATTCAAAATAAAAACTGACGCTCACTTTTATGGTTTTGGTATATTCTGGATGTAATTTTAGCTAAAATTTTATATATTCTAAATAAAGGATAGATATATGTATGAATGGAAATCATATCCTTGTCCGGATGAAAATTTAAAATAATCACTGACGCTCACTTTTATGGTTTTGGTACATTCTGGATGTAATTGCTGTTAAAATTTTGTATTTTCCAAATAAAGGATATATGGAAGGAAGTCATGTCCTTGCCCCGATGAAAATGAAAATAATCACTGACGCCCACTTTTATGGTTTTGGTACATTCTGGATGTAATTTTAGCTAAAATTTTATATATTGTAAATAAAGGATATATGGAAGGACATTAATGTCCTTGCCCCATTGAAAATGAAAATAATCACTGACGCTCACTTTTATGGTTTTGGTACATTCTGGATGTAATTTTAGCTAAAATTTTATATTTTCTATATAAAGGATATATGGAAGGAAGTCATATCCTTGTCCCGATGAAAATGAAAGTAATCAGTTAGATTGTCACCATGCTTTTGGATATAGTTAGTTACTTTGGTAGCACTAATTTTGCTTTTATAAATTAAAAGTTGAAGTTTAAAATAAAGGATATATAAGACTTGATCATGTCCTGGCTGTGACTGGTATAAAATTTGGCTCGAAGATTTATGGTACCCTTTTATAAATAGTAAGTTGAATTCGGTTTAGATTAGCATTAGAATTTTTGAAGCACTTAGCTGTTTCAGATGCATTACAATTTCAATTATAGCTGAATTGAATGCTGTCGCTGACACAGAATTTGGTACGATTGCTTATTAGCAATTTATTATAAGTATCTAGATGTGTTTTACTATATTCTGAATATAATTGCTGATTATATTAAAAAAAATGAAATAAAAGGATATATGGGAGCAAGTCATATCCTTGAAGCTATTGACATAAAATTTAATATATCATAGTTTCTTGCAAGACTACGTGTTTTGGTCACATTATTTGTATAATTATTGCTTAAGGTAAATTTTTAAAAGACAGGACATGTGTAGGCTAGTCGAGTGCTTGCACCTATTAAAATAAAAATTCATACGGAGATTAGCATTAGCATAGTAAAAATATTTTGTATGTTTTTTCGGCACATTACGTTTGCATTTAAATATATACTACATTTAAAATTAAGGACATTAGATCCTTCATGAAAAAATATTTTTCATCAATTGAAAACTAAATACATTTTAATTAAAATACAAAATTAATTACCACTAAAATCGGGCAAACCCTTAATTATTTCCATTTATTACTCGTATATAGTTCCTGCCAGTGCGTATGAGTAATATTTAATTAAATATTAAGTGCACACTGGAACACACAAGCAAAACATGATAATTGGATATAAAACCCCTCAATTACTTAAGCCGCCGCTATTTATCGCAACACCTCTGCCTCTTCTCTTAATATCTTAGTATTGAAATCTCCAATGAATTTGTTTACTTGTAGCAGTTAAAATGTTCACTTGTATAGATTTTCTTGGAACTGAAGCAAAAATTTTTGCTTACTTTTACAAAATGTTGCTAAGAAATGTTAAAAGACCCATTATGATTATCCTGCTGACTGCATTTAACATCCTGTTGTTGTATCTCTTGCTCCCTTTGAAGTTTTTTTTTTTTTTTTGTTACGGCCGTTACAGCTCAAAGCAAGAAAAGTAGACGGGGCCAAGTGAAATTTGGTAGAAAATTTGTATAGAGAGTTTATCTCTCTACGTGAGTCAAGTAGCGTAAAAGAAGGCAACTAAAGTGTCAATATTTGGCAGTAGTTTTTCATGCCATTCGTATCGTCATTTTTGTGCTGTTGTTGCTATTATTATTATTGTTGTTGGTGGTGGTGGTGTTGGTATTCCTAACAAGCGCCAGGACTGCAGAACGGAATATCTTAATGCTGTCATTGGCATTTGCAGCTAAAGACATTATACTTCCTGCTATTCTGCTAGCAGAATATTCAAGGAATATCTTTGATACTCGTGTTTTTTTTTGCGCATTTCTATAGAATGTCTTACATTAAGGCATCATAGGGGAAGTGAATGTCTTTAGGCGGATGCTATAGATATTCTGGTATCATGCTTCTTAATGACCAGTGGAAATTAGTTGAAGTATGTAATAAATTGGAATGTATATTTAGAAATTGCAAGATTTTTATAAGAAAATGCTTACAGGATATTATATTAGAAGTCCATATGATTCTAAAGAGACCCTGGAAATAATTTCTAAAGACGAAGATCGGCGCTAGATCTATAACGTAATAAAACTAGTATCGATTGCAATTTCTTTAAATTAAAATACTTCTTATATTTGTGTCTTGTAGTTGTTTTTTAATTGTTGTTAGAAAATGTATCGATAGGGTGAAAATAAAAATATGGCGTAAACTTTCGAAAAATGTTACAAATTACATATTAAAATATATAAAATTTTTTATTTGGAAAAAAGATTATTAATATATATTTCCCAAATACGTGTAATGGAATATTATGAAAAGTCATAGAGTGTATAATTTTTTGAATAAGTTTCAGTTGAAGTATTGAAAGTTACCCGCTATTAAATAGCTTCATCACGTATTTTAATTGGCCACAGTTAAAAGTATGGAACGTTACTTGCTATTTTGCATGTTTATTACTTATTTGTCTTGCTAAAACTGTGTTATATTGGTGAATGCTTTAGCAGTTATACTTAAGGAATATATGGAACGTTACCTTTATCTACTATATAGCATAAATTATAGAACTATGATTGTTATTCTACTTGTTCCAATGATGCTAAAAGCACCAAATATATATATTTTTTTAATATTATAACTTATATTTTTTCCATCAATATATTTTGTGTATTGAACGTTACCCTTTAATCGCATGATTATATACTAATTTCGTTATGTAGAATTGAAATATATTGGAATATGTTAAATATCAAGTTGTGTTACGTCAAAAAAAAAAATGTGTTGAACGTTACTCCTAATACATTTAGTGAACTGAAAATAGTTAACAGAATATTATCTACCTTAAATGCTTTCAAAATAATTTATGGCATGTGCTAAGAAAATTTTTACATAAAATTCATACATCAATGTATTGAACGTTACCTTGAAAAAATGGCTGTACATATTTTTATAATTGGCCTGTGGCTTTTTTTATAACAGCAGACGAAAGCCGGTAAGTATATATATTCTACTTGAATGTCTAAGCAAACTTTGCTGCCTTGCAAAATATTATATAGAGCAAATCAGGCAAGGCTTAGCGTCCATCATAACGTATATCGAGTTTTACAGAAAACATTAAGAATTATTTATTATTATTATTATTTGTTTTTGAGTTAAAAAGTGATTTAGAAAAAAATTAAGAAATCTGCCCGAAATTTAGTAAAAATAGAGTACATAAGAGAAATGGGTAACGTTCAATACACAAAAATTTTGCTTTATCACAAGCTTACAGTGGTCGGGAGTAGCTTAAAAAAAAGCTTTGGAAGCGCTGAGGTTATAGGAAAACACTGTCATTCTAACTATAATTTCAACTGGTTCGAAGGACCATAAATATTAGGGTGTTCCCCATTTACCAAATCATAATATTTCATTTGTAACCCAAAATTAATTTTGGAAACTGAAAACAAAAATGTACAGATAGCATTTATCCTATATGGCGAGACTTTTCCCTTATATTTGTATCAAAGCATTTTTATCTCACTTATTATACTCTTCAACTTGCCGAAAATGCCCTAATCAAATCAAAGCCCTTTAAGTAAGAGAAATCGATAAAAAAAAATAAAAATTGGACTTTTCAAAATTTAAAAAAAAAAATATTTGTCAATTTAGAAATATCAATCATTGTTGGTAAGTTGAAGAGTAATAAGTGCAATACAAATTTTTTGCTAAAAATGTCATAGGGGAAAAGTATCGCCATTTAGGCTGAAAGTTATCGAAAATTTTTTTTCTATTTTCTAAAATTATTTTTACGTCATAAGCAATCAATTAAGGAGACATGCAAGTAAAAAATGCCAACTTGGTAAATACTACCCACTCTCATAAACATGGATACACACCATCGCAAAGGCTTTTATAGATAGAAAATGTTGGGACAACAAAAAATTCTTTGTTGCGTAAATTTTTTAACATCAAAAAAGCCACGGAGCCATTGTTGGATGCCCTAACAAACGGGTATTCGCTTCTTTAATTAATAAATTATTTGATTATTTATTTTTATATTATTTCACATAACCTCAACCTTCATCAAAAATGCACAACTCAAATTTACATAAAAAAAAACTTTATAAATTCCTTTGATAATTACCGGAACAACAACAATTTCGAAACTCACACGCAAAGCCAAATTTTATTAATCTATTTCAAATCTTTACCAAAAAGAACCCCAAAACAAATTAAGGTCCTGCCATGTAGTAAAAGAAAAGCAAAAAAAAAAGAAGAGGAATATAAAACTTGTATGCAAATTTAACTTTCATGTGCAAATTTGATCAAATTTTACGCTCGCATGGCTTTTGCTTACATCACACATACACCCACACACACATACAGACAACTAGCTATTCGCTACAAATACGCTTTACGAATATAAATTTAAAGAAAACTGTCTCCATATTTACTAAAATTCCCAAATGCAATTTTGTAGTTTGTTTAGTAAGTGATAATATGATTATTATCAGCCCAATACTATTTGCAAAATGTTCTCAAATATCACGCTCTTGTCTCAAAGGGCTCCCTCCCCTCCGTACGGCTGACTGCCAAGGGTGTGAATGAGTGTGCGTGTGTGTGTGTGTGTGTTAGTCTCATGGCGTTTGTTTTAAGAAAAAGTTTAAAATAATTTTACAATTACAATTTTATGCATGTAAAGAAACTCAAAGTTACGCACGTTTTATAATTTAAGTGTGTTAAATAAACAAACACGTACTGTAACCCAACTAACACTCTCTTACACGCACACACACATACACTTTTACAAAGTCGAAACTGTATGTGTGCTTGGCTTTGGCAATTCTCTCGAGATATGTAGGATGCTGAACAAAAAAAAAATTATTCAATGATTTTATTAAAATAAATTAAAATATCATTATACGGAGTAAATTTATTTGGCGGCAACTCGAACTCTGTGGCAATTATCCTGCACACGTGCCACAATTATATGATTGATATAAGATAATTTCAATTTTAAATAATAAAGTTTGCGAAAATTGTGCCAGAAATTAAACATTCACTTGCAACAATATTTTTCTTTTCATTTGAATTACAAAATATCCCTCATAATCGCATATATGAAATAAATATTTTAAATCTTTCCAATCCACCTAATTTGTAAGCATCATTACTATTAAATGTCATAACTAACATATGTTTTTTTTTCCTTTTTCCTTTTTTTTTTATTATATCAAATAATGTTGTGTCTATGTTAACATAAATATCAATGTCTGTCTAATTCCCCATCTGCCGGAAAATTTCTTTTTGCTCGTACGCCAGCAAAGTGTGTTGTAACAAACACATTGACTTCACACTTTCATGGTTCAGGGCTTCCGTACAAAAATACCATAAATATATAGATATATTTTTGTTAAAATACGTTTCGTTTTGCTTTTTGTGAAAAGTGCCTCTAATCAAATCATTACTAAGTCAACAAAGTGAAAAGACTCCTAATGTTTGTTTGTTTGTTTGTTATACTCTCGGGTCTGCTGCAGCATCTCCGCTGCTGCTGCGGATATTGTCATCGTCATTGTGTTAATTTCGTCTTTTTCCGTTAACAGTTCCTGGTTTGCTGGCTGTTTTTGCCGTAAATTTAAATTTGACTCTCGGTATGGTATTTCATGACTTTGTTCAAAGTCTTTTTTGTATCTTTATTCCATTTTATTTCACTTTGTTTGCTCTGCTTATTTTATTCACAATATTCACGAAACATTAGTGTAGTCGTATTGTATTAATTTTATGCTTGGATATATTACGTGAGTGCAAGACAGAAGTTTGAAAGAATGTTTTCACAATATTAAAAATTAATTTGGAAACGATTTCAAGTCCCGCGGCTATAGAAATCCTAGGAATTTCGCAAGGCAATATTTTTGTCGAGAAAGTTTTTTATAAAAAAAATTTTTTATAGAAAAATTTTTTATATAAACATTTTTTTATTGAAAAATATTTTATAAAAAAATTTTTTATATAAAAAATTTTTATAGAAAATTTGTTTATATAAACTTTTTTATGGAAAAATTTTTTACATAAAAATTTTTTATAGAAAAAATTTTTTTTATAAACATTTTTTATAACAACATTTTTTATAAATAATTTTTTATTGAAAAATTTTTTATAGAAAAATTTTTTATATAAACTTTTTTTATACAAATAATTTTTGCATAAACATTTTTTTATTGAAAAATTTTTTATAAAAAATTTGTTTATATAAACTTTTTTATAGAAAAATTTTTTACATAAACATTTTTTATAGAAAAATTTTTTATATAAAAATTTTTTATCGATGTCAATTTTATTAGAAATAAAATTGATATTTTGATTGTTGATATTTTTAGTAGAAATATTTTGTCTGTAAACTAGCACAAGAAAATATTTTTATAAATACCTTAAATATGCATATAAAAGCAAAATTTTATCAATGCTGTTTTAAAGAAATTTTTCGAAAAAATTAAAAAAAATTTCTAAAAAATTTTTTAAAAAAAAAAAATTTTTTTAAATTTTTTTCAAAATTTTTATAAAAAATTTTTTTTCTAAACAATTTAAAAAAAAATGTTAGCAAAAAATTTTATTTTAAAAAAAATTTTTAAGTTTTTTTTTTCAAAAATAAACAATTGTTTCTAAAAACATTTTTTAAGAAAAATTTTTTTCTAAACAATTTAAAAAAAAATTTACCAAAATATTTTATCTAACAAATTTGGTTTAAAACAAATTTTGTTTTTTTTAATTTTTTTCGAAATAAACAATAGAAAAAACATTTTTTAAGAAACAATTTGTAAAAAAAATTTAAAAAAAAAAAAACAATTGTTTATAAAAAACATTTTTTAAGAAAAATTTTTTTTCTAAACAATTTATTTTAGAAAAAAAAATTGTTTATAAAAATTTTAATTCAAGTTTTTTAATAAAAATATGTTCATCTCAATTCATGATATGCCCCCTTATTCTGTAATTATTTGTCAATGTCGCGCCAAGACAATATCTCAAATAAGACATGTAAATAGTTTTTTTCGCGACCTTCAGTAATCAGTTGTTGTCCACAACCAGAATGTAAAAGCTCCATTTTTAATATTCTGTCTTATTACGAATGACGATATCAACGTCACTTCAACACGACAGCAAAAACTTGTAATTTCTCGACTCTTTGTCGACAATAATTAACTATTTTATTAATACCCTCGATCAATATTATACGCCTTAAAGAATACTAAGATATTGTTAGTAGTAAGTTGTCCGTCTACTTGTAGAAAAGTGATAATTTTTCGCTGTCGAGTTGACGTGACGTCGATGTCGCCGTTCGTAATAAGGTAGATTAACTTGACGTGACGTTGACAAATAGTTACAGAATAAGGGTAACTATTAATATAAACGGTCTTCATTTTAATCGAAATTATTCCAGTTTTCATTGATTTTGTTTCGTTTTTGAAACTATGAAAATTCAAATTTGAAATACTCTAACAATAAATTAAATATATAAATGCTTAAATCTGAAGACAGAATTATTTTCAAGTACTTTGAACTCAAATAAAAGACTACACGAATTGTTCTATTCTATTGGTAAAATTGTTTAATAGCCAGCCATATTTCAGAAGAATGTTTTTTCCTTGTTTCAAAATTACTTTAGAAAATATTTGTTTAAAGAGACAAGTCTTTAACAAGTCTGCAGGGAAAGAATTCTTACATTTCTTAAATGTAACTGGTAATGATGAAACTTATGTCCCTCGAGTAATTGCTCTAAATAATAATATAAAGTGTATTATGCACGGCACGGCACAGTGGGGGGCAAAAACCTAGTTGCGGATCTGAAAAAATATCAAACAAGAAAATGTAGATTAAGAATAAATAAAATAATATACGAATAGTGGCATTCTTTGTGTTACAACTGAAAATCTGGGAATTAAAGAAACTTTTTTTTAAAGCTCTTTTAAATGATATATTTGTTCAATACTTACATAATAAATCGAAAAAGTGTCTTAGATCGCATATATAATTTGACAATCATTTGCTCTTTCTGTACGCTCTTCTGTAGGCGTTTTTCGACTTATTTAACATTTAGATGAGATTTGATTATATGAAACAAAACAAAATCCCGGCACACCTTCTTTCTCATATCCTGATAAACGTTACAAAGAATATCTTCTTGTTTAGGATGTATTTTATTTGCCATTCAAAATATATTTTCGATTTCATTTGATTTTTATTCGAGATATTAAGATGAAACCGACTGATTTCACTCGAAGGGCAGAAGTCCTTGTGCTTGTGCGTTTCATTATAGAATTGGTGATGGTGTGTCATTGATAAAATACATTTTATTTTATTATCAACAAAACAAAACAAACAAAAAAAAACTGTTATGTTGCGTATAAAGGAAATTACAAATTCATGTCAGGCTTTTGCAAAAAAAAAATGTAAGGGAATTCTTACACTGGATTTAAAAGAAAATTTGTTGACAATTTCTAATTA
The DNA here is from genome assembly GCA_951800035.1 of Linnaemya tessellans. NCBI lineage: Eukaryota > Metazoa > Arthropoda > Insecta > Diptera > Tachinidae > Linnaemya > Linnaemya tessellans. The sequence continues at coordinate 11,430,449 of OX637534.1, forward strand.
AAATCCAATAATACGCTCGCCTTGTTGGAGATCTATTGAGTGAAAAGAAAATATTTAAATCCTGACAAAAAGTTTCAAATACTAATACAATAGCCCACAAAGAAAAATCAAAGTAATTTTGAAAAATTCTAATGCAGTTATTTAAAGTTTAAGTTAAATAACTTGGGAAACAAATTTAGTTCAAAAAACTTTTTAGAAAATAGGCTTTTGGTTGTAACGTTCATGTTTTTTTTTTTGTCTCTGTCTCTAGCAAAATATATTTGTTTACTGTAATTTTTGCTTTAAAAGTTTTATTTTAAAAATGTATCTCATAATCAAAAAGATTTCCCAAAAGCACAATGGCCATATTTCGTTAAATCTAGTCGTAAAAATATTGTCTTTTGCCTTTTGCCCATTTCAAAAATATATTTAAAAATAAAATGAGGAGGCAAACCCAAAAGTATGCAACAGTCTATAGCGTTTTGGTCGTAAAAAATGAAATAGAACTAGAGATGTGCACTTTTCACATAAGTGACGCATATCATGCGTGATCAGGCGCGATCATGCACGATCATGTTTTAGTACCTACTTAAATTGTATGAAATATACTACATACAAAAGCTAAGAGGTGACTAAAAAAGCATTTATTATAATTTTTCCATGATTTTTTTTGTACTTTAACAAGAACTTTCTGGATTTTGTAAAATTTATTTTGGCAAATTTAAAAAATTTTATTTTTTATTTAAAATTTTTCAAAATAATGATTTATTTGCGAATTACTTTATTAAGAGAAATTTTTTTAAAAATAGAACCGGAAATTGTTTGATATAAAAGGAAAAATTATTTTCTAAAAAAAATTCAAAGAAAAATAACTGCCGTTTTTTTTGTAAATAAAATAAAATTTCTCGTCTGGGTTTTTATATTGAAACAACAATAAAAAAACTAAAGTTTTTTTTTGGTTTTTATATAAAATTCCAAACGAATATTTTTATTTTATTTACCAAAAAAACAGGCCTTTAATAAAAATAATGGCGTTGTTTGTGATAGAAATTTTCACTACAGCTTTTCGGTTTCTACGAGGTCTATTCAAAAACAAAATCAATTTTACTTTTTCTTACAAAGAAGAACAAAATTATTTATTCAGTAATTTTTATTTTGTCTCCTTCAAAGTAGTCCCTCTCAGATACAAAACACTTGGGCCCATCCTGGAAACATTTCCCATATTCACTTGAGCAGTTTTGATATATTGTTAAGCTTTCTCAGAAAGTCTGTTTTTATTTTTTAAAACGCTGCAAAACTGCCTCTCTTCATGGGTCTCTGCAATCTTGGGAATAAGGCAAATTCAAAGTGGACTAAATCTAGTGGAAATGTTGGCTGAGGCACTACCACGTTGTTGTTTTTGACCACAAAATTATTATTATAATTTTGTTTTCAAAATTTTGCAATTTCGAAACGAGTTTCGCTGTCACGCACTTTATGGCCAAATTAAAAAAAAATAGCCCAGCCAAGCAATTCACCTCAATAATTTTCTGCATTTTCTCAAAATTTTTATTGAGTCCTACAGGACGACTCTCGGCTTCTCTAACTTCTTTGAAAAGTCTACAACCATTTGTAAACTTTTATATGGCCCAGAGTACAATCACGCAAGTGAAAACTTATTCAGAATGCCAACTCTAATACAAAACCTGCAGTTTGTCACATTTTTATTTAGTATTTATTTTAGTATTCCTTTGTAATAAGTAACTATAAACTCATAAATACAATATTCCGTGATATTATGGAGAAAACAGCAATAACAACAATAGTGCAGTTTTATAATTTATAGGATCAAGGATATAAAATTGGCACCAAAACCGAAACCAAACAACCGAAAATAATGCAACAAATAACATTAAAATGTGTTCATAAAATTGCATTCTTTGCAGTTGTACGTACTCCCACACTAGAATCTATGGCGGAAATATTAAAAGGATTGCTGAAACATTAAAAATAAAACAGACAAAAAAATTTATTTCTTCATGGACATAAAGTTTTTCTATAAACAGCAAACAAACATAATGACAATAATATGATGCTGCAGGACATTAAGTCAGAGAGCCGGCTGATAATTTAATTTTGCTGCCAAGACAACATGTTTTAATAGAAAAATATGAAATTATGATATTAATAGGGTTAATGTCTCCCCAAGATCATGCTTTTGAATTATTCATAATCAATAAGGCAACTTTTTTTTATATGCCACACAATGTGGTGTACTTCATTACGTGCATATATTCTTTGCTTAAAAGTTCAAAAAATAAAATAAAATTCCTGTAACAGCATAATTGGCAACCTTTTATTGGGCATCATTTTCTAAACCGAACAACAAATTGATAAAATACAACATCTAATGCTGACTTTCACTTACTCTTGGCCACAGATATTAGATACTTAGGTTTTTATATTAAAAAAAAAAAACTCCAACATACATGAGGATGTGGCAGCATGTGAGTTGAAGACTAAACAAAAAAAAGGACTCTGAACTTTATGACTTTAACGCGCGTGCCATGCGGATGGATGCTCGCATATAATCTCTGTGCAGGGGAATTCTATTGAGCAAACGATTGCCATCAAAAATTGTTTCAATTTTTGAAACGTTTTTATAACTCGTCTTAAATAAAATGTTATGTCATTGTAAAATAAATTTAGTAACAAAAAAAAAACATAAACAATAACTGACTGATATGCAGACAGATGCACAGATAAGCAGAGTGTTTAAAGAATATTCCTTCCTCTTGGTGTTAGAAAAGGTTTCAGACAAGAATGAGGCCATAACCACGTTCTTGACTGACTGCCTGCTGTATGGACAGACGTAATGTCTGCTTGTAAGAAGACAATACAAATTTTCCGCAACAACAAAAACTGCCTCGATATAAGAATCGTTCGTGCATTTTTATTAAACAAAAGCAGCATTTTTATGGCAGAGGGTGATTGCAAGAGTCTTTTCGTCCACAAAATTCTTTCAATAGATACTCCCCAAACAGTTCCTTTAAAAATAGTTTCCTCTAGAAAATTATCTATTAAAATTAAATTAACAATTTTTTTAATAAATTGCTTCAAAAATTGTCAGTTGAAGTTTTTTTATTTTTTATCTTGGACCAGCACTCAGGAGATGACCCCTATATATACAATGCATTACGCCGGAACTGAAAACGTGGGGGTAGTATTGAGGGGACAGATTAGGAAAGATGAGAAGATAGACAGTTTCTTTTGGAAAATATGCCTTACAAAAAAGTACCGTCTTGAAAAAGTACCGTCTTGAAAAAAGTACCGTCTTGAAAAAAGTAAATTTTTAATTAAAATATTTGTTTAGTCTAAATACTTTTTCTTGAAAAATATGTCTTATAAAAAACGCCTTATAAAAAAGTAGCTTTTTATTTTAAGAGAATAGTACCTTTTAAGCAAAATTACTATTTAATAAAAGCAATTTTTAGCAAAAAAAAATACCATCTAAGAATACACTCTTTTAGAAAAAAGAACATTTTAAGAAAAACAATATTTTAAAAGAAAGTGCAATTAAAGCAATAGCACCTTCTAAGAAAAAGTACCCTACAAGAAAAATTAATTTTTTAGCAGAAAAATACGTTTTAGTAAAAAGTAAAAGTAGAGAATGAGTACTTCCCAAGAAAAAGTATATCTTAAAAAAAAGTACCTTTTAAGAAAAAGTGGCTTTAATAAAAAGTACTTGTTAAAAACGGTACACTTAAAGAAAGTGTACCTTTTAAGAAAACTGTATTTAATAAAAAGTACCTTTTAAACAAAGTACTTTTTAAACAGAAGTACCTTTAAAAAAAAGTACCTTTAAAAAAAGTACCTTTAAAAAAGTGCATTTTAAAAAAATACCTTTAAAAAAAGTACTTTTGAAAAGAAGTAACTTTTAAGAAACTTAGGAAAAAGTGCATTTTAAAAAAGACTACAAATACCTATTAAGAATAAGTACCTTTAAAGAATAAGTACCCTTAAAGAAAAAATACCTTTCAAGAACGAGTGAATACCTTTCTAGAAAAAACCTCTCTTCAGAAAATGTTCCATTTAAGAAAAGGTACCTTTTAAGAAAAATTGCCTTTAAGGAAGAAGTACCTTTAATAATAAGTAGCTTTTAAGAAAAATTACTAATAAAAATTGCCTTTAATAAAAAGTACCTTTAAAAAAATACCTTTAAAGAAAAGTACCTAAACAAATACTTATTAAGAATAAGTACCTTTAAAGAAAAAGTAACTTTAAAGAAAAAATACCTTTTAAGAACGAGTACCTTTCTAGTAAAAATATCTGTTCAGAAAAAGTACCTTTTAAAATAATACCTTTTAAGAAAAAGTGCTTTTAAAAAAAGTACCTTTAATAATAAGTGGATTTTACGAAAAATGACTAATAAGACTTGCCTATAATAAAAAGTACCTTTCAAAAAATTGTACCTTTAAAGAAGAAATAGCTTTAAAGAAAAAGTACCTTTAAAGGAAATTTACCTTTTAAGATAAAGTATCTTTTGAGAAAATATATTTTTAAAGAAAAGTACCTGTTAAAAGAAAGTACCTTTAAAGGAAACTTAAGTTTTATGAAAAAGTACCTTTTAAGAAAAAGTACTTTTCATGAAAAAGTACTTTTTAAGAAAAAGTACTTTTTAAGGAACAGTACTTTTTAAAAAAAAGTAATTTTTAAGAAAAAGAACTTTTTAAGAAAAAGTAACTTTTAAGTAAAAGTCGGTTTTTAAGAAAAAGTAGTTTTTAAGAAAACGTTCTTTTTTAAAAATTACTTTTTAAGAAGTACTTTCTTTTAAGAAAAAGTAATTTAAAAAAAAAACTTTTTAACAAAAAGTACCTTTTAAGAAAAAGTACCTTTTAACAAAAAGTACATTTTAACAAAAAGTACATTTTAACAAAAAGTACATTTTAAGCAAAAGTACTTTTTAAGAAAAAAGTAAATTTTTCTTAAAAAGTACTTTTTAAAAAAAGTACCTTTTAAAAAAAGTAAATTTTAAGAAGAAGTACCTTTTAAGGAAAAGTATATTTTAATGTAACGTATATTTAAACAAAAATTACATTAAAATAAAGTACCTTTCAAGAAAAAGTATGACTAAAGTATGATGTGCTAAAAAGTACCCGTAAAGAAGTACCTTTTCCAGTATCTTAAAAGAAACTGCACTTCAAAAAACATATCCTTGAAAGAAATAACTTTGCGTTTGTACAATTTTCACTCGAATTTATTCCCAACACAACCATCGTCGCACATAAAACTGTTTGGATATAAAATATGTATGATTTATAAAAATATGTACATACGAGTACATAAATAAATTTTTATTGCGTATAAAAATAAAAAAATAAATTTCAATTTCTTAATGGCAAAGTGGCGCCTAAAATCATAAAATTTCTATGAATACATATCTGAAGATTATAAAAAAGGAACTTCAATTGCAATGAGCGTCAGTGTAATTCTAGCAACAACAAAAATATGTTTGTGGGATTTCAGTTAATTTTGACATTTCAAGGCTGGTTAATTTCAAATTTAAGATATTTCTTTTCTTCACTGCTGAAATAAAGCATTCGGCTCAACCCTCAATAAAATGTATCTCAGCAGGCTTTTGTTTCTGCAAAAAAGCATCAACGAAAACCAAGTCTCTTGACTTTTATTTTACAGCCTTTTAATTATGTTTTCATGTTTTTGTTGCTTTTCTGCTGTTACAACTTCGAGCAACAATTTTTTCATTGTCTCCGTTTATTATCCTGACGACAATTGCCACAAGTGAAATTTTTAGTAACTACGTTTTACTGTAGACATAAATCTCTTTACAAATACTGGCGAATTTAATCACTCACCACTGGGTGGGTGGCTGCGTGTGTGTATTAAATTTTTATTTTATTATTATTTTTTTTGTTTTTAATGCAAGAGCCATTATTTTGTGTTGTTGTTGTTGGTGTGTTGCGTGCAAGCTTTCGGTTTTGTGTGTGTATGTGCGCGCAGTTGCCACTTACAAATTTAACATCCTTAAGGATTTATGACTTAAGTTGCGTTAAGCTTAAGCTCTATTTAAATATCTTTACAAAATTAATTTGTTGTTAATTAGAATGAAATTGCATTTTTACATCCGTTGTTTACCCTCATCTCGCGCGCGCTTTCTCTCTCTCTCTCCCTGTTTCTTTGTTTCTTACCGACAGTGCTTTGTAGTGTAGTGTAGTGTAGTGTAGTGCAATTAAAATTTAATATTAACTTTATTGTACGGCTTAGGCTTTATGACTGCTCAACAATAAAAAATGTTCAAAAATGTAAGCAAAAGGACACCGAGAAATAATAGATCCAGCAGTCTTCCATTTTAAGGTACATCTGTGGCTTAGATTTCTTTGAACTGCCCGAGTTTGTTGATAAATCAGCTTAATTCGCACATAATCTTCTTTCAATTACATATCAAAATATTTTTTTATACTTTTTTTGCCTTTGTTGCTCTATGTGCTTTTTATTCTGAATGTAAAATAACAAATGGATATCTTAACATGTTGTTTATCATTTGCTATTATTAACAACAATATCAACCAGATAAAAAGGAAAATTATTAACATAAAATTCCAACAAATACACACAATGTACTCGTACACATACTCATACATATCCAATCCAACAAATCTCTGTTTATCCTGTAAATATTCATGCTTTTTATCTTTATCACAGCACACTTTCGCCTGTCTTTTTGTGCTGTATGCTACAAATGCGTTATTGTTACATGGAAGAGTGTATTCACATTTTTTTCATTGTTGTGTTTTTATTTTATCCTTTAATCTTTTAAAGCAAAAATTTTTTAATATTTACATCATTTACATATGTATGTATGTATGTGTTTTGAATTTGTTTGAGGTATTTTCAGGAATTTATATTTGAAAAATATTTATTTATTTATTGTGGGTTAAACTGATCTATATGTGTGTACATTATTGTTGTTAGTACACAATTTTTCGTAGACTTTGAAATATATGACATTACGAAGAGTTTTCTTAAGCATGATGAGCTGAGATTGGCTCCTTTAAAATTCAGGCCTAAAGATTAGCTCAAACCGCAATAAAAAAATAATTTTTTGAATATGTGCTATTTTATGTATTTTTAACTTTCCTTTTATTTTCTGTTTTTATAAAAAATTTTTTAATTTTTTTTTCGATTTTTGGTTTTTTCTAAATAAAAAATTTTTTTTTTTAATTTTTTTTTATAAAATATTTTTTTTTCTAATATATTTTTTAATTTCCTTTTTTCGAAAAAAATTTAAAATTTTTTGTGATACATCTAAGATTTTAATATTTATAAAATAATGTTTCTCTTTTCAGCTGTAAATTTTCACAGGTAAGTTTAGAATAAAGTTTTGTCTTAAACAACGTTTTTTTTAAGTTTTAAATATTTGCTGCTATTCAAGCAAATATTAATTTATTTATTGTTTACACATCTACACTAAAATACCTTTCAAACCATATAAATTTTGTTAATATTGGTGTGCGTGACGATATTTAAAAGTGTACCACAAAAAAATGTGACATATTTCCATAGTGAAAGAAATATTTCTTTTAAAAAATTTCAACTAGACTATTTCTGTGTAATATTTAAGTTATATAGAAAAGTCGGCCAGGCGTCTAAAGTAGAAATTTCAACTCCTCCTGTACTCATGTTTAATACAGCGGTTAATCAGCTATTATATGTATATGCCTAAATGTAGATTACAATAATTTCAGAAAGTTTTAAGTCACGCAAGAAAAATTACTCACACAGAAAGAAAAATTCATAGAATATGGAAACAAACATAAAATATTTACAACAAAAGATTGTGGTCATTGCCGCTAGTCGTTATGTCGTCAATTGTAGTTACTCTGTCTTGTGAAAATCTCTTTTTAAATTGTACTTAAATGTTGCATACTTTTAGTGACTTTTGAAGATTGAGATATATGTATATTGTCTGTAGAGCACAGTTTTTATGTTTGTATTTGATTTTATCCTGTACTTTTATAGTGTTTGATAAATGATAAAATAAAATTGTACTTTATATTTTTGTACAGGAGCAGTTAATGCCTTAATATAATACATCAAATCAAAAAATATGAAATAACTGGCATAAACGTAAAAAAAACTTGTACTTATAGAACAGCATTAGGCAGGCTTATTATTCATAGATAAAAGAGATATATGACTAGTTCTGAAGAAATAACTTCAGGTATTATTTCGCTATAGCATTATTGAAAGCAGTGCACTGTGGGGGAATTTGAAAAAAAAATCAAATAATTCCTTAGTTTTGTATTTAAGAAAATGTTGTTGAAATCAAATTAAAATTTTGGGTTTTATGGAGTCAAAGAGAATGGAGTTGCAATGTACTACTTTGGGCCACCTCGTTGTTATGCCAGATTCAAACCCAGACTTTTATAACTCAGACCAGCCTAGAAGCACTACAAATATTTCCCCGGAATTTTTTTTATTCAAAGAAGTAATTAAACTATTTTGGTTAGACAAATAAGTCCATAATGCGAAAATAATTGAAGGACTCACTTCCAAATTTAACAAAGAATTATTTAGATAAAATTACAAAATCTATTTAGCTAATTTTTAAAATTGCTAAATCAGAGCTGTCCTAATGTAAAACTATAATTTTATATATACAAACATAAATTTTACATATATCCTTTATATTGAGAAATATATTTATTTTATATACATGATTTATATAAACATCTTAATTTTTATAAAAAAAAAACATTAACATGTGTGCATGCTTGTGCATGTCTTAAGCCAAACTATTAAATTGATTTATTATGAAAAGACATGCTATTTGTCATGTTGTGTTATTTATGCAAAATTTATAAACTCTTATTCGTAGTTTATATAAATGTTATCTATTTTTTAGATTTGGGAAAAAGTAAATTGGTTTATAACTGGAATTGGAATGAAATTATTATTTAGCTAAACAGCACTGATTTGTATCCAAGTTTTGACAAGAAGCAAAAATGATTTTAATTATGAAAAATTTCAACATCTTTTCCCCTTTCATATCAGCCTTCTTTTAAATTATTAAACGGTTTACTAAAGAAACCACTCACTTAAGTGGAAAACATTTCATATTTCAAACACGTTTATTAAAAAATAAAAAATTCCAAAACACATAAAACCGAAAATCCGAAGACGGGGAAGCAACAGTTAATCCATTTGAATTACAATTTACGTTTCATTAGCAATAAAACTTCTGCAAATATTATAATATGAGGGTGGGTGTGGAAAACAGCTAGAGAGCCAAAAGTGGTGCAAGAGCAAGAGAAATTGTTTTTGTCTCTGTTGCTTTTTTTGTGTACTTGATTAGATTTGTTAAGTAATGTTTCTTTAACCTTTTCCGTATTATTTTATATATACAAATGGTGAAAATAAAACAATAAACAAGCAGGCCGAATAACAAATTGGTATTTTAACAACATTACTGTACGAAACTCTAACCCTGGATGTATATACGAGGTCAGGAGGGAAAATAGTTTGAAAAATTTTTCGATATACATTCACGTCACAGAGCTCAATTCCGATTAAGAAAGAAATTTATTCTTCGGCAAATTAAAAACGATAAGATTATTTGGAATGAAATAATTTTAATGCGAGAATAATGAATGAAATTAAATTCATATAATTTCCAAAAATTATTTCCTTTATAGTTTTCTGAGGAACCAAAATACAGAATTAGTTGCAGAAAATTGCAGTCTTTGATTTAAAAATAAAAATACGTAGTTTCAGTGGAAACTCTTATACTCACATATAAACTCTTATACTCATATATAAACTCTTATACTCATATATAACCTCTTACACTCAGATACAAACTCATATGCTCATATAAAAACTATTATACACATAAATAAACTCTTATACTCAAATATAAATTGTATATTTTGTAGCTTACAAAACATTACACAAGTATAATTATAATTTATAATCTATAAATTTATCATTATGATTCAAATGTCTTATATTATAATTTTATAACAATCAACATCAGAAAACTAAAAATATATTAATAAGATAAAAAGTTACCATTCATTTAATATATGTAATTTAAATTTTAAGTATTTAAAATGGCCTTTTAATTATGACTACAATGTCTTATACAAGCATAATAGTTATTCACAGGGAATTCACAAATATATTTTTGTTTTAAAAAATCGTATACACTAGCAAAGTCAAAATTTATTATAAAATTTACAGTCTTATACAAAGTGTTACATTTTCTTATACTAAGAACTAAGTCTTATACTTAGGACACAATTACAGTGTTACTTAGTCATATTTAAAAAAAAGTATATATATAGTCAAATTATACTATATTTTAAAGCAAAAAAAATGTACTCTCTTTGAAGATTACAAAAAAGTCTTATACAAACACTAATAAAAAGATTCTCTAAGGTTCCAAGATGAATAACTTTTTGGTTTTTACCATTAGCATACACGGAAAATTGTGTTAGCTAAATGTAAATAAAAGAGTACATAGTGTTACACTGAAACAAAAGTCTTATACTACTACTTGGAGGTTATAACATGTAATCATAATTTTATATATTAAGAAAAGAGTTCAAAATTTTAGCACTAACCTAACTCTAATCCGTTTTAAGACAACTAAAAATTGTAGTTTTCTACCGCAAAAATATCTTATACACGTTCTTATACTTATAAAAATGCAGCTATAACAGCACAGTTTTTATCTAAATATTTATTAAGACATCAACATGTTTTAACTTGACTGCAAGAATCCATACTACTTATTAAATATTTCGTACTAAGCAGCAATATATCGTTATATACAAAATATCTTATAAAAAATCTTATACTATAAAAAATGCAGCTATTACAGCACAGTTTGGATTTAATTATTTATTATGAGAAGAAAGTTAGAAAATATGACTACAAAAGTCTCCACTTGTTATTAAACACTTATACTAGAGAGCAATATGTCGTTATATACAAAAAGTCTTATACTCTTAAAAATGCAGCTATTACAGCACAGTTTGGGTTTAATTATTTATTATGACAAAAAAGTTAAAAAATTTGACTACAAAAGTCTCCACTTGTTATTAAAACCCTTATACTAAGGAGCAATATGTCGTTATTTGCAAAAAGTCTTATACAAAGTTTTATACTTTTAAAAATACAGCTATAACAGCACATTTTGGGTTTAATTATTTATTATGACAAGAAAGTTAGACAAATTAGGCAATAAAAGTCCTTACTTATTGTTAAAACTCGTATACTAAGGGCCTATGTGTCATTATTTCCTGTATATTTCTGCATTTATTATTATTTTACTTTCGAAATATTTTGACAAATTCCTATAAATATTTTTTGCGCTGTATTCTATGATTTAAAAAAAAAAATTCAACTCTAAAAATAATTTTTGTTCCACCTCCGCACCTGTAACATACTTTTTGTGTTTATGACAGGCTTATTCTACGCTGCAAGTTTATCTCGGTTATCATGTTTGATATCGTTGTATTATTACTTTTACGCACGTTTTTAAAATTACTTACACATCAACATCGTATAAATTATCAAATTTACTATATGTTGCACACATACAAAAGCATGTATTAGCGGCGCACACGTCCACGTACACTCATGCCTCATAAACGTTTTCACATATACAAACACATATGTTGTAGGCTTTTTTATGTTTATATGATGTAGAATGGCAGTGGAATGTGTTTTTTTTTTTGCTTTTTTTGTTTTATGCTATTCCCTTCTAAATGTGTTGTAATTTAAGACACTTTGTACGCATTTGATTGTGAAATATAGCGAGTTAAAATAACACTTATCTGATAACATTTACCCATTTATGTTGAATTGTTTTGGTTGGAAGCCAGAGGTCATTTGCCTTATTGTCTCTCAATTTTATGTTCTGTGTGTAAGGGGAAGGTTCAACCCGAGAAGGTATAAAATATAAATGTTAGATTATTTTAAACATATTCTGTAGTACGTGCATATGATTGCAAGGAAAAGGGATGAGATTTCATACGCCGAGAAATTAATAGGATTTTTTTACTCTATTAAACAGTTATTGTAGCCTGAGGTATTCTGATATGTTCATTAACGTCCAGCTTAGATAAATGACTTTCACCTTTGTTCTACATATTTAAAAACCTTCAATATTAAATTTCATATATTGTTCGTATTCTCAGTATGTAAAAATCCGGTATTAAGTTAATTAAATATTAAACTATCCTTAAAAGTCTTATTCCTTGACAATAAACAGATGCTATAAATCTATATGTAAAACTGCAGCAACAATATTTTATTGCAGTTAAAAACTATTATACTAAAAATACGAATTGAAGAAATTTTTTTAGCTAGAGAACAAAAATGACAAAAACCACTAGTTACGATATAGGAAGTTTAAAATATCTTATAGTACGTATGAAAATCTCTAAACACAACAAACTTGTACATTAAGACAACTGAAGTATAATAGATGCATAGGGTTTCACTATGATTACGCTAGTCTGAAAGCTCTTATACAAAACATACAAAATCTGTTTTAAAAATGATAACACTTTAGATCGAGTTTTAAAAATTCAAAAGCTAAAAAAATATTTCATAATAAAAATACGAAGTTTGAAACTCTTATACTAAGTTTTATACTCTTATACAAAACAAAAATAAATGCTTCAACTGCGACCCAAGGCTCTAGTAAGAACTCAAAATGAAAATCTTGCAAAAAATAGCGAGTTTAAAAGTCTTATACAAAATTTACAAAATCTTATACAAAATTTGTGTTCGAAAAATTGTTGGCTCCAAATCAGGAAAGTTTTCAGCTGAAACAAATCAAGTTGCAGAATTTGTATATGAAGTATAAAACTCTTATACTAAGCCATAAAACTCTTATACTTGGAGAAAAAAGCTTCCAATAAATACCAAAAGGGCCAAAATGAATATAACAATGATTTAAAACATATATATATATATATATATATATATATATATATATATATATACATATATATATATTATAAATTTAAAGCATAAAAAATATATGCAGCGAGTTCTTATACCAACTAAAAATATTTGAGATGAAATTGCTAGAAAGGTCAAATTTAAAAATAAGAAATTTATTATAAATAAGATAAGGCTAAAATCTTATAATATAATTTTGTATTGATAAATCATTTTATTTTAGTGATAATTTTTATGTCTTTATATAAAGCAATTTTAAAATATTTGTATTTGCGACATTTCGCCACTCCTTCGCTCGTTTGGCTTCCTCAGGAAAATATTGTTTATCTTTCCTTTAAGAAAAAATTCGTTGGTAAAATAATATTGAGCGGTCAAGAATAAATAGAGATCAATACAAATTTTTATTTGAATTTAAAATGTATTTTAAACAAGTTTTTCATGGAAATTTCCTAAAACTAAATGTATTTGAAATTTATTTTAAGAAACATTTTTATGAAAACTTTTAACTATTTGAATTTTATAAATAAAAGGTATAAGTCTTGTGTTGATAAATATTTCATTCTGAGTTTGGAATGTATTAAAACAAACGCATTTAAATATTTACTGCCTACTTTATAAAAAAATATATTCATTTTTGTACGAAAATTTGTTTTATTAACCTGTAATAAATCATAAAAATTATTTTATAAATTAGGCCTTTAGTATATTGAATTTATGTGTGCAAAAATACTTACGAGTGTGTAAAATATTATTTAAGGGATATAAACTCTATTACAATTCACCTTGTACATACGAGTACTTGTGCAAATAATTCTTTAGACAAAATTTATTTCTGTTTATTCTGCGACTTGAATTTGTGTAAATATGCGTGAATTTTTACAAGAAAATATTCTTTCGGCTTAACACAAAAAATACTGCATTGTCTTTAAGCTCAATTTATATTCACGCATTACGAGTTCGTCTATTTGAATTTGTGAAAATACGTGTCCTTATCCACAAATAAATTTCATTTCATTTTCTTTGGGGGGCGAAAACAACAAAATAAAATAGAAAATATTATTAAACAGGGAGTCCCAATCATAGACATTTTAACATTTGCCTTCAAAGAACACAATCTGGGAATTTTTCAGTGATTAATTTAAAAAACGAAAAATGAACTCTTGGAATTATTTCTGCCTATTTGTCTAAAGGAATTTGTAAAAATAATTAATTTTATATTAAAATTAGTTTTTAACATTAAACCATAACATAACATTTTGCAAAACACTGTCTTCCTTTTCTCATTCTCCCTTGGCTTTATAATGCCAACACACACATACACATACATGCAGTTAGATGCTCATATCCGGCTGTAAAGTGTAAACGAACGTGCATGTTCCTCATACATCTTAGTATATTTAGATGTGAAAATATCTACGATGACAACTGATAATGGATCGAATTATATGACGGCAGCAAAAACATGTTCAAATACCAAACTTAACAAACCCATTTCTAACTCATCGACCCACACCAAAAAAAAAAACTGTTATACTCACACCATTCGAACAATACAAACAGAATTACCATGCAGAAATTTAACACAAGAAAAATAGTCCTTTTGCCATTTGACACTCAATCCAAATCAACCCACACAAAACAGCACAAAGCGAAAAGTGGCGAAAATCATCATGAACAGAAGAAATGGATGAAGAATCTGTCGTTCTGGCAAAAAATTAAAGAATGGGTACTCTTTGCATTCCAAACGTACATTCACAAAAGTAAATAAAAATTAAATATATAAAAAAAAAACAAAAATATTGTTGACAAAAAAAAAAATAAAATTCTATATATTAATCGGGTTGCATGGAATTGTAATGTTGCCTACGAGGTATTTGGTTCTTTTTTCAATTAAAGCATTTTTTAATATTCACAAAATTTTATAAAAAAAATACTCGTGCAACAATTAACACAAGCACGCAATAATGCCGATACTCATGGCAGGGGACAGGATCGGACCCATGAAGTTGTACTTCATAGTCAGCGAATATATAAAAAAGTAACTTTAAATGTTAATTTGATATCTTTTGAAAAAAAGATCCTTTCTACTATATTTCGGAAAAGTACTTCTTACAAAAAAATAAAATTGTTTTACTAGTATTTTTGAAAATAGCACTTTTTGGAAAATATGCTTTTGCAGAATGCAGGGTTTGAAAAAAACTTGTTTTATTAGTATTTTTAAAAATGCACTTTTTGAAAATATAATTTTTGAAAATGTACTTTTAATGCACTTTTACTATACTGGTAATTTATGAAAAGAGTAACCTTCCAAACACATGCACTTTAAAGAAAAAGTACTCTTTTTACAGCTACTTTTTGGGAAAAGTACCTTTTTATGAAAAGTACTTTTAAATTAAAAAACAACTTTTTGAAAAAGTTTTTTCTTTTCTTTTTAGAGGTACTTGGTACTTAATTGCAAAGGAAAGAAACTTACTTTAAAAATTATTTTTGTAAAAAGTACTTTTTGGAAACTGAACTTTGGAAAAGATAATTTTATGGAAAAGGTACTTTGTGGAAAAGGTACTTTTTGGAAAAGGTACTTTTTGGAAAAGGTAGTTTTTGTAAAAGGTACTTTTTGGGAAAAGTACCTTTTAAAGAAAAGTACTTTTAAACTAAAAAAAACAACTTTTTGAAAACGTTTTTTTAAAGGTACTTAATTGAAAAGGAACTAAATATACTACTTTTTTTAGGAAAGAAATTTTAAAAGCGATTTTTGGAAAAAACACTTGAAATTTAAGTTTTTGAAAAAATAACTTTATTAAAAATTAACTTTTTCTAAAGGGAACTTTTTGTAAAGGGTACTTTTTTTAAAGGGTACTTCCTGAAAAATGTACTTTTTGAAAAAGGTACTTTCTTAAACGTACTTTTCTGGAAGAGTACCTTTTTAAGAAAAGTATAATAAATTAAAAAACTTTTTGAAAAAAAATTTTTTTTTAAAAAGATACTAATTATATATATTTTTAATGTACTTTTAAGGAAAGAAACTTCTTTTAAAAGTGATTTTTGAAAAGGGTACTTTTTGGAAAATTAACTTTTTGTAGGGGGTACTTTTTCGTAAAGGGTACTTCCTGGAAAAGGTAATTTTATGGAAAAGGTACTTTTTGGAAAAGTTACTTTTTGTAAGGGGTACTTTTTGTAAAAGGTACTTTTTAGAAAAGGTACTTTTTGAAAAAGTTACTTTTTGGAAAAGGTGCTCTTTGGAAAAGGTACTTTTTGGAAAAGGTACTTTTTGGAAAATGTACTTTATGGAAAAGATACTTTTTGGAAAAGGTACTATATGGAAAAGGTACTTTTTTAAGGCATTTTTTTGGGAAAAGTTCCCGCTTAGGAAGTTCAAATTGGAAATAATATTACACCAAAAATACTACTGAACTGCCGCTGTACTACGCACACTTTCCTGTAAAGGCAAAATATGTTGTATATCTATATTTTCCATGTCTACCTTATTTTCCGTAGGGTATTTCAAAGACAATTCAAGTTTAAATTATTTAAAAAGAAAAAAAGTTGCAAACCTTCCGGTAAATAAAAAATCAACACCCATCATATGCTGGATAAATTCTCCTCACATTCATAAGGTACGAGTAGTTGAACTTAACTGGGGCGGGATGGCGAGCATCGTGTGAATGAATGAGTGCAGCAAATATTCATTCAATGGCCTCGTACTCGTATTTCTGCTAAAATATGTAGAAAACAATGTTCAAAATCACGTATGATAAAATGCCAACAATGAAAGCAGCAAAAAAAAAGAACAACTATTTTATATAAATGATGTAAAAATCTAAAGAAAATTTTAAGCCTGAAGGATAGTGTATTTACATAAACACATTATGGATGTAATGTGTCAAGCCGGTGAGCGGGTGGCGTTTCGGGGTTGTAAATAAAGAAAACTCAGCATATGTTTGCAAATACATGAATGGAAAAAAATAAAACATTTAAAAAGCATGCACGAGCAGAATCATGCATGTCTTGGAAAAAGTATAAGATTAAATGTTTTGGAAAATAATGAATACTTTTGGCGAAAATGGAAAATTCAATAACACACAAAAACGAAATTAAATTGTTTTGCGTTTCAGTTTATTTATTTATTTATTTGTTTCTTGCTACTCCAAAATAGAAATAAATTTTTTGGCAAAACTAAATGACACTAACAACAATATTTGAATAGGAATGTTTTTGGGAAGTTTTAAATTAAAAAACCCTGGCCCTGTGCACTTATTTGCATACATGATTTTATTAATGGAAAAAAATAAAGGGAGAGAGTGGAAAGTGTAATGAAGTGAATAAATGTTGCTATAGTATTTCAACAATTTCTAATTTAATCTAAGAGTTTTTTTCGCACTAGATTCCATATCAACTGATAATACAACACGATTTCCTTATTAAGCACATGTCAACTATTTCCTCATTTCAATTCCTTTCTTCACTCATCCATTTGAAAATGCTTTCAAGTCCTTGACAAGCCTGCATGTATTTGTGTTGATCCTATTAAAATTACCTGTCATTGTCCTGGAATATAAATAAGTGCAACCTGTTGTTGCCAACAATCTATTACAGTCGTAGTTTTGCAATTCCATGAAAACGATACCAGCATTTGGTTATAAGTCACACTGTCAACATACGGCTGGCAATAGTAGAGTCATCATTACAATCATCTAGAGATATCGTTAGAATAAATGCATGCCATGACAGCAACAGCAGCAACAAAAGGGAAGCTGCAAGAAATAATCACATATGTGTAGAAGCTGTTCTTTTCTTAAAATTCTCATACATTCGCATTCCCTTACCCAATTTTTTTTTAAAACAACATTATAACCAGGCATTATTTTTAGAAAAATCCCATTACTTTCTTTCTTTATTTCTTGGCAGCATCTTTGCTTCTCTGTTTTCCCCCTTCATTCGAAGGATGGGACATTTTTCTTAAATTGCATTTGCTGTCGTTAAAGTAATTTGTTTTATACATTGGAAAACATGGCAAGTGAAATGCATTATTTCGTTCAGCAAAAACATTTCACTGGATTAATTTAAGCAGAAGGGGTTTTGTAGAGGTTTGAATATTTTCTGTTTTCCATTTTTCTCCTCTTTTTTTCTTGCTCTTCAAATGCTGTGTATTCTTAAGACGATAAAACAAATGGGGAAAAATTTCAATTTTGGCTTACAATATTTTTATAACAT
Source organism: Linnaemya tessellans (assembly GCA_951800035.1). Taxonomy (NCBI): domain Eukaryota; kingdom Metazoa; phylum Arthropoda; class Insecta; order Diptera; family Tachinidae; genus Linnaemya; species Linnaemya tessellans. The sequence continues at coordinate 11,448,614 of OX637534.1, forward strand.
TTTTGTGTGTTTATTGCTTTTGGCTGAAGTCAGAGACAGGTCAAACTTGTGAATGAAAATGGAGAAAGTTTATATAAAAGGTAGCGTTCAATACAGAAATTTTATTGATGGTTACTTTATGTTTTCATACACATTTTTTACTTGCTTCTGAAAAGAAGAGCCTAAATTTTAAGTATATATACTAGGTAACGTTCAATACAATTTTGTATTGAACGTTACCTTTTTTCATACACATTTTTTACTTGCTTCTGAACAGAAGAGCCTAAATTTTAAGTATATATTCTAGGTAACGTTCAATACAATTTTGTATTGAACGTTACCATTTTTATATATATAGATAAATTTTAGCTTTGTTTTTGAACTAAAGGATATGAATTTAAAATTTTAAAATTTTTCCCGCGTGCGAGAAGATATACATATAACTGATAGAAATATCTTAATAACGATAAGTATTGAACGTTACTTAGCCAAAAGCTTTATATATGACTTAGTGCTGAACTGTAGCGTTTGAAATAGTTGTAAGCAGCGGAAAAAATCAGAAACTTTATAGAAAAAAACTAAAAAACGACAAGAAGCTCGCCTTAAGACTTTGCTGCTTGTTGCAGAATTTTCTATATATATAAAAATATGCCACACATTTATTTGTGGTACACTTTAAAGTATCTTGTCGTCCAACAATATTAATGGAACATGTGTCATTGGAAAGCTATTTTTATGTAAATATGCAGAATAAATATTTTTTTAATTCTAACTACGAAATATATATATATATATATATATATATATATATATATATATATATAAAGCATGTGTTGAATATACTTCGAAAGTAACAAGAAAATCTTTTTAATTTTTTCATTTATTATTTTATTTTGTATTTGCATACACACAAATACTTTTAAACGTTTTTCGTTGATGAATGAAAAAATCTGCCTTTTGTTGTTTCTTTAAAATGTATTCTGTAACGCAAAAAAAGGACATATTATTTTTCTTAAAATTAAGTAAAACTAACTGGTACAAAGATTTTTTACTGTGAATCTCTTATACTAAGTCTTATACTTTTATACAAAACAAAAATAAATGCTTAAACATCGACCCAATGCTCTAATAAGAACACAAAATTCAAATCATGCATAAAATAGCGAGTTTAAAAGTCTTATACAAAATTCACAATATCTTATACAAAATTTGTGTTCGAAAAATTTTTGACTCCAAAACAGCAACGTTTTCAGCTGAAACAAACCAAGTTGCAGAGCTTGTATATGAAGTGTAAAACTCTTATACTAAGCCATAAAACTCTTATACTTAGAGAAAAAAGCCTCCAATAAATACCAAAAGAGCCTAAATGAATATAACAATGATTGAAAACATATATATTATAAATTTTAAAGCATAAAAAATATATGCAGCGAGTTCTTATACCAACTAAAAATAATTGAGATGAAATTGCTAAACACGTAAAATTTAAAAATAAGAATTTTATTGTAAATAAAATAAGGCAAAAATCTTATAATTTAATATATTTTGTATTGATAAATCATTTTATTTTAGTGATAATTTTTATGTTATTATATAAAAAAAATTTTAAATATTTGTATTTGCAACATTTCGCCACTCCTTTGCTCGTTTGGCTTCCTCAGGAAAATATTGTTTATCTTTCCTTTAAGAAAAAATTCGGTGCTAAAATAATATTGAGCGGTCAAGAATAAATAGAGATCAATAAACATTTTTATTTGAATTTGAAATATATTTTAAAAAAGTTTACCATGGAAATTTCCTAAAACTAAATGTATTTGAAATATATTTTAAGAAAATTTTTTTTATGAAAATATAAGGAATAAGTCTTGTGTTGATTAATATTTTATTTTGAGTTTGAAATGTATTAAAAAAAAAACGCATTTAAATATTTACTGCCTACTTTATAAAAAAAATATATTCATTTTTGTACCAAAATTTGTTTTATTAACCTGTAATTAAAATTATTTTATAAATTAGGCCTTTAGTATATTGAATTTATGTGTGCAAAAATACTTACGAGTGTGTAAAATATTATTTAATGGATATAAACTTTATTACAATTCACCTTGTACATACGAGTACTTGTGCAAATAATTCTTTAGACAAAATTTATTTCTGTTTATTCTGCGACTTGAATTTGTGTAAAAAAACAAGTATCCCAGTACCTTTAAATAGCAGAATTTGTTGTCCTTTTAATGATATCTATTCTGAGGCTTTTGAATTATTTGAATTATTATTTTATTCAAAATTGATCACACTTTTTTTATGTATTAACCCCATTTATATGTATAAGCACCACACCAAACGACGCCTCTGATTAGACTTTTTAAATACGCGTTTTGTTTTTTCTAACTTTTTTTTTTTTAAAGAAATAAGATATATGATCTGTCGTTAGTATGTCCATGACATTTAGCCCCGCTCCGGCAAACCCAAACTAGAATCGGTAGGAAGGAAAAAAATAGCAAAAAGCTTTGGCAAGCATATGTAAGTTGCATAAGCAACGTCTAACAGTTGAAAGGCAATTCATATGGGAACACCTGTTCGGCTATTGGAGAAACTCTGTCTAACAATTTATTAGTTGTACTCCATCTTTTCTACTTAAATACAATTTAATTCTTTTCTTCACGATATATTTATATCGCTAGCGTTAGTGTGGCATGCATTGCAAGTGCAATAACAATTGTTGCTGCTGTCTGCAGCGTTGACGTTGCATTGCGTTGTCTTCGTTTGCCAGCCGGTAGCAGTAAAATAATCATTAGTTGACTGTCTGGAAATGTTTGTGTATCTGGCCTTAAAAGAAACTGTTTATCTTTATTGTTATCGCTGACAATTCATTGAATTTTAAATGGTATTATTTGTAGCTGCTTAAGGAAAAGGATGTGTTTTTGCAAGTAACGGGGAAAGTCCTTTGATTTGGTTAATGCAAGTTTTATTAAAATTAATATGTGGTATATAATTTTTGGGACTACGAAATAAGATTGCCCTCTAAATATGCCACACATACGAGCGAAATGTAGAAATTTCATTCATATTTTGAACAGACCTCGTATGTCTCTTTTTCCTAAAATACTCTATGTGTGGTTTCCACGAAAGTCTTTAAGCCAATTAAAGATGTGAAAAGAACATTTATTCAACATCTTATTGTTTATTAAATATTCCTCTTGTATTTTGTAGAGTTAGATAATGTTTATTTAATTTAAAAAAAAAATAACGAATTTTATAATAAGAAAATTCTCATATATTTCACATATGACAAACCTGAGGCAATAGGAATAGAAATATAGAATAGAAGATGTAAAATAATTACACTGGCATGCAAAATGTTTAAAACTGTAACATGTTTGTGCATGCACATTAGTGAAAGGTAAAAGTTTTCGTTTAGTAGAATTTTTTTTTTTATAAAAAATCTATTTTCTATAATTTTGGCCAAATTTTTTAAGCATAATATTCAAAGTTTGCAAAATAATGAAAATTCAATTAAAGTGCTTAAGAGAACTAGTTACGTAACTAGTACCCAAGGGGTAGAAGCCGGTACAAATTCAATCGTACAAGAAAATGAAGATGGTAAAAGGGATCTAATGTTTGTAAAATAACACAAAGTAAATACAGCAGAATCTAACATATGAAGTGGAAAATATTTTATACACTAACATTGAACCCTAGAAGCCTTATAAATCTAGAAGTTGATGTTAAATGTATTGACGTTTTTTTTATTACAATTCTACTGCGACGTAGTCTTAAATAACATAAATTGATGACAAAAATAAAAATTTACGTATTAAAACGTTCGCATATTAGAGTCAACTGTAAGATAATCTCTCTAGCCCACTGTATAAGAGCAGCTTGCTGCTTTTTAAATATCAGAAAGAAGCCACTGTGCGCTTCCAAGTGTGTGCAAATTTGCTTAATATAAGAGCATAAAAATATATTTGTACAAAAATTTTCGTATGCAAAAAGGACATGCATGTCCTTCTCGTTGTTTTCTTTATGCTTGATTTTTGAAAAAATTAAAAAATAAATAAAATAAAATTGTGTATATTTTTTTTTTGTATTTTATGAACTGCTGCTAATTCAAACAAGAAGGCAATTTATCATAGAAATATATTTGACAATAAAGACAAGTAAAAGATAATGATGTTATATAAACTCATACAGAAACATTTACAATATACGACAACTACAATGTGTGTGTGTGTGTGTAAAAATATCCTTTACACTGGAATGTACACAGTGAATATAAAAGAAGACAAGAAGCTTATTTTACGCTTCAAAAACTCATGTGAACAAATATACACAAATGCAAGATATAAAGAAATATATTCACACATACACATATAGAGTTAGGCATGTTTATGCATGCATACCTACATGCATACATATGCCATATATAATATTAAAATGTTAAGTATGAATGCAATACGTACGGAAGTGCAGCTGGGAATATAAATAATAAAGAGAAATATTTGTTAGTATGTTGACTTTAGTTTGCAATATGTTAAAGGCATACACAAAAAGGACATTCCTTCTTGCTACCAACACAATAAATAGCAGCAAAAACAACGACAACAACCACATCAAAAGTATTCGCAAACAAAGGCAAGCCAAAGAAAACAAATAACATGTTATAGACTCTCTCCTTGCCAAATCATAATGATGCATAACCATCTTTGAATAGGATAAGAAATCTTTGTATAAATATAAAAGGATAATATACGAGTACAAAAAAAACTATTAGTTCGAAGGGGATTATATGAGGGGGCCTTTAAGTAAAAACATTATAATTTCAAATTATTAAAGTGCCTCAATTTTCGAATGGCCTCATCATTTTTCATCAGGCACGAGGTGTTTTTTCAGTTTAAAAAAATATGTATGTATATTTTATATTAAATTCAATGGTTCAAAAATGTGTGTTGAATTCAGAAAGACACAATAAATACTCTAAGGTACAACGGAAAGTCATCACCAATTTTAATTATCCAACTTACATAGCAGAGCAAAACAACTGTTTTCGAAGGCCGCTACACTTTCACATTAATTCCTTTTTAACCTTTTTTACCTTTTTTCTTGCATTTTTTATAAAATTATTACCAATTATAACTTAATTTATAAAAAAATATTTAATTAATAAGAGGCTTATAAAACTAATTTTTTTAAGAAAATTTTTTTAAGAAAATATTTTTAAGAAAAATTTTTTAAGAAAATTTTTTTATGTAAATTTTTTTAAGAAAATTTTTTTAAGAAAATTTTTTTAAGAAAATTTTTTATGCAAATTTTTTTATGCAAATTTTTTTAAGAAAATTTTTTTAAGAAAATTTTTTTATGAAAATTTTTTTAAGAAAATTTGTCCTATTAACCTGTTATAAATAAGCCTTAAATATTTTGTTAATAGTACGTTAACATTATCAGGACAGTTTGCTATAGAATTTTAAAATACCAAAATGGCTTTGAAATATATAATTATTTTATTTTTTTTTATATATTTTTTTAAACAAATATTTTTATTTTTGTAATACAAATATTTTTATTTTTGCAATACAAATATTTTTATTTCTTTTTTTAACGAATATTTTAATTTTTTTAAAACAAATTTTCTGAAAAATACTTTTATGTCATACTTTAACATAATTTTTGTGCCGTGGTCTCATAGAGGTGAGTCCACGTTTAGATGAATTTCATCCTCTCTAATTGCAGAAAAAGTCTTTGCCACAAGTGTGATAACAGCGGCCCGTGCCACCACACTTCCCTAGTGCCCATTATGGCCAGTTATCCAATATAAGAAAATCTTATTCCTCTTCCATATCCCTTAATTTAAGCATAACGCAATAATAAAGCAATTTGATTGGTATTTAAAAAGGCCCTGTTTATAACTGCAATCCTTTCAGTTACAGAAAAGCCATATATCCTTAAGCCAATTTCCATCTACTGACAAACTGGTCTAACAAACCATAAAATAACCAAAAAATATACAAAATGAAATCAAAATAGAAAAATGTAGCAACTGAAAATATCCACAATATAATAATTTAAGATCAGTTTATTACACAAAATAATAAAAAAAAACAGAATAATAAAATAAATATAATTATAAAAAAAGAAAAAAAAAAATACTTAATAGATTTTCACAAATAGTGCCAAATAAACCAAATGGCAAAAACGACGCCCAAAACCAAGTCCATGGGCAAAACAAATTTCCCTTTCTGAGACTCTTCAATGCGAGAATGTTCGATAATGCGACGGGCACATCGTAGCCATTGATTAATCGAAATGGCTTCGGGCGAGGAAAATTCATATTCTTCCTTAACGGAAGTGCGACTATGTGATGAACCGCTACTGCCTGAAGCTGATCGGGAGGCTTCAGCCTTTATTAAGAGTGTTACACTTTTGGAATTATTCAATTTCAGTTCTATTGTATCCCAAGTAAAATAATTCTTATAAGCTAAACGACGTTTACGCACTTCGGTGCACAATAGGCACCGGTCGAAGAGGAAAACTTTCGAGCGGAATTTTTTGCGCGATCTATGATTGTAGGCGTCAAATTCGGTGGAACGTCTAAATGAGCCCAGCTGCTCAATATTGAGCTGTAAGAGAAAGAAAGTTTACAATCTATGGATTGACTCAATTTTATATAAATCTCACCTCCGGCACTAATTCATCTATAGAGAGAATTTCTTCCGATTGATTGACCACCTCCAAAAGTCGCCGCATGCGTGTTTCTAATTTACACAGCGATGCCAAGACTGGCTTGCAATTGATGGCATTTTTGTAAAATTCCTGCCAATATATATTTATTTATTAAGAATAAAAATGTTTATGAAAAACCCCAGAAAACTCACTGCAATTAACTGCTGCAACAGCAGCGGGTAACGTGTCAGTCTTTGTATGGGTTGCACCAGAAAACTATCAATTCCCAAACGATCATTTATGGTATTTTGGTAATTCTTTTTTTTACAATACAATAATACAACAACAAATTAATTTAATATTTTTTACAAATAGAAATCCAAACTTTTTACCTGAAAAAACTCTCGGTTTTCTTTGCGCAGTTCCAGCGATGTCTTTTTATGCATAGTGAAGGTTATGTAGCAATAAAATTGATTCTTCTGCAATGAAAAAAGCAATACAACATTTAATATTAAATGAAATATGATAACGATTGCTTTTATCTACTATAAGTACAATTTTTTTAAAAGAATTTTATATAAAAAACTATTTCCTTTAGAACGAAACTCTGTATCGCACGTGGTGTTTAATAAAACCCTACCAAATCTGGGGCCTCTAATTTTAGAGAAAAAGTTGTAAAGAATTATAATTTCTAACGTTAAAACTGTTATATATATATTTTTTTTAACTTTGAACCTTTTACTTCGCCGGCTAAGTTTTTGCTACAGGTCCTACAATCTGTTTAAAGTATAGCAGCTTTTTAAAACATATGGCTACAAAAGCTTTGAATACAAAATTCCCTATAAATGGGTGTACAAAAATTTCTTTTTATATAAATTTTACGTTATCTGTGAAATAAAATTTTTTTTCTCAGTGTAACAATCTTGGATATAAGAGTTTTCCACAGCAAATGTCTTGCGTTTACATATCGAAAATTTTCCGTCAGCAAAATTATTGTAATTTTTGTGAATTCTTTTATTTTTAATTTTGCTATATAAATTTTTTTTGCAAAAGTATCTTTGAACAGTATAACAAATTGCTAACCAATACGTGTTTTATTTAAATTAGACATTTTCTTTGTGGAAATTTCACCTAAAATCAAAAATGCTTAAGTAAAGAAAATGTATCACATTACTTTGGTTTGGACGATATAACATTCAGCAGTATAACAGTTCATAATATAACAGTTCACAAGAATTAAATTATGCCAGTTCACAGTATAACAGTTCATCGTATAACAGTTCGCTGTATAACAGTTCACTGTATAACAGATTCATTTGAAAAATCTCTGCTGCATATCAATTTCTAGATGTACAGTCAGTCAAGCAACCGTTTTTTTGTAACGAGAAAAATAGTATGTATAACAGTTTTCTTGACAATAATTGTTCTATTGGTGTTATACAAATTAGCTTCATGGAAATTCGTAACACTTTTATATAATAGTGCAAATATGGCAACATATAAAATGTATTAGAAATTATTACAGTTTAACCGCTTCCTAAGTAACATCGGTAGGCGTTACAGATTTTCTACATAACAATACTATTGGGGAAAAGATTTTAATGATATAAAAGGACGGTATAAAAGTTTCGGAAATAACAATTTTATGGTATACCAGTTTTCTATATAACATCAGTTTTCTGTATAGTTAAAATAATTTATTTTACTTTTTCATACTGATTTATTTTATAAAAGTTCAATTAACGAAATAAATACAATAGAAGATTTCGAAATAAAATATGTATTATAACATTTTCATATAAATAAGTTTGATTTCTATTGTTGATATGAAGAAAACCTTTTTTAAAGTGGCATAAAATGTACATAACCTTTAAATAATGTTTCGCTAACAATAGATAAATTTCATGACAAAAATGGCATGCAAATAATATTATGATTCTATTAATAGTTTATTCACAGCTAAATAGGGAAACATCATGTCGAATTTCTGAAATAAATGTTATATGCATTTTTTTATGGCCACATAGAATTTGTCCCTTTTGCCATAGAAATACAGCGCATAATGTAATCTATTGTAAATTCAAATATAAGTCTTGGCCATAATAGTCACGATGAATGAAATATGTTAAATCTATTTAAAGATACCAAATGTAAGTATTAATACAGTGAAGAGCAAAAAACAGTATTCATTACATTCGAGAGAGCACACAAGCTTTTAAAATATTTGCCACCTGGTTTATGTGAGAAAAGAATTTCTTGTTTTATAAAATTATTATATACAATAGAGAAATTTTGTTGCTGTATAACAGTTTGCTTTTTATAAAATTTTCTAAATTTTTTAAAAATTTTCACTTTTTAATTCAAATATATACAAGTTAATAATTTCATATTGCATGCAGAAATTTTATATGAAATTTTTATATAGAAATTTTTAGCAATATAACAGTTTGTCTGTACATTAAATTTGTGTGAAGTTTTAGATATAAAAAATATTTTTTTCATATTATAATAACATTTTATATTGAAAACATTTTATTCGATTCTTATCAATTTCCTACCGAAAACTGTTATACACAATTTTAAGTGCCATAGCTGGCAATGCACGATAGGTAAAAATTTAAGGTAAGATTTCTAGTATTCCATTTCAAAACTTGTATGCATAATTATTAAATAATTAATTGTATAAACGTTTTTTTAAGCTCATCAAACTAATAAACCTTATTATTTACATGTTTTTTTTTCGAAAAATAATTGCATAAACTAAATAACTTTTGTATGTATGAAATTATTGCCAGTATAACAGTTTTCTGCATGCAGTTATATGCATATTTATTAATTTTATTTAAGTATTTTAAATACATAGACAATTTAGTTTGTTATATGCGAGTATTGTTGAAGATTTTCTATAGTATAACAGTTCATATTCTATGAGTTAATTTTTTATTATATACAAAAGTAAATATATATATAGAAAACTTTTATAATTTTTTTCTGTTAGATAAGCAGCCAGCTTTCTTGTGCCAGTGCACTTTTGCTCACTACTATTTCGCCATGCTGAGTTCCTGTCATAATCTAAACTGCATTTAAATATAATTATATATGCATGTATGCATATAAGCTATACACTCAGATAAGTTTACGACCATATACATACATGTGTGCATGTGTGTGCAGATATGCATGGCTATGTGTCTGTCCTGCACAATTCAAATACATTTATTAAGATAACAGGTAAAAACAATGAAAAAACATTATTTTGTTAATAATAATTTTTAATAATATATACGACAGTTTATATGGCAGAATATATGAGCATATGAAATACACAGCAAAACAATTGATGGTACAAAATTTCCTTCAGTTAAATTTTGGGAGGAACTATTTAGACTTAATTAAAATATAAGAAAAAATTTTCAGTATAACAGTTTTGTATGAACGGTTCTAACAGTTGTATATATTAGCCATTTGCCATATATATAACAGTTGCAGTTATTGAAATAACTTTGAAGTACACGTTTGTAACAGAAGTATAAAAAAAATAGTTTGCAGTATAACAGTTTTGTATGAAGTATATATTTTATTCTAACAGTTATATATATTAGCCATTTGCCATATATATATAACAGTTTAAGTCATTTAAATAACATTATTAATTGTTAGAAAATATTTTTCATATATAAATAATTTTTTAACTCCCTTTTCCATTGGATCTATCGCTTTTTCCTTTTGCAAAATTAACAGAAGTATAAAAAAAATAATTTGCAGTATAACAGTTTTGTATGAAGTATTTATTTCATTCTAACAGTTATATATATTTGCAAATGGTATAATAGTTTCAGTTATTTAAATAACATTATTTATTGTTAGAAAATATTTGTCATTTATAAATAATTTTTTTAACTCCCTTTTCCATTGGGTCTATCGCTTTATCCTTTTGCAGCAAAATTAATAAAAATATTTAATTTAAAAAACTACAACAGAAATTCAATTCGAATAAAGATGATTATTAAAATTTTAAATACAAAAGAGTATAATTTTTAAAGCAAACTAATAACGCAGTAAATAAAAAGTATAAAAAAATTGTTCCTATAAAATTGTTACGCAATCAAACATTTGATAACAAATTAGCACAATCAATGTGAATCCACGTTTGTTACTGCAACGCAAATTACTTTTATTTTATAATTTTTTTTATTATTTCAAATTTCGTATGCAGTGCTTAGATTTTAAACCAATATTTTAGTGGTATTTCTGTTTTATTTCACAAATTGAAACAATTTATTTTTTTTTTGTTACTCGTACACACCTTAAAAATGGAGTAGTCGTGTGTGTTTTGACTTTAAAGTGTAACAAAATAAATTGGCAAATAACTTAGGAAATGAAATAAGAAACTGTTGAAGTTCACTTTTTCCTTGTTTCAAGATTATCGGGTTGGAAAATCAATTTTATTTATGAATATTATCATAAGTTTAAAGGTCGTACTGAAACGTTTTGTGAAATTCATGATGTCAGTTTATGACATCAAATAGAAATAATAAATTAAGATCTACATATACTTTTAAGGTAAAATAAAATGTAACAAAACAAATGTTCTTAGCTTAAATGGATATAGTGTGGTAAAATTTTATATAAAAATTTCTAAAACCAGTTGACTTTTTTAAATATTTTACTTGATGATTTTTTTATAGCAAATCACCCAATTTAATACTTTTGTGTATAAATGCGTAGCCGGAAGCTATGAAAAATGTTAATACAGTTCACTATTCCTAGCATAGCAGTATAACAGTTTACTGCAGAACATTTAAAATAAATGTTGTAAGAAAATTATTCGCTTCTAAATATTTATTATATTGCAACCATGTAGTGTGTAACAGTTTATTTTAAAATGTTATTTTTACAATATAACACTTTTGGCCAGAAAATTGTTCTACACTAACATAATTCTACACATTATTAGCATAGGCATTTATCTCATTGCTACTACATACATATATGTTGAGAAATAATGGGTTCTAAAAAAAAATATTCGTAATATAACAGTTTTCCCTAAATGATGTTTGCATTATTACTGTTTTCTGTAGAAAAATTTTTGGATATATATTTTGTGAAAATTATTATTTAAAAAAAGTATCAAGTGCATGATTAATTAATGATAGAACTATTAGTATTATTATGTATAACAGTTGTTCTGCAACTTGTTTAAGGTACTGAAAATCGATTTAAAACTTTTCCAAATAATAGGTTTCCACTAAATAAGTTATTTATTTAATATATTTTGGCGTATAACAGTTCTGTATAACAGTATAACAGTTTTGTATAAAACATTTTTTATTTAACCTACTCAAATAGCTATTACTAAATACTTTAAAAGTAATTTCTATTTTTACTTCTAATTATACCCCACTTATAATAGTTTTATTTTGAATATGTTTGTTGTATTGAAGCTTCTGAGCAGCTTCATTTTAATGTACAAATTTTTTTGTGCATAACCTAGAATTTGAATGTATAGTCACAGTATATAAGATTGCGATCAACAAATATTTCAAATAAAAATTTTTGTTTTTAATTTTTACTATAAACTATAAAGATTATTAAAGAATATTTACAGTATAACAGTTTTCTCTTAAACTTATTTTAGTCACATCTATCAATTTTATTTATTTTATATTGGCAATTAATTCATATTTAAAGAAATCGTTATTTTCTAAAGTATATTTGCAGTATAACAGTTTTATACTTAATAAAAATTTTAAAAGTTTTATACTTTTAAAACTTAATAAAAATAAAATGTTCTTTAAGCATTCTGCAGTAATTTACCATCTTGAAAAAATTTCAAAGTATAACAGTTTTCTAGAAAACATATTACCAGTATTACCAATTTCTTCACAAATTATTTTAGTATAAAAGTTTATTTTTTAAATGTTTATCCAATAAACTATTATTTTCCAAGGAAAATATTCTATACAATCGATTATTTTATAAATATATATCTGTATGCATTTTTTATGAAATTCACTGTGTGATAGATGACTTTCAAATACTTGTCCTGTAACAGCTCTGAATATAACAGTTCTTCGCAATATATTTTTCCAACACTTATTCTATTTTTCAAAATTATTTTTAAACTGTTTTCTTTGGGAAACTATTCACCATATAAATTGTATGGTATAATTTTTATAGCAAAATAATTTGTCATGAAAAGTTGTTAAAACTTTGACGCATTAAAGCAATTTTTCATTTGAAAAAAGAAATCATTTAGCAGCATTTATTTACAGTGTCATCGTTTTTATTCCTCTACAAAATTATTAACTGAGAATTATCTTTCTTAAATTTTATTTATGTTAAGATTATCCGTCGCATATACATAAACAAGTAAAATATATTTGAAAATTTTATTTAAAAAAAATTTGCAAGAAAATTTTGAATACATTTGAAATTTTATGAAGATTAAATTACGTGTTTAAAAGCTTTTTTATTAAAATTCCTTTTATATTGTTTCAATATAGAATATTCAGTATATGCTTGACCCATGTTCAGATTTTATAAACAAACACTCATTATTGAAAATCCCCTAAAAATATTTCTTTATCAAAACCTATTTTGTTTTACATACATACATTCATAAAATATTTATTAATTACACACTTCATCTTAATTAAACAAATTGTTATTACTTAAAACAAAAAAAAGCAAAAAAGAAAACAACAGTCAGCCATCCCAAATAAATCAAACACAATAAAAACATTAAAAATCTGTTGCCTCGAACAACAGATCTCTCTCACAAAAGCGCCAGACTACAATGATGAAAAGAAACGTTGCGTACTTAAATTAAATAATCACTTAAACAAATTCGATAAGAAAAAAATCAATAAAGCTTAAAAATAGCATGACGTCAGTTTTGAGTTTTTTACGAGAAGTGCTATTTTATTTGGCTGTTTTGAGAGCCATTGAGTCTATATAAATTTTAATAAGAGAACGAGAGCCAGCCATGTGCCGTTTAACTAAAACTGGCGAGACGTAGATACAATGTTTGTTTGTTAGTGCAAATATGTATATATTTGCATATTTGTTAATTATTTTTTTGCATGATGTGTGTGTCTTTGTGATTAAATATAAAATTAAAATTATTATCACTTAACTAAAACGATCGAATTCCTAGAGATCACATTGTATTTTAAATTTGATATTATAAAATATTTGCAATATATAAATTTAGTTCAATTAGCAATTTATGGCGCTAATTCCAAGAACGTTTTGAGAAGGAATTTAAATAAAACGATTTAATGAAATATTTATATAAATAAGTGGAGGGAGAGGGTAACTTGTCATTAACAAATAAAATAAACGAAATGACCTCATGAAACTTTATTTTAATTTAAAAATTGTATATAATAACGTAAACAAATCTGTCATGTATTTTAACTGTGAAAGTCGATACTGTAATCAATGAAAAAAATATATATACATATATATAAAATATAATAATATGATTACTGCAACTATATTATGTTTTATTGCAGTCAATGGCTGTGGGAAAGAAGTTGTGCTTGAAAATATATTAAACAGCTATAAAAACCTTAAAATATTTCATATAGATAAAAAATTCTATTAGGAATTTGAAAATTTTTGTAGTATAACAGTTTCCTTTTTGTATAACAGTTTCTTTTTTTTAGACATTTTTATATTGACAGTACATTTGTATAGGCTGAATAAAAAAATTTGCATATTTTTTGCGTATAACAAATTTTATAACATTTTTTGCAGTATAACAGTTTTCACAACTATACATTTTACAGGAATTATATATGCCTAAATCAACGTTTTCTGCATATGAGTAAGGAAATTTTCTGTATATCAATTTTTGCCTGTATAACAGTTTTTTATAGTAGAATTCCTTGCCAAGTTATTCTGTATAGACTAGAATAAAATTTTTTTAAGTTTTTAATACAAAATATTTTATACTAATAAAGTTTAACTGAAGAAAATTCTTCCCGACTAGAATACATAAGTAGATAAAATTTCTGTAGAAGAATTTGTTTGTGTATAACACTTTTTAATATTGACAAATTGTTATTGTACACTAACCTTTAACTACTGTGGTGGTGGTAAATTTTACCCTCTCTTATTTATTTTTTAATTTACTCCCTTCAGTTGAGCGCTATCAACTTTATTCTCTTTGTATCTTCTCAAAATACCATTACTATTATTCAGTTGTGTTTTGATCGTAGTGGGTGTCGTATAAGCGGACATTTACACGTGGTGGTGTAAAAATTACCACTCGTCCGGGCATACGTTTCTTTTTTATTAGAAATATTTTTACCTCCCCCTCCAGCAGAGCCGAGCACAGTTGCCAGAAAGCTGTGCTACATCTGCCCTAGTAGGTTATAGCGAAAGACTACACATGTTTGCCTGTTTTGCTGCAAGCCTATGTGTATGGGATGCAGTAAAAGCGTATGCATGAATTGTTCAAATAAGGAATTAAATGAGTAAAATTCCTAAAATTTAAGTGATCTCAATTTTTTTTTACAATATATTTTTTTTTTGTTTTCTTTTTTATTATTTATGTTATACATTTGGCTGTGAAAAAATGCCTTTTATGTTTTTGTTTTTTTATTTTATAAGTATTTTTTTTAAAGTTATGTTTGTTCCCTTTTTTAGTTTTAAGGAAATTGAATATGAAATAAAATCCTTGTTTTGTTTAACTAGAAGATTGATTTTTTTTATTTTATTATTTTATTCATTTAAAAAACGTGTCATAAAATTCCAATTGAAAGCAAAAAATTAAAAAAAAAATTTTTTTTGGAAAAATTTTCAAAAAATTAAGAAGGGGTAAAATTTACCACCACCACAGCACATACGCCAAAATATTTCACCTCAGTAGTTAAAGGCTAATGAATAACCTAGATAAAATTAGTATATATTTTGTTAAGAATTTTTCAGCATATAACATTTATCTGAATACATTTTATAAAATTTATAACAGTATAACAGTTTTCAAAATGAAGTATTATACAGGAATCAAAATTCTTTGAAACAAGGCTTCTGGGGTACGGAAATTTTCGGTACATCAATTAGTGCCCGTAGGTATAATAATTACTACAGCACGTTTTGTGTAGACTAGATTTCAATAAAAAAAATTTATAAGAAAAAATGCTTCACAAGAGTAACCCTCCTATGAGTTTTTGTTTGAAAATTTGTTTTATTCACTTATTATAAATCAAAACAAAAAATAGGGTTATGTAATATTACTAAAAAAATTAAAACTAATAGAAATTTAAAAACAACAAAAAAACACGTTTGTTCTTAAATCGTGTTTCGAACCTTTTCTGTTTGGTGTATAAACCTTTTCAAGCAGGTAACATATTTGAAATTTATAAAATATTTAATAGTCAGACAGAAAACAAAATGAAAGTTGTGCAAAAAATCTCCAAAAATATTTATTTATGTATGTACACACATTCATACATACATATCTGTATATGTTAATATGTATGTATGCATATATAATCAAAATAAAAATCCAAAACATTGACAGAATATTAAATGCGTCGTTAGATTTTGAATTTTTTAGTTTCAAAGTAATACCAACAAGTTAAGAATGACATCCATCAATTTTGTTTTAGCTTTTAGAAGAACCGCTAAAACGAGTAAAACATAAACAATTTTTCTGAAGTAAATTTGTGTTTGCTGCTGAGTGATCATTGACAAAAGAAATATTTTTCTTGTTTTATTGTCAAAAGAAAATTCATGCGGAGTGATTCATAAGCACCAGAGAATTTTTTAAAAGAAAATTATATTTACAAACACACACACATTCATACATATTAAATATTTTGGCAATGTTTCTTTTTTTTTAAATAATAAAACCATCATGTATATTTAATTTCAAATTAACATTTTTACGTCACACACCTTAAAAAGAGCTATGGTATTCAAGCCATAGTTAAGGTGTGCTTTGCCTTTGAAGCAATTTAAGTCAGTGTGTCTCTCTGTTTAAGTACTGATTCAGGTATTTGCTGTCAAGCATACTAATAACAAATTAAAGAATGGCCTTAAATCAAAAGCAAAATAAATAGTTCAAATGCTTATAAAAATTTTTGAATAATTTTACTGGCTATTATTTGTGTTTATAAAACATCAAAAATAAGAGTGTCAATATAATTTAGAAATTAAACACCTGCTCGAAATTTTAGATTTTCAATAGCAAGAAATAATATTTAATTCTATGTGATGTGATATGTACAACGAAAAAAATAATCAATGACAAATTTGTATACACGTATAACAGTTTTTAAGGTAAACTTTCAAAAAAATAAAATATTGCTTTAAGAATATTTAAAATACAACTTTCCATTTTTAGCAGAAATTTTTCATAAGGCAAATATACTTAAAATTTTTATAAATAAATATATATTTACTTTATTTTTAAGCGCGTTTTAGAAAAAAAGCAAATATATCAATACAAAAAATTTTTTTTGTATTGATATATCTTTCATTGCTATGAAAATAAATGATAGATATAAATTTTTTTTAAAGCTATTATAACAGTTGTACAACGGGTTTAGAGTTACAAATTTCTATATCAACGTTTTTGCCATCAATATTATATTTATTTGATATGTAAAACTTTGTATAACAGTTTGTATAACAGTTGAAAAAATTTCTAGCAGTAGTATAAATACCCTATATCTTTATTTGCCACCATTCAAAAGGAGTTTATTGCACCGAAAAGTTAATACAAATCAAAAGTTTGCTGATTGTTGTTTGCGATGTTATATAATTTAGTATAACAATTACTAAAAAAACCAAGATAAGATATTCACACCAAACAACCATAAATTATGTTAATTTAAAGAAAAAAAACTAATATGCACTTAGGAACACAGGGCGGTATAACAGTATTCAATTAACATACGGTAACAATACCGAAGAAGAAGTTTACTGCTTCTTGTATCTGAAAAATCTGATATAATTTCTAATATTTCATATATATCTTATACCATATAATAGTTTTCATACAAATATAGTATCAAATAAAAAACAGTATTTAGCTTTAAACTTAATCGAACAACCGTTGCAACAATGTCAGTGACGTCTTTCTATTTTTAGGAAAATTATTAATAATGGATAAATATTTCAGGAGTAAGCAACTGTTAATATTGTGTGATTTTGCAAAACAAAAAAATATATTAAGCAGCACTTAAATTTCTTATCATGAACGTGAATTCCCTAGAATTCTGTTTGTAGTATAAATAATTATATGTGTTGCCATTGCCATGAAAAACATACAAACAAAACAATTTAATCAATTCTAAATTCACACAATTACTAACCATTATTATACAATATTAAATTTGAAAAAAAATATTTGTATGTATTCACTCCATAATCAGTAGGAATAAATTATGCCGAATACCTTATTTTAAGTGCGTTTGCATTTGCACAAAAGGCTGAATGTGATTATGACTGGTCGAAAGGAAATTGTAATAGGGTGATTAAAAAGTTGATTCCACGCAAAAGATTTAATTGTTGTAAATGCTATTTTTAGAAATTAATTATGTAGGAAAGTGTGCTAATATTGTTTAGCGATAAGAAAAATAATTGAACGGCTGACAAAAATATGTGTGTACATTTGCGTTAATATAACACTTCACTTACATCTATACAATGGGCCATTTCATCAAACATGTTCTTCAAGTCCCGTTGATTTCTCAACATCAATGGCAGTATTTCTTTTTCGTGCAACTCCAAAATTTCCGCTATATTCCCCAGTAAAAGTTTTTGTTTATCTTCACCCTTTAAAGTCTCTGGTAATCCATCATATTTCTGCAAATCACCGTAGTTTTTAAGCCCATTTTTCAGATTGTTCACATAACTTTCTTCGGTTTGTGTGAATTCATCGATAATAAAACTGATTTTTTTCGATTCATAGATTTCGGTCTGATCGCACGGGAAGAGGTTTTCCAGCGAAAGAGTATCTTCGTCTTCGTGACTGTTGTGGGAGGAAATAAATTAATTATTACAAATTACATTTATTTAAAAATTTTAATTAAAAAAGAAATTCACGTAGTTGCTGTTTTTATAACAGTTTTCTATATCCGATCATTATTATTATTTTCTTGCTATATAAAATTTTTTACAGTTAGTTATTTCGTAAAAGTTTTTCAGAAAAAATAAACATTAAAAGTATAGCAAATTTTATAACAGTTTTCTCTGCATAATTCAATTTATGCAAAAGTTTGTTACAGTATAACTTTTTACACAAATCGTACTCTCATTTCTAAAGCATTTTCAACAGAATAATATAAAAAACTGATTCTCTTATAAGAGTTCTATAAAAGCAGTTTTGCTTTTATAAAAGTTTTCTCTACATGATTAAGTTTATACAAAAGTTTGTTACGCTATAACATTGTCTTTACAGATCATAGGCTTACTTCTAAAGAATTCAAAAAAAAATTATAGAAAAATATAGAAAACTATTTCGCTTATAACAGTTTACTATAGCAGATTTTAAGTCGATTTTGTTGCTGTATAACAGTTTGTTATGGTAAATAATTCCTTCTATGAGAGGTTGTTAATTCTTATGCGTTTTAAAAGAAAATATTTCTCCTGTATAACAGTTTTCTGTAAAAAACTATATATTTATAACAGTTTAATATTGCATTTAATATATAACATTTGTGTTTTAAAAGTTTTTAGAGAATTTAGTAATAAGTAATTCCTTTCTACTCGTTTCTTAACAAATATTTTTCTTGTATAACAGTTTTCTGCAAACAAATTTTTGGTTATATAACAGTTTTGTAAAGCAGGTTTTTAGCATCAGTTTTTAAAACAGTCGGCCTCTTTAAACATTTTTTTGTTTGTTTTTGGTTATGGCCTAGCTAATGGCCAGAAAGTTGCTTTATAACAGTTTGCTCTAAATATTTGTTTCTTTAAAATAATGTTCTTAAGAAAGTTTTCAGTTTTAACTTGTATTTAATATTTATACTCATGGAATTCAGTTTTTTTTTAATTTATAACAGTTATCTCTTGAACTAGTTTCGCTGGGCAACAGTTCTTTTTATAACAGTTTTTAAAAACACGGTGTCCTCTTGGTAAGAACTATCTTTAGAAAGTTTTTCTCTCCAAAACATTTCTCTATAATGCAAGTCTGTTTGCTGTATAACAGTTTTGCTACATGACATATTTAATAGGGAAATCTTTAACATTTTCAATAACAAATTCTTTTCTGTTACGACATATACATTTTTTTACCAATTTGTCTATTATTCTTTGCTATTGCTATTATTGTAGATTACTGTAACAGTATAACAGTTTTGTTATTTTTACTCAAATTGTAATTATTTAGAAAATTGGTTTGTGGACTTATATTTGCCTGTAGAACTGTTGTTAGTTTATTGCAGGCAGTATAACAGTTTAAACATATTACAATTTTTTAGACTTTTTTCATTTCTTTGCTAACTACTCGTATGTTGGTGTTATAAAAAATATATTTAAAAAAATGTTTTTGAAACTTACTATTCATCACTTAAATTGTCAGGCAAGCTGGATGTATGATGTAACGGGTGAGCCAACGAACGAACATTTAAGGGAGACGATGGAACTGGTGGCGTTAAAGATGAAAGCGATAACGATGACAATAAAGGCGGTAATGGCGGTGGCGGTGGTGGAGGAGTTGGTGGTTTTGACAATAATGACGCAGTGGAAGCTAAGAAACCACTTTGATAATGACAATCAAAAAATATATATATATATAAAAATAAATAAACAACCACATGAAAAAAAACAAAAGCAATTAATTATCAAAACAAAATCATAAACTAGAATTTTTATTAATAAAAATTTATTTCATAAAGGAAACGGGTTTCATTGAAATATTTTAATATAGTTTTTTAATCTTATCTAAAAAATATGTGAACTAAATTTGTTTAATAGATTCCCAAAAGCATGCACGGAGGTGTTCAATATGAATATTAATAATTATAAAAGATTGTTAAAAAATTTAATTTAATTTAAATTTTAATTCCACAGGTTGCAACATCAAAAGAAATTAAAAAAATCTGAAGATCACTTCATATATATTGTTTTGCTAATTTTTGTTTAAATCTAAATTGAAATTTTGACACATACTTTTCAATTTGTTCACTTTGTTGTTTTTGTATTTTGCCATTTGTTATTGTTGTATTGGTCGTAGTTGTATTAGAATCACTTGTCGTAGAATCACTAGATATTAAAGATCTTAATTCATTTATTTTTAACGATTTTGTCACTCCATTAGTGATATCACTTGTTAATGGCGCCGCGGTCTTCTTCTCATCCACTGTGCACCAAATTACGTTTAAAATTTGCACCAAAACCATTGTAGTCAGTGTCAGACCGACCGTGGTTATATCGAACCAAGTTAAATTTATTAAACCGTACAACATTTTCGTTCCGATATTAATTTTAACTTATCTTTATGAGTTAATTATGTCTTCATTAATATCAGATGTATTTTGTTAATATATTTTTTTCAAAATAACACCGCGCGTCATTTTCGTTTGTTTATTGATTGAAATCGCCAACTTAACTGATCGTGTTTTGATATTGCAGGCAAAATTTGAATTGTTGTGGGAGCTTTTGTTTTTTTTTTAGAAATATATTTAAGTGCTCTTTAGCTAAGAGAGCTGGTATTAAGAGAGCATTTAACTGTGAGACTGGTGATAACGCCATGGTTCTATTAAATAAGTATGTTATAAATGATATCGCTCATTTGCTGCAAGAACGGCATAACTCAAAGTATAAAAAATATTATTTCTAAAAACAATTATTAAACATTTTTTAGTCTTCTTTTTTTCTATACGGATATATTAAATATAAGTTGATTTGCAAGATGATATCAAAATATTTACATTTATTTATTTTTCTTCAGAGCTATAGTCAATTGAACACTTAAAACCCGTTTATCTCAAAATCTAAAATTTTGAGTTATGCCGTTCTTGCAGCAAATGAGCGATATGGTCGTGTGTGTGTTTGTTTTTTTTTTCTTGCTTTCCATGCTTTAAAATGAAAATTTTTAAATTTTGTAATACCACAAAAATCTTGGCGATTTTCTTTTAAATCTATTTGACGATTTTTTAACTGCAATTTCAGAGGAAGGACAAAGCCGAAAATGCATTTAATTTATTTTGGCTACAAATAGGCCTGTTTGAAGATCTATCGATGCCAAACGTTATAAAAAATATTTTAAAGCTATCGAAAATTTCTACATCTTTTTGTTAATTTGGAGAAAATTTAAAAAAAATCTATTTTCTCGAACAGATAATTTTTTTTAATACAATTTTTGACGGTGACATTAAATTTAATTTTTTTTTAATATTTTTATATATTCTTTTATATACATTTTGTATGTATATTTTGTATATATATATTTTTATATATATATTTTTATATATTTTTTTATACTTTTTTATTTTTTTAGTTTTTATTTTTAATTTATTTTTAATTTTATTATTATTACTTGTTTTTTGTTTTGTTAAACTTAATAAATTCCTCTGCTCAACAATTTTTAATTTTCTGGCTAAAATCAGGACGTTTTGATAGGCCCTTGTTTGACAAAAAATATATACCATGTGGACAATCACATTGTGGAATGGAGCGCTTCTTACAATTTTGTGCAAAAATTATAGAAAGTTATCCTACATCCTGAAAATTTGGAAAACAATAATATATATATTATTAAAATTGGCCACGCCCACCGCCCATGCAATCTGTATAGATTTGTTAAAATAAAATGTTTATTGTTCAAGCAAAAGTCTTTAAATTTGTTATAAACACTTTCTGTAATACAACAAAACGTATGCTTGGGTTCACTAAAATCTGCCACGCCTACCGCCCATTCAACTCATACTGAATATAGGTAAGAGATTTTCTTAGTATTTCATTAATCATTCGACAAAATAATCTCTATTTATTCTTCATCTAGTATTTAATTTAAAGAATTCTGTCAATTAATTATAAATTATGTTTAAAAAAATTTATTAATTCAAAATTTTTTCCTGAAGAAGTTACACGACATATAACACGAAATATTGAAATAAAAATATTTTTTATTAAAAAAAGTGACTTGGTAAAGCACCAATGAAATGCTTATAGACATTGCTTGACCACCAACAAATAAATTTCATTTAAAAATAGTATTGTGGCAACAATATGTCAAATAAATAATTTCATAACAGTTTATGTTTTTCTATAAAAAATATATCCCTACATATTCAATTTCTTTGGAATCTTCTTCTTTTAAAATCCAGCAGAATTTCAATAGGATAAAGTCCTTTCGCAATGTAAATATTTAATGGCTTTTAGTTTAATACTTTTTTGTTTCTCATATTGTGTTTTAAGTAAATCTTGGCATTTTTATAACAAATTACATAGGCTGGGATCACATTTATCAAATATTTGATGGCATAAGTATAACCAATATTTTCTAGTATAACTTTTCTTTTTAATTTCAGGCAAATATTTAAAAAAAATCAATACACACACACGAAGTATTAAAGAAACGTTTTTCAAAAAATAGTATTTACGCTTATTTTGTGAAATATTTGATAGATGTGAACTTAGCTTTACAATAAATTGTTTTTATATTATAATTTTAACCCCAGTATTCATAAAATTTTAAATGCGTTTGAAATCTATTTTAATCAAATATTTTCATACAAAACTTTTCTTAAAACAGATTTCAAATACGTTTTATTTTTTTATGAATATGGGGGTAAATCTTTTATTATTGTTTTTTATTGCCATTATGGAAATAAAAATATCTAAAGTCCATTTAAAGTTTAATAAAACATTTTTAATAATCAATTAACAATCCACACACACACACACACAACATAAGACAAGCAAACAGACAAACATAAAACATTTAAATATTTAAACAAATAAAAATGTCTAACACATCAGGCGGTCGAAAGTAAACTTATAGATATTTCAATAGAAATAAACACATCAATTTTAATCATGATTTAAGCAGTTGGAAATATTTAAATACATTTAAATAAATTTTGTTACTTTTACTTTATCTAGAAGTTTTTATCACGTAAAAGTGCATTTTCCAAAAAAAAGTTAATTTAAAAACATGATCTTTTGTTTCGAATAACAGTTTTAATTCATGGAAAATATTTTATGCTTATAAAATTTTTATTTGATCGATTTCTATACAAAATTTGTAAAATAATTAGTTTATAAACATTAAATATTTTTTATGTACTAGAACTTAAGCTTATTTATGTTTCATTTTCAAATATCATTATATTTAACTCAAGATTGAATTTTTAGTTTTATTTCTATGCCGATTTTTCTATTGCATTTTTGCAAGTCCTGATCAAAAAGTAGCCCAAAACAGTGAGAGGAAGACTCTTAAAATTTA
Organism: Linnaemya tessellans; assembly: GCA_951800035.1. Lineage (NCBI taxonomy): Eukaryota > Metazoa > Arthropoda > Insecta > Diptera > Tachinidae > Linnaemya > Linnaemya tessellans. The sequence goes on from OX637534.1 coordinate 11,472,663, forward strand.
TATCAAATTAAGAAATTTCTTGTCTATATTATTTTAAATATTTTTATTAAGACAATAAAATTTGCTTGCCACATAATTAGAAAAGAAAAATCCATTTACCCGATCTACAATAATTTACCACTTGCATCTCTTCATGAATGTGAATATGTGTAAAGAATTTTATAAAAAAAATTACATTTAAATACAAACAATAGCAAATTGTCATAGCATGTCACAAATTGTTTGTGTAAATGATCATTGCCAATTTTAGCTGGGTATACATACAACTGATCTGCTCTTTAATTTATTTGAATTTTATTTTTATTTTGTTTATGTTTGATATGAAAAATGTGACATCATCGCAATGAGTGAAAATCTTTCTAACTGTAAAAAAACTAAATTCAAACATGAAAAAACGTGATATTTAACAATTTTCAAAACTTAACTCGTCACACTTATTCAATACTAGTACTTTATCTCTAACTAAATACAGTTAACCCTTGAATAACATGGAAATTAAATATGACTGCAGTCGACTACGCTTTAATGGCAATAACCAAAACCAATTTTTTTTCAGTTATCCGATTTTTTCTCTAAAACGTAGTTCGGATTACTGAAATTCGTTACAGTTTAGCGTACTGCTTAAAATCAGTAAAACAATATTTTGTATATCAAATCTGCGGCCAAATTACCGCATTCGATATCGAGCAAAATTTCCATACAATTCAATTACAAATTTCGTTCGATATCGAGTGCCGTAATTTGCACCCTGTATATATTTTTTACATCAATTTAACAGAAAAATTTTATTTAAAAAAAATAATTATTCATAGAATTATTCATTTTGTTGTTGAAATTTTTCACGAATTCCTCGAAAATGTCTAGCCACTTGCCTTGACAATATAATAGAAAAATACAATAAAGTACGTAAGAGCGAAAAGGACAAATACATTTTGCTATTTACTTTTTTAACGTACAAAACATGCACACATTTTTCAGCCTTAAGTTATGATCTCGATTTCTAATAAATAAATTTGTCATTGTTTATTTTTTCACTAAAGCGAAGAAAGTTTCATACAAAACGTAGTTGTGGGCTTTTGGTTTTCAGTAATCGATATTTACAATAAAGCTATGTTTCGCTAAAGCGAAGTGAATAAGAATAGCTGCATTTACAATCCGTGCGGGGATTTGTATCGTTTTCAGTAATCCAATTTTTTCAATAAAGCGTGTTGCGCTAAAGCGGATTCGACTGTATTAAGCTAAGAGTTATTAGCTAAGCTCAAGTTCAAATCCGCGAATTTGCGAATTACTCTTTTTATACCCCAAAAAGAAAAAGAATTTCACTTATTCACGTTGTCATTCCGTGTGTAACGCAGCGAAATATCGCTCTAAGATCCTATAAAAGTTATATATTCTTGATCAGTGATGAAATCTAAGACGCGATTCAGCCCAAACGAAAAGAGCCAGATTCTTGAAATTTTTAAACAGATAAATTTTGAAGTATAGCACAGGCCAAGTTCGTAAGTGGGCTAAATCGGGCCAAAGGGGAAAAAGTTCCCCTAAGAAGAACTAAACCAACCTCTAAAAAACAACATAATTTTTTTTTTAATTTAGTATTTTTATACCCTCCAAAAGAGAATTTGTAGATTATATTCACTTTGTCATTCCGTCATATCCATCTCAGACCCCATAAAGTATATATATATTCTTGATCAGTAATGAGATCTAAAACTATCTGAGCATGTCCGTCCGTCCGTCTGTGGAAATCACGATCCAGTCCAAACGAAAAGAGCTAGACTCTTTCAATTTGGTACAAATATACTTTGAAGCTTAGAGCAGGTTAAGTTCGGAGATGGGCTAAATCGGGCAAGAGGGAAAGAAGTTCAGAAGTTCCCCTAAGAAGAACTGAACCAACCCAGACAAAACAACATACTTTTTAAAGTTTTTGGTTATTTTGTTAAGCAAAGGATATAGTTTTATCTCAAATATGGTCCAACGCCTTAAACTTGGATCCATAAAATAAAAATAAATAATTTTTGGACCCCGCCCACTTAAGTGGGCGTTATTATATGCAAAAATAGCATAAAAATTTAACAAATTGTTTTACTTAAGCCTACATTCCTTAAAAATAACATTTTAAGCTTTAATGACGAAGCTGAGACGAAATCTGGTACTACTCTGCCTTGCCCCCTCCTCCCCCTTCACCCCCTAAAGGACCATACCAAAAAAAATAAAATGTTCATTTTGTATACAATTATCCCAATCATTTATTTTTAGAGTTTTATGACTGCCTATTTCTGCCCTACCCCCTCCTCACCCCTTGCCCCCTAAATAACCCTACCAAAAAATAAAAATAAAATTTTCATTTTGTATACAATTATCCCAAGCATATATTTTTAGAGTTTTATGACTGCTGATTTCCGCCCTACCCCCTCATCCCCATTTGCCCCTCAATGACCCTACCAAAAAAAAATATATATTATTTTGTATACAATTATCCCAACCAATTATTTTTAGAGTTTTATGACCGCCGATTTCCACCCTACCCCCTCCTCCCGCTTTGCCGCCTAAATGACCCTATAAGAAAAATTAATTTGGTATATAATTATCCCAAGCATTTATTTTTAGAGTTTTATGACAAGGGTGAAATGGAAAATACAGTTTTAATACCCTCCAAAAACAATTGGACCCCATAAAATATATATATTCTGGATTAGTGATGAAGTCTAAGACGGTCTAGCCCATACGTTCGTCTATGGAAAACGTGATATTGTCTATTTTTGAACCCCGCTCCCTTTAGTGGGCGTTGACGTACGATGTTCTATAAAGGAACTCTGTCCCACCAAGTTAAACATTTTAAATTCACTTACTAAATATTTGGAGGGTATTTAAGATTCGATCTGGTTCAATATAACGTTTTTACTTTTTATTATATAAAATCTTACTGGCGCCAGACAATGGAAAATATATATAAAATATGTTAAGATATTTAGTTTTACTATAATTTTTTTTTATTATTATTTATTTGGTATTATATAAAGCATTTTTTATTTCGTTTTAGCTATTAAAAATATTTCAGTTAAATTTAAATAACATATATCAATACTTAAAATTAAAGAAAAACAAACAAACAAAAATAAACAACTTTAAAGGTACAAAAATGGCTTGAAATACTAGAACTTTTTGCTTTAAATAAAATTTCAATTACTCGTTTACGTGCCAGCATACCAGGTGGTGCGATTGCTGGTGCTGCCCTCTTCCTGTTCCGGTTTGGGTACAATCCAGATATTACCAATGCCGCTGTCGTTGCTAAAACGATTCGAATCACGAAATAATGACAAGTTGGGCGGTTTGCGGTGCACATGATCGCCGCCGAATTCATGTGAATGCAATTCTTTTAATTTTCTGCGCTCCTCAGCGGCATAAGCGGTGATCATGTCGCGTATTAAATCCAGCCATTGATCGATTAGACTTTGATCGCCTACAAAATCACATTCCTTTTGCCTGCGCTGGTCATAAAACAAAGTGAACTGTTTCGATTTGGATGATATTCCAATATGTTCACACGGATAACGATCACGAAATATCAGCTGCTTACCCTTGATTTCCGTATAAATAATACACTTATCGAAAATAAAAACTTTTGAGCGAAACGTGCGCTTAGAGTTGTGATCAGTGGCCTGAAATTCACTCACTTTGCGAAATTTGCCCTGGTAAAAAATATTGAACTGAAAGAGAAATAACATCTCTGTTTAATTGAATGAAATTCGTACTTTGAAACTACTCACCTCATGATCGTCGCACACACATACAATGTCATTGATTATTTCCGATTCGTTGGTGGTTATTAAAAGATTGCGAAATCTTTTCTCCAATCGACAGCATGACTCTATGATGGGTTTCATGACATAATCTCGATTCTTGAAAAGGGTCTGCAATGCAAAATGTTGTAGGGGACTTTGAAAATAATATATTAAAATTTAAAACTTACCGTTATAAACTGTTGCAACAGCAAAGGATAGCGGGCCATGCGCTGTATGGGTTGCACCAGAAAACTATTGATGCCCAATTTGTCATCAATCTCATTTTGCAAGAGCTTTTTTTATGAAACAAATTAGTAATAAATTATTAACTTAAAGAGAAGCTACTAATTTCTTACTTACCTTAAAATAATTTTTATAGAGATCGCACAGCTTCAGTGATCTTTGTTTGTTCATGGTAAATAAAACGTAACCATAAAAACAATTATTCTGGAAAAGACGAAAAGAAAAAGAGATGATTAAAATGGCTTTAATTAAAGGTTATATATAAAGTTGGTCATTTCGTGAGGAATTTCTTCGATATTAATATGGGATCTCATAAAGTACATATATCCTGGATCCTTATAAATAGCAATAATGAATAAGCGGCGTCCGTCTGTCTGTACGTGAAATCGGTTAGAGATTTCATTCTCGGACTGATGGATTGGAAATGAACTTAAATAGAGTGGTATTGAAATTCAGAAAAATTCGAAATACGGTTCCAGAAATGGGAAGCTTACACCTATTTCTGGACACAAAATTAACTAACAAAACCAAATTTTTTGTTGTTGTTTGTTAATCAAACCTATTTCATACTTTGGGAAGAATAAAATTTTTATTAAAACTAAAAAAAAAAAAAATTTCCAGGGATGGGAAATTGCAAAATTTTTTTTTTTTTTTATGCATGCAATATTTTGTAGTACATGAAAACGACCACAATGCTAAAAAAATTAAGTTTTTCTTAAAAAAAAAATACGTTATGCCTCAAAAAAAATAAAATAAAAGTAAATAAAATTTCGCTTCCAGGGTTCGGAAATTGAAATTTTTTTATTACATAAAAGCAGCCATATATAACTTTGGATTTTCAGTGAATTAAACCTATTTTATGCTTCAGGAAAAATTATATTCGTGTAATAAATAAATAAAATTAAAAATTCTATTCCAGGGTTCGCAAATCAAAATATTTTTGTTATATAAAAATAGCCATATAAGTTCCTAATTTAGTTTTTTTAGTGAACTAAACTCATTTTATACTTCAGAAAAAATTTAATTGGTACTAAAAACCAAAAATAAAGTAGATATTAATTTCCAGGGTTGGAAGGTCGAAATTTTTTTGGTATATAAACGCAGACATTTAAGTTTCCAATTTTAGTTTTTTTGTGAATTATACCTATTTTATACTTCAGGAAGAATTAAATTGTTATTAAAAGTCAAAAAAATTAAAAAGTGGATTCCAGAGTTGGAAAATCGAAATTCTTTTGGTACATACCAAATAAGTTTTTAATATATATATATATATATATATATATATATATATATATATATATATATATATATATATATATATGTATATATATATATATATATATATATATATATATATATATATGTATGTATATATATATATATTTTTTTTCTGGGCAAAATCTTTTTTCTGTTTTAGAAAGAAAGGAGAAATACATCTGAGAAGGGTATTTAAAAATCGGCACAGCACTTTTACATATTTTTTGTTTATTAAACATATTTGATTTCCCTTCTTTTGCGGTTTTTTAAATATTTCATATAATAAAAGTTCTTAACAAACGATTTGCAGATTTGAAATTGAGTCTGAATAAAAAATTCTTAATAATAAACTAATAAGTTCGAAAAATAAAAATTTACAATCAAATTTCATACAACCTCTAAAGCGCTGTGGGCCATTCAACATATCAAACTGGCTGTCGTGAACTCTGTGTATGTGTTTGCAATTTTCAGTCGCTGTTCTTGCGATAGTAAAAATCTAAAGTATTTTGATTTTCATAAAACTCTTATTAAACTATACATATGAGTTTTTTAGTAGTAACACAATAAATGACATTTGATTTTTATTTCCGATCATACGATATGGGACACAAAAAATGCTTGTGATTGATGTAATATTCCCTATTATTGTGAATGACCACGTAAATGTTACGGCAAAACGATAGAAAGAAATTATCGCTTATTTAATCTCTCTCGACAACAATTATTTACTATTAACATGATCTATAAATATTATGCTCTTTTGACTTAGAAAATACAAAAGGAGCTGGTCAATAGTAATTAATTGTACTCGACAACGAGTACATAAATGCTAATTTTTTGTTTTGCTTGAAGTCAATGTTATCATTCACAATAGGGGATATTATACATCTGGTGCCAGTGCTGCCACTTTGTAAATTAAAGAATTCTTGATTTAAGCTTAACTTGTTTTTTTATATATATAAAAAAAATTAAAAAGTTTCAAATAAAATATAATAAATAAATTTAATGAAAAATAAATTTATTAACGAAGGAAAAAAAGTAACTTATTTTTTTTTTCTTTGCAAAAAAAAACTAAGACTCACATCAATAAACTGCTTAAATTCATCAAATATTCTCTTCAGATCGTGCTTATTGCGCTGCAGCATTGGCAAAAATTCATCACGATGGAATTCAGCTATTTGTTCTATATTTCCAAATAGAACATATTTTTTACCTCTCAGACCCAGAGGCAAATCAGTGCGCTGAAATATGTTGCCATAATTATTGATGCCGATCCAAAGATTCTCTACATAAGATTCTTCAGTTTTGATCAGTTCCTCCAGAATTGGTTGTACGAAACTAAAGCTCTTATCGCGCAATTCAATCTCTTCATCGTCATCAATTTCTCTGGAAGAGAACAAATTTTTGAAATTAGTTTGAAAATTTTTTAGACAGTAACAGAAAGTAGCGAAGCAGGCATCGATAGCCGATCGGTTTTCTATGAAAAATTATTGAATTTTTTTAACGAGTACAACTAATAAAAATTAATTATAACAAATTTTTATTATATATATTTTTTTATGGTAAATTAGAATTTCTTTCTGGTCTTGAAGATGGTTTGAGTTTTAATTTTACCCTATTTTTATTAATATTATTTTTAATAAATAAAATTATAATAAAACGAAATTTCTTATATAAAATCTTACAGAGTGAAAATTCTGAATTTTTTTTTTCATATAATTTTTTTTTAAGTATTCAAAATATTTACCCTTGTTTTGGTTTATAATGCAGAGAATTAAATTTATTAGCTTCGCTTGGACGAGGTTCCGTTGAGCCATCAATTATTTCAGTCTTTGGTCGTGAGCGATAATTTCTGGAAATTATTAAAACACTTTATTTATATTATTATTATTTTTATTATTATTTTTTTATTATATTTTTTATTCGTGCTGGTTCTTTTCCCAAAATTTATAAAATTATTCAGTTCATTGATTAAATATTCAAGTAAGAAGTCAAACCAAAAAAATGAGGCGGTGATTTTTTCAACATTAATAATTTCACAAAAATTAATCAAGAATTATTTGTGTGTATTGCAATTAAATTTTCTCTGTGAATAAAAAACACAATTCATTTAAAGCCACATAAAAGAGGTTTAACAGAAACGGAACGTGTCCCAATAATTCTGATTCATGCAGATTAAATGATTATAAAACAATTAAAGATAAAATTGCAAAATTATTGAAAAAAAAGAATTTAAATATAAAAACAATGAAATAATGAACGAAAAAATATTTTAGAATATTTGCTAAAAGTTTGCACAGTGGGCCTCAAACTCACCTGGGAAAATCTTTATTTCTCTGTCTAACAGCCGTTGATTTTGCTTCACCCGCACTACGATCGTTATTGTCGCTGCTATGACTTTTGGAATGTTGAAAAACGGGTGTTAAGAATGATTGATTTATGGCTGCCACTGAAATGCTGTTGTCTTTTATTTGGCCATCATTTAGAATTACAGATCTGCCGAAATCATCTTGAGTGGCCTCCGTGTTTTCTTTGGCTGCCATTTCATTTATTTCATCTCTTATGCTGTCGACATCGTCCTCCGAATGTTCCTCATCAATGCCGCCTTGAAATCCTGAATTATTTAGATCCGTCAGATGTGTAGGGCTGCCACTAACCATGGGATAGAGTTTGGCTACATATAAACCGGCTGTAGGGGAGGGCAATGCCATAGGACTTGATGAATTGGCTCGCTCGTTTTGCAACAGCGATTGGGATGATTTCGATTTGTATTTTGAGGTTTTAAAAATGATGCGCTCATCGGCTTGTAGATTTTCAAATAATAATAATTTCTGTTTTACATCCAATAAAGCGGGATCTGGTGTTTGTGGTGTCGTTGGAGCTTGACGTTGCAGCTTCCTGGCGCCACCATGATTCATTTGACTGGCTGGTGTATTTTCAATGTCATCACCATCTAAATTTATATCAATTGAACGCATTTTCAATATCGACTTTTTATTGAAGGCATTTTCTGTGTCAGTGTGGACGGAATAGGAAATGTTCATGGAACTGGAAGTAGTGTTGAGCGAGAGAGAAGGTGTCGTTACAGAGCTGGAAGTTGTATCGTTGTCATCTGTCAAGTCTTTACATTCCGTTTGATAGTTTGTGACCTTGGACTCGATTGAATTATGGCTTTCGGTGCTGAAACGTCTGCGATTTGAGCTGCGTTTGTTAAAATTGCGATTGCTTAAATTGCGCTCACGTCGAAATGGTCGTGGACTGGATTCTTCGTCGGCCATTGTCACGCTTTGATTGAGCAAATCCTAGATCGGAGAATTATTTGAGCAAACTGAAAGGAGAAATATGAAAGGAGTTTAAGTGACAGAATTCTAAAGATATTTTTAGAATCTTGTGCAGTAAACTGTGGTTAATTTTTTGTAATTCACTGTATATGAGATATAAATTGTTTTATATTTACACAAATTGATAAGATAAAATATCGCATATAGTGGGAGATTTCTTTTTATGTCATATTTTATTCTTTCTTTTTTTTTGGGTCATGGTATTGAAAATAACTGCCAAGTGTTTAATCATATTCTTTTCGTTATTATTACGTCACACTCTTTTAATAGTTTGTTTTAAATATAAATAAAATTGAAGAACGTCTACTAAACGGGTTAGGCCCAAGTCTAGCAAAAATATTTTGCTGCAATAATAAATATATTTTTGTTAAGAGTTTCTTATAAAAAACTTTAAGAAAAGAGTATAAAATAAACAAGTAAAAATGCTATATTCGGCAGTGTCAACACTTATACACCCTTCACCGAAGTACATCTGCAGTATATACACACATGCATACATTCCAACCCTGGAAATATCGTTTTGATCTTTCTGACTTTCAATACCAATTTATTTTTATATACACCAAAAAAGAATTGGAGGGTATATTCACTTTGTCATTCCGTTTGTAACGCAGCGAAATATCCATCTGAGACCCCATAAAGTATATATATTCTTGATCAGTGATGAAATCTAAGACGATCTGAACATGTCCGTCCGTCCGCCCGTCCGTCCGTCTGTGGAAATCACGAATCAGTCCAAACGAAAAGAGCCAGACTCTTGAAATTTGGTACAAATATATCTTGAAGGATAATACAGGCCAATTTTTTAAATGGGCTGAATCGGTCAAGAGGGAAAAAAGTTCCCCTAAGAAAAACTAAACCTACCTCGAAAAAGCAACATAATTTTTAAAGTCTTTTTTTGTAATTTTGTTAAGCAAATGATATATTTTTATGTCGAAGAGGGTCCAACGCGTTAAACTTGGAGCCATAAAATCAAAAAAATAAATTTTTGACACCGCCCCCTTTAGTGGAAGTTTTTATATGCAAAAATATTGTAAAAATTTAGCAAATTGTTTTACTTAACCCTAAATTCCTTTAATGACGAAGCTGAAATGTAACATGGTACTCCTCTGCACTAACGCCTCCTCCCCCTTTGCCCCTAAATGACCCTCCCTATAAAAAAAAATTTTTTAAATAAATTTTACATTTAATTATCCCAAACATTTATTTTTAGAGTTTTATGGCAAAGGTGAAAGGTCTCCCCCACGGCCCATGCCAAAGGGAGCCCGACAAAATACAGTTTTAATACCCTCCCAAAAGTATATATATTCTTGATCCGTGATGAAGTGAAGTCTGACGATCTGGCGATGCCCATACGTTCGTCTGTGGAAAACATGATATAGTCTATTTTTTCGACTCCGCCCCCTTTAGTGGACGTTTAAGTACGATATTATATGCAAAAATAGTATAAATATTAAAAAAAATGTATTCCTTAAGCCTATAAGAAACTGAGATGTTCTCTGAACTTGCAGAGGTGAAACTTCTCCCCCACCGGCCCTTCCCGGAATGACTCTCTCAAAATAGAGATTTAAAATTGGGTACAGAGATGTCTTAAAGAAACTCTGTCCCACCAAGTTAAACATTTTAAATTTACTTACTAAATATTTGGAGGGTATTCAAGATTCCAACCGGTCGAATATATCGTTTTAGTTGTTTTTATTTTTTTAACCAAAAAATATATTTTTACCAAAGAAATATATTAGGTTTATGTGGTTACTTTAATATTCCAAAAAAAAGTTTAAGTTTTCCAGGACTGGAGCTGTGTTTTCTTTTAATTTTTTTATGTTTAATATCTAGAGAAAAAGAAACAAATTGTTTTATTAGTTGGCTATTTTTATGTTTTATGCAGCAAAACAAAAATTCAACTGCCCAACCCTGGAATCGTGTTTCTTATTTTGTTTAATTTTTTGTAGTATAAAATAGATTTAATTAACAAAAAAAAACAAAAATTAGTTTTAGTTCATTAATTTCATATACCAAAAATAAATTCAAATATCCCAGCTCTGGAACCAGCTCTTTTTGGCTATTCTGATTTTTATCAAAAACATCAAATATGTATGTTTACTATGCAAAGAAAAAGCCACAAATTGTTTTAGCTGTCTATTTTCATGCAGCAAGAAAAAATTCAATTGTCCAACCCTGGAATCGTATTTCTTATTTTGTTTAATTTTTAATGTCAATTTAAATCGTTTTGGAGTATAAAATAGATTTAATTAACAAACAAAAAATTAGTTTTAGTTCATTACTTTTATATACCAAAAATAAGTTTAAGTTTCCCAGCTCTGCAACAGTCTTTTTCAGTATTCTGATTTCGAATACCAATGAATTTCTTTCGAAATTACAAAAAAATTTTAATATATATGAAGACAAAGAAACATTTTATTTTACTTGGTTACTTTTATACAGGAAAAAAATTTCAGTTGTCCAACCCTGGCAGCGTCTTTTTGATTTTGTTTGATTTTGTTTGATTTTCAATGCCAATTTCATTTTTTCCGAAGTAAAAAATTCTTTTAATTGATAACAAAACAAATTTTTTACCTAGTTACTTTTATATACCAAAAATAAATATAAATTTTCCAGCTCTGAAACCATATTTTGAATTCTTTTGATTTTCATTAGCAATTCACTTAGGACTATTTCCATTACATCAGTCCAAATCCGAAGCGTGGGTGCTGTTGGCTGAAGTAGTAGAACGCGAGACTACGAAGCGGAGGGTCCTGAGTTCGAGCCCGCGCTCAGTCATGAAATATTGTGTTGAATTCTTCTGATCAGCATTAGTGCGTGGTTGTGTTAGTTGTTGCCAGCCTGTTTCAATGATGAAGGCATAGTCACTGGTCACTGAACATAATTGGCAGCGACTGACACGATCATGTTCTAAAAAGCAAAGTAACAGCAGCGACCTCTTTCGTCCGTTCTGTAGCAAAAATTATCCAGCGAAGTAAAAAAAAAGGTTGAAATAGCTACAAAAACAACTGTCTATCTTCTCATCTTTCCTAGTCTGTCCCCTCAATACTATCCCCTCGTTTTCAGTTCCGGCGTAATACATTGCTTATATAGGGGTCATCCCCTGAGTGCTGGTCCTACTCCTAAAAAAAAATACAAAAACAATATCTAGCTTCTCTGTGGGTCTCCGGAAACGCGATTTCACGTACGGAGAGACGGTTATCGCTTATTCGGCTTCCCTATTCATAAAGATCCGGAATATATATACTTTATGGGTTCGCAAATTAATTATTTGTGGAAATTACCCTTTCACCGTTTTTTTTTATAAAATCACAGATATGAACTTGAGCCTGACTAATAATTTTCAGCTTAATAATTGAATTTCTCCTAAGTTCGAATAATAAAGCACACATTGACGTTTTTAAAATCATTAACTCTAAAGAGGAAAAAGTATCAGAACAATTAAATTCAAAATTGGAATCATCATGTGCTGTTATTTTTAGCACGATTTTAATTAATTTTTTGTTTATGATTATTAATTTATGTAACAGCCACTTGCTTGCAATATTTATAAAAAAAAAATTATATTAAATAAATTTTGTTTAAAAATTTTACTTTATAAAACTTTTATAAACGTTTGTTTAGTTATTGTGAATAAGGCTAATGTTTACTTTCAATTTAAATAATATTTTCCATATTTAACAAATACATAAAACAAACTTTCGCAGCCATTAAAATAATTTTAATTAAAGATATTTCGTAGCATTGAATTTAAATTTAAGAAAAAAAAACACTAACATTTATTCACAATACACTGAAATATTTTTAAATATTTATTAAAACACACAACTTATACATACAAGTATATACACGGGCATGTATGTAAGAGTGTAAAATTGTCAATTGTATGTTTCAAAATTCTGTTCACACGTTTGTTTTGAGTCAACACAAAACATGCCGAAATACTTAACATTTGACCGTTTCACAGAAATTTTAAAATGCAACTGAAATAATTCAAAGTAAAATATATTTTTTGTTTATTCTCTGATTTTCATATTTCTCTCTATCTCTCTCAATTTTCTATATTATTCATTAAGTTTAAGTTTAATATTGTTTTATCTGTTATTTAACTTATTCCTTATAATTATATGTTTTCTTTAAATTGCTTAAGGTAGAAAAAAAAATTAAAAATGTTGTTCACACTCTTAATGGTAAACACGATCAGAATCTGTAACCCTCTCTCTCTCTCTTTCTCTATCTCTCTATCTCTTGCTAGGTAGTTAAAAAACCAACAAAAACAGATAAATATATAAAAAATATTAACAATTAAATAATTTATGAGGTTCTTAAATAAATTTATAGCACAGTGGGTCTAAGCAGGAAATAAATTTCGTTGTATTAAATGTAAAATTTATTTAAAAAAAAATTTTATAGGGTCATTTAGGGGGCAAAGGGGAAGGAGGCGATAGGGCAGAGGAGTACCAGGTTACGTCTCAGCTTCATCATTAAAGCTTAAAAATTTTATTTTTAAGGATTGTAGGCTTAAGTAAAACATTTTGCTAAATTTTACAATATTTTTGCATATAATAACGTCCACTAAAGGGGGCGGGGCCCAAAAATTAATTTTTTTTATTTTATGGTTTAACGCATTGGACCTTCTTTGACATAAAAATATATCATTTGCTTAACAAAATTACAAAAAATAAACTTTAAAAATTATGCTGTTTTTTTAGAGGTTGGTTTAGTTCTTCTTAGGGTAACTTTTTTCCCTCTGGCGCGATTCAGCCCATTTACAAACTGGACCTGTGCCATCCTTCAAGATATATTTGTAGCAAATTTCAAGAGTCTGGCTCTTTTCGTTTGGACTGAATCGATATTTCTACAGGCGGAAGAATGGGCAGACATGCTCAGATCGTTTTAGATTTCATCACTGATCAAGAATATATATATACTTTATGGGGTCTCAAATGAATATTTCGCTGCGTTACAAACGGAATGACAAAGTGAATATACCTTCCATATTCTTTTTTGGAGAGTATAAAGAAAACTGCTCTCTCCAACTGTTTAAAAGCAAGCCACCAAAAGGAGACCCGGTAGCAATCTTTCCAGTCGACAACTGAAACCAGTCCATATCTATCGATATTTGAACAGATATTTTGATCGATATTAGCAAAAAAAAATATTATGCTCCCAGATGACTCTTTTAAAATTTCGTTGATTTTCTCTTTAACCACCAGACAGACACTTACAGCCATACCTAAATACGGGCGGGAAGCGGAACGTTTTTTTCCGCTGAGCTTTAACGCTAAAATGCCATACCTAAACAAAAGCGGCAGCGTTCTGTAAAAAAACAATAAAAACAGGGTTATCAAACAAACAAATTAAACAACCCTGATTATTTTAACAGCTGGACGGACGACATTTGTGATTTTGTTATTGAAATTTTGTACAAATTACAAACGTGCATACATATGTATGTATATAATCATATTGTAAATATTTTCTTACCACCATTTTCTAATACGAAATGTACAAATTTTTTCTTTTATTATATATTTCACTTTTGTAAATCTTTGCTCATTTTCTTTGGTTACAATTCTCTTCTTTTGCAACCAACTTTATTAGAAAACGCTCTGTCAAACTTGGATCCAATAGCAAAGCGTTGCCGCCGCGTTATTTCGGTATGCTCCATACAAAATGTATGGACATGAGAACTTTTGACAGCTAAAAAACGCTTGCCGCACGTATTTAGGGATGGCAGTTATTCGTTAAGGTAAATACGTTCTCTTTGAATTGTGTTAGACTCGTTAAATAGTCCACATTTAATGCCTGGTTAAAGCAAAAATAAATATTTTTATCTTCTTTAAGTAACTTTATTATTGTTTTTTTTTGCTATTAAATTGCTTTTTCTCTTTTTGTATTTCCAAAGGAATAACGTCAGCTCACTGATAGGAAAATGTGACTCATTGAAAATCGTTCAATAAAGATCTTTAAGTTATTTATTTATTTTATTTCGTTAAAACCCTGTGCAATTAATGCCTTTCAGACAATATAAAACAAGGATCAAAATGCCACCAAATAAGGGAAGTAGATGCCCACACAAAAACAGAAAAACAATAACACAATGAACTGTCAAAATTTTATTTAAGACCTTAACTTAACAGCAACTGTCAATTACACACGTAAACACATGCCTGCATGCATTTATAAGTATTTGTGTCACACATACTTGTTTTTATAACCATTTAAAAACACTGCGGTATTATTATTAAAATTTTTTTAATTATTTGTTTTCTTTTTTTTTTATTATAATACATATCACATTGTCTCACTCACATATTTTGACAGTTCTCAAACAAGCTGCTTTTACGGCAAACTGTATGTTGTACGAGCGCTTATGGAAATTCTGTAAAACTATTTTTTTTTTTTTTTGCTTAATTAGCACTTTAATTATATATATTTTTTTTTCCTTCGCTAGTGTTGTCTGCTTAACATTAGCAACAAATAGCAACTACAGCAATATATAAGAGTAAAAATGGCAATAATATATTCGGTATTGTGTTTGTGCTGTTATTTTCATTACAACCAAAAAAAATTTATTTAAAAAAAAACTGTGTAAATAATTTTGTTCTACTTTAAAGTGTGTTTGACGTTATCGTTCCTCATAAAAAGTTATTAACTCTCATGCTTAAGTTAGTGATAAAAGAATTTAGCAACAAAAGAAATAGAAAAAATGTTCTTAACTGCATTAAAATTTGATTTCTCGTGTTTTTATTTTCACATATTTTTAATAAGACGGCGGCCAAAGAAATTTCCTCAGGTACTAAAAAGGTGACGTCGTATTAAAACAGTTTGTTATCCATAGTCTTCACCAAAATTGCTGTTCTGTGTGTAATTTTTGCACAATATATTGTCCTTATGAATAGGGAAGTCGATTAAGCGATTTCCGTCTGTCATTCTGGCAGCACGTGAAATCGATTTTCCGAAGCCCTCAGAAAATCTGTAGACTTTGGCCTTGTGTTAATATATTTAAAATAGTCCTAATCCAGTTCCAGAGCTGGAAAGTTTAAACTTATTTTTGGTGTTTTTTTTTTTAATTAAACCTATTTTATACTTCAGAAGGAAAATTAAATTAGTATTAAAAATCAAACCAACTTAAAAAGACTATTCCAGGGTTGGACAATTGAAACTTTTTTTGTTACTTAAAAGTAACCATCTGAAACAAATTTGTTGCTCTTCTTTTATATAATATATTTGATGTTATTGAAAGAAGTTCGTTGCTATTAGAAATCAGAAAAGTCAAAAATACTGTTCCAGAGCTGGAAAATTTAAACTTATTTATAGTAAATGAATGTAATCAGCTAAAACTAATTTTTTTGTTAATTAAACCTATTTTATAGTTCAAAAAGAATTAAATTGGTATTAAAAATCAAAAAAATAAATAAAAAGCCGTTACCAGGGTTGGACAATTGAAACTGTTTTTGTTACATAAAAGTAACTTAATGAAACAATTTATTTTTCTTTATACATTAAACATATTTGATGTTTTTGAAAGAAATCCAAAGGTATTGGAAATCAGAAAAGTCAAAAATACTATTCCAGAGCTGGAAAATTTAAGCTTATTTTTAGTAAATAAAAGTAATCAGCTAAAACAAATTTTTTTGTTAATTAAACCTTTTTTATAGTTCAGAAAGAATACCAATTTAAGGTACTCAAAATAAAAAAAAATAAAAAATCTGTTACCAGGGTTGGACAATTGAAACTGTTTTTTTTACATAAAAGTAACTTAATGAAACAATTTATTTCTTTTTCTTTATACATTAAAAATATTTGATGTTTTTGAAAGGGTATGAGAAATCAGAAAAGACAAAAATATTGTGCCAGAGCTGGGAAATTTAAACTTATTTTTGCTATATAAAAGTAAGGAACTAAAACACATTTTTTGTGTTTTTGTGAATTAAATCTATTTTATACTTCAAATAGAGTTAAATTGGTATTAAAAGTCAAAAAGAAACTAAAAAAGATGATTCCAGGGCTGGACAATTGAAACTTTTTTCTTGAATAAAAGGAACCAAATAAAACAATTTGTACTTTTTTCTCTACATATTAAACAGATTTGATATTTTTGAAAGAAATTCATAAGTATTAGACGTCAGAGAAGCCAAAAGACAGCTCCAGAGCTGGAAATTTTTAAATATATTTTTTTTAATAATGAAGTCACTAAATAAAACAAATGTTATTCTTTGGCCATTAAATATATTTAATATTTTAGAAAGAAATAAATTAGTATTGCAAATCAGAAAGTTAAAGAAAATGGCGGCAGGGTTGGAATAAATGTTTGTATTTACTCCGGACGTACGTCACAGCAAATATTCGGTACAGCCGAATAAAGCACTTTTTTTTACTGCATTGAGTTCATATTTATATATATTTTCTAACTGTTTTCACAAAATCAGGGGGCCAAATTACCGCATTCGATATCGATCGAAATTTCAATACAATTTAAATACAAATTACGATCGATATCGAATGATGTAATTTGCCACCATAGATTTTCGCATTTTGAAAGACCAAACGACGTTTTTAAATTGTGAAAAAAAAATAAGTCTGTTCGTGAAATACATAGAGCACTTCGTCCATTTTACTCTTCTCGTTTTAAAAACATCAAGAAGAGAAAGAGAATTGAAGAGCTCAATTAAATGTCGTTTGCTCATCGTTCTCAATTTGTTGGCGTTTGTCCATCAACAAAAATTAATTGGCTAATGAACTAGGACATTCGATTTGAACAAAACATCAAAACTTGCCATAGAGCGCCCTTAACAATCGATTTATTGCCAAATCAATTTAGTGAGAACTTTAAAAATTGTTGGTTTTTTACTGGCTCCCTTTTCCAGGCGATTTAACACCTTTCAAGGGCGGTATTAAATACCCTCCAAATATTTAGTAAATAAATTAAAAATGTTTCACCATCTAGGTCACAGTTCCTTTAAGACATTTCTGTACCCAATTTTAAAACTCTATTTTGACAGGTTCACTGCGGGAAGGGCTTTCGGGGACACATCTCATCTTTTCCCCCAGCTGGGTCAGACTTCCTTTAAGACATATTTTAAAACTCTATTTTGACAGGGTCACTGAGGGAAGGGCCGTGGGGGAGGCATCTCATCTTTTTCCCCAGATGGGGCACAGTTCCTTTAAGACATTTCTGTGCCCAATTTTAAAATTCTATTTTGACAGGGTCACTGCAGGAGGGCCCCGGGGGAGAGATATCTCACCTTTGTCGTAAAAACTTAAAAATTAAATTTTTGATTAATTAATTTTAGAAAAAAAAATTTTTATGGGGCCATGTAGTGGTCAAAGTTGGGTGGAGCGGAAAGGCAGAGAAGATCCCCGCTTCGTTATAAAAGCTTAAAAATTTAATTTTTGAGGAATGTAGGCTTAAGGAATACAATTTGTTAGATATGTACACTAATTTTCCTCAACACCCACTAAAGGGGGCGGGAACAAAAAAGGAATTTTTCTGATTTTCACACTTCAATTTCAGCGCTTTGGAACTGCTTTGACATAAAAATATATCATTTGCTTCACAAAATTACAAAAAAAAACTTTAAAAATTAAGTTGTTTTCCTAGAGGTTGGTTTAGTTTTTCTGAGGGGAACTTTTTTCCCTTTGGTCCGATTCAACCCATTTACGAACTTGACCTGTGCTATCCTTTAGAATTTATCTCTACCAAGTTTTAAGGGTCTGGCTCTTTTTTAGTTTGGACCGTATCGTTTTTTGCACAGACGGACGTACGGAAGGTCATGGCTGGATCGTCTTAGATATCATCACTGATCAAGCATATATACATACATATACTTTATGGGGTCTCAGAGAGATACTTCGCGGCATTACACATGGAATGACAAAGTGAATATACCCTCTAATAAAATAAATATACCTTATAAATTTTTAATAAAAAATTTAACTGATCGCATTAAATTGATTAATTGTTTTGATTGTTGTCGACTACAGTACAGTATAAAATAACAAAATAATTTTAACATAATTTTCAAACACGCCTCGTATGCAAGTAAATTTTATCAGCAACTGATAAAACTCATGATAATTTTAACTTGAAAATAAAGTTTCGAAATAAATTAACTAAAAATTCGTAAGACACCAACACAATTAAATAAAAAAAAGAATTTTGTGAAGATATTTTCACAAAAAAAAGGAAAAGTATTTCGTACTCTAAATCAAAAATATCTATGCATTTTAGAAATATTTTTAATTTATTTCATATTTTCATATTAAGAATTGTAATTGGAATTTATGTTGTATTTGCCACAATTAAAAAGCCCACTTTTAATTACAAGTTAAATTATTTGCTGGTGTTTTTTTTATTTTAATTCTAATTTACAAAATATAAATACAGACGACAAACAGACAGACAGTCAGCTGATTAAGTCTCTAACCTTTATTTAAGTGACGTTTGCTATTATTATTATTATATTTTTATTTTTTTTTTTGCTGTGAAACTATAAAACACTTTTAATTTATTGTAGTGCTTGCGAGTGCAGAAAAGCACCAGCTCTTGTGAGCGTTAAAACGTACTGACTGAATTTTTGGAAGCAAAAAAAATAAAATCTCGAATTTTTTGTATATGTTGTTGTTTAGGAGTTTGATTTCCTCTACTGCGAATATTAAAAAACAAGAACAAAAAAACAAAAGCTAATATTATTAATAGCTTTTGTTGCTATTTTTTAAGTTATTGCTTTTGACGTATTTCATTTATTTTTGCTTAATTCTTGTTGTTCGGCATTTAATTTACTTGAATTTATTAATTGTGTTGAGTATAAAACTATAGATAAGATTTTTGAAGAGAAATAAAGTTCCCTGCCAGTTAATTATTTTCGAAGAAAATTAGTATTGAACTTTTGTAACAATTTTATATAAAAATCTCTGTCGGTGGCGGATTTAGGCTGACTGCCGCCTTAGGGCCAGTCTGATGCACCTTTCTGCTTTTGATTTACAATATTCTATTCATTTTGATTCAATATTGTCACATACGAGTTCTGTTCAAAAATTCATATGAATTTTAATATTTTTCCAAAAAATATAATTTTACTTTTATTCATCAATTTCTATTTCATATTCTTTGAAATATTCCCCCCCAACTTTAGGACACTTGAGTTCTTTTTCCAATACCCGAAGTAGTTTTTATTTGCAAATTTTTTTATTTTTTTTTTGGCAGGTGAATAAGAATGAATATCTAAAGAGCCGGCATGAGTTGCATATAATTTTAACTGACTCGTATAGGGTATTTATTTCATGATCAATTGGAAGCAATTGTGATTGTGACTTTTTGTCTTTGTTACTGTTTCATTGTTGTAAAGGCCAGTCGAAAAAAATAAATATTTAGGTAAAACACGTACAGCTTAATTAATTTGTATCGCTTTTGTTTTCTTTTTTTTTTTTTTTAATGTTTTATTCATTGTAACAATGACAATTTCATTGTAAGCTGAACTAAGAAAGAATTTCGTTGGCTGTGACACACACACACAAGCACACATAATTACACACTAGTAGTTATTGTCATTCTGAAATTGCCGATTTTAAATTTTAAACAGTTGTTCAGTATTGAATGACTTTTAATGAGTTTAAGATATTAAATTTTTGCTATATTCTTTAAATAGCGATAGAAAAATAATACTTTTAATTTGCATTTCTAGAAACAAGTAAAAGTGCTATATTCGGCTGCCCCGAATCTTATATACCCTTTACCAACGTACAGCTGGAGTATGTATTTACATTAAAGCCTGGAAGCATCTTTTTGATCTTTTTTTTTTTTGTTTGTCTTGGACCAGCACTCAGGGGATGACCCTATATATGCATATAGGGGACAGATTAGGAAAGATGAGAAGATAGACAGTTGTTGTTTTTTTTTTTGTAGCTATTTCAACCTGTAAATTGTTAAATTACAACCTTTTACTTCGCCGGCTAATTATTCAAAATATAAAATATCTTTTATGACAAAAGAAAAAAATTTATTTTATCTAGTTACTTTGATATTATAACAAAAAAAATGGTTTTCCAGCTCTTTTTGGCATTTCTGATTTCCAATATATTAAAATATATTTAATATACAAAGAAAAAGAAACATTTTTTCTAATTGGTAACTTTTGTGCAGCAAAAAAAATTTAATTTTCCAACCCTGGTATTTTATTTTTTACTTTGTTTGATTTTTAATGCCAATTTCATTCTTCCTGAAAATAAAATATCTTTAATTACTTTTGTGCAGCAAAAAAAATTTAATTTTCCAACCCTGGTATTTTATTTTTTACTTTGTTTGATTTTTAATGCCAATTTCATTCTTCCTGAAGATAAAATATCTTTAATTAGCAAAAAAAAAACAAAAACTAGTTCTAGTTCGTTACTTTCATATAACAAAAATAAGTGTAATTTTTCCAGCCCTGGAACAGCATTTTTGGCTTTTCTTTCAAAAACATCCAATGTGGTTAATATATAAGAAAAATAATAAATTTGTTTCAGTTTGTTACTATTATGTAACAAAAAACATTTCAATTGTCCAACTCTGGAAACGTTTTTTTTATTTTTAATATCAACTTATCCCTACCTGCACTATAAAATATGTTTAACTAAAGACAAGGAAAAAAATAGTTTTAACTAATTACTTACATATACATACTAAAACTACGCTTAAGTTTCCCAGCTCTGAAACAGTATTTTTGACTTTTCTGATTTCTAATAGCATCAAATTTCTTTCAATAACATCAAATATATAATGTATAAAGAAAAACAACAAATTTGTTTCACTTGGTTACTTTTATGTAACAAAAAAAAAAGTTTCAATTGTCCAACCCTGAAATCGTCTTCTAAGTTTGTTGATTTTTAATATCAATTTAATTACTCCCGAAGTATAAAATAGGTTTAATTAACAAAACACTAAAACTAACTGGCCACAAAAATTATAGGCCAATAATAAATTTAAACTTTCCAGCTCTGGAACCGTACTTTCAATTATGCTGCTTTTTAATAGCAATCTATGCAGGACTATTTTTAATATATCAATCCATGACCGAAGTCTCCAGTTTTTTTTGGGGGGGGGGGGGCTTCAGACGGCAATCGCTTAATCGACTTCCTTATATATAAGAACCCCGAATATATAATAAATTGAGGAATCACATATGTATTAATATTGTAGAAATTACGCAGAGAATGCCAAACCCATATGTAGCCACCCATTTATCAGTTTTTGTAAACGATTAGCATTTCGTTGTTATTAATTATTCTGAAATGCTTCTTATAATTCATTTTTATTATTGTACATGGATGCACTTCTCTCTTTTAAATATTTTTAACAATTTGTTAAATGTAAAATCCACCACCTGCTTTTGCAAAATAATTCACCATCTAGCGCCCTCTACCGCCATATAGCATAGCAATGTTTACTATGTTATCAAAAGCTTTAATAAGGAAAAAGGTGAAAAAGAAAGGAAGAACTTACCTCAGAAAAACTGTTATTTAAATTTTTAATTTAATGTGGCTTTCTGTGATACTTTTTCAACAATTTCCAACAATTTGTGAATATATTTCTTAACAAACTATTTAAAAATGTATTTTTGTACCCTTCAAAAAAGAACTGGAGTGTATATTCACCTTGTCACTCCGTGTGTAACGCAGTGAACTATCTCTCTAATAAAACATACATATATATTCTTGATCAGTGATAAAATTTAGGACGATCCAGCCATATCAGTCCATCTGTCTGTGGAAATCACAGTACAGTACATACGAAAATAGCCAGATCCTTAAAATTTGTATAGATATTTTTTGAAGGATAGCACAGGTCATGTTCGTAAATGAGCTGAATCGGTCCATAGGGAAAAAAGTTCCCCTGAGAAGAACTAAGCCAACCTCTAAAAAACAACATTAATTTTTTAAAGTTTTTTAACGTTTTTTGCAATTTTCTTATGCAAATTATATATTTTTATGTGAAAAAAGGTCCAAAGCGTTGATTTTGTAGCCTGAAAAATATAAAAATTCATATTTGGACGCCGCACAGTGGGGTGAATGGTAGAGAAAGTGGCGATTAATTCATAGAACTCGTAATATTAATATGTTGTTATTTTTTGTTGATGAGTATTAATAAATACATAAAAAACCAGCATTTAAAAAATCAATGAGTGTTCGAACTCACGGGCGATGTGTTAACACCTTTTTGTTTATTTATTTTATATTAAACCCACAAAAAACAAAGAGAATGCAAAGCAACAGACAAATGTACATACATACATTGTTATGTTTGTACATAAGCTACATACGTTGCTGTCTTGCTATCTCATTTTTATATATGTACGTATAACCACGTCACTATTCTCTTTGCTATGCATAAGACAAAACCGAAGATCAACATAAAACACTTTTTTAATATTACTCCAAATTAATACTCCGAATTAAAACACTTAAATCTCCGCTCGCCGAAACCCGCACTAGCGTTTTAATCCAAAAATTAATAAAATCGGCTATGAATTTCCGGAGAAAATCGCGTGGGAAAATTATATGAAAATCGCCCAATAATCACTTTCAATACCGACTGCCAAGCAACAACAACAAACAAACAAACTCTCACACTTCCACTTGCGTATGTATTGAAACTGATAGTTTACTGCCCTAAAGGCGCGCGTATAGATGTTAACACATCAAAAAACAAATTTTGAAAAAAAATTCTTAACCTTTTATGGGATTTTTTGTATTTTGGAGAAAATGGTATTATTTGACTATTTTTGCTATAAATTTGAAATGAAAAACGATAAATTAGAAAATTAAATTGTAAACTAGAGCATACTTTATGTGCCTTTAGAGAAAATTATAAAAAAGATAATAACAATAACTTGTTTTTTTTCTTTTTTTGTTTGGTTCTTTTTCCACATTGATTTTTAGCAATCGGAGTTCTCTCACAAAACCCTTCATAACTCAAAAATCACACAAATGCGCAAATAGGCATTCTGGGCCTGGGATTAGCTAAAATCTTATATTTTAAGAATATAAAAGCATTTTTTCCTGCACTCATCCGCAAAGTTGTTGAAACTCAATGTATATATAAAAAATACCATATTTTTGTAGACATTTAACTTTTTTTTAATATTTCTAAAACATTTATCTAAACAAAAAATAATTTTTTAAATGCTCATTTACCTGAAGTTGACGGTTCCATTATAAAACTTTTACTTATAGAAGTCTTAACAAAAACTATAATTACTTGAAATATCAAAATTTTCTCTTTTAATCAATTCGCGCAAAAATAACAAAAATATTTGAACTTTAAACACACACTGCAAATAAAGTGAACTACCAAGAAGTTTTATTTTTTCAGTTAGTGATTTAGAATTTTATCTACTTTCATATGGTACCAAATACGGTTGTGAAAGTTAAAGTTAATCTCTTGAATTAATCGCCACTTGTGAGGGCTTTCACCCCACAGTGCGGCGCCCCCTTTAGTGGGCGTGGGCGTAAGATGAAAAAATCGCGTAAATTATATTACTTAAGCCTATATTCCTTAAAAACTAAATTTTTAAGTTTTTGCGATGTTGTCTGATCTTCCTCTGCCCACCCCTCCACCCACCTTTGCCACCTAAATGACCTTGTCCAAAAAAAATATATATTTTTGTACACTTAATTACCCCAGAAATTTACTTTTTAATTTTTTACGACAAAGTGTAGATGTCTCCCCCGCTGCCCTTCCCCGACAATACTCCCATGAATTAGGGCAAATTAATGTCTACTTACTAGCCTCGTGACAACAGCGTTATTTTCGAAAGAAGTTACACTACCGTTTGTTGAATGTGATTACAGTTCTTGTTTACAAAAATCGTATGGTAAATTGGTATACGAGAATTATGTATGTTATTCTTCACCTAAGCCAGTGCTACCGTTAAGGCGGATTATTTAATTTTGTCAGTTTCGTTATATCAAAGTTTCACTATATGTGAGTACTCGAAAAGTTATACCAAGTGTTTTGAAACTAAAAATACAACTTGAAAAGTAGTTGCAATAATTTGCTAATTGTCCCATTGTGCATTATGAAAAATAACCCTTAGGCGGAAAACTTACCGCACATCAAAACGTAATGACCTCATAACAAATTATTAGTTACAATATTTCATATTCTAGTTTATTTTACAAATTCCAAATAAACTGCCACACAAATAGTGATTTTTCTAGTAACACGAGATTTAACTTTTCATTAATAACAAAATTTTCGTTTAACAAATTTTTCCCAATTTGATGTTTTTCTATGCACATTAACAAACCACAATTAACGCCTAAATAAATTTATTTTATTTTGAATATTTTTTTTCGTTATCTGAATATCAAATTGCCACCAAAGTAAACAATTGACCGCACTCAATAATAAATTTTCAATAGATGTGCAAAATATGGCATAAACAATAAATAAACACTTAATAAATAACCGACAGCTAAATTAAGAAACTGTTAAAATTAAAAGAAAATCAAATTACATGCAATAGTTTTATTTTAATTTATTTTTTTTTTCATTTCCTTTGAATGACATCGAAATTTAATTTGTTGCAAATAGAGATTTAAATTGAATGCAACTGAATACATAATTCGGTAATTTGGTTCGAAGGCTCAATACCAATTCCAAGCGCCAGAATACAGTTTTTTCACACTATATTTTAACAAGTAAAAAAGTTATATTCGACCGGGGTCGAATCTTAAATACCCTCCAAATATTTAGTAAGTAAATTTAAAATGTTTAACTTGATAAGACAGAGTTCCTTTAAAACATCTCTGTACCCAATTTTAAGTTCCTATTTTGATATTACAGGAAGGGCCGTGTGGGAGACGTTTCACCCCTGCAAGATCAGAGAACATCTCAACTTCTTATAGACTTAAGAAATAAATATTTTTCAATATTTACACGATTTTTGCATACAATATCGTACGTCAACGCCCACTAAAATCCAAAAATAGACTATATCATGTTTTCCACTGACCAACGTATGGGCATTGCTAGACCGTCTTAGACTTCATCGCTGATCAAGAATATGTATACTTTATGTGGTCCAATTCTTGTCTCTTTGGCAAGGGCCGTAGGGGGGACATTTCAGCTTTGCCATAAAACACTAAAAATAAATATTTGGGATAATTAAATGTAAAATTTATTATGTGAGTGAAGATAAATGTGCCGAGTTAAACATGTTTTGACGTAAGCAGTTACGAAACAGCGTAGTGAAGTTAAATATATAGACTACATCATGTTTTCCAAAGACGAACGTATGGACATTGCTAGATCGTCTGAGGCTTCATCACTGATCAAGAATATTCTCTTTATGGGGTCCAATTCTCTTAGAAGGGTATTAAAACTGTATTTCGTCGGGGTCTCTCTGGTGGAGACATTTCACCTTTGCCATAAAACACTGAAAATAAATATTTGGGATAATTAAATGTAAAATTTATTATGTAAGTGAAGATAAATATGCCGAGATAAACATGTTTTGACGTAAGCAATTACGAAACAACGTATTTAGCTGTGAATTTAAATATGACGTAACGAAGTGGCAAACAGTAAAGTTTTTTTTATGAAAATCCATATTTAATAAATATTTTTTTCATGAGAGTGTGTGTGATCTTGGAGGGATTTCGCACCCAGTGGCCATATAAGGAGTTGGCATGCATTACCAGTATAGGATAGAATACACTCCCATAATCATTTTGTATATAAATATGGATTTTCATACGAAAAAAAATTTCATTGATTCCCATTTCGTTACGTAATAACATATTTAATTTCACTTCGTAACTACTTACGTCAAAACATATATAACTCGGCATATATAAAATTATTTTTAACTAATTTTGTTTTATTTTTTATTTTTTATTTTTTTTTTTTGAAAGGGTCATTTAGGATGCAAACGCGGGGAGGGTGTAGGGCATAGGAGTACCAGGTTACGTTTCAGCTTCGTCATTAAAGCTTAAAAATGTTATTTTTAAGGATTGTAGGCTTAAGTAAAACAATTTGTTAAATTTTTACACTATTTTTGCATATAATAACGCCCACTAAAGGGGGCGAGGTCCAAAATTTATTTTATTTTTATTTTTTGACTGCAAGTTTAATGCGTTGAACCTTCTCTGACATAAAAATATATCATTTGCTTAACAAAATTACAAAAAAATTATGTTGTTTTTTAGGGATTGGTTTAGTTCTTCTTAGGGGAACTTTTTTCCCTCTAACCCGATTCAACCCTTTTACGAACTTGACTTGTGTTTTCCTTCAAGATATATTTATAGCAAATATCAAGAGTCCTGCTGTTTTCATTTGGACTTAATCGTGATTTCCACAAACGGAAATGCTCAAATCGTCAGCAGTGATGAAGAATATATGTATATACTTTATGGGGTCTCAGATGGATATGTCGCTGCGTTACAAACGGAATAACAAAGTGAATATACCCTCCAATTCGTTTTTGGAGGGTATTCCGGATATTTCCCAAACTATAATCGGAAATCCATATATATATATATATATATATATATATATATATATATATATATATATATATATATATATAGATATATATATATATATATATATATATATATAGATATATATATATATATATATATATATATATATATATACATATATATATATATATATATATATATATGTATGTATATATGTATATGTATTATTATTATTTTTTGTTTGTTTTTTATACGCTTTTGTTTAAAAAAGTTAGACTAATTTTTTTAATATAATTAAACAAATATATAATTTTAGTTAATTACTAAACAAATCTTAATATTTATTTAAGTATCTCTTAAAACCCCATTACCAAAGTAATCAATAGTTCAAGTCAATATTAGCCAATCAATAAAAACAATTTCTATTAAAGAAAACAATTTACCTTTTAGGTAAATGTTTGGTTTTGAAAAAGACATAGAGGTAGATGTGAAAAAGTATTTTAAATTTAGTTGGACTTTTGCTACTTGCAAATTTTAACAAAAAAAACACAACGATATTAAAAAAAAAAAAATAGCACGGCAAACAAAATTTCGAAATATATAAGAAATTCACCACCTGGTGTAGTAAGATTAACAAATTGTAAAATCCAAATTAAATATTTATGCGATTTTATTTAAACATTTTTTTTCTACTTGAAGTTACTCGTAGTTTCAACTGAAATTCTTTTTCGTTTTTATTGTATTTAATTTAAGGCATTTTTTTCCACATCACCATTTAATTGGGAAAAGAATTTAAATCAGAAATTATTATAATAACTTATTAAACTTAAACATTCTATTCATAATTTCCTTTTTAATTAAGTCTAATTCTAATATGAACATCTAGATTCTAGAATAATGAATTTTCACCACTAGGTTGCTACAAAAAATCAGCCATCTCTTAGGGAGAGAGTTCTTACTTTGTGCGCTCTGATATTCATATTTATTTTGCATTTTGTTTTTTAATTAGGTTCTAGGTCACACAGAAGCATTGTTTTATTAATTATTTTCAGTATTTGTACTGAATTTGTACTATTGTATTTACTTTGAAGGAAGTCTGGTTACGGGTGCCTCCAAGTCACTACTTTTGTCTACTATTTTGGTGACTCTTGGGCGACATTGTCAATAAAGCGTTTATATTTTTATATTTGCCTTTCATTATTTTATACCCTCTAACAAAGAATTTGGAGCGTATATTCACTTTGTCATTCCGTTTGTGACGCAGCGGAGAACCCATAAAGTATATATATTCTTGATCAGTGATGAAATCTAACACGATCTGAGCATGTCCGTCCGTACGTCCGTCTGTGGGAAGCACGATTCAGTCCAAACGAAAAAAGCCAGACTCTTGAAATTTGTTACAGATATATCCTGAAAAATAGCACAGGTCAACAAGTTTGTAAATGGGCTGAATGGGGCCAGAGGGAAAAAGAAGAACTAAACCGACATCTAAAAAACACCATAATTTTTAAATTTTTTTTTGTAATTTTGTTAAGCAAATGATATATTTTTATGTCAAAGAAGGTCCAACGCGTGAAACTTGGAGCCATAAAATAAAAATATATAATTTTTGGACCCCGCCTCCATTAGTGGGCGTTATTATATGCAAAAATAGTGTAAAAATGTAACAAATTGTTTTACTTTAGACTACATTCCTTAAAAATAACATGTTTAAGCTTTAATGACGAAGCTGAGACCTAACCTGCTACTCTCTGCCCTGCCCTCTCCTCCCCCTTGACCCTATAAAAAGAAAAATTTTAACAAATTTTACATTTAATTATCCCAAAAACTTATTTTTAGTGTTTTATGGTAGAAGTGAAATGTCTCCCCCACCGCCCTTGCCAGGGGGACCCCGACAAAATACAGTTTTAATACCCTCCAAAAAGTGTATATATATATATATATATATATATATATATGTATATATATATATATATATATATATATATATAGATATATGTATATATATATATACATATATATATACATATATATATATATATATATATATATATATATATATATATATATATATATGTACATATATATTCTTGATCCGTGATGAAGTGAAGTCTAAGACGATCTGGCAATGCCCATATATTCATCTGTGGAAAACATGATATAGTCTATTTTTGAACCCCGCCCCCTTTAGTGAGCGTTGACGTACGATATTGTATGCAAAAATAGTGTAAATATTAAACAATTAGGATTCCTTAACCCTATAAGAAGCTGAGATGTTCCATGATCTTGCAGAGGTGAAACATCTCCCCCACGAAATTTCCCGGAATGACTCTGCCAAAACAGAGATATAAAATTGGGTACAGAGATGTCTTAAAGGAACTCTGTCCCTCGAAGTTAAACATTTAAAATTTACTTACTAAATATTCGACCTGGTCAAATATAATGTTTTTACTTTTTTTCTAAATATTTTATTCGTATTACAACAGTCGATGGGCATCGCTTGTATCGAAATTGACTCTGAAATGATAGCAGACCTGCGTTATTCTCTAAATTATAAATAATATCATCAGTTGGATTCAAAATTATCGTCAACAGAACAAAACTATTGCTATTTCTTCTCAAAATTATTTAATACTGCAATTAAATTTTAAAGAAATGTTAATACTTAAAACCAATAGATAAAACACGCAATCCCATCTCTGAGAGAAAGAAATTGTTCACTCTTAACTTGAAAAGAATTTGTGTGAAGCAAATTTCACCATATCTATTGAGCTGCAAATATTGATAAAGTAAAAGCAAATAAATAAAATCTCATGCTGACTGATTCATTTAGTGAGACGACGTTCAGCTCGTATATAAACCTAAACTTGAGCATGAATAGTTTGTAGTCTGTTCAGTTACACTCGAAGGTTCAGCTGTGTAACAAAAGCTTCTAGGCATTAAATAATCGGTTTAACAAAAATTGCAAAACGGTTTACATTAAATAAAAAAAAATTTAATTTTATAATTTTTTTTTCTTATATTTTAATATTTAAAAGGTAAGATTTACACAAAAAAAAATAATATATGAAAAAATTTGGTTGTTAGAAAAAGGAGAATAAAAGTGGAGTGTTGTGCATAAATGGTTTTAAAAGAGCAAAATGCAATTATCACAAATAAATATCACATATTTATATTAAATTAAAAAATAATTATGTAATAGACATGAAAAGAATTTATTGAACAAAAATGTCTTTTCAATATTTGAAGGACATTAATGAAAAATAACTATTAAAAAACATCAGAAGAATAGAAAGATTTAAGATTCAAAAAAAAAAACAGAAAACAAAAAAAAAACTAAATTCATTGCGAATGTAGAATTGTTTGTTGGTGTTCTTGGGTATTTAAAATTAATTTATTACACGCAGCGAAAGTTTTTTGAGACCTCTTTTGATTTTTTTCTTCTTCTTTCTTCCTTTCCCATAATCGAGTGCAATTTGAAAAAAAGGCAATTAATTTCTATAAAAAAAAACAAAAACAATTAAATTTATAAAAAAAAAATATATATGCAAAAATAGAATTTTCGAAAATCAAGATTCGTTAGTTTTACTTTTTTGTGGTTCGTTTATTGCTGCGATCGATCGATTGATTATCTTGTTACAAATTTCGCAATGAAACGGACGTGTTAATTGTCGCCTACAAAATTCACTCTTATAAACGTTTATCGGCTGTACAGTGTAGGTTCTTATAATATTATACATATTTTTTTTATAAATAATTATTAAATTGATAAAGAGGTTTTTGCGGACGCATTTAAAAAGTGTAATTAATAACTGGAAAATAGATAAGAATTTTGAGTCCATACAAAAAATTTTTGTATTGTCATCCTGCGCCAGATGTGAAATAATTAAAATGACTTAAATAAATAAATATTTTAACAATTTGCCAGATGTTGTATAATGAAATTTAGATAAATTTTATTCGTGGATAATTTTCGAAAAAGTTGTGTGGCAAAAAATCCAAGTTTCTCTCGTATTTTATTTATTAAGCACAAAGAATTCAATATATTTTATTTTGTGAGTTTTTTTTTTTTTTTAAATCCGAAATTATATAGTGAAATAATAATTGTATTCTTAAATATTTGTGTCAAAATTTTAAAAGTTCTTAAATTATTTATTTGTGTGCAGGCCATTTCAGTTAACTTTTTAAATTCAATTAAATATTTTTTTTAATTCAAATATTGCTTTTACTGACGACGCTGCTGGCCATTCAATAATATTTTCCTTCAAATCCAATTATGTGAAATATTTTCTTACAAATAAAGCCACACTTTTAATTTAAAAATTCACAATCGTTTTTTAATTCAATTGTTCAAATCAGTACATAATAAATAGTATTATTTATTTCAATTACCCTTGCCCTTAGAAACAATAACCTGTCAGGGGGCAAGTTACGACATTCGAAATTTTTATTTAAATTGCATTGAAATTTCAATAGATATCGAAAGCGGCAGTTTGACCCCTGGGGCCAAATTACCGCATTCGACATTTAAATACAAATTTCGTTCGATATCGAGTGTCGTAATTTGCTCCCTGGTCTTCAAATTTTTTTATATTTTCCAATGTTATATATTTGGCAGATTTCATGTGGGGATACCGCGCTCCCCAGAGCCAAGTTAGATTGATTAATGACTTCCTGCTGAAGGTCGGCCGGGGATGCAATGAAACAACCTTCAGTAATAATGAGAGTCACAAATAACTTATTTTGTAAAACGGCAGTCTTTGGATTCAGTCAAAGTAACGAATCTATAAACTCACATCTAATAATAAATATATTTATATGTATATGGGCAAATCCTGCGTGACGAAGGATACATTCATAATCGTTTTAGTAATAAATTCTAAACATTGTTTGTAGTGTTGTATAGGATTCAAGTGCACTTTCGAATGACATATAACAAAATATGTTTTCAACAGCCAATTTTGGCTAAGTATTTGTTCATAAAGTTGTGTGACGGTCGCTACAAGAGACGAAAGTAAATTTATATATTTATATAATAAAGCAAAAAAATCTAATTTCCAAAACAAAGATTCATATAAAAGAATTCGGCGTTTGTGACGCACGCTACATTTTGATTTAATAATCACATCAGCTTGTTCCCTTAGCATCATGCGCTTATCAACTTATCTCTATTTCAGTTATTTGTTCGACTTTATTAATACAAATTAAATGCACAAGAGCAACTGTTATATATTTAATAGAGTTGTCGACTTACTTATTTCATCATACTTCGAACTTCATTAGCTTCACCATACACATTTTTATTTTCTTAAGTTGTCAAAATTAGAAATGTCCGCATATTAAAAAGGTCCGCATATTTTGTGTAAATTTTTTTTTTTATATGGAAACCAAAAAATATAGAGGTTGGCCCCCTCATTAAAGTTTTCCTAGTTGTATTCTAATGGCTGTTACAGTCTGCAAGCCAAAAAGTTATTATAAGCTTTAAGTATCATATATATCCATCGTTTCATATCTAGTAATACAATAATAATTAATTCAACAGTAAAATAAAGAAATTAAACTCCACAAACTAATTCTTCAATTTTATTTAAAAACTACCACTAGAGAAAGTTTCACCTAATTTCAACTCCACAGTGCAGCAAAATATTTCAAAATCTACCACGTTGTCCATGGTGAATAACTTCGCGTCAGTTTCTGAAACTTTTCAATATACACATATTGCGCTACCAAATTCAATTATCAAATTTTTGTAATTGCAAAATTGCACAAAAGGTGCAATTAATTTAATTTAACACTCCCTTATTCATTTCCTTTCTTTCAAAAAAAAAATAAATTCAATTGAAATGAAAATTAAAATATAAAAGATGGGCAATTCCATGTGCAAAATTATTATTTCCATTATTTGCAGCCTTTTATATGTCAATTGTGCTTTTAACCTTGATTAGATTTAATTGAAAATGTCTAAAAATTAAATTAAAGAATTGACATTTAACAACAAAGCTAAATTTAATTCAAAACGCAACAACAACAAAAATGGAAAGAAAAGAAATTTTTTAAATGAATTTAAATACTCGCACAATAGAAAGAAAAAAAGACAAACAACAATTACCTGCATTCTATTTCTATTTAAATTAATTGGTTTTTCATAAAGCAAAAATTTTCTTTTCTAACGAAAACTATTCGTTAACATCTCAGATGTCGTCAATAATAAAATGAGGAGCAGGAATTGTGTGAGAATCAAATACACAATTACATTGAACAATTGAAAGAAAAAAAATCAATATGTAAATCATTAAATCGTTTAGATTTGACTGACTGGGCAAAACGCCAAATACAATTTGCAACATTAAATCGAATTTAGTAAATAAACAATAACTCGCCGATTTAATTAAAATGACAATTTGAAAATCTGTCTGGCCTCATTTGCAGCGTAACACAATTTGATCCAGCTTGTATTTAAATTTATTATTTTCTGTTTTTTTTTGTAGTGCTCTTTTCTAAAAAAGACAATATGTAAAAAATAGCAAATTTCATCCAGGTTGTTGTTGTTTTCTTTTTTAGAAAAGAATACTAAGGTTTTTTCAATGAAAAATTAATTAAAAATAATAAAATCAATAAAAAATTAATTATATTAGTTCGCCATTATATAGAATTGGTATTTAGAAAAAGTTGGTCTGTGATTTAAATATTGTGGAATTGACGAAGAAGTTAGAAACACTAATTAGTCAAATTAATAATATTTAAAATACACTTACAGAAATTCATAAAAAAAAATTTCATTTATTTAAGCTTAAAAATATCAGAATACAATAATATGTAACATGAAAAAAATTTTTTGTTCCTTTTAATTTTTTTTTTTTGTTATATTTTAAATTCAATTAACAGTCATTTTCACAATGTATGATTAAGAGTTAACGTTTACTTTAACGACAACTTTTGTATGCCAACCTTGACGTTAAAGTCCACGTTAATTTTTAATCGTACATTATGAAAAAGGCCGTAAGAATTTTCAATTTACATAGTAAAGACCAAGGCGAATTCATACAAGGTGAACTCACTTATGCAAATCTGTGTAAAATTTATAAAACTGTCAAATGAAATGCTTTGGAAAAAACAATGGCCGCACACAAAAACGAAAAACCAGAAGAACACTTTGACAGTTCAATAATTTTGCCTTGTTAACAGCTGATCACCAATTTCTGAACTAAGGCCATCTGGTATGAATTCGCCTTGGTAAAGACGAATAGCGCTTTTTATCGAAAACTCCTATACTTCCATCATCAGTACTCATGTGTACTTTTGTTTACCACATGTGAGGTGATTTAGTTGAATGTGGCTAACAGTTTTTAATTATACATCTTGTATGAGGAACTGGTATGTTTATTATCCTTTCTTACTTGGAATATTGATCATATTCTTCTGAACTCAATATTACAAATCTTAGCCGGTGTTTCCTATGCTTCGAATTGCAAACTGCAAAAATATTTTTAAATGCCAATACATTTTTCGCAGTGTATGCTTGTATATTACACGTTACTGGCATTTTCGTATTGATTATGCTGTTGATGTCTCTACAATGCAGTATTTAAAAGTTGTTGCCGGCCGGCCGGCCGGTTTGTCATTTAACCGGTTATCAGCCCACAAATAACAAATATTTCTCCACTTTTTCTTCTTTATTGCCTACATGCATATTTCTTTTGTTCAGTTTCATCTTTTCGTGTGCCTTATTCTTCCTCTTAATGATTTTTATCTTTTAATTTGCAAACGTTAATTGGCTTCATGTTGGTTGAATAGCTGGCGATGGCTGGTTGATGGTGGTGGTGATGGCATGATGCATAAACTGCAGGCAGCGAAAAAAAATGCAACCCGTAAAGCATTTACTTATGTACATATGAATGTATGTTTGTGCATGCACTAAAATCTGAGTAACTGTGTTTAGTTTAAACGAAACGGGGTACAGTTTAATGCCAACGCCCTTTTAAGATTTCTTTATATGGTTCGATTTTTTTCCACTCTTCCATGCCATTGGATTTTTGTATGGCACGACATGGCTTGTCTTGGCATAGATTACATGCCAACCATGCAAAATTCTTGTTTCTCTTCTTCTTATAAATATAAAAATTACAAAAAAACAAAAAATACCGTGGGTGCAGCTAAGAAAAGACAATAGAAAGAAACGTGAAAATAAATGATTGTAATGAAAGTAGGAGTTGATATTTTTGTAATGAATGTACGACTTCCGTTCATTTTTTTATAAAAATTAATAAAAGTTCATTAAAAGAATTAATATATGTATTAAATTAATTTCCTGTGGTAATTTATGCTTTTCCAAGTTGTTGTTTCATATAAATTTATTACCAAAATTGGTCTGACGCCCTTGGTTTTATTAATTTATTTAACTAAAATGTTGTCAGATGACACAAATACTTGATGATATATAATTATTTATTTTATGCTAAACTGAACATTTATAATTTTATGATTTCTTGCTTAAAATGTTTAAAAAGAAAACTACTCGTGTATTCAAATAGTAATTCACACTTTCATATACGAGATAAGAAAACAAAAGCCTTCTTAATTTCTTAAAAAATTAAAATGTTATTTTATGGTGTTGTTTTCATTTTCGTTAAATTTGTTTTATTTTTAATAACAAAGTAGAGAAAGATGATAAGTTAATTTATAATGCACAGTGGGGAATTTTGCAAAGAAAAAATTAATAAAATATTACGCACATTCACATATGTATATCGCAAATCGCCAACACTGCAGCAAATCTGACACTATATTAGAAATCTCCTCTGTTGGACGGTAAAATAAAATCAATTTTTCTTGCTGTCGAATTTCTTTATGCCGATAATTACCTACAATAGAAAAAAAACGCT
This sequence comes from Linnaemya tessellans, assembly GCA_951800035.1. NCBI lineage: Eukaryota > Metazoa > Arthropoda > Insecta > Diptera > Tachinidae > Linnaemya > Linnaemya tessellans. The sequence continues at coordinate 11,508,642 of OX637534.1, forward strand.
ATAAGAATAATTGTTTTAGGTTCCAACAGGGATCAAAGCACTAACTGCGTCTGAGTTCCAAAACATCAATATGCATTGCAGTGATGCAAAGTGTCATGTGTTTTGTTTTTTTAAACAATGTAACTTGGCATCACTGCAAAGTGTTTTGATGTTTTGGACTTCACCCTGCCTATTTCACAACGTCGAAAGAGTTCTTTCTTTCGTATAAATACTTTTGAAATATAAACAATTTATTATTTTTAATATTTTTAAGCTTAAGGTCTCTTTATTTTTATTTAAAATACGTTAATTTTCAATATTTCGTCCTGAAGAAGTCACACAAAGGAGTGACGAAATATTGAAAATTAATATATATTAATTAAAAATAAAGAGACCTTAAGTTTAAAAATATTAGAGTATAATAATAATTAGAAAGAGGTGAAGAAACCAGAAGAATTTGTGAAATAGACAGTAAAAATATTTCGAAATCGAATAAAAAATAAATTCGAACGGGTTGAATCTTCAATACCCTACAAAATATTTAGTCAATATTTATTTTAAGTTACATTTCTGTGCTCAATTTTAAAAGTCTATTTTGACAGGGTCACCCGGGAAGGGCCGTGGGTGAGACATCTCCTCCTTTTGATAAAAACTTCAAAAATAAATATTTGGGGTATTTAGGTGTAAAAAAAACAAATTTTTTTGATAGGGCCATTTAGGGGGCGAAGGAAGGTGGAGGCCTAGGGCAGAGGAAGGTCAGAGAGCATCTTGCCTTCACCGTAAAAGCATAAAAATTTAATTTTTAAGGAATACAGCCTTAAAGAATACAATTTATTAAATATTTACACTAATTTTCTTTGTAATATGTTACTCTAACGCCCTCTAAACAAGAGCGGGGTCCAAAAAATAGACTTTTCTGATTTTCTAGCTACAAATTCATTTAATTAATAATATTACAACAAAAAAAATTATTTTGTTTTTTAGAGTTTGGTTTAGTTATTCTTAGGGGAACTTTTTTCCCTCTGAGGCGATTCAGCCCATTTACGCACTTGAACTGGTCTATCCTTCAAAATTTATCTATGGCAAATTTCAAGAGTCTGACTGTTTTCGTTTGGACTGGTCAATAATATATATACTTTATGAAGTCTTTGAGGGAAATATTTCGCTGCGTTACACACGGCATGACAATTCTTAAATTGATTTCGATACTATGCAATCTTGAGAAGATGTTCCTAATAACATGACAATGTCCACAAAATATGTTTCACTGCCTATGCAGCGATACCTAAGAAATTTGAACGAAATTTTATTCAAATTTTATATCATATTTATTTTTTATTAGAATCGTGTATAACCCACTGTGTGCTAGTTGGCCGAAATATTTTATTTAAGCCTTATCCATATTATTGTTGTAGAAATTTAATAATTATAAAAACAAATAGTACTGTTTATCATTTAATAAACTATTTATACAAAAGTTATCTTATCTGCAAATAAAATTGTGATACTTGCATATGAAACTCAAATAAATAACCAACACGACACTTACAGAGCAGAAGAATTTTTATGTGGCAAATGATTAATGGACTGACGCGCCAACTGAAAACACGCACAATATTTGCGACAATATTTTCATATACACACACAATATTTCTTATAGCTTTAAATAAATGGCCGACGAAGCACAAGCACCACCCGCCGAAGCTCCACCAGCAGCTGAGGGTGAGGCAGCTGCCGCAGGTGATGCACCACCAGCTGGACCCACTGAGCCCATTAAGCACACCTACACCCTATTCTATTTCAATGTTAAGGCCTTGGCGGAGCCATTGCGTTATCTATTCGCCTATGGCGGCATTGAATATGAGGATGTGCGCGTAACCCGTGATGAATGGCCAGCATTGAAGCCAAGTAAGTTTTGATATATATATATATATATATATATATATATTTTTTTTTTTTTTTTTTTTGCCCAAATCCTAACAATTCTCATTTGCTATGCTACAGCTATGCCTATGGGTCAAATGCCCGTTTTGGAAGTTGATGGCAAACGTGTCCACCAGAGCATATCAATGGCACGTTTTCTAGCAAAAACTGTTGGTTTGGGCGGTGCCACGCCCTGGGAAGATCTACAAGTTGATATCGTCGTTGACACTATCAACGATTTTCGTCTAAGTAGCGAACAATGTGTGAAGTTGCATGTTATATGTTGTTTGATTAATCTTTGCATTTTAATATATAGAAATTGCAGTCGTTTCCTACGAACCCGAAGACGAAATCAAGGAGAAAAAATTGGTTACATTGAACAATGAAGTCATTCCGTTTTATTTGGAGAAATTGGAACAAACTGTTAAAGATAATGATGGTCATTTGGCACTGAATAAGGTATGGCTGGATAAACGTAATCGTGAATAAAATTCGGACAAAAAATTTTTGCGCCTGTATAACGCAAAATTTCGAGAGAAAATAGTTCTAATTCACAACAAAACTCAACACTTATTAGAAAGTGATCAAAAATTAGAGCTGCTTATGCGTTTTCGCGTCTGTGCCTCTGTTTTATTTTATATTCAGCCTATTGTGTAAGGCGTTGGCGTTTACGCCGAAGACGTTTTTCGTACCAGATTAAAGAAACACACAAAAAGTTTACTTTAATCTACTACGAAAAACGCCTCAGGCGAAAACGCCAACGCCTTACACAATCAGGGGGATTGATTTTACGTACAGTTTTGATCACTTTTTTTTTATTTACAAGAGAGTATGTACTGAGAACCAGTGACTACTCTCTAGGACCTTGAAAATAGTAAGAGACTGTTAGAGTTAGTCAATTGCTAAAGAAAAAGAGTACAGAAATGACCAATTTTTTGATATCGTCTTGACGTGACGTCGACAAATAGTTACAGAATAAGGGAAAATATTATTATTTTATTACTGGTATTTTAGTACGTAATAATTTTTATTATTATTATTATTTTATGATATTTCTATTATTATTCTTATTATACTCTGGTATTTTAAGCTTAAGGTCCCTTTATTTTAATTTAATTTTTAATTTTAATATTTCGTCACTAATTTGTGTGACTTCTTCAGGAAATTAATTATTTTATTTTAAAATAATAATAATTAAAAAGAGGTCAAGAAAACAGAAGAATTTATTATTATTATTTTATTATTTTATTTTTATTATTAGCGTGATGCTGACAAATAGTTACGATATAAGGGAAAATATTGTTAATATTATTATTTTATTATTATGTATATACTATTTTATTATTATTATTTTTATTTTACTATTTTTATTTTATTTTTATTATTAACATTATTTTATTTATTTATTATTTTGTTATTGTCATGTTATATTTCATGATTTTTTTTATTACTACTATTTTATTACTCGCCCCTATTGTGAATGACAAAGAATGCTAAGAAATTGTCGAGGGTAATTAATTGGTATCGACAACTTGTAGACAAGGCTAATTTTTTACTGTCGGCTTGATGTGACGTCGACGTCGCCATTCATAATAATGTTATTTAATTTATGTTTTATTATTATTTTATTATACCCTCCAAAAAAGAATATGGAGGGTATATTCACTTTGTCATTCCGTTTGTAACGCAGCGAATTATCCATCTCAGACCCCATAAAGTATATATATTCTTGATCAGTGATGAAATCTTAGACGATCTGAGCATGTCCGTCCATCCGTCCGTCCGTCTGTGGAAATCACGATTCAATTCAAACGAAAAGAGCTAGACTCTTGAAATTTTGTATAAATATATCTTGAAGGATAGGAGATGGGCTAAATCGGGCAAGAGGGAAAAAAGTTCCCCTAAGAAGAACTAAACCAACCTCTAAAAAACAACCTAATTTTTAACGTTTTTTTTTGTAATTTTGTTAAGCAAATGATATGTTTTTATATTAAAGAAGGTCCAACGTGTTAAAATTGGAGCCATGGAATCAAAATAATAATTTTTGGACCCCGCCCCCATTAGTGGGCGTTATTAAATGCAAAAATAGTGTAAAATTTTAACAAATTGTTTTACTTGAGCCTACTTGCCTTAAAAATAACATTTTTAAGCTTTAATGACGAAGCTGAGACGTAACCTGGTACTATTCTGCCCTACCCCCTCCTCCCCCTTTGCCCTCTAAATGGCCCTATAAAAAAAATTATTTTGTATATAATTATTCCAAACATTTATTTTTAGAGTTTTATGACAAAGGTGAAATGTCTCCCCCACAGTCCTTGCCAGAGCGAGCCTGCCAAAATATAGTTTTAATACCCTCCAAAGAAAACTGGACCCCATAAAATATATATATTCTTGATCAGTGATGAAATCTAAGACGGTGTAGCAATGCCCATACGTTCGTCTGTGTCTATTTTTGGACCCCGCCCCGTTTAGTGGGCGTTACGTACGATATTATATAAAGGAACTCTGTCATACCAAGTTGAACATTTTAAATTTACTTACTAAATATTTGGAGGGTATTTAAGATTCGACCCGGTCGAATATAACGTTTATACTTGTCATTTTATTATTTTTGTTTTATTATTATTATTTTATTGTTTTTATTTTATTATTACTATTTTATTATTATTTTATCACTTTTATTTAATTATTGTTTTATTATTATTTTATTATTATTATTTTATTATTGCTATTTTGTTATTATTTTATTATTACTATTTTTACCAGATTAAGTATTTTTATTTTAATTTCTACGTAGATGTAACTGTTTTTTAATTATTATTTCATTATTGTTATTTAATTAATATTATTTTATTATTATTATTTTATCATTATTTCTAATTTTATAAAGTTCAATAAATTCAATATTGATTTTTATTATTATTTCACTATTTTTCATTGTTATTTTATTTTTATTTTATTACTATTTTATTACTATTATCATTGTTATTCTTTTGTCCCGGATTTACCATTTTTATCTTACTTGTATCGCCATGTAATTAATTTCATTTAACTGTTATTTTTTCTTTTTTTTAATATCCAGCTTACCTGGGCCGATATCTATTTCGCCGGTATTTTGGATTATATGAATTACATGGTTAAACGTGATATTTTGGAAAATTATCCAGCTTTGCGTGCCGTTGTTGACACCGTTAATGCCATGGAACCCATTAAAGCATGGATCGAAAAGAGACCACAAACTGAAGTTTAGGTTATAAATTCGACAGAAAAGAACCATTGAAAAAATGAAAAATCCTTAAAAAAATAACAAAAAAATAAATAAATAATTTTTCATACATTTTACAAAAAAAAGCACGACAACAACAATAATATAATAACAACTTAAATATACTATATATACATATATTGATTTAAACATCACATTTTGTTCCTTTTTTATTAATTGTTTATATAATAATAATTACAATATTAACAATAACAAGCATACATACTACTTACATATAAATAATATTAATAATTAATAAAAACAATTAACAATCATTTACATTATATGTTTTTCTTTTTGTTTGTTTTTCTTAATGTTTTATGTGGCATAGTATACACGGCATATAACTGCCCACACACACCTACATACATACATACAATATACACATAATCATATGCATAAATTTAAAGCGGTACAACAAAAAAAATGGTCCTTTACACTAGACTCTTTTATAAGAAATATTTGTAAAAGCTTAATTATTGTGGGTATTGCGCACTTATTTTTCTCTTTTTATTTAATTTTGTTTTAAATGCTAATAAGTAAATCTATTCTATGTGTGGACTTACAAACTTGACGACGTTTCGCTATTAATATTGTTAAAAAAAAACATTTTCTTGTTAAAATATAGTTTTCTTTAGTCTAGTTCGGTAGTTAGTAGAAAGAATATTTTTATATGTAATATTTTATAATATCAGCTTCCACATTATAATACATTTTTAACATAAGTTTTACAATCTAAGCACGTAACAGCTAATTTATATTAATTTTAATTGTTCTAATAAATACTGTAGCTTAAGCAAACTACTTCTAACACACAGAGAACAGGATAGAAACTATAAATATTTTTATTATATACTACAGATAATGCAGGCAAATATATATACTACAAAAAAAATATATGCATACATACATACATATATACATACACTTATGTATATCACTTGTTACTCTTTCATATTTTGATCATCATTGCACACGACCATCATCAATAAAAACTGCAATAAAACAGAAGATCAATTATCGATCGAACAACAGCAACAATAATCATTGCTAAACATCCGGAGAGTATTGGCTATAAAAAAGACTCAAAAAAAAACAACAACAACAAATTGCCAAAAATTTTCATTTTATTGAAAATTTATATAAAATCAATTTAGTTCAAGTTGAAAATTATAAGGAAAAATTCGTGCATGATTCGCTTTGAATCCGATCCATCTTTTTTGCCAAAAACAAAACAAAAAAAAAGACACCATCACAAAAATAACAACAGCAACATCACATTTAAAACCAACCGTTCAGGTTAAAAAAAAAGAAACAACAAAATTACAACAAAAATTTCGAAATTAATGTTAACCGTTAAAGAATGAAATTTGTAATTTGAATATTGTATTTTTATGTAAGACATTTTGTAATTAGCCTTCAAAAGGAAAATTCATTAAATAAAAATACAAAAAAATTTAAGAGCAGTTGTCTTTGTATGAATTTTATTCTAGAAACATTTATCTTGTAGCTTTATTTGTGCAAAACGTTTTAAATTTAGTTTAGCTAAATGTATCATTAATCTATTGCAAATTGTCGAATTTGGTGGCGAAAAACGTCAAACACGATAAGGACGAATATCAAAAATACGACACTCCTGTATTCCTTTTCTTCAGTAATTTACAATTTCTAACAGCCCTTTGCTATATTCAAGACCTTAAAAAGTAGTCACAGGGTGTCATAAGTATTTAACTGTTCTCCACAAGGAGAAGGCAAGTGATCTATTATCGATATTGTTTTGTAGTGACGTTGACAAATAGTTACAGAATAAGGGGGAATATTTTTTTATAAAAAAAAATACTGGCTTAAAAATATTTTTCATTGACAAAGTACTAGTTTTAAACTCTTATATTTTTGTTCTCAAAATTAGAATTTCGATCGTTCCATATCGATCGAAATTCTAATTTCGAATACCTTATATAGCCCGCTATTTTGCATTCCATGCACAATAAAATATTGTTTTTATGCCTATTAAATTATAACAATTAGAGCATTTTTTTTATGAAAATTTCTCATAGAACATAAGTAAATCACCTTATCGTGTTTGGCGTTTTTTGCCTTCTGATTCGTCATTTTGTAATAGATTAAAGAAAATTTTAGCTTTTTGTCTTTAAGCTATTCCAATTTGTCGAATATGAAGGCGTAAAACACGACAAGGGTGAATATTTATTTTGCGTGTGCCTGACAATACCAACTCTTAAGAAATGTTTGTGACCGTGTTCTGAAACGGATTTTTGTTGGAAAATATATATTTTTGTTTCTTAACCTCACATTTTTTTCACCCTCTCTCACACATCAAATTAATAGGATAACTCCACTTCAAAATTGTATATTTTACATCGAAATTTGCAAATTATGTCGATTCAATTCTAATTGCAAAAAGTAATACTTTTTCTTATACGCTCCAGTTAAGTTTTATAAGGAAGATTGAATTTATTTCATTTACATTTTAGACATGGGTATACATTTAAAAATATCGGTGTTATAAAAAGTTAATATTAAATAAAAACTAATAATTATATACATACATAGTAAGACAACAACATAAATACAGTACACATTTAAAATCTTTATATATTAAATAAACTTCATAAATCCATGACAGTTATACGGAAATTAAACTTATAATTAAATCGAATAAAGGACAACGATTGAAACAAGTAAACAAATATGTAGTAGAAATAGTAAAATGTATCAAATTATAATTTAAGCTTATAAGTTAATGATGACATGGTAATAAGAGAATTCGCTTTTGCAGCTAATTTGTTGTTATGTTTTCGAGTTTTCTTCTTACGCAGAAAAGTACCATGTTTCTTGCATTCATCCATGATGAAAACAAAATCGCTATGACGTCTTAAAGTCAAAGGATTTCCTATGAGTATAAGCAATGATTTGGGCCGAGATATTAAAACATTTAAGCGCTAATCGGGAAAGCAAGAATGTTGATATTTAAATTAAAATTGTATAATATTTTCATACCTTGGGGTTACTTAAAAAGCCCAGACCTGCAAACGATTTCACCAAAGACGCTATAATAATTTGTTTTTCTCTACCTTGGAAAGTTTCCACTGAACCACTTTCTACATTGTGCCATCCACGCTCTCTGAGACGTCTCTGTATCCGATTTATTTGCAATTTATAAGGAGTTATTATACCAATATCAGATTCATTAACTGGCTGGCCATCTATACCGTCGACTAAAAGTCGTTGTAGGAACCACATTACAACTTGTACTTCTAAGTTGTTGCACGAACTTGGTGATATGTTGTCCTTCTCTGTGACTCCATGTACAGCTTGAAATATAATGGGAAATTTAGGATTTGGCAATTCACACCATTTCGCTGCTAAATTGACATCTCCTACGAAAAGTAAAAAGAATATTTTCGGAGATTATTATTTACAAATAAAATGGCTTCTAAAAATATTCAATTAACGCAAAGAATTAAAAAGCCGATTTCTTTGTAAAATTAAAATGATACTTAAAAGTACGGGCAGAGAAAATTTCAGTCCATCAAGTATTACATAATAATTATTATTTAATTAATTAGACAAGAATATTAAACATGAATATGTATTTTATTATTCAAAGAATAACTATTTATTATTATTAAGATAAGATGGCTTAGCTTGATTATCATAAATATATTCTACATATATACTCTATTTTTAATACAATTACTTGAATGTAATAAAAATTCTTAAAAAAATAATTTGCAGATTGCAGATTTGAGCTTGAGTCTGAATAAAAAACTCGTATCTTAATAATAAATTAATAAGTTTGAAAAATAAAAACTTATTATTATTATAAACTTGGGTTTGCATAATAATTCTTAGCTTAATAATTAAAAGATAAAAACATATTTAAGAAAATCTTTTACGCCGAACGTGTGTATAGAAAATTATTCGGATTCAAGAATTTTCCAAATAGTTCTTAAAAGCAAGTTTTATGGATTAAAAGGAAAATTGTTGGCATTAGTACAGTCACCATACAACGAACATCTTCTCTGAACAGGTACTGAAGGAAATGGAACGGCAGTTAAGATAATAAAAAGAAATGCAGCATAAATAATATATTGTAAATTCATACGTAACTAAATGTTTTCTTAAAATTCGCAGGCGACTTGCATAAATTCACAATAACTTACTCTCTTCAGCTTCAGCAATTAACTCATCATTATAATACAAGTGATTATAGAGTCTAACTATTTCGGGATGGGAACGATAATTACGTATTAAACGTGCTTGTAAAGAATGATCATAGTTGTAGTTATCATCCACTGCATAACATTTGCAGCTTAATAAACGATCCATTAATGACTGCTGCAGACCCAGCTGGGCAGCTCGATCGGACTGTAAAATGGGTCCCAATTGCTTGTGATCGCCTGACAATATCAAGCGACAATTCGAATCTGATTTTATGCCCATTATACCCACTAACGCTTCCGGTACGGTTGAAGCACCAGCTTCATCCATAAAGATATGAGTAAAAAAATGATTTCTTCCCACATCACCAGAAACCAATTTACCCACTGTACATAAAGTGGCAACAATAATGCCATACTGATGTATTTCCTCAACCGATGGATAATGATGAACGCCGTTTTTACAATTTGAATAGGTCAATAATTCTCGATCAGTTACCGCAAAGTCCTTCTCTAAAACACTTTTAGAATATATTCTGATGATATCCTTTTGATTTTTAAGGTCATTTGTTTTCAGTTGTTTCAGATGGTATTTGCTCTTAAAATATTGGCATATTTTTGAGGCAATCGTGTCACAAGCAGAATTTGATCCGGCTGTAACAAGTATACGATTTCTGGCATTATGAAGTCGTAGCTGTAGTATAGCTTCCACTATTGTGGTTGTTTTACCTGTACCTTATAAAACAAGCAACAAAACAATAGTTGAGAACATAAAAAATAATTGACGAAAACAATATTTACCAGGTGGGCCGAATATTACAAAAGGTGCGCTAGAATTAAGACCATGAGTTATATAGTTTACAGCATTTAATTGTTCCGGGTTTGCAGCAATTGTTGTATTGAACAAACTTAAATTAAAATTAACTCATCTTTAGAGATTTTCATGATGCACAATCATTTCTAATTACTTACTTCAACGGTGTCTCAAATATTATTTCTTTATTAAGATTTTCTTTTGGAAATAAATATTCACGTATTTTAGAATTCAATTTTAAAAGTTGTATTGCATGATGTTGATAACGTAAAGGATAACGACGTGATCTAAATATAATGTCATATTTTGTTTTACACAGCAATTTGATTTGATTCACTGAAAAACGTTCATTTTTGCTTAAACGAAAATAAGCTCGATCGTGTGATATTTTTTTAACTGTGCCTACACGACGTCGTAATAGACTTTCGCAGAGTATGCTTTCATGTTTGTGTGGCAATAAAATATCTGTCTTGTATTTTAAAGGTATACTTTCCGAAATTCGGCTACTAGCTTTCGGGACCAATACTATTTCATCTATTAAGGGAGTTACAATATCATCAATGTTAGGACAATCTTTCAACTAGAAAGAGCAAATGTTTTATTCGAAATGTATTTTTTTGTCTCCTACACGAAAATTATAACTTACAGTTATCCAATATTCTCTGCTGGAACCTGTACTGTTTAAAATAACATCTTTTTGTGCCAGCGGAACGTATTCCGACATACAAGTTACATCTTCAATTTCCAAAAGCATCTCGTACACGATACCAACATTATCCTTGTTTAATATTGAATCAGCCAAAAATGTTTTTATTACTTCGGTATGATTTTCGTATAGAGATTTTGTAGAAAATTTAAAATGGTGTGCTGCTTTAATGTGTTCGCTGGGCGGATATATTGGCAATTGGAATACAATTTTTAGAGATCTTGAAAGTAATAGTTCAAAATAACAGCATTAAATAACATCATTAACATATTGCCAAATGATGAACATAGATTACGATAAAAAATATACACATAGTTACATATATTTTAATATATATTAAGATAAATATAACAATCAAGTTGAAAAAAGTACGGGTATTAATTACTATGTTGACAGTCTCCATCAATCCATATTTATGGACATACACACATACATATGTACAGATTTATGATACATAAATATGTACATACATACATATGTACATCTGTAACATACTTACAACATATAAGTAGGTGGGTTTTCACAAATGGATTCATCATACAAGGAGAAATCAGAATCGGAATGTTCAAAAATCGGATCTAGATCTTCATACTCTTTTATTACTAATATTTCGTCCTCCTTGACTTGACCCTCGCCTTCAGAAGATGTTGCCCTATTACACTGAAGACATTTTGGTTCATCTTCATTCGAATCATCATCATCGTATCCACTGCTGGCCTTTGAAGAATTATCAAGTGAGCCTCTCTTCAATTTATTATCAGCATTATCTTCAAACTGCAATCAATATAGATTAACATATTAATTTCAATTCAGTGCGTATATAAATGTGTCTGCATGTTTATGCGTACATGTGTGTCTACTAACCTTATTTATCAATTTTGTATTTTTCATTTGAATTTTCTGAAAGGCGGTCTCCAGTTTTTCCATACACTTATAGAGGGCACAAATGTTTTCGTCCATATTTATTAATATATTTAAAATCACAAAAAGAAATTTAACAAAAAATAATAATAACACACATATAAACTTTATTTGAAACGTTATTTAGTAAGAAAATCTTCTTTTACACAGAACTCATTGAGGATAACTACCGTTACATTTGTTATCACTTAACAACACTGTAGTTGACAAGTAGCTTACGTACTTACACTAAGGAAAATTTTTGTTTATAAGAAACTTTCAGCAGCGGCAAACCAGCTCTGAGCCAGTCCATCCAGACCACGAATGATTCCCTCTATTTCGAAAGATTTTATCTCACTCGCAATTCCTAGTGACAACCGCATAGTTTTACGGTTCTTCTGAGGAATTTTCCCTGATTAACTACGTTGCTCCTTTTATGTCAGGCCGTAGAATACCTTGCAAATTTACTTTGCATTAGCTATATATTCAGACATCGAGTAAACATTCCCAACTACAATTGTCTGCGAAGCACTCAATGAGAAAAATAAGTATAACTAAGAAATTATATGTTGTTTATATACAATGCATGTAAATATGCATATATATATATATATATATAGGTATATATATATATATATATATATATATATATATATATATATATATATATATATATATATATATATATATATATATATATGTAATATAATCTACTTCTAAGCAACTCAATCTGCAGCAGCCAACATAAAAAGTATACATATATGGGTAACTGAAAGCTCAATCATATATAATTGGTCACGTCACTCTACAACAACTAAAAGCGTTTGAATTAATCTCTTTTTGACATCACTGAAAGTTTAGTCAAGTTTGTTTTTGCACACATGTACTGTACAACAAACATACACACATATGTATGTATATACTGAAATTATTTGTGATTTGTGAATATTGTGAACTTTTGTTAATTTTGCTTTAAATTTATTAGTTGCATATTTTATTATAAAGTTGTTTATGTGAATAATATTTGTTACATATTTTCTATGCATCATTCTAAATCACTAAATCTACAACATCATTTATGGTGCCGTGAATCGAACATACATCCAGGTCGCCGGCATCCGATACCACAACATTTTCTTTTCCATGAAAGAAATTTCTATAAGAGCGTAACTCCACGACTATCAGTGCAAAATGTTGATAAGCCTCATGGCTATTTGCGTAAATTTACTCCAGATGGCCAGCTACTGTTAGTCTTTACGGCTGATCAAAAATCACTAGATGTCTATCAGTATTTAGGTGTTGGAAATGCGGTCGATTTAGTAAACGAGCAGCAGGGTGAATGTATTACAGCGGCAGATCATTCTCTATTATCGTTAAACATAAGACAAAACTTGTTTAACAGATTATTTAAAAAGAAATACACTATACCTATTATAACAACTCCTTCTGCAACAAGGAATATCTTAAATCGGGAATTTAGTCTCTTTTTAGATGATGGAAATTTTGTTTTATTGGCGGCAATGGCGGGTGGATCAATATTTCCAAATTATTTAGCATATCTTCAGTATACTGATCTTTACGATGATACGGAACTGTATGATTATACTTTTTATCTGATAGATTTGAGAAGAGGGTGTATTGCTGACAGTTTAATAATGGAACACGATTTCATTGTACTTCCTCATAATCATAGTGTTTCACTTTATGATCGCACATTGGCCATACTGTCGACCTATCGTCAATGTATTGAATTAGTTGAATTTAATGTTGACTTGCGCAAATTGCAACGCCTATTTATAGTGGGTCCCTTTGGTAATGACTTGGATCGTGATCGATTCTTAGCTCATCAAATAACTTCCCAATTCTCTTTGAATCCCGGCTACAATTTGCCATTGTCACATTTAAAGCAAAAAATATTAGCATTTTTGTACCTTGAAATTATGGATATAGAATCACCAAGTGATAGACAGCAGCAACTGAAGGAATTTTATACAAATTTTTCGCAGGTACGAATAAGTGCATCTATCATGAACATTATCTTTGCAAGAACCGGACTGCAACATATTACGATAATTCAAAAATCATATCTATAAATGACGCTTTCAGTTTATTTAAAGTTGCAAGACTGTAAAGCTTTTACTGGTATGCATTACGTTTAGGGCCTGAAAAAATTAATCGTAAACGCAATTTTAAAATATTAATTTTTGTTACATACTTTCTATTTTAAAGGTTGAGCGTATGATTATTCTAAAAATACAATTAATCGACAGTGATAATTTATTACTGCGCTATGAGAAGCGTCAAACCCAAATGCCACTGGAAATGTTTGCTGGCAGTAATATCGACACTTTAAATAAAATCTTCAAAGTTTATGTCTTCTACAACATAACAAAACAGAGGGTTTTAAAAATTTACAGCAAGGACTCTGAAGAACTATTAAACATGCTGCGTAATTATTGTGATGAGTTTCGAAATGTGCATTCTATGCAAATCCCCTGGCATGCATCGTCGCCTAGTAATAACAACTTTTTTAGAGCAGCATTTGACCAGTATGTGAATGATTTTAAAGTAATAGGTTTATTATATATTTTTATTTTTTTTTTATATTTTGTTTGTTTTTTAGAGCTGTAAACAATTTTCATGGTGGCATTCCTGAGGCAGCTGCACGTTTTAACCCCACATTACCAATCAGTTCGCAGAGTTTTTCTACAAGTCCTTATTTGGATTATTACATTTTTAATTACGACGATCGTTTTATATCCACACTAGAAAGACCTAGAATTAATGGCTTAGACCCCATAAATTTTTGGGACAGACACACAGGCCGTTTACAATTTAGGGTGTTTTTAGAACAAACTGAACCACCTGAAGATAATTTTGATTTACTCAGAAGTCCCAGAGACTTAGTTTCATTTATATTCCATCCATATGAGCCATTCTTTATAAGTATACAAAATTTTCTTACACGTTACGTAACTAATTTCCACTTGTATAATTCAGGTACAATAATCCAGATCCCACGTAATGTATAAACAAGCTTACCAATTGCTGTTACCGAATTAATTTATTGATACCAAAAATGAATAATATTTGAAAAAAATACCTTAAAATAAAGTTTAAAATCTGTAAAAGTTGAATTTTAAAACCGACAACCTTCTTTATATATCAAAGTTGGTCTTGCACATGCCGAAATATCTATTGAAAATAAACGAAGAAATCGGGCTTTTATGATATGCTCTTATAGCAACTGTTGTCTTAGCGGACGTTATTATTATTGCTCTTGTTACATGATGTAACGAATTGATCTATTTGAAAAGTATTTCTCCTAACACAACACTATTGTGAATTGTAGAGGCCACTTTTTAAACTTGGCAGCACCAAAGCAAATTAACCTTTTATTATTTACATTTTTCTACCAAGTAAACTCTTCAAAATAAATAAATAAAAACAATCTTTCCCTAACTAAAGAAGAAATATAATTGTTAAAAGAAAATGGATATGTCTAATGCAGACAATATTATTATTGAAGAAGTTGATAGTAACGATATATCTGAGTTGGAACTATCAGAATTTCAAGAAACCAATCCTTTAAAGGTGGTATCAATAATGAGCACTGATGGAGAGGATGAACAAGAAATGGTTACTGAACAATCCGAAGAGGAAGAAGGTCGTTTAATAAAACAATTCCTAGTTGGTAAGGGTAGTTTTCCTGATATTTATACGAAACTTGAACCGCATGAAGAGGATGAAGACGAACTAATGGTTGAAGATGATACTGACGTCGAACATGAAAGTGAACATCCCAACCTTCATGCGGATGCTGACGCTGCTACTACAAGTAGTAGTGTAGAAAATACGTCATCATCGTTTAACAAACGTAAAGCTAATCAAACCGAAAACCTACCTAGTACTAGCAAATCAAGCAAAATAAACGCTGGAGTTGGTGGAAGAAGAGCACAACTAAATGCTGCTTTGCAAGGTTTAATGGGAGAAGCTAACTTGTGTTTTGTGCGTGGACAGACACAAATGGCCGAAAAAATTTGCTACGAGATAATACGACAAAACCCACTGGCAGCCGAACCTTTTGTTACTTTAGCTGAAATTTATGAGGGAAGGGACCCAGAAAAGTTTCTAAACTTTCTCACAATTGCAGTGCATCTCAATCCCAGTGATCGCTATCAGTGGATACGCATAGCCGAAATGCACATAGCTCAAGGAAATTTTCAAAGAGCTCGCATATATTATACACGTGCTATAAAAATACATGATTCTGACTATGATTTACGTCTACGTAAAGCGCGCTTATTGGAAATGATGGGCATTAAACAGGCGGCAATGCTAACATATCTAAAATTGATAAAACATTGCCCTCCTGAGGCTAATGAACTATGTCTGGTTACAGCCAAAAATGTTGCTACATATTACCATTCCTTAAATAAATATGCGCAGGCCTTGGAGGCCATGCAAAACGCTTACAATATTTGTGGCGACATTTTTGCCTTAGAGGATTTAAATTTATACATGGAACTGGCCATTTTGAACAAACAGTATATAAGTGTGAGTGAACGTTTATTGCTTGCTAAGAAAAAATAAATTATACAACAATATTTGTAAATTTAATAGGTGTTGGAATGCCTTAGAGACCAGACAAACTTGGAAATTTCGATCGAAAGAGATCAAGTAGAGAATATAATTTTCTGTGCGATACCTGATGATTTTGTGCCAGACTTTCGAGTTAAACTCTGCGTCGCATTGATAAATTTGAAAGCCGAACATCTAATGGGCTACTTAATACAAAACTTACAACAGCATATACCACCTTACGAAAATGATCGCTTAAATATGTATTGCGATGTAGCTGAAGCCCTCATGCAGCAACATAAATATGCGGAAACTATGACGTTACTGAGACCGATTATAGATGGCGACTATATTGATTGTCCCGCATTTGTTTGGCTTCGACAAGCTGAATGCTTGCGGCATTTGAATCGTTGCAACGAAGCTATAGAAAGTTATTTTAAAGTTATTGAATTGGCTCCTTTTTGCTATGATGCAAAATTTACACTATCTGCTTTGCTCAAGCAGCAGGGAAGACATGTGGAGGCAGTAAAGGCACTGGAACAGTCAGGTGAACATGAAGGTCAGCCTTTGCATGCCCGTCTACTATATGAACGTTGCATAATGTTACAACAATTGAATGAAACCGAGGAATTCTTGGAAATTGGTTATGTTCTCCTGAGCAGACAATCAATTAAATTCCGCAGTCGAGAAGAAATGTTGGCAGTAGCGAGTGGAGGTTCATTTTATAACGCTGATGGTCTTAAAAACATTTTGCAAATGCGTAACATTATAGGCGAAGATGCGGATAAGGCATTGGAGTTAAGCAAACCCGCTAATGTCTCAGCCTCCGATAATTTATCTGTGCATGATGAATACCAGTTGTTTTTGGAATTATTACGTGTTGGATTCCTACATAAAAAGTACAGCACATTGCAACGATTATGCTTTTCTATAGCAACCACCAAGCGTTTTATATCCTATAATCATGATTTGGAACGCATCATTATATTGGCCTGCTATTTTAATAATGATTGCACGTTGGCTTTTTCCTATTTACGTGAACTAATCAATAAAAACTGTGAATCAATAAATTTGTGGAACCTCTTGTCCTTAATGATACAAAATGGTCACGAATTACGTTATCATCGTTACTTCATGCGTCAGTTGGGTCGTAATCCCATAGCCAAACAAATGCGCATCTTTGTACCACACTATTATTTACAAAGCAGCTCTTACAAATATGCCCTTAATGTTTATGTGCCAATGTTCAAAGAGCGTCCTACTGCTCTAGTCGCCATGTGTATAGCCTGCATATTTCAGCAGCTTTCTATGCAAAAGAAAATTTTGCGTAAATGTGCGGCAAGCAGTCAAGCCATGGTGTTTATCAATAGATATGCTGAGCTTCGCACGATTGCAGGCAATTCTCCCACTGACTGTGTAACATTTCAAGAGATAAACTATAACATAGGACGAATTTACCATCAAGCCGGCCTGTTACACCTGGCTGTGGAATACTATGAAAAAGCTTTAAATTTTCAACATCCCATGTTGCAATCAAAGAAGCACATTTTGGGTTTGGAGCAGGAAATTGCTTATAACTTGCATTTAATATACAAAGCTGGTGGTAATTATAGGAAAGCACGACAATATCTCTATCAGTATTGCGAAGTTTAAAAGGAAAGTCATTGTGTTATTCCTTAAAATGTTTGTTTTTGGTGTAAAACCATGTACATTCATAACTGACGCACTTTTTTAAATAGATGTTCGAATATTTAAAGTAAGAATAACAATAACTTAATATATTCAAATCTACGGCTATCAAAGCTAATATTTAAGCTGTCGGTATGTAAGGCGAGTTTCAACAGAAATAATAAAGGCTCAAAACAAATATGAAGGTAAAATAAACATTTATATTTCATTCTTTATTCCTTTATTGTCTTTAAATACTTTATGCTAATTTTAAATATGACATCTTTAGGTTTTTACTTAACTTATTTTCGGCAAACACTTTTAGCCTTATAGGTTGTCCATGCTGCAGCATACATCTCTCTAAATCGATAGTAATATAATAACTGAAAGAATCCCAGCTAAAAGAAGAACTGAATTCCCATAATACGATGGTGATGGCAAAGAAAATAGAAAAAATAATGTATTAAATTAATTCTGATTTAAAAAGAAGAATAATATCCCATATTCTGTAAGTATTTGTCAACGTTACGTTAAAGCAATACCAAAACAACTCTTCTGTACTCCTTTTGTGTAGCAATTGACAACTTCGAACAGCCTCTTGTTATATTCAAGCTCTTGTAGAGGATTCACATGCTAACAAAAGTATTCAATTGTGGTCCACAAGAAGCAAGTTACTGTCGCATGTTTTGACGTGACGGTGACAAATAGTTACAGAATAAAGAATATTTGCTAAGCATCAACTTTCCAAATGCATACATATATCACAGTAATAAAACACGATTGAGATTTGGGTGTTTTACCGCAGTTGCAATTGATAAATTTTAAAACATTTTTATACGATCAGTTATTGAGATCCTACACTATGATTCTAGTATAATTATAATTCCAAAATACAAAACAACATACCATCATATAAATCGAATTTCTCGGTATGTAATGAGAACACCTCGTCCATTTTAGTTTTTTCCGGGCATCAAAATGATTATTTTTGTTGTAAAACTATAAATACTGCTGTTGCTTTATTGTTGCATTTACTTCTTTCTGTGTTATCTCAGTTATTTATATCAGGAAATGATTTAAGTTTCATCACATAATACGTATAAAAAAATGTTCATAGGCGTTCTTGTATATAAATACATATGTACATAAACACATTACATTCAGACAAATGAATGTACTTATGCATTTCTTGATATCACAACTTTCATATACATGTACTTTCGGCTATATTATATCGCCAAGAAATATATCTATGAAAATATTCAGAAAATTTTGTTAATTTACTATATATATATAAGTACTTATGTAAATAATGTATGCATATGTGTGTACCTTCAGATGTTTACATGCATGCATATGAATCTGTTTTCATCACATGCTTTGTTTTATATATCACACAATATTGGTCAATTGCAATTTAGAATCATTTGACCCTTTATCAATCAACTGGCTTGTAAAATTATATGATTTTTTTAAATTCGTCAGCTAGAAAAGGGCTTATTTTTAATCGATTTTAGCACAATAATGTCACAAAATAATGTGCCGGGTAAGGCGTATTAAAATTACATGGTGGCAGCGTTGGAGCAAGAATTGCAATATTGCAAAAGCAGTGTGTCGCTTTGATGAGGTTGGCGCTATCAAACTGTAAAATTCGATGAGGAATATGTTCTTTAAAGCTGATTTTTATATGAAGTTTGACAGTGGCTGGTGGTAAAAGTCAGACAGCTGCCGCAGCGTTGCCACTTGATTATACACGGTGAACTAATTCGCCTTGATTACAGCAATGGCCGAAAGTATACCACATCAATTGGAGGCCTTTGTCTAACGCTGCAATTACACGTTCAAGATATACTTCATGTTTATCACACATTCAAGGCCAATTCATATAAGGTGAACTCGACAGATGTTTTCCGAATTTTTTGCTACTTTGTGTTGCTTTAACTTTTAGCAAGTTTGTCTGCTGGGAATTCGCCCATGGGCTCACTTGGTATTAATTTGCCTTGCAACACTGGTAGTCAAAAATCATTGAAAGTAACGCAAATTTTTAAGCAAGTTCATATCAAATTTTTAAAATATGCATATATTATTAAAAAATATGAGTGAATTAAAACTTGATCGTATAACCTCTAACCCTATAATATATACAGCAATGGGTATAATAATTCAAAAGATGTAACCGTTCAATTAAGTTCCTTCAATTATGTATAATTGTGTAATTAATAAAATCGGGTCTTTGCACTTTGGGATTTGCTGTATCGCTTAAGCAATTTGGGTATAGAACATGTTTAGTTTAGCACGTTAGTTGACATATGTAACGGAAAATTTCGCAGATTTTTATTTGATTAATGCTACCACGACTTATTTTATGACTAGCAACATGGATTACTTATGGGTAGTTTTTGTCTACAGGTACGATATTCTTCCCATATGTGTTCTTTTTGCTAATTCTACCTTAACATCTAAGAAATGTCCTGGAGGCACGGTAATACTAGTTAATATAACGTAAAACCCACAAAGTAATAATAGCGTTAGATTAGAATTGCCTAATTAAAACTAGAAATGCAGATGAAAGGAAATACAGAGATATTATACTTGGATCTATCGCAAAAAATCGTAAAACAATTTTTTTATATTTAAGGCCAAATAAATATCAACATTCGAAATAAAATGAAAACCATTATGAACAAATTTTTAATATTATTAACCACATTGAGTTACTTACGCAGAATTGATACTTTGATGCTTCTTTCAACATCACATACTACCTTAAAGCCATTTCAATAATTTAACGAACGTTTTATTAATTTTCAACATTAAAACAATTCAATAAACAAAAGTTAAATAAGTTACATTTCACATTAAAATTACTTATTTAGCCAAAAATTCATTCCTCTGCTGAAAATGATCGAACAAACTTAAAAGTTCCCGTTCTTTTCGTTTAATGCGACTCTTAATATCGGTAATGGATTCAGTTTTGGGTTTTTCACATTGCAGAAATTCATCCATGGATTCAATAAGTCTTAAAGAAAATTAACATTTAAAAAAATTGTGGTGGTTTAAAAAATTACCAGTTAATTACACACTTACTTGCGATCTTCTTCTAAAATATTGTCAGATAACTTGGGAAGTTTCCGGGTAATAAAACTTTTGTCTAAAAATTCATTCAAATCATCCAAATGCTGTTCTTCCTTTTGCGAATGTCCTTCAAATTTACGTTTAGGCATTAAAGTTTTTTCCTTTAGTTTTGCTTTTTGTGATTTATCGATCTCTTCGATAACTGGTTTTGAAGGTGTTATAATTTTAAAATCACCCACTACAAGAAGATGATTCAAGATCTCTTCCTCGATGGTTTGCACAGAGGCCTCACAAGTTTGACTTGGCTTATCGGGCGGCAGGTCGGTTTTTATTTTGTCGCTAGCTGGAGATTTGTTTCTTCGTTTTAATATTCTCTTTCTTAAAGAAGAATTTTCAGTTAACACTATTTTATTGACAGGCATTACTTTGGTGGCAGAAGCTAAAGGTATATTTGACTTTCGAACATCGTCTGGTTTTCGGCTTTCTCTTTTGGCTACTGAAGTAACTTTGCTTTTTATAGGAGCAGCACAAGGCACTTGCTTGGATAATTTCGAGGTTTTCGAAACCGTAAACGGCGATTTGCTGCTAAGATTTCGACTGTTATGCAGAGGCGGTGGAAATTTCTTTTTATTTTCTGTATCTTTAATTTTCGAGTTCGTTGTTGTTGTTGGTTGTAAATTATTTAGCGATTTATTGGAATTTAATAGAGCTTTTTTCATAGCTGGAGTTTGTCGCCTGTTTGCGGATGTGTACATTTGAAATTTTTAATTTTGGTCGTTGACGATATTCAGATATATTTTAAATAGAAAAAGGTTTCAAAATGTTTGTAAAATTTCGTTTTTTATATTTTACAATACGTTTGTTTGTACTTAAGTGATTTGAAATTCCAAAACTATGAGATTGAATACTTTAATACAGTCTAATCTAGAAAGGGGGTAAAAGCTTGTTTCCCCCAAGGCTCATTTAAATGTACTTTGCTGGTTTCCACTGAATCTCAGATTATATTTATATTGACTGAATATTTTATTTATCAACAGCTAATGGTTTTAGTTCAAATTAAATAATATACCATTCACAAATTCGTAAGATTGTTGAGGGCATTCGAAAAACTTTTCTTCATTTTTCTCATTTCAGATGCTGTGAAAAAAATATATTTAAATACAGATTTTATTAAATTTATTCGAGCTATTAACGGTAATTTATGTTTCAAAAATATTTAGTTTCTGTGACTTTCAAACATGATTATTGTAGATCTTCGAATAATTTGAATTTCTGAATTTATGTACTTAAACTATCTTAAGGCACATTGAATAATTTTTTTTTGTATTATATTGTAAATATTGTTAAAGGTCTATGAAACCTTTTGTGTAACAAATATCAATCCGGCGGTAATAACGGTTAAAACTAGCTAACTGTTAAAACCGATTTTCAAATTTAATATAAAACTGTTTATAAAATCGTTTATTCGACATATTGTCTCAATTAAATCAGTGCCTTTTCGTTTGTTATGTGGTCAAGTATGTCTATATGCCTGCGTTTCCATTGGATAATTAATTTTCATGATATTTACAGGAAACTTGGCAGGTTGGTAGAAAAGAATATGGGGAATAAGTAGATGGTAAATTTATTTTAGCCACGCCCACTAATTGTGTTTTAAAATAGGCGGCAATTAAAGAAAATTGATTTTGACACATTAGAATTAAGTTGCAAATAAAATAAAGACATCAGGGTTATAGCTGGACTTTTGATCCATGATTTGGTGCAAGTTGCATCAAAATATACCGAGTGGTTCCAGAGATATAAGAAATACAACTTTGGCTGGACCATGCAATTTTCTGCAAAGACGTGCTTCAAAAGGACATGAATAACTCGGAAGTTTATAAAGTTAAATTTACAAAATTTCCCTTGCTTACAGAATGGGAAACTGTCTTTCGATTGCAATTTATTTGGGTGATCTGAGGTCAATATAAGTAATAATTTTTTGAGGTTGAGTTGAAGCGACGTCGATGTCCTCATTCATAGTAGGGGTGATTATGTAAGTAAATCATAAAAAATTTCACTAGCCAATTAGTGGCAGATACTCATATAAATATTATCTTTGTAATGAAATAAATTTGTATTAATCCAGATTATTTGCAAACTTCTTGATTAATGCAAAATCTACAACAGCAAAAGTTTATGATTCTAAATTGTATGTATTATTACACATACATATAACTACACCCAATTAAAAGTTAATTAGTTTTTTTTGGTAGTGAATACATACTTTTATTATACTTTAAAAAAATATTAAATATGTATATATTTTTTGTATGTTCGAGATATTACAATACATATATATTTTTTTCAATATTATTAATATTTACTTGTATTAAAGCCGGCCATTGTGACAATAACTGTGATAATGAATTTATTATGTGAAAGCTATTATTGTTTTAATTAATATTTTGAAAACTCGTAGGTTAGAAAAATATTTTTTTTTCAAAGAAATAAAATCCTATATAATAAATTTGGTTTAGTTGTGAGTTTTGTTATAAAATATATTTTTTTTTTACATTCTCCAGTTTGATATTTAGTAAAAAAATATATGTACGATTTACTTATTACTAAAATAAGCTAGAATTTTATATAGAAAATTTATTTTTTAAATATAAGGATGTCAACATGCAATATTTTATTAAAAATTTATTTTACTGTCCGTTAAATACAACACTGGAAGGGCACTTATCAAAAATGTATTCCTTTAAAATTTTATTTTTAAAGAAACAATTTATTAAGAGCTGCAATTTACTTCATTATTTTTGGATGCAATAACATGAATAAATAAATGAAATTTTCGATTAAGGGCCATTATTACAACTTAAAGTTAGTTAAAAGTAGGATTTTGTCGGACGCATAAAAACTTTATCATTTGCAAAATTTTACATTAACCTAAAGTGAGCGATAAATTACAGGTAAGTTTATCCTACCTGGTAAGTTAAAACCAATTTGCAATATTGGAAAGCTTTTTATACGCCTGATAAAATCTTACTTTTAACTAACTTTAAGTTGTAATAATGGCCCTAAGTGTCTTTAAGAGCAAAATGTAAACAATCAAGTCGTAATTTTAAATTATAAAAAATATCCAGTTGGTTTCCTCTGTATTCTAAACTTTAAAATCACCTAGAGAACAAGTAAAAAGATATTTTTCATGCAAAATTAATAAACTGTGTCATTTCTTCGAATGCTGTGCCGCGAATCCCCCATAAAAGTTATTGGCGAAAAGCTTACTTTTCAAATACTTATTATGCTACAAGTACCTCCAAAATAATCTGGTCAATTTCCTTCTGATAAACAAAATATGGAATACTATTACGAAAGTTTTATTTTACTTCAAGTTTTTATTCTGTAATAACAGTTTTGTAGTTAACGCCAGCGCTTCTTTCCTATCTTTTTTCACAAATTCATCCCAGTGCTAAATTACATTTTACTTTCGGTTGCAGAAATAATTCAGTGTCATTACAAACGATAAAACAGATCTATATTTTTACTTATTTAAATTCGAACAAAGTTTAATAGGACGCTGAATATCTGTAGCAGGATCAGTTTGAACTGTTGTTATTTGAAGTGTCAAACTCCACGTACAAAAATGCATTTGAAATGTCAAAAGCACTCACTGTTGTACAGTTTCAGTATAGAAATCAAAACGATAGTATGATATCAAACAAATTTTGTGATGTCCTAATTATATTTGAAAGAACTTTTTAAATATTTTTTTTTTTGAATTTTTTAAATAATTAATTCATCCAACAATTTTTTTCCAAAATTTTTCTATATTGCTCGCATTTTATTTTTTGAGTCTAAAATTCACATTTACACAACTTTAAAAAAAAAAACGTTTTTTTATAATCAGACGCCTAAATTGAACATAGACAACATTTATGACCGAAATTTTGTACAGAAACGGATCCTATATAACAAGTAGTCATATGTTGATATATAGATCGCTATCAAATATGAATTCCACGGTGATCGCTACACAAGATAGCAAGAATTCTTCATACGCTTCATTTACTTTTCATGCGATATTTTTAGAAAAGTGCGGAGTTATTAGCGTTATTATTTCAAATAAATATTTTATTATAAATATTAGAGAATATAAAAATTAGCATGCAACACAAGCGTTAATACTTGACACGATTTATTTGTGTGTTTTGAAAATGGTCAAACCGTGATTTGAGCCCATAATCTAATTCTTCAAAAGTAAATAAAATAAATACTTGTATTATAGTGTGATAGCTGATTACGAAACACCCGTTTTCGTTTGTAGAAAAAATATTACAAAAATTATTTTAAGGCACGACACATTCCCCCCTTATTCTGTAGCTATTTGTCACGTCAAGAAAATATTAAAAATTTTACACTCCTGTACTGTTTTTCTTCAGCGATTGACTATATCCAACAGCATTTTGCTATACTCAAGGGTCCAGAGATTTTTCATTTCCCCCTTATTCTGTAACTATTTGACAATGTCACGTCAAGACAATATCAAAAATGGGGCAGTTACCTTGTGGTTGTGGTTAACAACTGATTACTGCTGACAGCTTCTTACAATTTTTTAAGTCTTAAAAAAAAAAGAATAATAAGAGGCTATTAAAAGCAATTAAATACTGAGGAATTGAATGCAGATGTCTCAGTTTTGATATTGTTTGGTCGTGACATCGACAAGTAGTTACAGAATAAGGGTTAGCCATCACCTATTGTAAAATTTTAATCCGTTTTAGTTTGTACAAAAAAATTATTGAAAATAATTTTAAGACATGACACATTCCCCCCCTCTTATTCCGTAACTATTTGTCAATGTCACTTCAAGACAATATTAAAAATTTGACACTCCTGTACTGTCTATCATCAGGTCTTGATGTGACGTTGACAAATAGTTGCAGAATAAGGGGGACTACTAAAAAAAATCAAACGCAAAGAAAAACATTCTTCATTAAATTATTTGATTGCTGATTCTTTGATCTTTTAGATTTTTAATTATGTTTTTTTTATCAAGCTTTAGGTCACTTTATTTATAAAAGAAATTGACCGTTTTTTATTATCCGATATTTAAATATCTTCTCGATAACTTTTTCAGGACAATAATTATAAAGTAAAAAAAAAAACAAATTATAACAGAAAAATTATTTGTAATTTTTTTAATATAAAAATTTAATAAATTTTTTAATTATGTCCCGGTTTTCACTATGAAACTTTTGTTGCAGCAATTTTGTGTGACAGTGCTGAAAGAGGAATATATACCAGTTGTATTCCTTTCTCGCTCTTCCTCACTAAATACTCAAAAATTGCTGCAATAAAAAATTGCAATTGTAAACGGGGACTATTTTGAGTTTTTTTATTTCATTTATTCAACTTTTATATAAACAAACGAAAAAAACCAACAACTAACTTTTCTGTTATAAATTTTTCCAAAAATATTTTGATATTAATCTTAATTATAATTTTTGCTCTAAGGAAGATCCAGATGATATCGAAATATTGGATAATAAAAAATTTTACTTTCTTTTACACATATATTTCTTCGTTAAAGTAATTTTTGTTTATAAAACGATTAATTTTTGTAAGGAAATATTCCGAAAAATTGTTTCTATAGGCATTTTGGTATCTTTGACACCGACGTAATTAGAATTTTTCCCTAAAAAAAAAGTACATTTTTCATATGGAAATACAAAAACAATCACATATCAAGCAACGATGAAATTTTTTTGTTTCGTATTTTTTTGCGATGCCAGGTATTGACCATCGTACATTTATGTATAACATAGAATACAGAGGAGAGCTAATAAACATGTTAACATCCTTAAGAAGTGTTGCCATAACAGCGCTGTACATATTCTAACATTACAGTCGTTGTTTGAAACTCTATTCTGCATCACTGTTGCATTCCCTGCATTTCTGTTCGTTAAATTCTGTAATGCCAGAACGAGTACTAAAGCTTTTAACAGTGCATTTTCTGTTTAGACAAATTCTTGTAATAATTTTATAATCAACTAATATTATATTATTTATTAAACTAAATTATATTATATTAAGAATATCAGGGGTTAAAAAATATATATACGAGTATATAAAATAAATGTTATATATATATATATATATATATATATATTATCAAATGAATCCAAAAGAACGTTAAATACTAAAAGTAGTTGCCAATCTACAAAATAATCTACGGTTTGAGTTTATGCAACATCGTTAGCGGTTACAGTACGTTATCATAAATAATTATTATGCATATTTGGTAATTAATTGTATGAAGACGAAGATGTTGTTAATAAAGATTTCTTTTTTTTAGCGAAAGCCGATTACAATACTATGCGTTTAACGCCACAATCCATACAAAATTTTGCCTGTTCGAGTAAAAATTTACTGCCACATTCATGACAGAATTTCGACATTTTCATACTTGTGCTCATTGTTGAGTTCGAGGTGAAGTGCTGTAGGGATTCTAGGTTAGAATGTGAATTTGTAGCACCCGTTAGATTTGTGTGTGTGGTTTGGCCATCATAATTGCTACTGTTGTTGTTGTTGTTGCTGCTGACGCTGCTGTTGTTGTTAAGTTCATAACGCATCACATCATCCAAATCGCTGGCCATATTATTATTATTATAAAGATGTTGTTGCTGCTGTTTGTGATAACTACTGCTGGTGCTGGTAATGGAAGGTAGAGCATGTTCCGAACTGCTGCTGGAGGAGGCACTTAATTGTCTTGAACGTGCTAAGGACGTTTCTTCTGTTAGTGGTCGATTGAGCACTGTGTTAGCGTTGCTGGAGGACATCATGCTGCGATTTCGACTAGAGCTGCTGCGTTGGGCTGTTAGTTCCGAGGAACGTTGGCGTGAGAGACTACAAAAAAAGAAAAAAAAAAACGAAAAAATACAGGTTTTAAGCAATCTTCAAAACTTATTTATCTCACCTTCCATATGCTGAGTCTGCACTCGTTTTCGAACTAACACCCAAACGCGAATTGGGCGAGGACAAGGGATAACCATCTAAACTGCTTAATTCATCCGAATCGCCATAAGCATCTACACTGGGAGGACCAGCTGATCGATTCAGTGTTGCCATATTGCGTACATTTCCCGTTATGGAGGAATTTGTATTCATATTGACATCAAGCGGAGCCGTTCTCTGCTCATTTGCCAGCCTTTGGTTATCGTTGATTTCTTCGCCTATTTGACGGAAGTCTTCTTGGATTTTTTGCATCAAATTCTTGGCATTATTCAGCTGAACATTTGGCAAGTGTTCGACCAATAGATGTGCTGTAAAATTTTTCGATCTGCTGCTATTCTGCGAAACATCAGCATCATCATCATCCGATATTTTACTAAATTTATTATCGTGAGCTGCATCTACTTCTACCTCTACGACGGTTTGAGGATTGCCCACCATGTTGCGTATGGAGTTGGGCGAAATGGGTGATTTATCTGAATCGTTTTGTTCGGTTTCGATGCTAATGAAAATTTCACGTTTTTGGTTTATACTTTGGCTATCCAGATCCTTGTACTCTTCTGTCTGGGAGTTCATGCAAAATGTATCCGACGATTTGTTGGCGGCTGTCAGTTGATCGTATTTATTTCTCGCTCTAGTGTTGTGGGAAAAAGAATTGAATAGATTTTTAGGATGCTGGGACAGCGAGGGAAATTGAAAATGTTGACCGGCATTAGAGAGCGTTTGGGGTGTCAGAGGTGGAAATGTTTGAGGGGAAGGGGATTTTTTTAAATTCGTAGAGTTGTTGTTGTGTGCCGTGTTGTTGGTGGTGTTGGTATTTTGTGTTGTAGAATTCGACATCAACATCGATCTTTGTTTTTTCGATGTGCGATTCATTAAAAATTCTCTACAATCTTTGAAGAGAGGAAATTGCTCTTCATCATTTTCAAATGACGACAGAAATTCCTCAAAATCAAAATCATCAAAGGCCGGCAAAGGCGGCATGAATGATGATGCATCTATGGGATTGACCTGGACTGAGCCTAAACGTTCAAAGGCCTTTTCTGGCTCCCGCAACAAATTATAGTGCTGTTGGGAAGTATCGCCTTCCATGGAGGAGCGATTGGCTCCCTCATCGTCGGCCGAACAGGAATCTCCTTCCGGTGAGGCATCGTATAAAAATTGGTTGCGTCCTAAACGCATGCGCCGTTTTAAGAGGTTACGTCCCTCGGCTGAGTTACGTTGGCTATTTGTTGCGGGGAGTGGCAGTTGATTTTGTATAAAATTGTTTTGTTGCTGTTGCTGTAGTTGCTGCTGTTGTTGTTGTTGTGGTGGTGCTGGTGATTGCTGCTGTTTTACTGTGGGCAAAAATTTAGCCTGTTGTGACTGACTAGAGGCTTTCTTGGCCGGAGCCGAAGATTCTGATGATGAGGAAGAGAAATGTTCTTGACGTGGTTCCGAAGTATCAGAGTCTGTATGCTTTAGATGCATATTTATGGGAAGATTATCCCACTTATTTATCAACTTCGGATCTATATAATCCGAGCCTGCAGGATTGTTGCGTTCTGAGTAAAGAAGTGAAGTTTGTTTGGTGTTTTTATTGCTGCTAGCAAATAGAGAACTTAAGGCCACGGGTTTAGCAGATTTATGTGCATTTTGCTCCAGACTTTGGGTATTAGAGTTCTTGGCACTGCAAGGCGTTAGCTGAGCTGCTGCCGGTGCTTGCGGTTGCGCCAGTTGAGGTGTAGTGGGTTTAGTTAAAGGTGTATTTGGTTTCGTGTCCAAGGGAGCCAAACGGACTTGTCTGTATTTGGGCGCCTCTGTGTCATTTGTGGCCAGCGTTACAGTAGTATTTAAATTGGTGCTACTCTCAATTGCATCCAATAAATCGGCTTTAATATTTTTGGCCGAATTTTGTTTGCTCAAATTATTGCTTTTATCTTTAAGCTCTTTGGCAGTTAGCAGCCCATCTAGTTTACCTAAAGCTGTGGCCATGGCAGAGGCTGTGGTTGGCGCCTCCATCAAATTCTCCATTTTATGTTCGCTGTCTGTTGCAGAAGTGTTTAGTTTCTCTAATTCATGTTCGAATTTTAAAAACACTGCCAAAGAATCAGTTTTCGAGACATATTTTGATGCTGAATTGTTTGCCACAACTTCGGATTCCGCGACATTGGGAGAAGTCATGTTAGTGGAACTGTTGTTGCCATTGGCTGCATTTATATTTAATTTCAAAGGCTGTTTACGATTCGAAGCAGAAGTATCTCTTCTCACTACGCGTGGACTTTTATTAACGGCAAAGTCATTAACACAAACTGATCTCACTGGCATCTCATCGTACTCTTCGGGCTTAAGGAAATTTGTCGATATCGGCCCTTCATCCGACAGACCACGTTGTATAGTAGGACGATGTTTTTGTGCAAATAAGGGTGGCCTGGTCGACAGCATGGGAGATCTACGTGGTCCTCTTAGCGACGATGTTCGCCGAAAACTGGAAGATCGTGCGAGAATGGGCGTTTTTTGTGTCTGCTGGGGTATTTGTGATGCTGTCATTAGACTGGGTGGAGTTGTATTTGGTGTTGATGGGCTGAGTATAAGTGAGGTGGACATTTTATTGTTGTTATTAGGGGGCGTGGCTGGCATACTGGGTAGTTTGGGTGTCAACGGTGTTGTGGGCATATCATTCGACTCGGCTGTGGGCGAACATAATTCTTCCAGCTGACGTTTAGCCGACAAAAACGGATCGTAGTTGTCAGGCAAGCCACTAGATAATGAGAGGGATTAGAGAATTTGTTGGCAAAAGAAATGAAAGTTAATCGATTTAAAAGCTCTCTTTCTTTTGCAACATGCAAATTTTCATTCGAAATGTATAAAAATTAATTATTTATTTCTTCCTACAGTAGAACAACATAAAATATAAATATAAATTTTTTTCAGTATATTTTCAACAGGACTCGTCTATTCATATGCATTTTTTTTATTATAATAATTTTTTTTTTCGTTGACAAGCACTCTTTAAAGAAGGCAAACGACTGCAAAATATTAAAAAAAAATTTTTTTATTCGGACCAGTGGATAATGAGCCCTACATATGAAGTACATTGCGCCAGAGGTAGAAAGGAGGGAAATAGTATTGAGAGGATAGATGAGAAGTTAGAGAATTTTTTGTAGTTATTTCTTATTATTTTACTTCGCTGGCTAATTTTTGTTACAAGGCCGACGAAGGAGGATGTTGATCCTCCGCTCTTTAGTACATGACAGTGTCGACACAAGCATGTATTAATTCTGAATTTGAATTTGAGCGGAGAGTTGAACCCTACACCCTCCGCTTCTTAGTCTCGTGTTAACTACTTCAGCCAACAGCACCCTAACAATTCCATGAAAACAATTTTTAAATCTTCTTCTTCTATTAGAAAAAACAAAGGAAAATATTTGACCCTGAAGGTCATCCCTGCATCTTTCCCTTAACTTTAACCTCAAAGCTTTCGTAACATGTTCTGTTTTGCTATTTCATATTTTGAGGCTCTTTCTCCGCCTAGAAGAAGAAGAGTTTGATAAAATACTATTATTTTAATTCCGTATTTTAGTGCTTCAGAAACAATTTTGCGGAATGATACCATTTTTAATATTATGAACGGACTCGAATAGTACAATTAAAAACAGATTTTATTGCGAAAAAATTTTTCCTTCTCTAGTTTTCTAAGGAATTAAAATACGGAATTGAACTCTGTTCCGAATGGTACCGGAATCTGTGACTTGGCCGATAATTTCACAATTTCTTTCTTTCGAATTTTTTTTCGTTTACGATATCTCACGAACACCTCAACTGCTTTTGACCCGTCTAGTGGCGATGTCAAGACCTGGATCAGTGTGTGCAATCGATCGTCAAAGACGGTTTAAAATTTATTTCAAAAAAACTGCATTTGAAACAAAATTTGTTTTCTTGGTTTCTTTTTTCAAATTTATCGAAATCTATCGGTTCGAATCGATATTAATTTGCTGGAACTCTTTGAAACGTCACTAGTTTCGATTTGATTCACGAACAACTTCATCGATTTTGATCTGGTTAATGGCGATGTCAAGAGCTGACTAGTCTGTGGAAACGATCGGTAAAGATGATTAAAAATTTTGAAGAAAAAATTTTTTTTGCTTTTTTTTTTGGAAATTTTGCGAAATCTATCCGTCCGAATCGATTTCAATTTGTTGGAACTCTTTGAATCGTCACTAGTTTCGATTCGCTTAAGTCGTTTAAAAGTTAGCGGTTCACCTACTTATACACACACACACACACACATACAAACACACACATATATGTACATACATGCATGCATATAGATGTAGTGCCATTCGCTCACATGTATTCAGGGAAACTTCCTAGGAACTCAAAACGACGAGATCTGGGTAAAACCAATAACTTCCTTTTTTTTTTACATTTTAAATTTTCTTAGCATTTAATTGGGTGCCGCTGTGGCTGATTGGTAGCGATGCTAGCCTATTAGTACAGAGGTCGTGGGTTCGATTCCCACCAAGGACGTTGGGTGTTTGTGATTTTTTCGGGTAACACAAAGGGATCCACTAGGACCCAAGTGTGCTGGATTTTTTAATCAAAACTGGCAGCCTGTTAAAAAAAAAAATAAATTTTCTTAGCGTTAAATTAAAAAGTATTGCATGATAACAATCCCATAGTGTATCTGCCTGCCGTCTGTCTTGTTATTACCCGCACCATTTATTGAGGACTTTGTGAAACCTCAAACGCAAATGAATAAGAATGACAATTTAAAATAGAAAATCAATACTCACAAGACTGTAAATGACCTGTTACGTTTCAGTTGTGGTGGTTTTTTGATAACCTTAATCGGTTTATCCCATACACCCATATTCCTTGCCTCATCTACATCGTCTACTTCTATATCGCTGGCTTGCTTTTCTTCTTTATCTATTTCAATTCTTCCTTTTACACTTTCACTTGCATTTTTTTGCTCAAATGGCGCTGAAGATGTTCCACATATTTCCAGCTGCTGCATAGATAATGGCCACATAACGGCTTTCATGGGTAAAGCGTTTGTGCAACTGGCAGTTTGACGCAAAACCTTTTTACGTTTTGGTTGGCATACATTCAAAGACATAATGCGTGGGGTTTTAGTGGGCAGGGAAGCGGTGTTAGCAGTGTTAAGTTGAGCTGGTGCGGTAGAGAGGCGAGAACTTGTGGGTGTAGGTTTTATTGGACTGAAATTGCTGGCTAAATTTTCGAAACTTTTTGCTACTTCCAACGATGGAACATTTTCGTAACTACTCGTATCATGCAACTCTAACCGACTACTTGCCTTTCCTGACGCAGCTCTGATAAAAGTTTCAGATTTTGAGCCACTTTTTATAGCTTCAAAATTACTTTCCCACTGATCGTTGGACAATTCTTCTGCTGTTGTTGTCGTTTCCTTTCTTCTTTGAGAATTTAATTTTTCCTTATTTGTAATTTGTTGAAGTCTCAGTTCATTGGAGTCTATAAGACAATTTTCATATATTTGTTGTTGTGTAGAGAAGTCCTTGAAAGAGGAACAAGTTTCCTCATTTTCTGTGGCGCTGAAATTTCGTCTTGTATTTGTTTCCATTTCCTTAGGGTTCGAGTTGACAATTTTTGTTTTGCCCGATTGTGGCCTTAAATCTTTTTCAAAATTTTTTTGGTTAATGGCTTTAAAAAGGCTTTTTGTTGTGTCTGTTATTTCAGGGTCTCTAATATCTTGGCTGTCATAGTTGGTGGCAATATCATCGGGATATTGTTTTATAACAAACTCTTCATATTCCTCCGCTCTTGCATGGCAAGGATCTTGTGTGAGGTTATTATTTGCCTTTTCTATTACAATTTCCCTAGGGTCGGAAAAAATCTCAAATGTATCGTTTTCGCTTTCATTATCGGAAAAAGTTGTACAGTTTGAATAGAAGTTTAGCTGTTCGGACTTTTCGAAATATTCCTTCATGACCATTGATTTTTCCACATTTTCTGTTGGCAATTTAAACAAAATTTTTTCATTTTCTTCACTCTTTATCGAGGAGCCATAAAATGTTAGACTTTTTGAAAAGTCTACATTTTCCACTGGCGCTTCCGTTGCTAGAAATTCAGAAAGATTTCATAAGACAGAAAATTGATGTAATTTGTTTCTAGTGAATAGTTTGCATAAAATGTTTGGAGATTTATCTGTTGGTATTCTTGGCTTCCTGTATGCTTAAATTTTAATTAATTCAGTTTCTGCTTAAGTTCTGCTTCGTTTAATATGATTTTTTTATCATTATTATACTCGTATGTGTGTAGTTTTTTTTTTGTAAATTTTCTTTTGAAAAACTATACGCTTGAACTTGCATTTGAAGCATTAGCTGATGGTGGCATGCATGTCTTGCAAATGCACACAGTCAATACGTACTCTGCACAGTGGGCAGTGATTTAAATAGGTTTAATTTTACAAACAATTCGGTTACTCGATAACCGTTTAATATATATTAATGGCATTTTACACAAGTATTAGTTAAGGTGTTTGCGTTAATATCGGCCGCTTCCAAAAATTAATGGCGAACGTTAAGTTTAACTTTCTTAAATAACTCATTTAAGATTAAAAAATATTTTGTTTCAGAGATGTTTTTGTTTGATTTTTATACCCTCCAAAAAAGAATTGCAGGGTATAATCACTTTGTCCTTCCGTTTGTAATGCAGTGAAATATCCTTATATATATTCTTGATCAGTGATGAAATCTAAGACGATCTCAGCATGCCCGTCCGTCCGTCTATGGAAATCACGAATCAGTCCAAACGAAAAGAGCCAGACTCTTGAAATTTGTTACAGATATATCTTGAAAAATAGCACAGGCCAAGTTCGTAAATGGGCTGAATCGGGCCAGAGAGAAAAAAGTTCCCCTAAGAAGAAGTAAACCAACCTCGAAAAAACAACATAATTTTTAACTTTTTTTTTTTGTAATTTTGTTAAGTAAATGATATATTTTTATATCAAATAAGGTTCAATGCGTTAAACTTGGAGCCACAAAATCAAAAAAAAAAAAACTATTTTTGGACCCCTCCCTTTTTAGTGGGCGTTATTATATGCAAAAATAGTGTAAAAATTTAACAAATTGTTTTACCTAAGCCTACATTCCTTAAAAATAACATTTTTAAGCTTTAAGGATGAGCCTGGTACTCCTCTGCCCTACCCCTTTCTCCCCCTTTGTCCCCTAAATGACCCTATTACAAAAATATTAATTATAAATTTTACATTTAATCATCCCAAATATTTATTTTTAAGAGTCTTATGGCAAAGGTGAAATGTTTCCCCCCACGGCACTTGCTAGAGAGACCCCCTACAAAAATAATTGGACCCCATAAAGTATATATTCTGGATCAGAGATGAAGCCAAAGACGATGTGGCAATGCCCATATGTCCGTCTGTGGATAATATGATAGCCTATTTTGAACGATCAATAGACTGCTTAGGTTGAGTGTAAAATGTACAAAGTGACCTAGGAACTTCTCGAACAGGGGGCTTATTATGTAATTCGACTTCGGATTTCTTTGTTAAGAGCATATGATTTCGAACAATCTCCGTTTCGAAACGAATTTCGTAATAACCAGTCACATTTATTAATTTATTATGATTTTAAACGATTCATAAAACTGTCAGGTCACCTCACTAGTACAACAATAGGAACAAGTGAAAACGTTATATTCGACCGGGTCGAATCTTAAATACCCTCCAAATATTTAGTAAGTAAAATTAAAATGTTTAACTTGGTATGACAGAGTTCC
The DNA here is from genome assembly GCA_951800035.1 of Linnaemya tessellans. NCBI lineage: Eukaryota > Metazoa > Arthropoda > Insecta > Diptera > Tachinidae > Linnaemya > Linnaemya tessellans. The sequence continues at coordinate 11,544,488 of OX637534.1, forward strand.
TTTATATAATATCGTACGTCAACGCCCACTGAAGTGGGCGGGGTCGAAAAATAGACTACATCCTGTTTTCCACAGACGAACGTATGGGCATTGCTAAACCGTCTTAGAATTCATCACTGATCAAGAATATGTACATATACTTTATGTGGTATAATTCTTTTTGGAGAGCATTAAATCTGAATTTTTTTGGCCAGGGGCCAAGGGGGAGACATTTCACCTTTACCATAAGACTCTAAAAATAAATATTTGGGATAATTAAACGTAACATTTATTATGTGAGTGAAGATAAATATGCCGAGTTAAACATGTTTTGACGTAAGCAGTTACGAAACAACGTATTTAGCTGTGAAGTTAAATATGTTATGACGTAACGAAATGGCAAACAGTAAAGTTTTTTTTTATGAAAATCCATGTTTAATAAATTTTTTGAGCATTTTGTGAAAATATTTACAGGCCATGAAAGGTCAATTTACAGGTCATGAGAGTGTGTGTGACCTTGGAGGGATTTTGCCTCCAGTAGCCAAACAAGGAGTTGGCATGCATTACCAGTAAATAAAAAATAAATATGGGGGTGTCTTGTATCACACACAACAATTGGAATAGACGAATTAAGTAGCTTAAGTAGCTGACTACATGACGACAATCGTTGTTGGCGGCATATGTCGGTAGCCAGCTGTTGTGACTGATATGTAAAATTTATTTAAAAAAATTCTTAACTCTTTAAGAGCCAGTACAGTTTTCTTAATTTGGCATGAAAGTAACAGTTTGTCAGTCAACTGTGACATTAATTTGGATCGAAAATCGGCAATAGCCTCTGTTTCTAAAATTTTTTTATTTTAAATTTCAGACTCTTTACTTAAATAATATATTTCTGAAAATATTGTATGCAGACGAACTATTTTATTATCAACTTTTTATCATCATGACTTTAAAATTTGGTGTGACGTGTTCTTTGGGAAGCTCTCAGTTTCCGGGAAATGCAGCACAGCTTACACAGGTAAGAAATAGATTTTTTATAAAAAATTTTATTTTTTATAAAAAATTTAATTTTTTACAAAAAATGTAATTTTTTACAGAAAATAATATAGACATAATATATAACGTACGTCCATAAAAGTCATTTTCAACTCCCACTGTACTCAGTTTAATTTAAAATAATTAGTAGCCAATAATTATACAGTGTCTGAGTGCCTGCGTACACTTATCCCTCGATTTACACGATACTTTTTTCACAATTTCACTTTTACACGATTATTTTGGTTTTCGTGTAAATTGAGAGATTTATGAAATACCTCGATTTACAACACGATTTTTTATGTGTTTTGAGTAAACGCTTGTGATATTTTTAATTTTGTTTTTATGAATAGCATTTATTTTGTTTAATGATAAAGGTTTATTTTTATGTGTTTTGAGTAAATGCTTCTGATATTTTAAAAACAAAGTTGAAATAATTTCTTAATAAAATCAATTTTTTAGGCGATTCTGCCTTGATTTTCAATTTACACGATTTTTCATACAAATATTTAAAATTTCGATTTACACGACTTTCTCTCAGAACGTATCTATCTTGTAAATCGAGGGATAGGTGTATTTTACTTAGTGCTGCTTTTACTGCTTATGACTTTATGAAATATTTTGTAGCATTTCAAAGTAAAATAAACACAGTTCTTTGTGTTTGTAAATGTTGCATTGCGCCGAGATAGTGTGCATCGTTCAAAAGGATGAAGTCATATGCAAAACATACATGAATAATAACAACGATCATGTTTTTCAATATGAGCTGGCTCACATTTTTAATCGCCTTAGTTTTTTATTTAGAATTATTATTATGTATATTTTTTTGTGTTAATTTAATGGATTGTGTTACAAATGGTGTAGCAAAAAGTTCAATGCTACTTATTTGCTGGTAGGCATGAGTACATGTGGCGTAGAACTGAATTCAAACAATTTTTATTGATTCTAAAGCTTTTTTTTTGGAATAACATTTCTTTCTGCTTCCAAGACATTAAATATTTGTTTCCCTCCTCAGAAATGCGAAAAAAGATTTTAATGAAATATTAGATCATCTTAATAATTATTCACCCCTATTGTGAATAACAAAGGGAATTTTCGTTCACATGAAATTTTTATTCCACTCGAAGGGAAAAATTGTATCGTGAATCTCCCGTGAGAAATTATTCCCGCTATCAGTTCTCAGTGAATGCAAAAAACGAGAAGAAGCCGAAAACAACATAAAAAATCAACGAATTTGTGTTGAAAAATTTAAGTTTATGCAATTTTTAAAAAAAATTTAAAAAAAGTATGACTAAATATTTAGTAGTCCAATAATTTGGATACATTTTGAAAACCAGACAAAACAAATTAAAAATATTCTTAATCTTTAGAATTTGAGCAAGAAGTTTTACAAAGACGCAGGCAATTGATTTGTTGAAAAAAAATATAAGTTTGTGTCTTATTAACGGGTCTTGCCACTAGAATAAAATGTGCAAACTCTAATATTCGAATTATAATAGAAAATACTTACATTTTCTAATCTATTCCCCACCAAAAACTAAGTGTGTAAATTAAAGGGAGAAGTGAAAAAACTCGCGGGAAAAAATCATTCACGATCAGGGGAATTTAATGTTAGCGTGAAATCATTCACGGGGAGCTTTGTCATGATTGCAATTCTAGGGAAAACGGAAAAATTTCGAAGGAAAAATTATTCCTGCATTAATTTTATTATTAGTAAGTAGTATAGTAGAAAATGGAGCTGGTACAGGATGAACTGTTTATTCTCTAATATCGCTCACCGAGTAGCCTCTGTTGATCTAGATATTTTTTCTTTACACCTAGCCGGAATTTCTTCAATTTTAACAAATTGACAAATCGTGCGGTTTGAAAATTTTTATAAAAACCTTCATAAAATGATAGTTTGCATGCGATCGAACAAAGGAGACCCAAACTATACTATAAGTGTAGAAGCAAACTTTTTGCCTGACATTGGTCGCACTCATATGTAACATTTTTATTTTAAAATAAATTCAACACTTTATGTGTACTCTTATTTGAATACGCCAACTAAGAGTTTAGATTTGAATACTTTTTATCAATTAAAGTTTTAATTGAAGATTAACAAGTAAAAAAGTTATATTCGACCAGGTCGAATCTTAAATACCCTCCAAATATTTAGTAAGTAAATTTAAAATGTTTAACTTGGTGGGACAGAGTTCATTTATATAATACCGTACGTCAACGCCCACTAAAGGGGGCGGAGTTCAAAAATAGACAATATCATGTTTTCCACAGACGAACGTATGGGCATTGCTAGACCGTCTTAGATTTCATAACTGATCAAGAATATGTATACTTTAGGGTGTCCAATTCTTTTTGGAAGACGTTAAAACTATATTTTGCCGGGGTCTCTCTGGCAAGGGCCGTGGGGGAGATATTTCACCTTTGCCATAAAACTCTAAAAATAAATGTTTGGGATAATTAAATAAAAAATTTATTTTTATTTTTGATAGGGTCATTTAGAGGGCAAAGTGGGAGGAAGGGGTAGGGCAGAGGAGTACCAGGTTACGTCGCAGCTTCGTCATAAAAGTTTAAAATTTTTATTTTTAGTAAATGTAGGCTTAACTAAAACAATTTGTTAAATGTTTACACTATTTGTGCATATAATAACGCCCACTAAAGGGGGTAGGGTCCAAAAATAATTTTTTTTTGATTTTATGGCTCCAAGTTTAACGCGTTGGACCTTCTTTCACATAAAAATATACCATTTGCTTAAAAAAAGTTACGAAAAAAAATTTTAAAATTATGTTGTTTTTTAGAGGTTGGTTTAGTTCTTCTTAGGGGAACTTTTTTCCCTCTGCCCCTATTCAGCCCATTTACGAACTTGACCTGTACTATCCGTCAAGATATATTTATACCAAATTTCAAATTTCTGGCTCTTTTCGTTTGAACTGAATGGTGATTTCCACAGACGGGCGGCCGGACGGACATGTTCAGATCGTCTTAGATTTCATCACTGATCAAGAATATATACATATATATATATACTTTATGGGGTCTCATATGGATATTTCGCTGCATTACAAACGCGACGACAAAGTAAATATACCCTCCAATAATAATAAATAGAAACCCTGTGTTATTATCCGCCAGTGAATGGCATAATAAATCTCCAAACATAATTGTGTGGTATTAGAAAAACAAAAAAAAAAACAAAACAAAATCCAAAAATCCCCTAAAATCCCAATGATATTTCATAGGAGTACCTTCGCATTCCACCTCAACATCTTCATAATCATGTTTACGATCTTCACTATAATCATTGTCATCTTGAAAGGCGTCGTTAAGTTGCTGCAGGCCTTCGTTGTTGCAAAGCATCGTTTTGAAAGACAAATCACTTCCAGATTTATTTTGCTTCAAAATTTTTGCCATTGATGGCAAATTCAAATGAATATCCGCTACGGCCGGCTTTGAATTTTTATAAGATTTGCTTGAATTCATTTTGAGATCTCTTTCAGCTTCTACGGGCTCTTGCTGTTGTCGCTGCTGTCGTTGCTTTTGTTTTAGTGGTTTGATTTTAGCCGTCACAGTAACTTCTTCCGTTTTTGTTATTCTTTTTGCCTGTCGTTTTTTATTTATAGCGGTCGCAGCCATTTGCTGCTCACCCATCAGATGATATTCTGGCATTTCAAATTCAAGATTTATGATGGATTTTTCATTTTGTGTTTGTTCTGGTGCTGCTGCTGCTCCTCCTGCTATTTCAGTTTTTGTAGGTGGCTGTTGATTTTGATTTTTGTCACGAGAGTTTTTGTTATGCTGCCGCTTAATTGTCAGCGGTTCATTAATATTTCCTGTTGTGGAATTCGTGATTTTTCTGCATATAATTAAAGAGATTTTGAAATGGTTTGTAAACAACGGGCGGGCAAAATGATTGTGATGAATGCTCCTCTAAAGCATTTAAAATCCAAAATAGCAACTGACAATGTGTTGAACAGAAAATAACAAACAATAGAACTTTCAACTACAAACGTGTGTAAAGAAACAACAACTACAACAACTTAAATAATATCCGCTAAAATTAGGTGAAACTAGAGACTAAGAAGTAGGTATCGTATGCAAGTTTAAAAAAAAGAGAGCTTTTACGAAACTTTTGTTTTCAATTGGAAAAATGTTGTTCATATGCACTTACCTTTCGCTGCACATGGAAGAGGTCATTGACATGGTCATTAAACTGTCATCTTGTGGTTTATTGAGGCTGGTTTTTGAACATTTTGAGTTGTCCTCAGTCTCTGGCTCTTCGCCAGCTAAGCCGGAATACTTTTCCCGATTTATCGAACGTTTGGTTCTAAAAGGAATATGTAATTTATAAAAAAAAAATATTTTTAAAAATATATATATATATATTTTATTAATAAATTTCTTTATTTGTCTGTATGCCTGCATTTGATTGGCTCTTGAAAAAAATAATCTGTAGATTTCAATTTAATTCCAGAAAAGTTCCAAAGCCTCACAAACTTTCAGAAACCATTTGAGAATTATATAAGCAAAACACATGATAGACTTTGAAACTTTTGCAAAAACTCAACAAATAAATTCAATTCTGTGTGGGTTTATACTATTTTCAAATCTCTTTTTTGGAATTTGTTATTAACATGAGGAACAACTTTTTTCAAATTTGATTTTTCAAAGATGGTTGTTTAACTAACAATTAAAAAAATTTATTTATATACTTTAATAGTGCTTGAGGGGTCATTTTTTTGCAAAAAAAATTACTATAAACTTTTTATTGCCAATATCTTATATTTCGATATCATCTTGATTTTTTTCAGAACTTCAATTATAAATCAAATTAATTTAATAAATTATTATATAAGAATTTATAAAAATTGTTTAAAGGAATATTGTTTTTAACAGAATATGGTTTTTTGCTTTTTCAACTTTTATAAAAACAAAAAAAAAAAACAAAAAAAATTTTTTTATAAAAAAATTTTTTTTTTTTAAATTTTTAAAAAAATTTGTTAGTAATGTTTTTTGCTTTTCTAATTTTTCGAAAAACAAAAAAAAAATAAATAAATTTTCTAAAAAACAATATTAAAAAAAAAATTTTTTTTAAAAAACAAAATTTAAAAAAAAATATTATAAATTTATACATAATAATTTGGTAATTTATTTTTATTTATAATTGAAATCCTGAAGCAGAATAATGTTTTTTGCTTTTTTGGTTTTTATAAAAATTAAAAAAAAAAACAAAAACAACAAACGATTTTTTTTCTAAAAAAAAAACAATATTCTTTTAAAACAACTTTATAAATTCATATATAAGTTAATTATTAAATAATTTTTTATTTATAATTGCAGTCCTGAAGAAAATATCTAGAGGATATCGAAATGTTGACAGTAAAAAGTTTATAATTATTGTTTATAAAAAGTCACCCTAAGCTGATGGGATATAATAGAAAATTTAAAGCTCAAATCAGACAGTTTTATTATTAAAAAATTAAAAATAATATACTTTTTTGAAATCTTTAAAATATTGCACTAAATGGGAAATATACTCACTTTAAACAAGGAGCACGATATTTGGTGCGCGCCTCCAAGCGGGCCTTGGCCACATTGCCTTCATTTTTGGAGCTGCCCTGTTTAATGGAGGCTAGTAGAGCCTTCTCCTTGCACCATTCGACATGACGATCATATGCTTTAATGCCAAAACATCTTTCGCAATGGGGGCACTGCTCCGCGGGTGGTGGTTGGGTGCCTCTTCTTGTTAAAGAACGTTCTGAAGAACGCATACGATCACGATTAAAATTACTTAAAGGCGTAGACGTGGCTGCGGGAGCCGTGACTGTACTAGTATTATTATTAGCCACCGCTTTACGCATAGAAGCACGAGCGGTTGTTCGAATTAAATCTTCAGTCACCTTTTTACGTGCCAAAATGGGCGAACAGACCTACAAAAAAAAAAATACAACAAGAATTATTCGATTATTTGCCATCATATTTTATAGTTTCTTTAGACCCACCTGCTGTACAACTGGTTTCGGTGACTGTCCTCTATCACTTCTGGCCTGCGTTATCGATGTACTAGATAAGGCCTTTTCTGGTAAACCGAAATTCTTCGGCAGTGGATATGTTGCCAAGTCGGTACCCTCACGTCGCTGACGTGACGAATCAAATTTGTTACGTTTTTTCATTGCCATTTTTTCGCAGATGCCCACATGTTTTCTTAACGTTACCGGATTAAATGTACGCGCACATATGGGACATGGCGCCAGCTGAACGCTGGCATTCGATTCGGGTACCTCTGTGGGCGTGGTAATATTGTTGCCGTTATCTGGAAGCAGATGGAAGGATTACAAAGCGATTATAAGATGATTGTCTGTTTGGTGTTACAAAATATAAGAGAATTCGAAGCAGTCAATAAACTGTTTTTTTTCCTATTGACAAATAAATGTTTTAAATTATATTTCTGGCATGTTTTTATACCCTCCAAAAAGGAATTGGAGGGTATATTCATTTTGTCTTTCCGTTTGTAACACAGCGAAATATCCATCTGAGACCCCATAAAGTATATATATTCTTGATCAGTGAAGATCAGATAAGACGATCTGAGCATGTCCGTCCGTTCGTGCGTCTGTTTAAATCACGATTCAGTCCAAACGAAAAGAGCCAGACTCTTGAAATTTGTTACAGATATATCTTGAAAAATAGCACAGGTCAAGTTCGTAAATGGGCTGCATCGGGCCAGAGGGAAAAAAGTTCCCCTTAGATGAACTAAACCAACCTCTAAAAAACAACATGATCTTAAACGTTTTTTTTTTGTAACTTTGTTAAGCAAATGATATATTTTCATGTCAAAGAAGGTCTAACGCGTTAAACTTGGAGCCATAAAATAAAAAATTACAATTTTGTACCCGGCCCCTTTAGTGGGCGTTATTATATGCAAAAATAGTGTGAACTTTGACAAATTGTTTTACTTAAGCCTACATTCCTTAAAAATAAAATTTTTAAGCTTTAATGACGAAGCTGAGACGTAACCTGATACTCCTCTGCCCTACCCCCTCCTCCCCCTTTGCCCCCTAAATGACCCTATCAAAACAAAAAAATATTAAAAATAAATTTTACATTTAATTAACCAAAACATTTACGTCAAAGGTGAAATGTCTCCCCCACGGCCCTTGCCAGAGAGACCCCGACAAAATACAGTTTTAATATTGGACCCCATAAAGTATATATATTCTTGATCAGTGATGAAGTCTACGACGATCTAGCAAATTCCATACGTCCGTCTGGCGAAAAACATGTTATAGTCTATTTTTGGACCCCACCCCCTTTAGTGGGCGTTGACGAACAATATGTGATGCAAAAATAGTGCAAATATTGAACAATTTGTATTCCTTAAGCCTATAAAAAGCTGAGCTGCTCTTTGATCTTGCAGAGGTGAAACTTCTCCCCCACCGACCCTTCCCGGAATGACTCTGTCAAAATAGAGATTTAAAATTGGGTGCAGAGATATCTCAAAGGAACTCTGTCCCACCAAATTAAACATTTTAAATTTACTTACTAAATATTTGGAGGGTATATAAGATTCCACCCGGTCGTATATAACGTTTTTGCTTGTTTTTAAAATAATTATTGTTTTATATTTATTATTAAACAATAATTATAATACTTAATTCCTTTAAACATTTCTAAATATACAAGACAATAGATTTGTTATAACAGACATGAGTATTTGATCAGAAAATGTTTACACGTTCAAACGTCAAAAAATCTAAATCCATTCATTAAAAACTAACAAAGAGGCGCGTGGTTTACAATCGCAAAAAAATATAACTAAAAACATTTTAGAATATTAATGAAAAAAAAACTGTGTATAAAACAAGAATAAGAATTGAGAATGAAGATTGTAAATGAATGAAACATGTTGGCTGTTAGTTGGCTTAGATGGCTACAGAAAAAAAGTGAAACAAATAAAGAAAAATAATAAAAAATAAAATTATCTAGTGGGTGTCAATCAAAATCTGTTGTTAATTGTATGCAAACAACAAGAAATTGACATACTTAAGAATGGAACCAAAAAAAAAAAGAGCTAAATAACACACGTACAACTTGTCTTATTTGGTAAAGACACTCAAGTGGCAAAAGCAGGTGTTTTTAAGCATTTATACGACTTTTATTAAAAATATATAAATACATATCAATTAATGTGCGGCTATTTATTTGGAAAATAGAAATAAAAATAAAGCAGAACAAGAACATGTATGATCTAGAACTGATTTACTTAGATTAATACTGTTGAGTTGACAGTTGGCAGCGAATGGCAGATTTGCAGACAAAATGAAAGTGGAATTCTATTTTATTAGTGAACTTTCTTTATGTAAATTGTATAACAGGATGTTAATCTTTACAACAGGGTATAAGTTCAAACCTGCGAAACTGCAAATCATTTTTTTATGTAATGAATGAATTTGTTTCATCAGCAGCTGATGGTTCTGGAAAAAGCGAAAGAGATGTATGGAATATTGGGAATATTAATCGTCAGGGTTGGGGAATTTCGTACTAAACAAAAAGTAATAACTTGAAAAAATGGATGTGAGAAATGCTCTCATATTCAATGTTCATTAAAAGCATTGGTTAAATAGTTGATATTCTTACTCACTAGCACCACTTGCAAAAGTGGAAAAATTGAACAAAGAACGCTGATGAGATGGCGTAGCGGCCTCGAATTCTGCTGGTTTAATGACTATGAAAAATATTCTTAATATTTCACTCTTAAAAATAAATAGAATTTAAACAAATTCATTTATTAAATAAAAAATAATTTGCAGTTTCGCAAATTTGAACTCAATTTATTGGCCGGAATTTCTGCTTAAAGACACACCAACATTTGTGGAAAATTATTGTTAAAATTTCCAGGAAAAGGGCAAATTCACTACAACACAAGTGTGTTAAAATAGATTTTTCTGTTTCCAAACACTGCAAAATCTGTTTAAATTGGAAAACTTGTGAAAAAAATTTTACATTTAAGCATTTTTTTTTCTACCCTCCAAAAAAAAATAAAATAAAAATGGAGGATATATTAAATTTGTCAGACGCCATAAAATATATATATGTATATATATACATATATATATATATATATATATGTATATATATATATATATATATATATATATATTCTTGATAAGTGATGAAATGTAAGATGATCTAGCCATGTTTGTCCGTGGAAATCATGATACATTCCAAATGGAATGAGCCACGATATATTTTTATGTCAAAGAAGGTCCAAAGCGTTGAACTTGGAGCCAGAAAATCAGAAAAGTACATTTTTGGACCCAGCCCCCTTTAGTGGGCATTATTATTATTATTATTTTTTTTAGGAGTAGGAGCAGCACTCAGGGGATGACCCCTACATATGCAATGCATTGAGCCGGAACTGAAAACGAGGGGATAGTATTGAGGGGACAGATTAGGAAAGATGAGATGATAGACAGTTTTATTTGTAGCTTTTTCAACCTTTTGCACTTCGCCGGCTAATTTTTGCTACAGGGCCGACGAAGGTGGGTGCTGTTACTCTGCTTTTTAGTATATGCTATTGTCAGTCGCTGCCAATTATGTTCAGTGACCAGTGACTATGTATTCGTCATTGAAACAGGCTGGCAACAACTAACACAACCACGCACTAATGCTGATCAGAAGAATTCAACACAATATTTCATGACTGAGCGCGGGCTCGAACTCAGGACCCTCCGCTTCATAGTCTCGTGTTCTACTACTTCAGCCAACAGCAGTGTAAAAATTTAACAAATTATTTTACTTAAGCCTACATTCCTTACAAACAAGGTTTAATGACGAAGCTGAGACGTAACCTGGTACTCTGCCCTATCCCCCTTCCCCTTTTGGGTCCCAAAATGACCCTATAAAAAAATATATATATTAAAAATTAATTTCACATTTAATTATCGCAAACATTTATTTTTAAAGTTTTATGGCAAAGGTGAAATGTGTCCCCACGGCCCTTGCCAGAGAGACCCCGACAAAATGCAGTTTTAATGCCCTTCAAAAATAATTGGACCCCATAGAGTATGTATATATATTCTTGATCAGTGATAAAGTCTAAGACGATCTAGCAATGCCCATACGTTCGTCTGTGGAAAACATGATATAGTCTATTTTTGGAACCCGCCCCCTTTAGTGGGCGTTGGCGTTACATATTATATGAAAAAATAGTGTAAATATTGAACAATTTGTTTTACTTAAGTCTATAAGAAGCTGAAATGTTCTCTGATCTTGCAGAGGTGAAACTTCGCCCCCACCGGCCCTTCCCGGAATGACTGCCAAAATAAAAATTTAAGATTGGGTACAGAGATTTCTTAAAGGAACTCTGTTCCACCAAGTTAAACATTTTAAATTTACTTACTAAATATTTGCAGAGTATTTAAGATTCGACCCGGTCGAATATAACGTTTTTACTTGTTTTTTATTAATTTCCTTTGGATGTTAATTAAAGCGTTTGCCAAGTATTTACATAATTAAATAATTAACTGTAATGAGTTTATTTATTTAATAAAAGTGTGTAATTTGAAAATGAATTAAATTTAAAATGTTTCAACATTTTCATGCAGCTTTTTTATTTGCCATTCACTTGTTTTTTTTTAATACATTTATTTTTTTCCTTGATTCAAATTAGCAATTGTTGATTTTTAATTTTCGCTATTTCTTTGCACTTTTTATTTCTGCTGGAATTAATTATTTTGCACATATAAAACAGCTAAAATTTTAAAAATAAAACTATAGCATTTAACGCATAACTAAATGTTTTAACATTCGACTTTCTTTCGTTTGCACTTTTATATTTTATTTCTATTTCTTGTTTAATTTGATTTGAGTATTAAACAAACACGATTTTAATCTGTTGTGTGTGTGTGTGTGTTTTAGCATAATGATAAGAAATTTAACATACAAGTGCACGATATTCGTACTTCATGAAGATGGTAATAAAGATTCATGCAAATTATTTGCCTTAGAGATGATAGCGTGAGCAGATAAGTTTTGCACTAGCGCTCATAAATGTAAACGGGATTTTTTTCTTGCAAAAAAAAATTTTTTTTTGTTTACTTTATTTGCAATAATCTAGATACGAGAATTTAAAAAAAAAATAATAATAAAATAAAGTAATAAAAAAAATAATAGTAAAAATCTGAACCAAAATTGACTGGCCAGACATGTTGAAATACTTATTCTTTCGTAAGAAAAACATTTTGAAATTTTTATGTCAGACTAAATGTTTCCAGGAAAGTGTTTAGCAAAATAAAAATTATATAAATATTTATAAAATGTTACAAAACAATTTGTACACAAAACGTGGCAAATAAATAATTATGGCGAAGAATATTCAACTAAAAATAGTAACTGCAAACAAAATACAATTTAGGAATAAACATTTCATCATAATTATCAAAATAAACAACTCATGCAGTAATCGATCACACACGGCTGTTACATGTAAACACACTAGTGCTCTTTGCTCAGCCCAACATGCACAAACATGTTTGTTTAGTTCTTTGAGCAATCGCTTTGAAAGTCTTCATTACATATTAATATTCTTCATACAGAAAAATAGTGTTAAATAATTAAATTGTTAACAACTTTGGCCTAGAAAAAAAATTTATAATATGTTTTTTTTTTCTTTCAAAAATTTTCTGCGAAGTTGGGAATGAGAAACTGGTTTCTTTTAACGGTGCAAATAGCGTCTTATGCGTATAGCAGTGCCCTGCTTACTACCACGTTTAATAAACGTTTCAACAGTGCCAAGAATTCGTCAGAAAGAAAAGACACAATGTCTTAATTTAATGTTTTTAAATTGTTGATTGCTACAAGTTTAGGCAACAAGTGTTTAGTTGCAATAATATAAGAAAAAGGTCATTATCTCACATACGGGTACCTGCTGTAAGTATGACGAACAGCAAAAAAAACTGCAAGGAATTTTTTTAACAAAAAATAAATATGCTTTGAAAAAACTGTTTCTGGTTTTTAATCGTAAATTTCCAAAATTGTATTTTTATAATTAACCCACTGTTGCACAGTGTGCTTTACGCCACTCCTCGCAGCGAATGTGAGAATAACTCCCAGTATTTCAACCGCAATCTGCAGATTTATTGTCATTTATGGCCACTGTGCAGTTTAAAATCATTAAATTTGAAAAATAGCTTAAAATTTTCTTTAAACTTAATAAAATTTTATTTGCTTGTGTAATCGCACAAATATGCGCATTTTAACAGCCCGTCAAATTATATCAGATTAATAACACTTTTTAATTATCGCAATCTTTGTACGCATCAAAATATTAAATACAAATAAATTTTTAACAAACAGTTTCTTTCATTGCGAGTTTTAAGTTTATTAAATATGGTCGAGATTTATTTCACAGGGTTCTCTAAAACATGATGTAATATGCTTGCAAGGAAACATTCATGCAATTTCAAAATTAATAAAGGGTCCGCCATCTAACGTTTTTTTTTTTCTTCAACTAGTGCTTATTTCGTGAATGGTAACACTTAGCCATGTCTGATTTGACAGATAATTAGTTTCATCCTTTCGCTGAACGAATATGGTTGTGTATCCAATGCGTTTTCGCTTCGCTAACTGGGCCTGCGATCGACTTACAGAAGATGCCGATTTTGCCAAAAAAAATCATCTTTACAGATGAAGCTCATTTTGATCTTGGCGGGTATGTAAACAAGCAAAATTGTCACATTTGGGGCACAGAAAACCCGGTGAAATACAGCTGCACACAATCGATAATGTGTTTAAAAATTGGACCGATCGTGTAGGCTACTGCATGGCTAGCCGAAGCAGCCATTTGAATGAAATTATTTTCCATTATTAACCGGAAGGATTGTACTTTCAAATAAAAAAAGAAATTTGAGAAAATATTCAGTAGTTTTTTTATAGCATTTTCAAAAAAAAAGTTATTTGGCTGACTCTGTATAACTTTTTGTTTAACCCTGGAACGTCATCTTTCGTCATTTTGACTATGGCATACTTCAAGAGACTATAAAACAATTCGTGAGCATAAATGGATACCAAAATAGCTTCCTTATGTATTAACAGACACTTTTTAATGAATATTTAAAGAAATTCATTTATTTATTTTTTAATCTTTAAAAAAGTTTACAGTATAATAAATAATAATAAATGTGAGAAGATAAAGTCGATTTTAGGTATTAAAAACTGTGAAAATTTTCAAGTATTTTTTGCCATACAATATGGCAAGGATGGCATCGATTTTTATTAGGAATTAAAGTAAATCATTGGGTTTTCCTAAAAGCCAGCAACGCTGTTCCTCTGCTTACCAAAAACAAATATATTAATCTTGTTTTCTCTTCTAAAAAAAGGGCACTATATTTTGCACTTTCGCACGAAAAATTTTCATATGTTTAGCTTTAAAACTGAGTTTAACTGGAAACTTTTAGGGGACAAAAAACAAAAATTTGTTACAATGCAGAAAAGAAAACACAGTAAGAAAATGCGCACTTAATTTACAAATTTGCCAAAAAAATTGATTAGTTTTTGTCAGTAGGCCGGAAGTTGGGATTGCCAATATTGCCTTTTTAAATGGAGCTAAATTTTTCAGGAACTGTTATGTCGATTTTACGAACGATTCTCTTAATTTGTTGCTTAAAACATTTATTTCTATAATTGATGATTATTATAGCAAAAACAAGAATAACTAAATATTCCCTGCAAAATCATTTACTAGTCTCCATGATATTGTAAACAAAATACCCGAAAGATTTTTGGATCCCTAAAATCGTTAATATTTAGTTGGACCAAAATAATAACTTTTTTTCGCAATTTAGTTTCTAAAGGTATTTTTCAAAAATCATTGTTAGTAAATACTGACATCAGTAAAACAAAAATATTACATCTTATTTTGTACATCCCCTACGTAGATCTGTTCCTCTGGGTCTTGGTCTCAAAATAAACAGGACAGAATTTTGTCTCAAATTATTATTATTCAAAAATTTCAATAGCTGGGCGAAATAGGCCATAGTCGGGTTTAATCTTTTTTAAACGGTTAGCATTAAATACCGAAATAAAATTCTCCTATTAAAGGCCGCACATGTAGTAACAAAAAGCAGCCGGTCTGGCAAGGCTCTCACAAAATCATATGATCTCAATATATATATTCTATAACAGAGCTGTATAAAATTTATACAATCACTGTCTGTACTTCTACTATTTTAGAATATTTCTAAGAATCAATGTTGCCACTATGTTTAATTTTAGCATAAGGGTTATGGATGGTGTTGCCAGATGTTGGAAATGTTATTATGGATCTCAAATGCCAATTGAAAATCTGCAATTTCACTTGCCAGGTGAAATGCAGTTGCTATTCGTCTATGTTCTGAAAAACGGAACGTTTTCCAATCGCTTACTATTTAAAAAACGCTAAACGCCAGTCAACGTTTTCTGAAAACCGCATCATTTGCTGTTCGAGCATTGAAAATATATGTTTTATCAAAATAATTTTAAATAAAATTACAATTTTCAAAAGGCATATTTTTATAAAATCTTAAACAAATTTTAATATTTTTGTTTCAAATACATTATGCATAATGGCATTTTTTACTTTATAATTCAATTGAAATAAAATTCATCAAATCGCTAAAGTATACGCTAGCGGTTTCAAAACGCCGAATTTCTAGCGTTTTCGTTTGTCAGAACAGTTGTTTGGCGTTTTCAAATCGAAATCGCCAACTTTATGCGATATGCGTTTTTCAGAACATGGACGATTATTTATAACCGATTCAATAGTAATTCGTTGCAGATATTTTAAAATTTCTTTTGGCAAAATACCAACTAATAATAATTTATAATCGCTTCAGTTGGATTCACAAATTATTTTTAGTAAATTTAACGTCTCTTTGTAACTTGAAAAGACCCAAAATTTAAAATAAAAAATTTTGTCCCAATAAAAATGATATCCGATAATATATTATCAAGCTTTGTGCTAGAAACACAACTGCGACGAACGACGAATTTTTGGTCGCGAATATTCGTCGCCAAAAATAAAACACATTGGTGTATATGAAAATGCATACAATCGTGGTGTTGGTCGAAATTCGTCATACTCAGCGAAATTTGAAATAGATTTGTTTCTAACTGTTTCGTGAGCGAGCAACGAACAAATCCATATGAGGTGCCCAGGTTTCATATACTCAAACTGGTTTTTTATGGAAAAATATAATTCACTATTGTATTGTTGCATCTAGAAGGAAAATTTTGAGTATATACTAAAATATCATTCACCAATTCACAAAAATGTATCATTCGGACGACTTTTTAATAATTTTGAACACTTTATAATATAGTATTTGTTCCTATTTGCTACTTTTTCATATGGTCACCTCATCAGCTGTTGAATGAATGAATAATTTATTTACAGAAGAAATATTTCAGAAAATAATTACAAAAAGGAATTTGTTCTGGAAAAACATGTACACCACCATTGGCATCAGAGGATTACAAAGATTTTTAACAAAATTTACAATTTTTTGTTCATTATTTTAATTTATTCGTCGTTATTGTGTTTCATATGACGAATTTATAGAGCGAATTTTTAGCAACGAATTCGTCGTACTGAACGAAGTTCGTTGTTCGTCCCAGTTGTGTTCCTACCTAATAATGGTAGTTCTATTTCGTCGCTCTATTTTTTCTTGCGGTTTGTGGACAGCGTTGCCAATTGAAATTAGGAATAACATTGGCTAAAAATTGTTTTTCTTTTTATTTGAATATAAATTTAGTGTTTCGGTCTCTTCGCTGCAAACAAGCCACAAATGGATTTGTTCGCTAAACGAACAGATGCTTGAAGACGAAGGAGTTTCAGGAAAATTATATTGAAACAGTCGAGTTTTGTAAATAACATCTCTAACAGGTAAAACCCTGTAGCAAAAAAAAAAAAGAAGACTGCATGAACTACGCGATAAGATTATTGCCCATTTCCATGCGGCACTGTGTAACCATTTGCAGTAAATACAGTCTTAGAGATCACCAGAGACCAAAAAAAAAGAGAAGAAATGAATCCAAAAATATAACAACATTTCGATGAGTCATTTGAAAACATTTGGAGCTAATTTACGGACTGCTGCAGTTACTCAACCCATAAGGAAGACACAAATACTCGTAATGAAATGCATACAATTTTCATACTTTATATTGCTGATGGTGTTGGTTGTTGGTGTTGCAGACAGATTTAAATTTAGAAATTCGAAATGAAAACGATTCACACTAAATTAGAAGAAAAACGAAAGAAAAAAAAATATATTAAATTGTATCTTTAATATTCGAAGATTGTGGGTCAAATTTTGTTCATTATGACGACAATTATCATCATCATCATGATGTGGAGAAGTTTTGGAAATAAAAAATATATATTAAAAAATAGGTGACATAAACATGATGCATTCATTATTATTAACTGGAAGTAAAGTAATTTCTTTCGATTAATTAAAATCTATTACAAATTTTTACACAAAGCAACCATTTGACTATGAGAATTTTGTAGATTCCAGAGTTTATGTGTTACAATGAAATTTAATACTTGCTGTTATTATTAGAGCCATTATTGCAATGTGATCATGTATGTAGATTTTTTCTTGGAGATAACTCTAAAAATAAGAGAATGAATGGGAGCATAGATCGCCGACGTCGTCATAATGATTACCATTTCAACCATCCATGGCATGTCATTTTTATAAAAGAAGTGTTTGAAAGACAAAAAAAAAACTAAATAAATAAATTAATATGAGAATTCCAAAATTGTTGCGCGTGAATAAATTTAGATCAAACATGTGTTGTGTTAAAAAAAAAGAACATCAAATCAAATAAACAAGAATAGCGATCATAATAATTTGATATGATCACAAATAATAACGTCGTATACAGTTCCATAAAAAGTACTAGGCTGAGATGGCATTGTGAGTAGCTTTCTTTCTATTCACGGTCGTGTAGACTCATGCGTGAACAAAAATATGACTTCCGTGATTTATTGTGCCCTACTTATGAACACTTTCCTGATTGTAAAAAAAAGAAACAAGTCATGATTTTAACCCGGCAATAATAATGTAGCGACCTTCTCCAATAATTAATACACAATTAAAGTTAAAATACAATTATGTGGAAATTTGCAGTAAACGGAACAAGTAATAAATAAAGTTGCTGTCGCCATTTTCAATTAGGAGTAATAAACAATTTATTCCGAAAAAGTAAATTTATAGGTCGACTAAGAAGAGCAAGCGAGTTTGAAATGTTTCCAGTTGGCAAATGAAAGTTTCGGATTGAAAGAAAGACCCTAAATAGCAGTTTGAAAAACATCAGTTGCCATAGTGGCAACTCAAGTAAGATTCAGTTGCCATAGTGGCAACTCAAGTAAGATTCAGTTGCCATCGTGGCAACTCAAGTAAGGTTCAGTTGCCATCGTGGCAACTCAAGTAAGATTCAGTTGCCATCGTGGCAACTCAATTAAGATACGGTTGCCATCCACAATCGACCCACTAATTTACATTAATTGAAACTCCCTTATAAGTGTGATCCATACTGAAATCTGAATTGGGCCACACTACACACGTAAAACCAACCGAGTAGCAATTGGAGTCCGAATTATTCAGTTCACATCTTCACTGAAGTGAAGTTGAAAATCATGCATAATCTTTCGCAATACACATATTAAGGTGCTTCATGTAGGAGTAAGAGGAAAATCGAAAATATATGTAAAGTTAGGCAACTTACACACTTATGTAATGCAACTCACAGGAGCGACTCAATGTGTACGGAGACATGGAGCAAATTTATTAAATATTTTCTTCTTAATTTTATGATAAAATCAAATCTTCTCACATAAATATATTCTCTCTCCTTTTCCAAATTGCCAATTAATATGGTGTTCAGACTCACATTGTTAATTGAGTCAATATTCACTTTATTGATATAATTAACTTCCTGTTCACATATACGAAACATTCCATCGAATGAGTAGGTTAGGTTAGGTTGAAGAGGGGCATAAGCCATCCCAATCCGTTCAGGATTACACTTAGGCCTTGTTGTGCGCTCTATAATAAGGAGTTCCCATTCCACTGTAGGGAGCCTCCACCGATACCATGGAAACCTTTGAATTTGATTACGTTAAGAACCTAGTTTCCTCGATGTATCTCCTTAAGTCCCTCCAATCAGAACCCCTAACAAGTTCCATCTCCTGTATAATCTCCTGATTAAATGTTTGTCTTCTGACTTGGCTAAAAGATGGACAGTAGCACAAGTAGTGCTTCAGTGTTTCGTCCTCTTCCTGACAGGCCCTTATATCGTCAACGATACCCACTCGTGCCAGGTGATTCCTTAACTCTGTATGTCCTGTTATTAAATAAACCAATCTCCGTAGTGCTGACCAACTCAATGTTAGGATCTCCTTTGTCCTATTACCATCTGGGTCCCCACATAGAATTCTAGTCACCCTACCCACGGTAGAGTGCTACCAATCTGCTGCAATTCTATAGCCCATCGTTTTAGTTCGTTCTTAAAAACCTGAAATGGCGTCGGACTGTCTAGTGTGATGTTCGCCATTAATGCTCCCATCTTTGCTAGCCTATCTGCCTCAACATTTCCAGGTATTCCTTGATGTCCTGGAATCCATATTATCTCTATGCCTCCACAGTGCGTGTATGAGTTAATCTCATCCTTGCATTGTAGTACACACCGAGATTAAACCAGGGCCTTCCTACTATCCGTGAATATACGAACTGGTAGTCTGTTATCGATTTCCTTTAATCGAACGAATAACATTTAAAAAAAAACTTTAAAAATTGTTTTAATTTTAAATTTTAGTCATTCGATCCCACGGCAGTCCGCGACATCGCATCGCACTGGCAGTTTGTCAATTCAATTACCGTATGGCAACTAAAAAAATTTCTTTTGAAGCCCTCAAGTTAAGATCTGGGATCTTTTTTTTTTTTTAACTTTCCAATTAGTAATAAATTTAATATCAATAAACTTACCTTCAACACAGTTCACCAAATTTTTTTTTCTTTGTTGACATTTTTGGTGAACTCTTCGTTCAGTGAGTTGTGTTTTGCTCACTGAACATACTTTTTAGCAGTGTTGCATTTAGAATTTTATTCAAGTTTTCAACAATTAAGTGTTAATTGAGTAATTACTCAATTAAAATTATGTATAGCTGATTGAGCTCAATAATGACATTCGATTGCGAATTCAGGTAAAAATATGAAATATTATATAAATATTGAAATATTAAGTGTGAGAATTTGAAAATTAGTTATATTGTTATAGGGCTCATGCTAAATTATCTAATTACAGATTTTGCAAAAACTAGACTATATTAGGAATTTCTGTGCCATGGATCTTAATATAATATAACATATAACATGCCTACTATACAATACAATAAAAGCCTAAAAATATAAAAATATTTCATGCTTGTAACTTTCTTAGAAGACAAATTTCTTTGCAAAATTTGTCAACTAAGAAGCAGTTTATAAAAATAAAATTCTTTTTATGAATAGCAGAACTTTTTCTAAAACAAACAAATACTATTATTTATGTTACCCAAAGTAGTCGCAGACAACTTGCGATCTTCATTATGCTGGCGCTGATGATCATTAGCATTTTCCTGATGGTGAGTAGTACAATAGCAGTGATCGTTATTCAAGCTCAATTGATTTTCGGTATTTATTGCGCCAGACAAAGACGCTTCTATTGTTTTAGTTGTTGGCGTTAGTGCAAATAGAGTTTCTAAAGCGTTTTTAGTATTAGTGCTATTTTTTAAATTACCAGTTTCATCATTATGATAAAAATGATTGTTAGTTGAAGAGTTATTGGTGCGATCTATTTGCGAATTTATTTGATTATTCAAATTTGTGTTAAGTTCGGAAGCAGTTGTATGAGCTGCTGCAATTGTTGTTGTTGCTGCTACTGCTGCTGCTGGGGCATCTAGTTTTTTAACAACAATCACTAGTTTGGAGAGACGACGCTTTTGTTGCTGCTGTAATAGGGGGTTGTTAGTTAAATTTTGTTTGCATGCTAGATATTCATTATTGTTAATATTATTAAGTTTTAGATTTAATGATGCTTCAGTGGAAGCTGCAATATCATTTTCAGTTAGTTGTTGCAGATTTAATGATTCATTACAAGTTGCTCTACAATTACAGTTACTTTTAGTACAGTGATCATATGGTTTAGTGCTGTTGTTAATGCGGCCATTGCAGTTGTTCTTGTTGTTGTTATTGCATTTAGTTGCTGGCAATGTTGTGCCTGTTGTTGCTATTATTTTTAACTCACTCTTTTTGGAGTTTTTCGTCTTTCCCTCATTTCCGTTTCCCGCTGCATGTTTCAAATCCTTGCTACTATTCGAACTTTGTGAACGTTTCAATGTCAAAGTGTTTACCACTTTACTAAATGTTGTTGTAGCCGAATGTGGTATTTTTGTTGTCGTTTGTGTCTTTTTGTCCGGATCGTTAGCAGTTGCAGCAAATGTTGTTGTTGCTTTTGTATTATCTTTAAGTTTTTCATTGATGGGCACGATATCTAGGGCGGCGTTTAATTGTTGATATTCTTCGTAAATACTACTGCGTTTATTGATTTTATTAGCCGCCTGTAGGGTTTTCGAATTTTTATTCGTTTTACTTTTAAATATTTTATTCCACATTTTTTTGCTCATTGTGAATTTGTTGCAAGTGTTTTTTATAAGTTATTTAGAATTTTATATTTAAAATATTACACTCTGGCATTAGAAAATTTCCATTGCTGAAAATTAAATTATTTCTTCAAATCCAAGTTTTATATTAAAAAAACTATAATAATATTTCAGTTTCTTTTATTTCCACTATATTGTATATTATTTATTTATTTTTAATTAGTCATTATGTATTCCAAGCAAACGTTTTAAAATTTATTCTAAAAATACCAGTTCCAGAAAACGAATATCTAGTGGAGTCGCTTTTACTTAAAACCGGTTCTTTACAACAATCTATAGTAGTGTACTAAAATTACTTTTTTAATAGCTGTTTCAAGAACTGGTTCTTAAGAACTTTTTAATTAATTAATTTTTCAGCAATATTAAAATGTTGAAAGAAATTAATGGAACCAGTTTTTTTCATATATTAACATTTTAGTTGGAGAGTTTTTTTAATATTTGCCTTTAAAGCACGTTTTAAAAATGGGGCGTTTAATCATTTAGCGTTATTATAACGGCCTTGTAAAACAGAATTAATTTACTTTTTGTCACTTAAGCTTTTCTGGCCGACGATATATGGTACGATATATTAAGCGGCCCATCTATTATACAATATAATTGTATATACTAATCGTGATTTCCATTTTGCCCTATATTATGCAATAAGTGGCACAATATTATCAAATAAAATAAGGCGCAATTTTCTCACAATAAAAAGTGAACATAACCTATAACTAAAACAGAAGCATATGGACTAGGAAATTGCGAAGTTGCATTTATTAAAAGTTTTGGTAAAATAAAAATATTTATTACTAATTAATTATAAATAAAAATGTTTAGCGTCATGAGTGGTGAACACCTTTTTTTATTGTACAGTGTTGCCAACACATTTTGCTTTGTACAATAAAAATCAAGTCTTTTGATTTCTGTCAATATATTGTGCCGCCTTTGAATATGACATACACATTGGCGATATGATTGCACAATACGAAAAATTGCACAGTTATATTGCAAGTGGGTGGGCCGCTTTAAAGTTATTTTATACAAGCTTTATATGGTGTTCAGACTTGCATTTTGAATTGGCTCAATATTCACTTTATTGCCATAATTATCTTTCTGTTTATATATACAAAATTTAGCCAATTCAATTATTTACAATTTCTCATATTCATGGGAACCGAAAATTCAAATCTGTGATGTTTTGTTTTTAATTTTCTAATTAATAATAAAATTAATGTCAATAATTTAACTTCATTTGGCTTCGACTTATTTTGCTTATGGTTTTTTTTTGCGTTTTTCCCATTTTAGATGGTAAGTCTCTACTAACTTTGTTCCGGGAGTTGCATTTTGCTCACTAAACATACTTTTTAGCAGTAGCACTAAACATACTTTAACAGTGTTAATTGAGCAATTAAACTTAATTAAATTGTATATGATTAATAATGGCATTAATTGTGATAATCTCAATTAAGGTATATGTCTGAACACTGTATTAGGTTTATTTGTATAAATTTTTATTTTTAATCTGTTTTATTAACAAGATTTAGGTAAATTTTTATAAAAGAAATTGAAATTTTTGTTTTCCAATAAATTAATTAATTTAACAATTTTTTTTAAACATTTAACAGAAAAATTTATTTGTTTGCTTGTTTTTATTTTTTATATAAACATGTTGATTAAAAAAATACATACTTTTTTCCGTTAAATTTTTTTTGAAAATATTGTTAAATTAATTTTAATTATCTAGAGAATATCGAAATTTTTATATAAAAAAAAGCAAAAAGAAAAATATTTTTTCTGTTAAAATTTTTTTTAAATAGTGTCAAATTAATTTTAATTAAAATTAGGAATTTTTTTATATTTTCCTGAAGATGTTAACGGGTGGTTAACAAAATATTGAGCAAATAATAAAATAGAAATTTATTTTAAAATTTTCTCAATTACAGAAATTTAACAATTAAGCCAAAACATCACGAATTACAAACAATCAATACATTAAAGTATGTATGTATGTATGGAGTTAGATATATGTATGTATGTAGCTCTGAAAAACAAAATTATAAAAAGCCTAAACCTTCAAGAAGTGTTAATTGAAGAACTTTTAACGAAGAGCTGAGATTGATACATTCAATAAAGATTAACAGCAGTCAGGGCCATATCAGTGCATTATTAGGGCCACCTTTATTTTAATCGCTAAGGTTATTTTTTTTTAAATAAATATTTGACTTAATTTACTATTTAAAATCTCTTATCATTTAAAAAAAAAATATTTTTGCAAAAAGTATTTGATTTTATACATGAATGAATAACAAGCATTTCAAAATGCAGTTGTTTAATTTACATATAATATTAAAAAACACATTTAGATAAACACTTTTTTAATATAAATTTCTTTAAAACACAAAATTTTTATTTCAGAACTTTTTACGCAAATATTTTTTTTATAATTTCTTGAGTTTTACACCATCATTCGTATGACTGTTCCATACAGAACAAACAACAAGTTTATACCACGACGTCTTCGTTTAAACTAAAAATCCAACAATTATTTTACAACAATTTTTACTCAAGTGTGTTGCAGTAGTAGTTGGGGATTTGTATGGCTCCGTTATTTTTTGTAGTGTGTTGCTGGCTACTTTTTTTCCAAGCAGCTCCTATTTACTCAAATACTCTTTAACAGTAACATTAACAGTGTGGGGACACACGTAAATAGCAGGAGATAGAGAAACACATACAGTCAAGTTGCATTGCATTTGGAGCACATACATCTTCATTTCATTTCTCACTCTCTTACATACTACTCCCCCTTTGCTGTTTGCTAAGTGTTTGCTGTTGTATTTTTTTTCTTACTATAGAATGAAATATTAATTGAATTATCTCTTTGTATTTTGTTGTTGTTGCTCAATTTTCATTTTGTTTTTATTAATTATTTGTTTTGATTTTGTATTTTGTTATTGTTTGGCCACCGTATTCCCCCTCATTGAAATACACGATCATGACTTGTTTAACGATCTCTCAGGGCATTTATTGTGTTGTTGTTTTTTTTACTTATTTATTAATTTTTTTTTATTGATAGGGCTCTATTAATTTATTCGGAATTTATTCAGTTTGTGAATTACAATTGAACAATGTCACATCTGTTGTTTGTACTGAAGTTTTTTATTTAGAAGTTAATAATTGAACATCAAAGAAAATATTGAAAAGCCTTGCAATTATTTAAAATATAATAAAAAAAAATATTATAAAATTATATCATGTAGTAGTGGTGGGTGCCAGCAGGGATAGTCCTCAGGCTTGAAACACTTACCCCCTTATTCATAAAAATTATGAGGCTTATAAGAGTGTAATAGAGCAAATTTCATATGAAATTTTATATGAAATAATTTTTAGAAGAAATGCTGTAGAGTTCCATTTTTTTTTAATAAACACGATATATATACAGATGGATCTTAATCAGACTTCCTTTTTCGAAGGTGTCTATTTACATGCTGCTATATCAGTCACATGGATGTACATGGACAGTTTTATGTAGTAATTTTTTATGGACAAATTTTCGTTGCCAATGATTTCTTCTTTCGTTAAAATATTTTTTGATTTGCACTAACACAATAAAAAAACGAGCTGGTCAATAATTGATCAAACGAAATATTACTGTAAATGAAGATATTTTTAATTTGTTCGCGGACTTGTGTATTTGATTATAATAAAAATTCTCGTATTCTCTCAAATTACATATTTCTATAGAAAACTAATGCTTCAAAGAATCAGATACAAAAATTAACGAGGAGCCATGCCATCTGATGGAAACACATAAATAATTTAAAGTATTTTATAATAATGTCAAAGTCATTTTAAATAATCTATATTTAGAGAAAAAATTAACTTTGTTGGTGTTACAGTGTTACGCAGTTTCTTGTTACTTTTTTGCAATTAAAAGATGATGAATTGCATTAAAGAAATCCGTTTTTAAAACGGGAAGACATGAATATGTTTCCCGCTTATTCTGTAACTATTTCTCAATGTCACGTCTAGACAATATCACAACTAAGACATTTGCTTATTCTTTTTCCGCGGGACTCAGCTACTTTTAACAGCCTCTTGTTATTTTCTAATCTCCAGTGAATAGTCAGAGACTGTCAGCAGTTATTGTCCGCAAGCAGAATGTAACTGCCATATTATTGATATTGTCTTGATGTGACGTTAACAAATAGTTACAGAATAAGGGGGGATTATATTTTTAATTATATATCGAATATCTTCTAATTTTATAGAAAAACTATTATAAATATAACAACTTTTGTTTGACACTGTACCATATTAAATCTCTCCCCTTAAGTAGAAGAAATTAACACATAAAACTTTTTAACATTTCATGGATGTAGGCGGACATTCAAAAGTAAGAAATAGACAATATTGAGAAGAAAAAAAAAATAGGGAAAAACTCTTAATATTTTACTTGGCCACAAAAGAACTTTTTCTTTTATATTGCAACCGGTGTTGACAAAAGGGCTCATATTTTTATGCATGGAAATTAATTTAGAATTTTTTTTCTTCATATTTTCTAAATAAATACACTTTCATTCAACTTATGAGGAAACATACCGGAAAAGTTTCCATCGTTTACTAAAGAAAAAATTTAATAATAAATGAAAGGAAAAATTATTTTATGTATAAATACACCGCGAGAAAGAGAAGTAGGGGTTTTTAAATTATAGGCTACATGTATCAAATAGATAGTTTTGAAAAAAAAAGAAAACGTCTGTATGTTTATAACAATGCAAATGTTTTGTGACAAACTATTGCATTTTCAGACTGTGCACTATTAAACTATTCTTTGATTTTTATCCAGATTTGCGCATTTGCACAATGACTTTATAACCTCATGCAAACAAGAAAAACAAAAACAAAAAAAAAAGATTAAAGCAATTTCAACAAACAGCAAACACACCATAAGACTAGTTTCATTCACTTTTTTTGATTTTCGTTTTTATTTTATTGCTTATTTAGCATCAATAACCTTCTATGGCAACATGTTAACAAATAAACAAAAAAACAAAAAAACTGAGAAATACCCGACCAATCCAAAAATTTCTGACAATATACATATTTTTGGTTTTAGTGTTTCATTTAGCAGCTAAATATAAAAATAAAGAATAAAATATCTTGATAAAAATAAAACTGTTGACAAGTTGTTAATATTAAATGTTGAAATGGAAATAATAATCCAGATAAATAAAGTTGAAAGATCTTCATATCAAGTCTAATCAATTCCAGTGAAGAAGTTAAGTTTTTAAATGTTCCTTACAGAAAACAATAAATAAATTATTATCATAGGCAAATATATCAGTTTTAAACAACAATTTTCTTATAAACATTTTATCCCAAAATCACATTTTGCTTTAGAAGATTTTTATATACACAACGAAAAAGTATTCTCCATAGACTGAAACAAAATATTTCTCTAAAGAAATACTTTATTTGGAAAATTTATTTCTATAATCGTCCCAATGCAATTTCCTATAAATTTCTATTCATAGATATTCTTCATGTTATAAAAGTGATTTTTAAAATCTGTTTTTCTTCACAATAGAAAAAAAAAATTAATAAGAAAATTTTGCCACTAAATTATTTCTTCGAAAAATGATATTCTTTGTAAATAATTATTATTATAATTAGCTATTTTAAAAATTAATTTCTTTTAAAAAAAATTTTTTTTTTTCATTCAATAGAAGAAAAAAATTTCACAAATTTTTCAAAGAACTTTTAGAAATAATTATATACTCCCAGATTTAAATGGGATTTAAAAACAAATTTCGAACAATTAGCCTATGAATCTTAATTCTATATACTCCCATATTCATAAAATTTAAAAAGGTTTTGAAATATATTTTATTCAAAATTTTTCATGCAGAATTTTCTTAAAATAGATTTCAAATACATTTTATTTTTTAAGCAAATTGATTCTATAGAAAATATTTTTCTATAAGGAACTTTAAGAAATATATAAATTTCAAAATCTCTTTTTTTCTATAAAATAATGTTATCTAGAAAAACAAGCGGACCAGTTTCTGTTATATAGAAAACATTTTTCTGGCATATATTTCTTATCTACAGCAAGGCGAATTAATGCCAGGTAACCTCATTCCAATTCGCCGCTACAACTTTACTTTAACTGTCAAGCAATGCAACAATGCTAGTTTATAAATAATTAACTTATTTGATTTATTTATTTTTTCTTCGTGTGTGTGAATTCCGCACATTATTTAATTTTTAGAAGAAAAAAAATGAGTACAACAGAAACATATAAAAAATTATTTAAAAAGTAAACAAATTCAGAATTTGTCAAATCAAAAATCAATAAAATTACACAAAGCTAAGCCTCTTTATGAAAATTTTTCACTAACTATTCTTTTTTTTTTTTGCTGAAATGAAACAAAAATGTTCGCTTTATAAGTCTTTTTGCTTAAACATTAATTTTTCTCACAGTGTATTCGGTCTTGTTGAGGTTTCATTGTTTCGTTTTTACTTGATGTCAGTTTAAAATGAAGCATTATTGAGATAAATTGATTTTTATTTTAATGTATTTCAATTGTTAACTCTAGAAACTAATTGAAAATATTATTGCAATCTTCTTAAACAATAAGGAAAAGCGAAATATTTTAAGTATGGTATACATATTTAAGAACAATTGCTACGATACAATAAATAATTCAATTTCAAGAGAAAATTTCAAAACTTTATATTATCGATTCAAACAAGAAATAATTTATTTTAAAGTCAAGCACCTGTTAGACTGTTTTGTACTGATACATATTAAGAAAAATCCCTTTAAAAAGCAAAAGTTTCTATTTTCGTATGGTGTATATTGAAAAGATTTAAAAAAAAACATTTCAACACTTTTTTTTTTTGTTGGCAGAGTACGAGTTCAAATTTAAATGTTAAACGAATAAATAGAAATACTCAAAACTTTTTAAATAGACACAAAAGTAACGATAGCAAATGCAAATGGGATTACGAATACATAATGATGAAATTGTTGGCCCATTAAAAATAAAATATGTAGAATAAAGATAATGCAAAAATTCCCACTGAAGTTGAAGCCATTTTAGACCTTCCAAATGTTTTGTTTATTATTTTTTTTCAACACTTTAATTAATTGAAAGATTGTATCACTTTTTACTTTCATAACAGCTTTTGGTCTATTAAGTGTTTTGTTTTCAGATTAAATAAAAAGAAGTCTATTATATTAATAAAAAACAAAAACTTTTGAATTAAATTGCTTGAGATATGAAAAATTTTTCTCAGAGCCCAATACATAATTCGGTTGTTTGGTTTTGCTGGTTAAATTAAATGAACTTTAACTACTTTCAGATGAGCACTTTCTTTTAAGGATTGAATTTTTTTATATGTTGAAAATAACAAAAAATTTGTATTTGATTTTTAGCTTAAAGTTATCAACAATTTCTTTAATATAAACAAAACAGCACTTTTACTTTAAACTCTGAACTGAAAATGTAATTAAACACTTTCGTTGCGCTGTTTGAGTTTGAAAATGAAATTGAAATTGGGGAATACAAAAATTGATTAGTTATTACTAAAAATTTATTAACTTCATATTAGATTCTCACTAGATAAAAACACATACACAATAACATATTTTTCATGGTTCATCAACATTTCTGAGATGGTACTTACTACCAAGAAAAGCACTTAATAAAATTTCTTTATAATTACTTTCTATCTAACACAAACATTTATACATATTTTCAACTGTATATTTATTAAATTTTTCACTTCAAGTCATTTAAATATGTATACAATTGTCAAGGTAAAGGGAAAACAAAGCACTGAATGCCTTAACAAATTTGCCTACAATTTCCAAGCAGCTCTCAACACCTTTGGTATTATTATTTTTTTTTATGGCAAAGACACATCTTAATGTGAAAATCTTTTTCATTTAAGTTTTATGAGAAATTTAATTATTTTTCTAAAATAATCGTAATACATTTGTAATTGTTACAAAACTGTTAACGAAAAACACAAATAGAGCTAAATTTATTCCAACTATTGCTGTATTTAATTGCCATGACTGTTTATGTTTGATATTAAACTCACCACATGTTAGGTAAACAAACTGCATGCAATGTTATGGCAATAGCACTGCCATACCTATATTTTTCTAACAGTGGTGAGTGTAGCACTAAATATATTAACAGTGTATGTTTAGCTAACAGCGTTATTCTTTCAAACCAATAAAAACTAAATTTCTTTTTTAAATTATGTGTCATTGTAAACATCATTATCTTTATAATAAAATATATTACGGTCTTCTTTTTAATTAAATAAAAAATAAATAGTGAGAAAAAATTTTAATTTTTACTTATACAATCAATCATTCGTAGAAATTGACAAGCACACAGTATTTTTTACTGTGATTTGTTAATTAACTGGGACAATATCCCAATTATATTTTGTATCTAAAAGTACATATCGCTCATTTGCTGCAAGAACGGCATAACTCAAAATTCGCTATTTTCGAGTTAATAATACAGAAATATTGGCAATATCATGTTCTATCTTGTGTAAAATACTCATTTTGATATCTTGTATACAGAACGTGTGAGACGAGTATATGCCGTTATTTCTATTCCTATGTTTCCCTCTTCTTTTACTCACAACAACGACACATCGTTAGTTACGCCACAGTCGTTAATGCTGGCCACACACGCATAAATTTGTTTGCAAACAAATTTTCAAAAGTTATTAAAAATTTGAAATAATGTTTACAAACAATGCCACACATGCTAAATTTTTACTTAAATTTAAATTTATTTGCAAACAAATTTATGCGTGTGTGGGGCGTATAAGGTGTGAACATCGTTTTGTTTTCGGAAGGAGCGACATAATTTGTGTTGCGCCTTTATAAGTGGAAAGGTAAAATGTGTTTTATGTAGTTAAAATTCTTATATACTGTCATATTTTGTGTTGTGACTGTTTTGTTGAAAAAAATCATCTGATTATAAAAATTTTTTTTCGCATTAAGAACGACACATTTTAGTTTACTACACTACTATCAATGAACTTTAGCAGCAATAACGTAATAACTCAACGCATAAAAAATTGTCCATTTAAAAACAATTATTAAACATTTTTTACTCTACTTTTTTCTATACGGATATATTAAATATAAGTTGATTTACAAGATGATATCAAAATATTTACATTTAATCACTTTTCTTCAGAGCTATAATCAATTGAACACTTAAAACGCATTTATCTCAAAATCGAACATTTTAAGTTATGTCGTTCTTGCAGCAAATGAGGGATATGAGCTGTAAATAAAATACACCAGCTCTAGTCAATTTTATAATTCCACAAAAACCGCTACATAAGGCTCTGCATTTCTTTATTTTTTTTTTTCAAAAGATGTTATGAATTTTCAGTTATTATTCCATATTTTCCGAATTTGCGAATTGCACAGTAGCAATTTCATTTATTGACGTAAACATAAGGACTTTGTGGTCAATGAAATTGCATCCCACGTTGTAAACGTTGCATCAGTCTTATCATAATATATTTTAACAAATTTCAAAGCTAAACTAGCAAGTTGGTGAATAAGGCTATTTTGTTTACTTTGAAACTTACGTTTACGCTAAATAATTTTTAAAATATATTTATTATTTTTTAATGTTATGTAATTCGATGCGAAAATTGGGGATTGCAGCTTCAAGCGAATAGAACGAGCATCCTTTTTGTGCAACTAATTAATGTATTTTATTAAAATATTTTACACATTGCATTGCAACTGTAATAATAACTAAAAATATACGAAAATGTCTGACTTAATTTCGAATTAAGGTAAGTAAAGCTTAAAAGCTGTTAGGACTTATGCAAGTAAGGAACGCGTGCAAAATTTATTACAGCTGCAATAATTATATAAGACCCAGCTAATAAAATCTGCTGCTGAGATTATAAATTTTCTGAAAGAAGCTTCTCGTAATATTTTATTGTTTAAATAATCTCATTACAAAATTTATAAAGTGCATATTCATTGGCAATTTGCTTTGCTGGGTATACGAAGAGTGGTGAAATTATTTATATTAATGGTGAATTTACAAAATTAGCAACCATAAGTTTCAGTTCTACATTAAAGTACAGCATATGCTACTACATAACTAAGGGGTAGCGTGGCCGAGCGGTCTAAGGCGCTGGTTTAAGGCACCAGTCTCTTCGGAGGCGTGGGTTCGAATCCCACCGCTGCCAAGTCTATTTTTTTTTTGTTTTAAGTTATATATTATTTTAAATTTTTTTTACTATTTAAAGTATTTAATTAAACATTTTCTAATTTATTTTACAGCTAAAGCACGGCAGATTTTAAATCAATTGATTAATCATTTTTATTTAATTCTCTGCCAAACTTAAAACAAAGTTTTACAGCATTTTCATGCATTAAGAATGTTATTGTGATTTAAAACAAAAACAAATAAATTGAAAGCTATTAATCAGTTTTGTGTGACGTTTGTTTTGTCTTTTCTTGTTTTCCAATTTTTGTTCGCGTGTGTGTATTTTTTTTCTTTTTGTAAATCGTTTTTAAGTGGTTGCTGCTGACCTTGACTTTGATATGAATTGAATGGCACTAATCTGTTAGGAATTGTAGAAATCAAATATCAGCTTCGATTTAATTTTTTTTTTCGGTGGCTTAATTTTGTAAAATACAGCGTTAAGAAGGCTCATGGATGTTTTAAAAATTCTCGTTTTTTTTTGCCGTTTTAATTTAAATATTTAGTTTGCTATATAATAAACTGATTTAAAGGACTAAATTCATATCGGTGGTTCTTGTCTAAAAGGTTGTGCATATTAGCATTTAACTCTAAATTTATTTAAAATTTTCTATGAAAATGATCAATTTAATTAGTGTATAAAATGTGATATAAGAAGACTGCCTAAAAACTCATTTCATTTAAATCGCTTTTAATAATACTTTTTGTAACATTAATTTTTGAAAATATATACTATTTGGACGACATAAAATGATAGATTTTTTTAAACGTTTAACAATTTTATTCAAAAATTGAAATCGTAAAAAAAAATTCATGACTAAATAAAAAATTAAGTCTGATTTTTTTTTTTATTTTTATTTTGCCTACATAATTCTCAATTGATATTTCGTGAATGTTATTAAAAGACATTTTCGTAAAATTGTACAGAAAAACATTATTAATAATATAATTTCTGAGAAAGTTATAAATAATTGTATTGCGCCAATTTCAAACAAGGATTTAATTTGATATTCGGTATGACACTTTGAAGTACATGATTACATGCCCCTGTAAACTTACTATTAGGTTGGACGTCCGACCGTATCTAAGAAATAACTGTACCCGTCTTTGTCTGTTATGAGAGCGCGGGCTTTGAAAATGTTTATTATTTGTTTTCTTTAAACAATTACAATTTTTCACCTTCATGACTAAACCTCAATGAGTGTTTTTTTTTCTTTGTTTTTTTTTTGTTTTTTTTGTTTTTTTGTTGCCAATCTTAGCTGAAGTACTAGTTTTGGATTAGTTCAATCAACTTTATGTGTGACTAATTTTTAAGGTTGTGATTGCGTTGATTATTCGAAAACTTAATTAGATTCAAAATCTTAGTTTTGGTAATAAATAAAACTTGTCATATGAATAGTTCGGAGTTATTTTACAAGTAATTTGTTTTTTTTTATAACTGCATACAAAACCTTTTTTCGTAGTTTTTTCGTTATTATTATAAATGCAGCACGTAATGCCCAAATTGTATGTGTTTCTTAAGTTAATTATAAAATTTGTTATTAATACATTTTAGTACGTCTATGTAGTATTTTTTTTCTACACATTTGCCTAATGCTTTATAGAGTTTCCTGTATGAAAATAAAATTAATTAATACCAACAAAATTTGAAAATTTAATACAAAAAAACAAAATGCATTTCCTTTTCTCCATAAATATTGTGGGAGGAGTATTAATTACAAAAAGAAAAAATCGATTAGAGTCGAAAGACGAAAAAGATTTCCGCCTGATAAGATTCAATAAAATAATAGTAAAGTAGGAATATTAATTAGATATACACATATTAATGTTTCTTTTTAAATACAATACGGCGGCTATTATTTTATTTAAGCAGGAAAACGGTTGGTGTGTTAATAATAAAAAATAAAGGACTAGAAAATTAATACATATTTAAACATTAGAAACAGCGTATCAAAAGTAAGTACAAAAACAAAGATAACACAACTATTAAAAAATTTCTCAACCCAGGGCAAATAATTAATTTCACTTTTGGTCTTATTTCATTTTTTTGTCTTCTTTATGAATAAAATAAATAAATTCCTCACATTCACAGGCATAAAAGAAACATACAAAAAATATCATTGAAGATGACATCAGTGTGTCATACTTAAAAAGAAAATAAAGAATTTGCAATAAAAATTTAATACATTTATATCGAGTTTTGTAACAGCATCACAAAACAAACAAAAAAATAAATTTGCAGCTCAAATTGTCTACATATTTGTTGCTTTTAACTCAAACGTGGGCTGAATAATAAATAATTAAAAAAATTCAGCAATTAATTTTGTTTGAAACAAAAAAAAAAAGTTCTCAAATTACAAATGCCAAAAGAATATTTTCAACATTTTTTTTTACAAATTGAATTCACGTCTTATTAACGCCTAGATAAAATAACTGACGTATTTATTTTAATAGTAACGCACATATAGACCACAGGGGTTTTTATAAAAATGTAACCATTTCAATATGACTTAAAAAAAGAGGCTCAGTCATGTCGTCAATGAATCAAACGATACAATTTATAGATAATAATTTAAAAAAATTATATCAAAGCAACTTACTGCCTATTTCTCATTGTCGAATGAATTCTTTCTTTCGTATAAATACATTTGAAACAAATACAATTTATAAAATTTTGTTTTTGTTTTAAATATATTTGTACGAAAGAAAGAACTCATTCGACAATGAGAAATAGGCAGTTAGTATATAGCACATGTTACACTCAACAATATTTTAACCGAATAACAGCTGAAGTACTATTACTCGTTTAAAATCGCCAATATAATTTCTAAACTAAGTAAAATGTTAGAAATTTACAAAATTAATAATTCTAATATAAACAAACTTTTTTCTAAAATTTTCGTGCTTGAATATGAAGTTTAAGGCCGATTTTCTCAATCGCAAGCCTGCAATCAAAAAAATTTCAAACTGACCTAATACGAAATACTATAAAATCCCAGTTGTAGGAATTTTTAAGGAATTAAAATTTCTTTGCTCTTCATGTGTTCCACATGAGTTACATAATTTCCATCGTAAATTTGAATTTTTATATCATCTTTTTGTCTAACAACTTTCAATTGTACTCGTACTTGTAGTAATCGCCCAAGTTACAAAAAAAACATACATATATTTAAATTTGTCCTTTTACCACTTAAGTCGAAGTTTCGAACACTTAAATCTCATCAAATAATTGCCAAAAAATTTAAAATATATTATATTTGAAATAAAGAACAGTAATAGAACACATTTCAATGCAAAACTAAACTTCGAATTTATGTTCGAATTTTCGAACATACCTTAAAAACTGCGAGATTAGTGCTTAAGATAAAATCTACATATACAGGGTGTTTTTTATTGAGGTATAGAACTTCGAATTGAAATAAAACACAAGAAAATCGTTTTAATGTCCATCAATTTGGCTTTATTGGAAGGGTAATTTTATGCCATTAATGTTTAAATATGATTTCGGGCATGTGGCCGCCGCGGCTGGCTCGAATAAAGCCAATTCTACAGGTCCAATTTTCAACCACTTTTTCGAGCATATGGGACCGTATGTTGGCAATAGCGCCACGAATGTTGGCTTCCAAGTCCCCTAACGTTTCTGGTTTGTTGGCGTAGACGAGCGACTTCACATATCCCCAAAGAAAATAATCCAATGGTGTCAAATCACACGATCTTGGTGGCCAACTGACAGGTCCATTCCGCGAAATTATGCGCTCATCGAATGTTTCCTTCAATAAATCGATTGTGACGTGCGCTGTGTGGCATGTAGCGCCGTCTTGTTGGAACCACAACTCATCCACATTCATGCCATCCAATTCGGGAACAAAATAGTCGGTTATCATGGCTCTATACCGGTCTCCATTAACGGTAACTGACTCTCCAGCATTATTTCGGAAGAAGTATGGCCCAATGACTCCACCAGCCCATAGAGCACACCAAACAGTCAGTATTATCACATAGAGTAAACGTAGTGCGAAAACGATCCATGGTTAACCGAATTAATTGCTCTGATGGACGATTATGTCGACCATAAAATGGACGGAGCTTGCGGTAAACTTCGCGAACTGAACCATTACTTTCGAAATAAATTTGCACGATTTGCAAGCGTTGTTCTTTTGTCAACCTGTTCATGATGAAATGGCAAACCAAACTAAATATTAATCACTTGACAGCTGACAAAATGGCCGCCAGTTAAAAAAGTGATGCCAACTTAAAGTTCTATACCTCAATAAAAAACACCCAATAAATATATGAAAATTTCTGTAAATAGTAATTTCGAATTTTCGAACATGTAGTAAAATCAACTTAACTTGAGTAATTTTTACGATAAAACTGAAATTTGTTTGACGAACAGAACATTAACAGCAAAAAATTTGTTAATTCAAAGTGTTGCAAGCGCACAAATTTAAATTTTCAAAAGAAGGATTTTGAATATTTTACTTTTAAGATTTTAATCATATTAAATCATCAATGGATCCGTAACATGTTAATGCCATTTAAAACATTATTCCTGCTTTAGTATAAGCAAATAATTTATTTTGCTTGATTTTATTTTTATTTCCAGTGTCATACTATTTGAAAACTATTTGTGCTTAACAATTACATCAGCCATTTAAATGCTAACTGTCAAATGCAAACACATGAACAATATGTAACAAAAGCAACATGTTTCAGGTAGTGAAGATATGTAATCATGCCCTCGTCAGCTGTAATATGTTAAAATTCATTTATTTACTATTTGCTTTTCTTTTTTTTTTTTGTTTATTGCGGCGACGAAATTTGAATACTAATGATTTTGAATATCTTGCTCACATTTCAGCTAAGTCGGCAGATTTAAACACTTTGTTTTCTTCTTTTGAATTCAATTAGTTTATGAGCAGAGAACTATAAAATCACATAAAGCCCACAATTTTTTTTTTAAGATTTGGATTTTTACGATTGTTGTATTGGGTTTGGTTTGTGAGTCAAAATAAAAAACAATGAATAAATAATTTTTAATATTTATTGTTTTCAGCTGGCAATAGATTTGCAAAGTCAATAACAATAAAAGGAATTTTGTAAAAAAAAAAAATTGATAATAAAACTATAAACAGGTACAAAAATTCAAATTCAATGTCAAGAATTTAGTTTTTTTTTTTTTTTGTGTGTTGAAGATGAGTGCGATATTTATGACAAAAATCGTTTGTTTTATGAAATTCATTTGATGAGATTAAAAGGAATTCATAAGAGTAAAGATTTAAATGGCATCTGATGTTACATGAGATCACAGCACATACATTTTCGAATTGAATTTTGTAATTCCAATGCCAATTAATTGTTCTTTTGATATTGCCAGACTATTTGATTTATTAATTAATCTGGCATGTAACAGAAAATTATTCAGCGAAATAAAAGGTTGAAATAGCAACAAAAAATTCTCTATATTCTCATCTAGATTCATCTGTACTCTCAATAATATTCCCGCCTTTCTAATTCCGGTGCAAAGCACTGCATATATAGGAGTCATTCCTTGAGTACTGGTCCGAATTGAAAACAAGTAAAAACGTTATATTCGACCGGGTCGAATCTTAAATACCCTCCAAATATTTAGTAAATAAAAACTCTATTCTTATTCTTATTGAAATTTACATTTTTACGGTATTTGGCTTAAGTAAACAAGAAAAAAAATCAAAAGCTTACACCTGGTTCATAAAAACGTTTAATGCTTGAAAATTTTTTTTAAACATAAAATATTTCTGTGAATTATACGGTCAGCACTTCATGAAATTTTCGGATCGTTTCTTACTCTTCTGCTTGTTCTATATATTTATTTTGTCGTTTCTTTTTGAAAATTATTGTTCTTTCGAGAGAAAACGGTTCTTTAGACCCGAATCTTTCAAAATAGTGTCTTATGTCTCATATTTCGGCAAAATTATGGCTCATTTAAGTAACGGACTTACAATTATTTGCTATAATTTTTCGCAACAGAAACATTTTGCCTTATATCTGATTCAAAAACAATCACGTTGAAAAAGTTTATAACAATTGATTTCCAAATACCGAAAAAGTTTTCAATCAATGTCTCGTTGCCTCAATTTTAAACTATCAGAAAATTTATTATCTTAAATTGTATGACTTTTTGAATAAAATTTAATCAACTGATTCCGAGATTTTTATAGATATAATAGGTATATTCTTGTTGTATGCTTATGAATTTGTATAGATATGTTTTTGAATTTCTATTTTTAATAAATATAAAAAATTGGTATGAAAAGTACTTTTTACTTAGTTAATTAGTACAAAATCAAAATAGACATTTTCCATCCCTGATTTATATATAGATAATGCCTTAGAGTTTTTTTTCACAAATATCTTTTTTTTAACTTTTGGCATTGAAGAGGCCTCATATTCACAAAATGTAAAGTGTTTTATTCAAAAAGTTTTCATACAAAATTTTCTTAAAATAGATTTCAAATACGTTTTATTTATTTTTTTTATGAATATGGAGCAAAATTTTTAACAAAAATTATATGCTGTAAATTTTTTTTTTTTTTGAATAAAATTTAAAACTTTTTGAATAAAATTTAATCAACTGATTCCGAGATTTTTATGTATATAATATTTTTTTGTTGTATACTTGTATAGAGAAGTTTTTGAATTTTTGTTTATACTAATATAAAAAAATATATATATATGAAAAGTACATTTTATTTAGTTAATTGGTACAAAATCAAAATAGCCCTTTTCCATCCCTGAACTGTATAGATTTACAGTTCTTCTGAGGAGTTTTCCGTGGTTAACTACGTTGCTATTTCCTATGTGAAGGCATAGGTCGTGTACAGTCAGTCACAGTAACTTATAATACTATATATAATACTACATATTTCAAGTAGTTTTCAAGTTTACTTTGTAAAGTATTTCAACAAACAAACAAACATGTTATTTTTTTTTTAGGAGTAGGACCAGCACTCAGGGGATAACCCCTACATATGCAGTATATTGCGCTGGAACTAGGAAAATAGATTTTGGGAAGGAGGATAAAGGGAGTAGTGTCTGTGGATATTCGACTTGAGCCCCCCCAAATTGTAAGTGGCGGGGAAGACATCTGCAGGTAGTTTGTTCCACATACGGACTGTTCGGCCAAAAAACGAATTTTCTCTGTAATGCGTAGTGCGATTCGTTGGAATATCGACCACAAACGCATGCGCTCTTGATGAAAAACGCATTGAGCGTAAGAAAGAATGGGGTTCAGGAACAAGTTCCCTAATTTCACCAGAGCACCTGCCATTATAGTAACGATAGAAAAACGAAACGTACCCCACATTGCGACGATGCTCAAGATATTGAGATATTTCGAATAGTTTACCAGCCGTGGAATTATTTCTAAAGTAAGACATGTCCCAACCACAGTGCATCGTTTCATGTTACCAATATGGCAAATCAAGTACGGAGTAATTGTAAGAAATAAATTATTACTTTTTTAATTTTCCAACTCTCAAGTTGGAAATGGTGTAATTTACAACATGTACTCGTATGTATATATATGCAAATTTGCTACTGCCAGTAATTGCTATTATTAAAAAATATGTTTTTTTGCAATTGAACTTACACTGATCCATATAATCGTCGTACATCTGATCCAAAATGTACATGGTCGGTATTTCTCGTGGCGTATGAGAGGTTGTCCTCGGCGTTGTTGGTGTAGTTGGTGTTGTGGCAGCGGCTGTTTCAATTGTTGTATTTGTTGTTGCTAAAGGTGATAGTGGCGTTACTTGTAGATATTGTTGTTGCTGTTGCTCTGGCAGTTGTAACTTTAGTGTGGGTGTTAATGACATTTCAGTTGACAATGTCTTCATGGCATTTGCTGGCGTCGTGTACCGAGCTTCAGTGGCATCCATAATGGATTATTATAATTTCGTGTTTGAATTTTTTTTTTCTTTCATAAACTGTTGTTGCTTTTGCTCTGGCTGTTGTTAATTGAGTGCAACAGTAAAAAATACCTAAAAAACTTTTTATGCCTGCACAAAAATCAATGAGCATAAATTGTTGCTTAAAACATGCAATCCAAAAAATGTTAGCTTCTTAACTACACAAAAACTAGGCCCCACCTTATTCAACATCATACTATTTTACTATTTATTAGCCGCCGCTGGCGTTGTCATGGCCTCCCTAGCCGGGCTGGCTAAATGTTGCGAAAATGTAACGCTTTATGGAAAACCGTTTAATTATATTGGCGGTATTTTATTTTACGTTAAACTTTAGATGGATTCGTTAAATCACTTAATTTATTTGATTTTTTTTCTCTTTGTTTCTTTCTTTTTTTGTAGCAGCTGGCATTTTATTTTATATATTTTTGGCATTAAAGCAAAAATTTATTTTCTTTTTAAATTAATTTCCACTTTTTTCTCTCCTATAAATTAAATATTCACTAGTAATTTAAAAATTTTTTTTTTAGTTTATAAAAACGTTAACTTTTTTTGAAGGCACGCTATTTTGTGATTTTATTTTTCTGTACTTTTCAAAACTTTGGTTTGCATGTTAATATTTTTTCTTTTAATTTTTTTATTTGCAATATAATATTTGTTAACTTTGTTTTATATGCTTTTGTTTTCTTTTGTATTTCTACGTAATTTGTTGTTATTGTTTGCAGCAACAAGTTTTGAAAATTCTTTCCAAAATCGTATGTTAAAATCTTATAGATTGCTTTAACTTTGGTATTTGTTATTTTAGTTATTTATTGCCTTTTTGTTTGAATTTGTATGGGTGGGTATAGCAAGCAACTTCATACAAGTTGTAAATGATTATTTCTCTATTGTGTTTTTGTATCTGCAAAATGAAAAGAAAAATGAATATTTTAAAATAAATAACTGAAACTTACGGACTAGAAAATTTTTCAAATATTAACTAAAATCAATGAAAGGATTACTTAATCTAGTTTGAAGTCAAAAACAGGGGGAGAAATTTTGTAAAAAAGTAATGCATGAGCAATGTTTGGCTTCTAGCTATTTTGGTCAAAAAGAGATAATTAAAAAAAATATATTGCCAAACACTTCAAAAGTGTTTCGGTAGCACATTTCCAGAAGATGAGAGCATCATCCGCAATTGCACCATTACAAATAATTTTAAGAAATTAGTACCTATTCAAAAATTCAATTCACTGTGTCTCAAAAAAAAAAAAAAAAAAAAAAAAAAAAAAACATTGTTATTTTATTTTAATTTCTGTATATGTTTTTGTTCATAATGTGGCCTAACTCAATCTCTTGGTCGAAAAAGAATCAAGTTATACACAAAAATGGAAGAAGAAGCAGAAAGTCTAGCAGAATTATAAAAAAAATATTATTGCATCAAAAGTTATACACAAAAATGTAGGAAGAAGCAGAAATTCCAACAGATTTATAAAAAAAAAATTAGCAAATGAATATTAAACTATTAGCAATAACATTTAAAAAAAAGTCTGGCAACGCTTACTACATAAATAAATCCTCTTACTACATAAATAAAGCTTCTCCTAAACACCGTTTTATATGCGTACAATGTGATTTAAACATTTCGCTGCATCAACAGGCTACGAAATTAATTATTGTCATCAGAACCGCTGGGTATTAAAAAATCAATTTTATTACCAAAGTGGTTTCATTTTAGTTTTATTAATATCATATTTCGGATCCAAGGACCAGGAGCAACTAATTAAACTGAATTGGACGGAACTGAGAAGTTATTTTGTATTTTCAGAATTGCTGGGTATTGAAATATCTAATTTATATTCACCCCTAACATGAATAATTTTTTCCTCTTCCCTAAAATTGCAATCATGAACAAATTTCCCGTAAATGATTTCATGCTAAAATTAATTTCCCCTTATCGTGAATGATATTTTTCCCGCGAGTTTGTTCATTTTTCCCCTTAATTTATTCCCTTAATTTTTGATGGGGAATAGAGTAGAATATGCAAGTATTTTGTATTATAATTCGAATATTAGAGTTTACAAATTTTATTTTAGGGGCAAGATCCGTTGATAAGACACAAAACTGATTTCTTTTGCAACAAATCGATTGCCTGCGTCTTTGTAAAACTTGTTGCTCCAATTCTAAATATTAACAATATTTTTTGATTTGTTTCGTTCGGTTTCCAAAATGAGTCCAAATTACTTTACTACTAAATATTTAGCCACACTTTTTTTAAATTTTTTCAAATTATTACATAAATGTAAATTCCCAGCACAAATTTCTGTGATTTTTCATGTTCTTTTTAGCTTCTTTTCTCTGTTTTACATTCACTGAGAACTGATAGCGGGATTAAATTCTCACGGGAGGTTCACGATACCATTTTTCCCTTTGAATGGAATAAAAATTTCACGAGAACAAAAATTATACTTGTTATTCACGAATCACCCCTGATTAAAAAGTTTTTAGGTTTTGGTTAGTTAACATCAAATTTCTTTAAATTGTAAAGAAAACACTTGCTCAATTTACAAGCGTTATCATATCGTTTACAAATTGTATTTAAAAATACACTGGTCACTTACGTATTTAAAATTTTTCGCAATAAAATAATTATATAAAAGTTAAATTAAATAAAACTGAAGGATAATTAAATTGAAAATAATTTTGCACCAAAAACCCCATTTCAACACAAATAGTTCATTTTGCTAACAATATTAACTTCGCTTAATTCACATCATTTATTTTAGTTTAAACTAAAAATCCCATTTATTTTGCTTATTTTAATTCCTTTCAAATTCGCAACATTTCATTTCATATTCAGCAGCTTGACCTTTAAACCATGATTGAAGTGGAAAAATCACAAAATAAGTAAATGGGAGCCCTACATTTGCATTTTATTAGCTGTGGAATATTTTAAGCCAAATACAAGTTATGCCAAGGTTGCCAGACACATCTTTTCAGTTGTTTACAATTTTCGCGCAAAAACAATATATTAAAGGAATTTTAAATATAATACATACGTTTCTGCATACATATTTTCTAAAATTTTTAGTTGTTTCGAAAACATGAAAATTGCGATCTTTGTTTTACAGTTCCCAAATCTGGCAACCTTAAATTTAACTAATACAACACAAACCCGAAGCAAATTTTTACTACCCAAACGATGTGTCATGTATGAGAGAGTACGTAATTGCTTTAAACGTCATGTAATTGTATGAAACTTAATTTATGGCATAAAAAGTTTAAAGTTTTGCAAATCCAAAACTGGACAAACGAGTAGCAAATAAATTTTCGCAGAGTACAATAAACAAATTAGTTGGGTCTGGCTGTAAATTAAAATAGTATAAGAGTTAAGTAGCCGGTTTAGGGACACAACGAATATTAAGTACTGATCAACCTGAATTTTTTTTTTTCTAATGTCTTCATTGCTTTTGCAATAATTTTTATTATAACTATTAAAATTTACGGGTCATTATAAGATGAGTGTAACTAATTTATTATACGTCATAATTCTCATTTAGTTGCTTATTTTTATTTAATCGGGTCTGTTCTGTAAATCACGTCGGGTTGAAATCGCGTGAATTCATGGTCCTGGAAACGTTCTTAAAATTAGATACGGCAGTTTTCTTCTGGATATGATATTTGAAGCTGTATATAACAGCAATATTGAAAAATGTCTGGAAAAATATTTCTATTAGTGGAGATAATTTTCTAAAATCACGCGATTTCAAACCGACGTGATTTACAGATTACCATTTTACGGAAATTCCGTTTGGATCGGTTTTGATCTCTTACTTTCGAGTTCGAAAGAGTTAAATTTTCGTACACTGGATTCCAAAAATATTTTCATAATATATTTTTTTCTTCTTATTAATAACATAAGGATTTTTTATTCAGACTCAAGTTCGAATCTGCAACCTGCAAATAATCAATTTTTAATATTTTATTAAATTCAAATTATATTATGAAGATAATAATATTTCTTTGGACTCAAGTTCAAATTTACATCATAATTCTCATTTAGTTGATTATTATTATATTACGGAAATGGTCATTCGTATGTAACACATTATCAATTGTGTCACAAATTCCGTTTGAATCAGTTTTGATCTCTTACTTACAAGTTCGAAAGAGTTAAATTTTCGTACACTGGTTTCCAAAAATATTTTCATATTTTTTCTTCTTCTTATTATTATTAAGATAAGAATTTTTTCTTCAGACTCAAGTTTGAATCTGCAATTCGCAAATAATTTTCGTTTTTAATTTGTTATTAAATTCAAATTATATTATGATCAGAATTTTTTAGGGGGCAAATTACGGCATTGGATATCGATCGAAATATCTATTTAATTTGTATTGCAATTTCGTTCGATATCAAATGTGATAATTTGACCCTAGGACTCTAGCTCAAAATTTGCAATCTGTAAAGTACTTTTTTACGAATTTGTTATTAAATTCAACTTATTTTAGTTAAAAGTGAAATATTTGGAATAGTACCGATTTCGAGGCCGTTACACCATCTCAATTATTAATTACTTTATTAAAAGAGGAATAGGTAATCGTTTTTAGAATATCTTCATAATCATCAAACTAACAGAATGCATCAGTACTGATTTTGAGGCTCCTGCGCTATCTCATCAGCGTGCTTTTGTTCAACTTTTCCTAAAACTTTAAATTTGCATTAATTTTTTCTATTAGCAATTTCAATAATTTTAGTAATTTTCCTTATTTTCTTTTGATTCGCATGCTGCAAACATACAAAATTTTTGTAGATATGGCAACGCTATA
Source organism: Linnaemya tessellans (assembly GCA_951800035.1). Taxonomy (NCBI): domain Eukaryota; kingdom Metazoa; phylum Arthropoda; class Insecta; order Diptera; family Tachinidae; genus Linnaemya; species Linnaemya tessellans. The sequence continues at coordinate 11,589,259 of OX637534.1, forward strand.
AAAAACATTCCGTACATTTTGCTATCAAAATTTAACTTTTGCTTGTAAAGCTTTTAAGAAATTTACACCATTAATGCAAAAAAATTAATTGATTGCAAAATAAAAATAATAAATGCAAAATTCCTAAATGAAAAAAGTAGTTTCGAATAGTTTTTTTTTTATTTAGGGTATAGAAAATATTTCCCTATATTCCATAACTATTTATATATGGTTATATTTTTTATTGGTCATAATTCCAGTTGAAAATATTGAACTTTAAAAGCGCTTCAAATTGTTTGGTATTTCCAAATTGGCTGCACACGTTGAGCCCAAAACATGCATGAAGAAAATTGTTTTTTAATATTATCTTTAAAATAACTTCTTCAAAAATGTGTATTATATTTTATAATATTCTCGTAAATTTCGTTTCTTTCGTTTAATTCTTTTTTATATATTTTTTTAATTTTTCTTTTTTTTGCTATTTTTTTATTTTTTAATTCGTATTTTCTGTTCCATTTATTTGCGTTTTGAAAACATTTTTCTAAAGTAATGATCACGCGTTTATAGTAAAATCGAGACTAATTGCTTAAGAAAAATGTACATTTGAGCTTTAGATTTTTATGTAGAGTATAAAAGTTTATTTACTTGCAGTTGCCTTTGTTTGTGGATACAATCATTTGCTCGAGTACTTTTGCATAGTTGCTTTAACCCGAGAACACCACAACGGGGTCATAGAAATGCCACGAAAAATTTAAAAAAGGTTTATTAGTGAATTAATACGTTTTATATTTGTTATCCAGTTTGGCTCGAAGTTTTTACTTTCACACAAATTTGAATATATGTATCCTTAAAAAAAGTAACGGAAATGTTGTACCAATTGTCCTGGTTGGGCAGAGGAAAATCAGACAACATCTCAGCTTCTTCACAAAAACTTAAAGATTTAATTTTTAAGGAATGCAGCCTTAAGGAATACAATACAACACAACGCCCACTAAAGTGGGTTTGGTCCGAAAATGGTCTGTATCGCGTTTTTCACAGACAGAATTACTAGATCGTCTTAGATTTCATCACTGATCAAGAATATATATATATATATATATATATATATATATGTATATATATATATATATATATATATATATATATATATACATATATATATATATACATATATATATATATATATATATATACATATATATATATATATATATATACATATATATATATATATATATATATACATATATATATATATATATATATATATATATATATATATATACATATATATATATACATATATATATATATATATATATATATATACATATATATATATATATATATATATATATATACATATATATATTCTTTATTAGGACCAATTGTTTTTTGGTGGATATAAAAACTCTATTTTGTCGGGGGTCACTCTGGCAAGGGCCATGCGGGAGAAATTTCACCTTTACCATAAAACACTGAAAAGTAAATTTTTGGGATTAAGTGTAAAAAAAAATTTTTTTTTATACGGTCATTTAGAGGAATGGGAGGGATAGAGGACGATCAGATAATGTCTCAGCTTCGTCATAAAAGCTTAAAAGTGTAATTTTTAAAGATATTCGGTTTAAGTAATACAATTTGTTAACTTTTTACACTATTTTTGCACATAATATCTTACTTTAACGCCCACTAAAAGGGGTGGGGTCCAACAAATTTATTTTTCTGATTTTATGGCTTCAAATTCAACGCTGTGGACCGTCTTTGACATAAAAATATATCAGTTGCTTAACAAAATTACAAAAAAAAAAAACTTTAAAAATTATGCTGTTTTTTAAAGGTTGGTTTGGTTCTTCTTAGGGGAACTTTTTTCCCTCTGGCCCGATTCAGCCCGAACTTGACCTGTGCTATCCTTCAAAATGTATCTACGCCGAATTTCAAATATCTGGCTCTTTTTGTTTGGACTGTATCGTGATTTCCACAGACGAACGGACGTGGCTAGATTGTCTTAGATGGGGTCGCTGCATGACACCCGTAATGACAAAGTGCATCATATACCCTCCAATACTTTTTTGGATGACATAAAAATTTAGAACTACATGGATCATATTTTCATAATCCCCACAAATTTTAAATAAGAAATACCCTGGGAAGTTTTTCCCCCCTTCTAATTAAAATCTCCTCGAAAATTTGTTCTCTTTTACCCTTTCATTTATTCTAAACGAACTTCGAAAAATAGGAATCTCTTCCCGGCGGGGAAAAGTATGAATACGATCAAAATAATTCTTGTGTCTAATTTTTTAACCTTTTTTCTTTTAATAATTTAAACAAATCTATTAATTATTACGATAAAAATATAAAAAACTAAACATTTTAATAGAACTAAAAATAATTAAAAATATTTTTGCAACTAAAAATAAGATCAGATGCTTTTAACAGATATTGTTTGTAGGTTCCCGTTTAGGTTTAACATCAGCAACACATTCAATTCTTCGGTTACGATATTGTTTACTTTAAAGTTTATTGTACGAATTAACAATTTTAATAAATTTTCGCAGAAAAATATTTTCTTATGGCCACCCACCCCTCAAAAGAAATCAAATCCCACACTTGCAGACAGCCTGAGCTGCGAAACAATGCTGACTGGCTGGCTGGCTGACTGAATGAAGCGTGACTAAATGGAGAAGTGACTGACTTAAGTAAAAAAAAAAATGTATTTAATATTTTACATTTCATTATAAGCATGAGGGCTAGAAATTATTTTATTATGTATTTAATTGTTTGGAAAAAAAATTCCACATAATCTTTGTAAAAATAATTGCCACAATCTGCCAAATTATTTCATTGTAATCCAGCCAAAAAGTAAACAACAATAATAACAATAACAAATAAAAAAATCTTTCGCCTCTTTTTAAATTAAAATTGCCATTACATACCCACCTGACCTGCGATCCTAAAATATATGAGTGATCGCTAAAGCGAATAGTTTCCAATACAACGCTGCTGCTTTGCTTGAAGCGAAAGGGTTGAGTATTGCGACTACGAAAACTGCTCAATGTTCTGCGGTACATTTTTGGGGAATTAATTAATTTTAATTTTTTACATGATATTCTTTCTGCCCAAAAAGCACTGTAGCCTTTGAATAAATTTGTATATATCAGAGATCTCAGAAATGTACAACAAAATTTAATGTATACCTTTAATACAATGTACACCTTGAATACACTATAGACATTGTCTTTCTTTCACCGTGTACACCTTCTACTTGTGTATAACTATGAGTGTACTCGTGTACATCTCGTGTATATGCCATTTTAATTTGAAACTGGTGGGTATGTATAATATTTTCAGTGTTTGCTTTTACTGCGCACACACACATTAATTTTATGAAGTTGCAAAACAAATGCAATGTTAACATCTCCGCAAATATGCATACGTACATAAAGTGAATTCAATGTTTTCAATGTCTTCAATGTATACACTTGAGGTATGATGCACTGTCCTGTACACTCAAGATTTATTTGTGTATAAAGTGAGGCATGAACATGACATTTTTCAATGTCATGTTTTTCAATGTATGTGTTATCCCTAAGTTTTATATCGTTTGATTTCAATATTATTTTAGTAATGATTTTTTAAGCTTGAGACCTTTTTATAAAATGGTCAAAAATTTATTTTTTTCAATATTTCGCCACTTCTTTGGGTGACATCTTCAGCAACATTTTTTCGTTTTTTTTTTATTTAGTTTTTTTTAATCTTTGTAATTTTTTTTTTTTATTTTTCTATTTTTTAAATTTTATTCAATCTTTTTTTTTTATTTTGGTTAAGTGTTTTTATTCTTTTTTTTAAATTTTGTTAAATTTTTTTTAAATTTTTTTAAAATTTTTTTTTTTTTATTTATTATTTTTTACTTTTTTTTTTGTAAAGAAAAGATACAATATAAGAAGACCTCTTGACAATGGGTTCCAAAAAGACGGCACAACTTGCTTTACAATCGGTTTACATCAACTAAGGCGATGGAAAATATTCTATCAATACTGCCTATTGATATACAAGTTAAATACGATGCAGCTCTGGCTGCTACGAGATTGATGGTGATGGGTGAGTGGATGACAAGGGCACACATAACCAAACACCAAAGTATAATACACGTCTTACCCGGGAACAACGTTCGCACGGTTACGTGCTATAGGATCCCTATTAGATATGTACAATCACACTGCACCACCATAATTTCGGAAGGTATGGAGTGGGAGGGTGCAAGTACAATGAACCCCATAACTAACCTATACACGGACGGGTCGATGATTGGTGACCGATCTGGTGGAGGTTTCTGTGACATGGGTCGTAACACAGTATTTCAGGATGAGATCGTTGAAGGAAATCGATAACAGACTACCAGTTCGTATATTCACAGATAGTAGGAAGGTCATCGAGGCCCTGAGGAATCATGTGGTTCAATCTCGGTGTGTACTACAATGAAAGGATGACATTAACTCATACACACACTGTGGAGGCATAGAGATAATATGGATTCCAGGACATCAGGGAATACCTGGAAATGTTGAGGCAGATAGGCTAGCAAGGATGGGAGCATTACACTAGACAGTCCGAAGCCATTTCAGGTTTTTAAGAACGAACTAAAACGATGGGCTATAGAATAGCATACAAGATATTGGCAGCACTCTACCGTGGGTAGGGTGACTAGAATTCTACGTGGGGACCCAGATGGTAATAGGACAAAGGAGATCCTAACATTGAGTAGGCCAGTACTACGGAGATTGGTTTATTTAATAACAGGACATACAGAGTTAAGGAATCACCTGGCTCGAATGGGTATCGTTGGCGATGTAACATGCTGGGCCTGCCAGGAAGAGGACGAGACACTGGAGCACTACTTGTGCTACTGTCCAGCTTTTAGCCAAGTCAGAAGACAAACATTTAATCAGGAGATTATACAGGAGATAGAACTTGTTAGGGGTTCTGATTGGAGGAACTTAAGGAGATACATCGCGGAAACTAGGTTCTTAACGTAATCAAATTCAAAGGTTTCGATGGTATCGGTGGAGGTTCCCATTCCCTACAGTGGAATGGGAACTCCTTATTATAGAGCGCATAAAAGGCCTATGAGGCCTAAGTGTAATCCTGGACGGATTGGGATAGCTTATGCCCCTCCTTTCAACCTAACCTAACAATCGGTTTATTGCAAAATCAATTTGAGCAGAAGTTTATTTCCAGAAGTGATCCTGTTCACTCTGTGGCCCCCCATTTGTGCGATTTAACTTCTTTGGATTACTTTAAGGGGCTGCCAGTTAGTCAGTCATTGATTTATGGCGACAAACCAGTAACTCTTGAAGCATCGCAAGCCACTATGCAAGCCACCATTGAAACGATATGTCCAGATTTGATCAAAAGTACTCAAAAATGGTTGCCAATGTCCAGAAATCGAAAACCGTTCTCCAGTTTTTTTCGAGAATTTTTACAAAGCATTTGAAAGTTGTGCTTTTTTGCATATTTTTTCTAATAGCGATTGTCAGGCTGTTAGGCGGACTTCCAAGGTTGCCAGATATAGAGACTTTGCTGTTGGTCAACTGGGATACTACGAGTATATATGTACAAGATTATGTATAGTATGTACGAGTATATATGTATGTGTTTATGTGCGTATGTCCACATATATATGCAGATGTATGTATCAGATCTTTTGTGCTTAATTTGTTAAAAAATAAAATGTTATTTAAGAATAAAATTTAATTCAATAAATTAACGATTAATTTGGGCATTAAACTAAATTTGTACGTTTGCTAAATTGAAACTCAACTGCGTTATTTATAATTTACGCTACACAGCTGTCACTTTTATATTTTTATTTTTCCAAGTTCTTGTTTAAAATAAGAAAAACAACAACAACAGCAACGATAATACTCAAAAGGTTTTAATTATTTCAAAGAAATAACCAAATTGGAAAAATAAAATAAATGTCAAAAAGTTGCAAATAAAATTAACAAAATGTTAGCGTTTCTTATTTTTGTTTTGTTTTTTTTTTTAATTTATGACAGCTTGTGTTGTGTGATATTAACGAGATTAACCAACCAATCCGAACCACCTACATTCGCTAATGTGTTCGTAATCGTACTCGTACATCTGTCAAGCACATTGTCAGGCATCTAATCGTGAATGCTAAGTTGGCGGTTTTGAATGCCATTTATATTTGTGGTTTCTTTTATGGGCATCTTATATTTCATATCCAACATTATCCATCAATTAATAAACTAATTGCATACACTCGATTGTTAATTAAGTGGTTAAAGGTTTAAAGAAGACATAGAAAATGTGAAAAAATTGGTTTAAGGCGATATAAACTAACGGGGGCTAGCAAATTCTGACATTGAGTATATTTTCTTTTATGATATGGAGCTACCTGGGAGTTTTATTAATTAATTTATTATATGCTTAACTTGCAAAAGAATATACGAGCTTAAATCATCGAGGATACGGGTAACGATTAACATTTTCTCGCATTAATACGAAATGGAGTGGAATCGTTGCCAGGATTTAAGTTCACAATAGCCAGACTGATAGTTTGGAAACTTAATTACTGCGGAAATTTTTGTCAAATTGTTTTGCTATAGTTATTCACTCTTCTAGTCTTAAAAAAACATCATGAAGTTTACTTCAATGATGGTCCTTAAACTTATGGCATTTGCTTTTCTGGCAAATTATGTATTATATATAAAGGGTGGTCCAAGCAAAACGCACAATCTTAATTTTAAATATAACAAAAAGTTTTCAGAGAATTATCTAAAATTTTTTTATTATGACAGAGATATTATGTGTGAGACAAAATATCGGCCAAATGCTCGCCACGGCTTCGGTAGTAACTCTCTATCCGATTGTCCATATTTTCAATGACAGAAATAATTGGAATTCAATTGTTTGTAAAACGAATTATGTTATTCTTTAGCTCTTGAATTGTTCTGTCGCATTGACGTACACTTTTTCTTTTAAATATCGCCAAAGATAGAAGTCTAATGGTGCCATATCACATGATCCTGCCGGCCAATTAATATCGCCACGACATGAGATAACACAGCCATTGAATTTCTCGTTATAACGAGACATTGTTTCTTTGAATGTGCGGCAAGTGGCATCATCCTGTTGGAAGCACATATCTTCCAGATCCATATCCTCAATTTGTGGCCACACGAAGTCCATTATCGTTCCATTCCATTCAAGTTAACTGCTTCGCCGACCTCATTTTTGAAGAATTACTGCCCGATGATGCCGCCAGCCCACAAATACCACCCAACAGTTACTCTTTGTAGAGGCATCAGCTATTCAGCAATCACTCGTTGATTTTCATTTGCCCAAATGCGATAATTCTGCTTGCTAACGAATCCACTGAGGTGAATGTGTGCTGATCAGAAAAAAATCACGAAGTGCATTTTGACATGAACGTCCATTTTCATAAAAGGCTTTAACAATCTTAACGCTCTGCTCAATTTTGTGCCTCTCCATGGTTGGATTTTGCCAAAAATTTAAACAAAGAAATGTCAACTTAAGTTGGGCAAAGAAACTTGACGTTACAGAGTAACTCACCACCCTTTAGTATTGTTTGGTATGGTGACAGTAGCCACCACTAACGTAATTCCGCTTAATTTGGGAACAGTTAGAAGGCACCCCGAATACTACTTCGCACAGATTGCAAGCTTCCATCCATTGAACACAATGTGTGAGACACATCATTAAAGAGAAATAATGTAGGTGAACAAGTTTTCTTCCACACTCTAGGCATCCGTATCTCTTATGGCAAAACTTGTCAAAGATTTTTTAATATATGAGAATTGCAAGAGCTATTTTATTTGTATTCAACTTTCATATACATATTAATATGCCCTTAGTTCTGCTGTCAGCCATCCTTAAGCAGTGGAAGCAGATGTAGACGAGACTCAGGTTGGTCTACAATTACCACCTGCAGATATCCAAAACTGTTTGGCCCTCATCCTGAATGGAGTGAAACAAAAAAAATGGAAATGATATGCTACAGGCGTTGCGGGCCGCCCGCAAACTAGCGGGCAAGCCATGATGTAATTATTAAGAGTCAATTGATATTCCAAATTTAAACTTTCACTTGTTGAAACAACAATTGTATTTGTTTTTATTTTTATCAATTTTGATAAGTTTTTATTCAGTCACTTCAATTAACTATTTGGCAACCAATTAAAAGTGTGTGATAAGATAAAAATTCAATGTTTTTATTTGAAAAAATTTCACATGAAAATAAGTCAGGTAATTTTTTGTAATTTCACTCTTTAAGTACTCGTTTATATATATTAATTATTTTATATATAAAGGGTGTTTTTATAAGAGATTGCTGATTTGAAATTTAAATAAAACACATGCCAAATTATGAAATGGCCAAAAAAAATTTTTATTTGGTAGATCATTTCTTGTCATTTAACATTTAAATATAATTTCGGGTATATGGCCACCACGACTATTTTGCACAAAGGTCATTCTGGAGGTCCAATTTTCGACTACCTTTTCAAGCATTTGAGGGCGTATTTCAGCAATGACACGTTGAATACTGGTTTCCAAAGCGTCAATCGTTGCTGGTTTATGCACGTAAACCAATGATTTCAGGTATCCCCACAAAAAATAATCGAGTGGCGACAAATGACACGAACGCGGAGGCCAATTCACCGGTCCATTTCTCGAAATAATGTTGTCGTTGAAATGTTCTTTCAATAAGTCCATTGTTTCGTCCGCAGTATGACAAGTGGCACCATCCTGTTGAAACCACATTTCGTTTATATCCATATCTTGAAGTTTTGGCACCAAAAATTCATTGATCATGATTCTGTATCGATTTCCATTCACGGTAACGCGTCGTCCTTCTTCATTTCTAAAGAAATAAGGACCGATGATTCCACCAGCCCATAGACCGCACCAAACAGTACATTTATCGGGATGCATTGGTAATTCTTGAACGGCGTGTGGATTATCTTTGCTCCAAATACGGCAATTTTGCTTGTTGACATATCCATTCAACCAAAAATGCGCCTCATCACTGAAGAGAATTTTGCGGTAAAAAAGCGGATAAACAATTGAACACTGTTTTTGAAAATAAGTTTCCACGATTTGGAAGCGTTGTTCTGGAGTTAACCTGTTCATGATGATTTGCCAAACAATACTGAGTAGAGACGTCACTTTAAACTGTCAAAACAGATGTCAGACCACAGAGTGATTCGTATAAAAAAAAAACATCATAAAAAACACCCTTTATATAAATAATAACTGACCATAAATGAATTAAAGTAAACGCGAAATAATCTACAACTCCCATTACAATGTGATCTATAGTTAAATATGTGATCTGATTGATGACAGTAATTCAGTTTATTGAGTCACTTCAAGCATTAAATTATAAAAGGGGAAAAAACAGAAATTATTTCCAAACCAGTATTTCTAACAGCAGCTAAAAGTTTTTGAGAATGTGCAGCAAAAAGGTTACACATATAAATTTAATTCCATTTTTTTTGTCTCTATTTATTTTTAACAAAAACTGGAGCATATTTAACGTCACATTCTCGTTTTCATTGTATGAATAAGAAAAATATAAAATAGTGGCCCAAGTAAGAACATTGCGGTGCATTCATTCATACATACTTATGCTTTTTACTACGACTGTGTGCCGTATACGTCATTGAAATATTAATAATAGAACCCTAGAAACCCACATAACATTCATGCACACACTCGTACTCGTATTTCAGTTTGTAGTATGAATTTAAGCAGAAATTATTCATCAGAATGTTAAACAAGATTATGAAGGGAATTTAAAAAAAGAAAAAAATAATGACGAAAAAAGTTAAGTTTTATCATTTTTGTAAAGCAGTTTTAGTCTAAAGAGAATTGCGAACTCGAAACGCCAAAAACAATGACTATGAGTGCGACGGTGGCTATATTTTCCTAAACTGGAGGCATTTGATTTTCTGGCATAATATGTATTTTATTCCAGACCATTATATTTATTTGTAGTGCCAGCTATACTATTGTGAATAATGCAATCGAGTGGAATTCACAATAGTGCTATTCTTCATCGAATGTAGGTGGTGATACTAAATAAAAACTCATTTGATCTCTGACTGGAATCAAACGAGTAAATCGAATGATTTTTGGTTTGGTATTAATAATGCACACTCGACGCACTATTGTGAATTTCTCTCCATTTGATTGTTCACAATAGTACATTTGTATACCCTTCAAAAGAGAATGGGAGGATATATTCACGTTGTCATTCCCTTTGTAACGCATAAAAAATAAATTGAAATTGAAAAAAAAAAAATATATACTATATATCCATCTGAGATCCCATAAAGTATATATATTCTTGATCAGTGATGAAATCTAAGACGATCTGAATATGTCCGTCCGTCCGTCTGTGGAAACCACGATTCATTCCAACCGAAAAGAGCCAGACTCTTGCAATTTGGTATAAATATATTTTAAAGGATAGCACAGGTCAAGTTCGGAAATGGGCTGAATCGGGCCAGAGGGAAAAAAGTTTCCCTAAGAACTAAACCAACCTCTAAAAAACAACATAAAGTTTTTTTTTGGAGTTGTGTCAAGCAAATGATATATTTTTATGTCAAAAAAGGTCCAACGCTTTAAACTTGGCGCCATAAAATCCAAAAAATTAATTTTTGGACCCCGCCCCCTTTAGTGGGTGTTGAATTAAGATATTATATGCAAAAATAGTGTAAATATTGAACAATTTGGATTCCCTAAAGGCTGAGATGTTCTCTGATCTTGCAGAGGTGAAACGTCTCCCCCATGGCCCTTCCCGGAATGACTCTCTCAAAATAGAGATTTAAAATGGGGTACAGAGATGTCTTAAAGGAACTCTGTCCCACCAAGTTAAAGATTTTCGAATACAACGCTTTACTTTTTTACATTCTGATAGCGGGAATAATTTTTCACGGAAGATTCACGATACCATTTTTCCCTTCGAGTGGAATAAAGATTTCACGTGAACAAAAATTCCAAACGGAACACGTGTATTAAAACAATAACATGTTAACATCAGGTTGATACAGTTCTCGTATCCTTTTTCATAATAAAATTTGTGTAAATAGGAAATGTTATCACATTCAACTAAGACACCTAATAAGTGGTGACACACACAAAACACATGAGCACTGACGATGAAATCGTTGCGGCTTTCGAAAACAGCTGTTCTGCTCTGCTGTGTAAGTTGAATAAAAATGATGTTGACTTTCCTTTGTGCCTTGGAATATTTATCATGTCTTTCTGAGATTTAAAAACAAATTTCGAACAATTAGCCTATAAATCTTAATTCAAAATTTCACCTGTTCTTCACGATAGGAGTGAATAAGAATATAATGTGACTGAACTGGTTAGAGTTCAAGTAAAAAACAAGTTGTTTAGATCGCAAATTGTTTAAAACAAAAATTGTTTAAAATAATTTTTCAACAATATTTTATAAACTTTTACCAAGTTTATTGGCAATATTTAAACAGGCAAAGCAAATAATAACTTATTTTTTTTCTAAGCAAAAGCATGCAACCGGAATTTTGTTTAAATGTTAATTATTTGAAAATAAAAAGCAATCATAATTAACAAACTGATCATAATGATGTTCATTAGCAAACCGCTAAAGAGGAATTTCCTTAATAAACACTCAAGCGTATAGAATTTATTTGAAATCATTCCGTTCACAAAACAGACAGACTCGTAGACAAAAATTTTGCTGTAGATTGAAGTGCTAAAATAAAATGTAAAGACGGGCTGTTTGAGTTTTTAGAATGGCTTAAATACAAATTAATTATTGTTTTTATTACTAAATAATAAACATTTCATTAATTTATAATTTGTATTAAAATTTATTGTTGTTGTTAAGAGTTTCTTTAGTATGAAAACGAAAAAATTATATCTAGATGTGGAAAAATAAAAAAAAATTAGTAAGCATGACATCATTTGTTGTTGCTCCCCAAACGACTTACACAAAACACAATGATTTTTTTTCCTTCTTTAGATATTATCTAATATATACAAGAGCATCAGATTTTTTTTAACTTGATTTAAATTGACACACTACAACACATTTTAGCTGCTAGAATATTCATAAGAAAATGACGTCTTGTGTCTTAAAAAAGAGTTGTTTGTTCTCATCTCGGCGTTTTAAACAACTCAAGTCTACTATTTATAAACCGTAAATAAGAGAGAGAGAGACCTTAAAGGCTTAAAAGTGCCCACAAACAAGTCGAGAATATGTTAATTATTGGATTTCATTAAAACTAAATCTATTTATAATGACTTACGAGTACATTTTGTTTGTTTTACACTTGAGACACTTAATAACTCGTGCTGCTGTCACATCAATATCTTTTCATTGTTATTGTTTTTTTTTTTTGTTCTGTCAAAGGAAAGTCATTGTGTGTTGCTCTTTTGACTTTAGCGGCGAAACAAGTGTGAGTTCTAAACTTTAATCTTAAACAAGGAAGAATGTTACGTTCGACGAGGTCGAATCTTCAATACCCTGCAAATAGGAGGGACATCTTTCCATTAGCATATAAGCAATTTAGGTTTTTTTTGCATTTAATATTTTATATTAACGCACACAAAAAGGCACGGAGTTACTTTAAGACATTTCTGTGCCCATATTCATGACGAATTCGAACTCGGAACTTTAGGCTTCATAGTCTCGTGTGAACATAGTTCAGCCAACAGCCGGGCTGGCGGCGTCACCGGTCCATATCTCTTTGAGAACGACTGAATTACATGATCTGGACAATGACATGTGTTTTCACCGGCACGTGCCACATTGGATGTTCTGCACAAGCAATTTGACGGAATTTTCTTAAGGTGCATAGCGGCCCTCAACATAAGACTGAAATTCAGACTGATTTATGAGTCAGAGTTATGAAACATATTGGATGCTTTGCACCCGGGGAAGCCTTGGCGGATATTTGAACGATATTCACCCCTTCCATGAATAATTTTTCCTTCGAAACTTTTCCCTTATCCCTAACATTATAATAATGAAAAAATTCCCCGTGAATGATTTCATGCTAAAATTAATTTCCCCTTATCGTGAATGATTTTTTTCCCGCGAGTTTTTTCATTTGTCCCTTTAATTTATTCACTTGGTTTTTTTCCCCCTTTTCCCTAAAATTACAATCATGAAAAAATTCAATACTTTAACAAAAAAGTATTTACCGTCCCTGCAATTAAAACAGCTGATGCAACTTTTAAGCATTTTCAAGCTTAAATTTTTTAAATCTGATTTTATTTTATTTAATTTTATAATAAAACGTTAATAGTAAAGGTCACTAATTACTCAAAAAAAATGTATAATAATAAGACAAAGAAAAAACTAATAGCAGCGTATTCTCGTATGTATGTGTGTGGGATAGTAGTAAAATGATTTAATGCGAACTTTTTTTATTTTTTTAATGTTTTATTTATTCTAAGGTGTGGTTCGCTCTAACAAAATATTTTTGCTTAAATAGATGATAGAAAATAAAAAACAAACAAAGATGGAACCCCTAAGTCTATTGAACAACATGTGAATGTCAAACTTTAAATTTATAAGAGTAAAAATAACAAATATTTGCCTACTTCTAATAATTAAATAAATAAATTGTTGAGTTATAGTACAAACAAAATTCGCAGATAAAAAATTCAACCAAATTGCTGCCTAAATTTTGCAAAATTTAAATTGAAGTAGTGAAATTTCCTTAAATTAAATAAACAAGATTAAGTTTATCTGTTACTCGACTGTTTCTAATTTAATCGTACTAAATAAAATAATATGTAATATAATAAAAAACAATATGCTTTTAAATATTATAATAGTTTTTACTATTTTACTAAAGTTGTAAATTTACCAAATCCAAAATGAACGAATGGCACTTAACACGATGTTAAAGTTTCTTATGCAAACGAGCGCATTCTTAAAAACCCGTACTTTTTTATGGTGAAATAAACATTCAGTTTGACATGAAGATTGCATGACTTCTAATGGTTTTTAAAAAAGAAATTACATATGAAGAAGAAATTATAGCCGTTTACTTGAAACTCAACCCTGTTGGAAATATATTTTTAATAATTTTTAATAACTGCAGCACGAGAAAAACAAACTAGAACGTTGTGTTGAAAACCAATCATTATGAAATTTAGCACTCAAAGTAAAATGTTAGTAAAATTATTTTATAAAATACCAGCCACACTCGGTGTAATTCGCCACCCTCCTTTCCTTTCAAATAAAAATAGCATTTAGGGAAAAAGTAATTAAACATAAATGTAGAATTTTATTTTTCGAACGTATTAGTCAGATAATACCGTTTTATTCAGGCTCAAGCTCAAATCTGCAATCAGCAAATTATTCTTATTTTTTTAATTTTTATTATTTTGTTCTAATTTTTTGACCTTTCATTTTTTTAATTTAATCAATAATATTGAGCATTATTTTATCGATATCCTCTGGATATCTTCTACAGGATAACAATTGATAATAATTAATTAACAATAGTAAAATTTTAAAAATTATACAATATTAAAAATTTTTGTTTTATTGTTAAATAATAAAATAACTATAAAAGTCACATATTCGATACATATCGACTAGTTTTAAAATTAAATCCTGTGTTTGAAAACGATTGAATTCATTTTAAGTCTGATGGAGCCACGACACATTTTTTGTGGCACACTTTTAGTCACCTTATCATTTACCAATATTTATGAAAAATGCATAGTTTAAAAGGAAATTTTGTGTAGCATTTTTATTCATAAAAGAAAGTTTTGAGTTTGTATTTAAAGTAATAACAAAATACTTCTATTTTGTTTTGTTTTTGCAAATACGTGCAAATAAATATTGTATTCTGTATACAAACGCTGATTCGACTTTTAATATTAAAGGCCATTTGTTATATTTCTCAAATTATTTAATAATCACCCCTATCGTGAATAACAAGTGGAATTTTTGTTCACGTGAAATTTTTATTCCACTCGAATGGAAAAATAGTATCGTGAAGCTCCCGTGAGAAATTATTCCCGCTATCAATTCTCAGTGAATGTAAAAAAGCGATGAAGCTGAAAACAACATGATAAATTAAAGAAATTAGTGTTGCAAAAATTTACATTTATGTAATAATTAAATTTTTTTTTTAAAAGTATGGCTAAATATTTAGTAGTAAAATAATTCGGATACATTTTGAAAATAAAAATTATATATATTCTTATTGTTTAGAATTGGAGCAACAAGTTTTACAAAGACGCAGGCAATTGATTTGTTGCAAAATATATCAGTTTGTGTCTTATCAACGGATCTTGTCCCTGAAATAAAATTTGTCAGCTCTAATATTTGAATTATAATACAAAATACTTACATATTCTACTCTATTCCCCACCAAAAGTTAAGGGAATAAATTAAAGGGAAAAGTGAACAAACTCGCGGGAAAAACATCATTCACGATAAGGGGAAATTCATTTTAGCATGAAATCATTCATGGGGAATTTTTTCATGATTGTAATTTTAGGGAAAAGGGGAAAAAACTAAGTGAATAAATTAAAGGGAAAATTGAAAAAACTGGCGGGAAAAAATCATTCACGATAAGGGGAATTTAATTTAAGCATGAAATCATTCACGGGGAATTAGTTCATGATTGTAATTTTAGGGAAAAGGGAAAAATTTCGAGGGAAAAATTATTCATGATAGGGATGAATAATAATTTGCGGTCTCCCGAAAATAGCGTCACTCTGTGGTAAAATTAAATTCTTATTAATATAATTTTGTTCTCCACGGACTGACGAATAACCAATTCTTAGTGAATATTATACTAAGAAACTTTAGCTGATTTAATATTCAGCCATATCACAGAGTTCATGAAACGGAACTCATTCCTTGCTTTGTTTCTTTAGAAAACCATAAACGAAGCGAATTTTCCGAACGAAATAATTTTTAATATCATGCACGGCATCAGCTGGTGAAATTAAAAAAAAATTCTTCCCTTCTTCTTTGTTTGTAATCAATTATGTTTCCGAACGGAACCGGAATCTATGACATAACTGATTGATTCATGTTCAATTCATGATGAAGAAAATGTTACGAACTTTAGACGAAGATTGTGTATGATTCTTCTAAAATTTCTATAGAAAAAAAGTTTGCATATAGGTTTTTTTAATAAAGTTTACAATTAACAAAATTACTGGCGATGAATTTTGTAGCCAGTGACATAGCAAACTCCTGATGATATTTAATTCTTGCCGTATGCTTTAAAAATTAATACTCTTTTTCTATTATAAATATATAGCTCATTTGCTCAAAGAATGTCATAACTCAAAAAGAAACGAGTCTGAAGTTTTTAATTTACACACAACTTAATGGAAAAAGAAAATTTTATTTTTCTCTCAAGAGTGGACTACTCAAGATATTTAGATGAAATTTTTACACAATATGTAGGACGACATGAGAATTAATTCTGCATCACTAATTAAAAAAATCAATTTTTTGAGTTATGACGTTTTTTGAGTAAATGAGCGATATGGTCTTTAAACTCCTTGAAATGGTGTATTTAATTACATATATTATTCCAAAAGCAATTGGACCTGCGCTTTGAAGCTACGCACACACTGTAAAACGTTCACTTTCCACCAAGTCACAATTTGTATTTTTTTTTAAGATCAATATAAACCACTGCTGCAACATTCACATTAATATAAAAATATTCATTCATAAGGTGAGTGAGTGATTGAATGAGGTACAGAAGCAGCAAGAAAGTACTTTTACTTTAAACTCCCCCCCAAAAGAAACAAAAATAACTGGTTGAGCTGATAAACAACATGAAAATCGTTTTACTATGGCAACGTTAGTAAATGTCTTCTTTTCTTTTCATTTACCTCCACACAAATACACTCCACTCCACTCCACTCCACTACTTCATCCAATAATTATTATGTGTAGGCTGCAATGAGTTTTCCAAAGTCACATTAAAATACTAGAAAATTGTGGGCAACAGAAAAATTATACTAAACACATTTTCCCCCTTGGGGCAGGAATTATGAAGTCTGTTTCGTTGTTACTCGAATGCATGCTAAGATGGCTTTTTTGTGTTGAAGGACATTAAATAAACAGTTAGTTTTTGTTTTAAAGGGAGTGCCTTTGCTTTTGAATAAAACAAACTCTTTTTCCAAAACCCTCTAAGCCCCCACCAAAGTACGAGTACTACAGTAAACGAGAACGTAGCGAAAAAAGAAAGTGTAGAAAAATATGAACAACGTCATTTCACATTTTTAGAACTCAGCAACGCTTTTTAATAGTTTTGGTGTTAGTGGATTTTCATTTAATTTTTTTTTTTGCTGGCAGGCAGAGTCTTAAAGCAATAAAAACATTCTTCCCCTTGATTCTGTAACTGTTTGTCAAGGTCACGTCAAGAGAATAACGAAAAGAGAACACTTACTTACTCCTTGTAAGTGCTGTTGGCTGAAGTAGTAGAACACGAGACTATGAAGCGGAGGGTCCTGAGTTCGAGCCCGCGCTGAGTCATGAAATATTGTGTTGAATTCTTCTGATCAGCATTAGTACGTGGTTGTGTTAGTTGTTGCCAGCCTGTTTCAATGACGAATATATAGTCACTGGTCACTGAACATAATTGGCAGCGACTGACAATATCATATACTAAAAAGCAGAGTAACAGCAAATACCTTCGTCGGCCCTGTAGCAAAAATTAGCCGGCGAAGTAAAAGGTTGAAATATCTACAAAAAAACTGTCTATCTTCTCATCTTTCCTAATCTGTCCCCTCAATACTATCCCCTCGTTTTCAGTTCCGGCGCAATGCATTGCATATATAGGGGTCATCCCCTGAGTGCTGGTCCAAGACAAAATAAAAATTAAAAAAATTAAATAAAATTAACTACTTTGACAGCCTGCGGATATTCTGTGGAGCCTTGGATATAGAAATTGTAATTGTTAGAAATTGTCAATTGCTGGAGCAAAGAAGCGCAGAAGAGTTCTAGTTTTGATATTGTCTTGCCGCGACGTTGACAAATAGTTACAGAATAAGGGGTATTGTATTTACAAATATTTAAAAAATCAAATGTCTCAGTCAAAAATTAAATGAATATTTTGTGCCATAGAGCACACCTTAACCGAGTTGTTGCATGACACTCCTAATGGGTGTCATCCGATACCAATAGTTCAGACTGAAAATACGCCTCCAATATTTCTGTTTGCAGCCAAAATGTTTGATAGCCAAGTCAACATTTTAGTTCTTTACTATCGAAAACAGATAAATTTTGTGGACTCCCACTTACGAATTGTTAACCCCCATGTTTCTGTTACGCCAACTTAAACCTCCGCTACAGTTACATTCCGTTACAGTCGGTTAACTAAGCCTTTATTCTTAAAATGCTGCTAGAATTATTTAAACATTTATGCCTACAATTTATTCTAATTTGAACCCACATGAATAAAAGATAATTGTTATTTAATATGGCGTTCAGACATACAGCTTAATTGAGCTTATCGCAATTAATGCCATTATTGAGCTCACTTAACCATACGTGATTTTATATAAGTAATTGCTCAATTAAGACTTAATTGCTATAATATGGAGTAAAATTATAAATACAACGCTGCTAAAAAAAGTGTGTTTAGTGAGCAAACTACAACTCACTGAATAAAGTTAGTTGACAAATGTTGCAAAAATATACAAAAAACATAAAGAAAATACTTCGAGCCATGTTGAATTATTGATCTCAAATTTATTATTAATTCGAAATTAAAAAAAAAAAAGACTTAAAAAAAATATCCCAGATTTGAAGTTGAGGCCCTTATGCATATGAAAAACTTTTAGTTGTCATACGTTAATTGAATTGACTAAATTTTGTATATCTGAACACCAAGATAATTAGTGACTATTGACTCAATTAAAAATACATGTCTGATCACCATATAAGTGTAGAAGAATAAATCTTCCTAAATAAATAGCACTGATGTTTATCATCATCAAATGATGAACATTGCGGCTTTTGAAAACAGCTGTTCTACTCTGCTGTGTAAGTTGAATAACTAAAAACTGATGTTGACTTTCCTTTGTGCCTTGCAATATTTATCATTTCTTTCTGAATTTAAAACAAAAAATTTCGAACAATTAGCCTATAAATTTTAATTCAATTTAATATAGCAATATGAATGTTCGTTAAAATACTTACTACATAAAAAATTTATCGTTTTATCACGTCTCGTTTAATTGGAGACCCTTATTTTTTTAAAGAAAACATTCTTTTGAATACATGTATCACCACAATAATTATTATATGAACGCATGTTGTATGCATGTTTTATTTTGCAATAGTTTTTGCCTGATAATATTCCAAATGTTAAATCAATAATTTATAAAATTCTACGATAAATGTCGTATGTCGTATTTATTAATCTATAAAAAAAATCGAAATACCTTAATTTTGCTTAGTTTGTGTGATGAAATGCCTGCATTAATGATGAATTCACATTCAAGATTAGTAACAAAAATTCAGGGTTTTGGCCAAGAACTACAAATTTCCAGAAAATCTATAAGGAGTGCATATGTATTTAAAAGGGGTAGATTTCTTTATGCCTAAAAATTTTCTTAAAAAAAACAGAAATTTTTAGTGGATATAAAACATGAAGAAAACTGTAAATAGAATTATTTTTATATATCAGGGATGCAAAAGTCGGTGCAATTGTAATTTGTTGATACATTTGTAGACTTAAAAGTAAAATAGTACATTAATTAATCATTTGGTACTATTTGGGAACTTTATTAGTCTATGCGTTTTTATGCAATTTGTCTAGTTTATCATTCTGACTGATTGACGGTGGCAGCTCATTTTTGCTATCATTTCTTTGTGATTGACTTTTTGCATTCACCTTTTTAATTTCAAACAATTACAACCAACTTCGTTTTGTTTTTTTTGTCACTACAAAAATTCCAACTTTTTCAATGGCATATATAAAATGTTGATAATTTAATTTAAGAAAAATGTATCGTATATAAAACAATCTGTATTTAAATTTCTACCGCCGTATTCATAAAAAATGTTTTAGGTTTATTACAGGTTTATTTGACAAATTTCCCATAGAAATACGTCAAATAAGCGCTTAATAAACCTAAAATATTTTTTATGAATACGGCAGCTACAATTTAAAAAATGGTATCAGACAAAAATATCCAGTTTTATTTGTTTTAAGATTTTCAAGAGAACTTAACCAAATTTTGTATTTATTTTAGTTTGAGCAAGCAGAGAAACTCCAAAATTTGTAAAAAAAAATTTTTTTGGTACATTGATTGATGATTCTTCGACTTTTATTTATCTGTTTTATTAACAATAAGCTTTAGGGTATTTTTATAAAAAAAAAGAAATTTTATTTTTTATTTTGCAATATTTCGATATCCTCTGGATATATTTTTAAGGACAATACTTATAATTAAAATTAATTTAAAAAATTTTAACTGGAAAATAATTTAGCATTTTTTTAATATTTTTTCGCACTTTTTGTTTTTATATATAAACACAAAAAATTTGTTTGCGCTTAAAATTTTTAAATATATTGTTAAATGAATTTTGATTATAATTATTGTCCTGAAATAGATATCGACATTTTTATTTGAAAATAAAAAATTGAATTTCTTTTATAAAAAAATGGCCAAAGGTTGTTAATAAAAGAGATAATATTTTTGGTACAATTGGGACTGAAACAGTGCAATTTTATGACGTTTTTGATATAATTTTGACGTTCCCATTTTGCAGCTCTGTCATATATGAAGTTTGAGGTCCAGGCGAATTATGTATATCTGTCACCGCTACACATTCTAAAATTAACTTGATTTTAACTAATTAAAAAATTATTTAATTTTCGCAATTCCGAAAATGAAATCATTTTTAATCACCATGACACAGAGTTCAATTTAAAAAAAAAATAATTTCATTTAGAAAAACGACATCCTTTTGAGGAATCAAACTATGGCATCAATTCCGTTTCCGAACGGAATCGGTGAAACCGCTGAATAACACAAGTAAAATTATTACTACTATAATTGCCTTCTAAGCAATTGACAGTGTCCTGCTGAAGTCCTATTAACTGGCGTCTTCTTGTTAATCTAGAAAGAAAGATTTACAGACTGTGAAAAAAATAGTCTTTCTACCGCGATAAGAATTCAGAGCAATAAATTATTCGCAAATAAAAATTGTAATCGAAGATGAATAAAGCTTTTAGTGAAAGCAACAATTTTGGCAAAATATTTATAAAATGAGTTTGAGAATGAAGTCGGCGACTGTTGTTGTACTTTTAACGACCGCATTGCAGACTATGAGTCACTTTACAATATTTTAGAAGGATGTAATAAAGACTTTTTGGTACATTAAATGAATTTGCTTAACAATTTTTAAGTTTAAAATATTTCCATTTTATATCATGTTTATTTTCTCTCACCCCTTGGTCATCTGTTATGCATCTTTAGTTTAAACTTGAAAAAGTTTAGACACAATCACATACGAGTATGTATTCAATAACATTCGTTTTTGAGCAGCAAATATGTTCAATAGAGAATCTATTATTGGTGGCGTACATTCCAATTAACATTCATAATTAGTAGAAAAATATATATTCGTTTTAATTTGCATTCAACTGACGCAATTATTTACTTATTTTGCAAAGTGAGCAGAGTTTTTACGACAGCTATTAGTTTTACTCTTCCACTGCTTAACAATTCTTAGAGTTAGGTTTTCAGGTAGCGGCACACCAGTTCCGTTGATACTATAAACGGGGAGACGTTTCACCTGTGCAAGATCGGAGAACATCTCAGCTTCTTATAGACTTAGGAATACAAATTGTTCAATATTTACACTATTTTTGCATATAATATCGTATGTACGTCAAAGCCCACTAAAGGGGCGGGGTCCAAAAATAGACCATATTATGTTTTCCACAGACGGGCGTATGGGTATTGCTACATCGTCTTAGACTTCATCACTGATCAAGAATATGTATAAATTTATGGGGTTCAATTCATTTTGTGTATTTTGTCGCGGTCTCTCTGGCAAAGGACATGGGGGAGACATTTCACCTTTGCCATAAAACTCTAAAAGTAATTTTTTGGGTAGGGCAGAGGAGTACCAGGTCCAGGTTTTAAGGAATGTAGGCTTATGCTAGGAACACAACTGCGATGAAGGACAAATTTTTGGTCGCGAATATTCGTCGCCAAAAATAAAACACATTGGTGTATATGAAAATGCACACAATCATGGTGTTGTTCGAAATTCGTCATACTCAGCGAAAGTTAAAACAGATTTATTTCTAATTGTTTCGTCAGCGAGCGACGAACAAATTAAGATGAGGTGCCCAGGTTTTATATATTTAATCTGATTTTTTGTGGAAAAACATAATTCACTACTGTATTGTTGCATCTAGAAGGAAAATTTTGAGTATATACTAAAATTGCATTCACCAATTCACAAAAATTTATCATTCGCACGATTTTTTATTAATTTTGAACACTTGTTATAATATATTCTTTCTTCCTATTTCCTACTTTTTCATATGGTCACCCCATCAGCTGTTAAATGAAAAGAATAATTTATTTACAGAAAAAATTTTCAGAAAATAATTACAAAAACGAATTTGTTCTGGAAAAAAATGGACACCACTGGGGTAGTTATTGAATGACTTAAGAATCTGGCATCAGAGGATTACAAAGATTTTTAACAAAATTTACAATTTTTTTGTTCATTATTTTAATTTATTCGTCGTTATTGTGTTTCATACGACGAATTTATAGAGCGAATTTTTACCAACGAATTCGTCGTACTGAACGAAATTCGTCGTTCGTCGCAGTTGTGTTCCTACCATTAACCAAAACAGTTTGTTAAATTTGTACACTGTTTTTGCATATGTATAATAACGCCCACTAAAGGTGCGGGGTCCAAAAATTAATTTTTTTTAATTTTATAGCTCCATGTTTAACGCTTAACAAAATTACAAAAAAAAAAAAACTTTAAAAATTATGTTCTTTTTTTAGATATATGTACTTCATGGGGTCTCAGGTGGATATTTCGTTGCGTTACACACGGAATAACAAAGTGTATATACCCTCTAATTTTCTATTTATTTTTTTTTTTTTGGATTGTATAAAAAGGGAAATATGAAAAGTGAATTGTTATTTTTGAATTTAAATCGAACTAATTTGGAAAATGATTCAAATCATTCAACTGTAAATGTCAGTTCGAATTTTGAGCACCAGGCGATCCTAAAACTTTTTAAGGTGTAAATCCTAAAAATGTAATGCATTAAACACATTCACGACAGCAAGCTACCGACTACAGAAATAGAATACACGTGTTTAAAAAGGGGATGATTATTTTCACGGCAACACGGCAGGTTGTTGTCGTTACTATTTTTCCCATGTAAATACATGTCTTCTTTTAGTGTAGTCGTGTAGTTGGTTGCCTGCTGTCGCGAACGTGTTTATTGCATACATTAGTACTTACACACGACTTTTTTTGTTTCTACACATCCCACTGTACGTACACATGTTACTTAATTATCGCATGAACGTTTTTAACTATTGTGCAACAGATATTTGCGTTTTAATTAAGCTTAAATAAATATTTCGATTTTTGCAACCATGTCGTCTGTATGCAAACATGTGTTTTCATTTATTTACATCCACTGTAAACCGTGTAATGAAATTATATTTATATAACATTGAACTTTTTTATAATAAAATCTGTTTGCTAAACTTTATTACGTTCCGATCACTATTTCAACAAATATTGAAATTCTAAAGCTTAACTTAAGGTACGATCTCATTTGTCAAATAGGTATTTTCCCAAAGAAGCGTAACTTTGAATGAACCGAATTACAGAAAAGGCCGAGAAATTAGAATTTTTAAAAAGAGCTAGTAGTCAAAAAATTATTATCAATTTATAAATGTAGGTATAACTCAGGAATACCGAATTTCTTTCTTCTATTATCATTTTAAATGTCAGCGGCCGGCCGTTAATCACCATATGAAATAAATATATACAGAAATGTTTGTGCTTATATGTATGTATGTATATGCGAGCAGTATGCAAGTGTGTTAGAATTGATAAGAAATGCTGCATTTCCAAAAAGAATAAAAAACACGAAAATGAGATAGTGAAAGAAAAAATTAGGTTTACAGAAGTTTTTAAAGTTTCCTTGCGATGTGTAACGAATTCTCAGTTCCAACGAAGTAATTCCAACAAAGACCCGTAGGGTTGATTGATATTTTCATATTAACATACTTCGTTATAGGGAACTCATCATCATCATCGTTTGTAAAGTAGACTTGTACCGAACTCTTTCATACGCTCGGTTTGATCACAGATTCTTCTCAAAAACGAACGGATGAACGAGTTCGACACAAATCTATTGTAAAACAGTACTTTTTAAGATCCCACGAAATAAATTTTGTCCGTTTTTATAAGGAACTTTCCCCCCTTCTATAACGAACCCATAAAAATGTGCACTTGAATTGTTAATATTAAATGTATATAATGGTAAAATTTCTGATTTGTTACCAGGTATTCGAAAATAAACCCCATTTTTTAAACTGTTTTAAAGTCGCAAAAAATAAGAGAATTCCATTATCAGTGCTTTGAAAAATAAATATTTTTTTAACAAAATAAACAAAACAAAATTTAAAGCAAATATTTAAGTGGTCAACAAAATATAGAAAAAGTAACAATTTAAAAAAGAAGGCAAAAGAACGGAATCGACGTCGATTTAAATTTCAATATATTTTAAATACAGAATTTTAGTCGATATCGAATGTCGTAAGTTGACCCCAGGTCCTATATTGAAGCAATCTATAGAGATACCTATCCAATGCATTGGATAGAGTGCTATTGCAGGTAGTTCAGATTAGATCAGAAAAATAAAACATTTTCCATTATTCATGTCACTATTCGTGGAGTTCGTTTACTGCATGCGCTACATAAGCTATTTAAAATTTAAATTAATCCTTTGAAAATAGTTACAGCTTGATTAGTGAACTGAATGTCGTTAATGAAGCGTCAGGAGTACTATTCTGTTTTTAAAGAGAAAATACTTTAAAGTTTTTGTTGCTACCTACCGTACAAAAAAAGTTTTAATTTACTGTAATTTTTTTTTCAATACACCGCTAAATATATGTACATATACCTAGTATATAAGTATATAGTCGTTTTTTATGTGTAATTTACTTTGCTGCTATAATGTAATTAATCCAAATTTTTATCTTTAGGATTTTTCATTTATGGTTTTTTTATCAAATAAATTCAAACCTTTTTTTATGGAAAATAAAACATAGGTACACATGTGTGTATGAATGTCATAAATTATTGCACAAACACTAAACACAACAAATAAATTGCACACAATTAAAAAAGTTACTAAATAAAAGTTAAATAACACATAAACATATGTACATATGTACGTACATTCACACATAGTATATCCATGCATAGAAAAATATTAACTTTTGTATGTTTGTATGTATGTACAACATACATATGATTTTAGGAACAACGTACAATTGAATGAATAATTTGGCAAAATCTAACGATGCGACCGGTGATAAAGGTAATTTTTTTTTACACAAGCAAATTTGTGTTCATATGTATGTTGTGTTTCTTTTTTGCTGCTATAAATTACTGCTTATCACATACAGTAGATTAGCTCATTGTCTCCGTACTTTTCATTTTCTAGCTACACATACGTATTTAATTATATTTCAATATGAATTTTATATTTGCATTTTTGTTTTTAATTTTAAGGTTATTTTTCATATATTTTTTTTAGCTTATTTTATGCACAGTTTTATTCCTAACAAAAATACATGCGGAGCTGTATTTTCTAACGTCGTTTTAAACGTTCGTATTGAAATCAAAACCGCTACTAACGTAACGAAACAAACTCCAACCAATGTTGGTTGCTGTTACTTGTATGATGAATATAATATATAATTATTAACACAATCACAATACCACCTTCAATAGCAACAACACCAGCAAAAAGCAGAAACAAATACAATAGTAAACAAACAAAATGTTGTGTGAGTGTAGTAAATGCCAGTGCTGGGCAAGTATTTAAAAGGGACTTCCATATGGTCAGTGATGCCACTTGTTTACATTTTTTTGCATTCATGGTAACTTTTAAATCCTCCATGTAACTCACATCACAAATTTGTTTATTTATTTACTTAATTAATATGAAGATTATATAAATAAAATAATATTAATATCAGTCGCAAAGCAGCTCGAAGTCAGTCAACATTAAGCCTCGTTGGCGATTGTTTTATTATTTATTAATGCAGCCAGACCCCTGATCCTTTACTCTCTTTCCAGAGTTTTGCATCTCACTCGCACTAGTTAATTTACACACCTCAAATAATTGTATATTGGTACGATAAATGTCATATAAGAAGTTTATAAGCATGAAATATTTTTTATGAATTATGTCGTTACAGTTGTTCTGAGGAACTTTCCTTAGTTAACTATGTTGCTACTTCTTATATTAAAAGGCATAAGTCGTGTACAGTCAGTCACAGTAACGGATAAAATACTGGTCAACCACATCGCCGACATGTGGTCTTAGCCACCTGTCGGCATCTGAGCACCGATACTTTGCAAAGTATTTTTTATACAAGTAATATTAATACATATATTGCTAGCACTGACTGTATTCGTATATTATAAATATTATTTACAATTTTCACAACTTTTTAAACATAAAACAATATAACATGAGTTGTTTTAAACAAGCAAGGATTATTGTGATAAATTTTGTTGAATTTTAACTAAAATTTTTCTTTAATGCAAAACAGATAAAGTTAAGTTTATATATTAATTAATTGAGTTTTTTTTAAGGTTTAATTCCTAAAATATATTTTATGCTTATAACTTTATTTGACGTATTTCTACACAAAATTTGTCAAATAAGTCGTTTATAAATATAAAATATTATTATATGAACACGATATGTAAAATTGCAGCTAACTGCAGCTATAAACTATAAACGGAAGCTAACAAAATAGATATATATGTACAAACTGTCACCTGTAAAATGTCTAGTTATAAAAAAGAGCTTATGAATAGTTTAAATCCATAACATATATTCAGATTTTTTATTTTCATAAGAAACGATTTTTAATAACTCTTCTGGCTAATTTAAACAGAAAATTGCATCTTTCACATTGTTATTGTTTGAAGTCGTATGTCCTCTTCGTTATTCCGAATGTGGCAATCTACATGAGTATGTACCGGTACTGGGTAAAAACCAATTCGTGGCAAGCAGATTTTTTTCAATATTTTCTGCCTTAAACACGGAGCGTTTCACAGTTTGGTAACTCCAACGGTTTGTTTGCTTTTCTATTGTCTGCAAATAGCTAAATCATATATGATGACTTGTTACCTCCATAATAACAAACAACTCTGCCAAAGATGCATCAACATCACATATAATACACAATCAAACAATAACTCAGCATAGTTACGTACATATTTATGTGGGAGTTTATTTCAATACTTAAAAAAATCGATAATTCATTCATACCATGGCAGGCATATCATCAAAATGCGTGAGTTGTAAAATATGTAAAGCATTCAAAAACTTGTTTTTCTCACATTCACATATATATATTTTATTCTTTTTATTCATAATTTAGAAGTCATAATTAAGACAACTGTTCAGTATTGAAATGCAGATAATACGTAATACAAATTTATTTGTAAATTACAACAAAGACAATAATATGAGATTTGTAAAAAAACATCTAAAAAAATGCATTTACATAATAGAAAAAATTCAGTTTCAACAAAATAGCACATAATAACTAATTATCCTTTTTATTTGCTGCTTTAGGCGTATAATACATACAGTTAAGGAAACAACGTGTCACTTCGCCAACAATGGTGCGATCGGGAATGCCTTGCGCCATACCATATAAAGCCATTTTTCCTGATATGGGCACGCCAGGATCCTTTAATATTTCAGCTACCGATGATCGAATATCATCTATTAGTTTATCAGCAATACCAGGCTTCGTGTGCATATCGGTAATGCAAATGTGTATACTGAAATTAGAGAATCGTCGGAAGAGGTTTACCAAAAAATTCTAACTATTAATATACATATACACATATATTTTTCTCGTAATATTCTTGAAATAATAAGCTTGAATGTATTGGATGAGATTTGATGTGTTTGATTGCAAAATATGAATTTCCGTTGCAATGAGTTTTGGATTGTATGATTTGTATTATATTGCATTTTCTTCTTTACAATTCTCATTTGGTTGTCAACAACTCTTGCAGCTAGTATTGTAAGGTAATTTGCACAAAAATAATAGAAACATGTTGTAATTTTAATATATTATTTTAGCACTAAGAAACTTTGTTGAACACAAAAATATTTTTTCAGTAAAAATATTTAAATAAAATAATTATATCACAAGGAAATATTTTATTTTATTAACCAGACTGAATTAATTATATGAAAACTTAGAACTAATAGTTCATCATTTAAGTTTATTATTGAAATCATTTTATAATTTGCACATATCATTAATCTGTACCAAGAGCGGATGGCTTTCGTTGCTGATGCTCACTAAGCCTTATATTAGATTTTGTAATTTACTTACATATCTAATGGATAATAATAATAATAATAATAATAATAATTATAATAATATCACAAGGAACTTCACCGAATGAATTATTGTTTGCAAAAAAAGTTTAAATAATTTTTTTAGCGACATATTTCACATACATAATTAATATTCAAGAAAATTCTTAATACACATTTTTCACATCTTTTTACACAAATGAAATCTTATGAAAATTATATATTTTTTCAATTACTTTTGCTTAAGCAAATCTTGTGCAACTTTTCATAATGACAATGTAAATCTCACGACCATAGAAAAGTAAATATTATTCTTTAACTACATGTACTAGCTGATATATTTCGATTCGTTATGGAAACATTTGAATTTTGCTGTCAGTAAAATACTATAGTTAGAACATTAGTGCGCGCCACGCCCTTATATACTTTGCACTTTAAGGAATTGCTACAAATCGTTGGCCCCAAATTTGGAGATACCGTCCCAGCATATTAATTATTGCGACTAGAATGTACACATTATAATTAGTTAATTGGAAATATTTACTTAAATGTTAGTTAAATTTTTGTTTAGTCTTGTGATTTGCTTTCACCTGGCGAAATTAATGTTATTTATTTTATTTAATTTTAATAAATAGTTCTACATGTTAGCTATGTTATTTGCTTAAACTAATATTATTAAGAAAACAATATTTATTCAAAAGTCAGTTAGGTACCAAATGTAGTTGATCTTTGGAATAACAGTTGGGGTTTACGATTTTATAGTATGTCTAAAATAAGGTATCTCCTAAGTTTCATGATCCAAATTATTTTTAAGTGTACTCATGTATTTAATTTTTGTGTAAATAACCAATTAATAAATAAGTTTTTATATAGGATAAAGTATAAATAGAACCATTGCCCATAAAAATCATTATAAAACAATAATTTTATCATATAATTTAAACTTACCCAGATGGGAATTGTAGCGTGTTTAAGTTCCAACCTAATTTACACAAAGCATCTGATAAACGGAAAATATCGAAAACTTTTGAACCCATGGCGACAACAGTTGTAGCAGGTTGACCAAATACAAAAATTCCATCAATTTGTCGTATTCTACAAAATATGTATATATATGTATATATATATATATATATATATATATATATATATATATATATATATATATATATATATATATATATATATATATATATATATATATATATATACATATATACATGTATATATATATATATATATATATATATATATATAAATATTAGTACAGACGTGCATAGTTACTGTAGCAACTACAATGTCTTACCTCTGTTCCACATAACGGGAAGTATGTAAAATACGTTTAGTAGCTGCCAAATAACCGTTATAGCCGAAACTCATCATGGTAGCCCAACAAGCGGCTATAATTCCGCCAGTTCTAGAGCCATTAACTGTGGGCGAACCATAAACACCACCCGGCCAATCAGTTGTGACAGTAAATTGATGATTTAAGTATTTGATATTTGAATATAATATAAGAGACGAGCCTTTAGGAGCAAAGCCATACTAAGCAAACGGAAAATGTATATTGAATACAAAAGTAAATGTAATATTAAAAGCAACTAACCTTGTGAGTATCAGCCGAAATACTGGTTACTCCTGGCAGCATAAAATCAAATGCTTTCATTGCATAACCAGCATCTCTGGCTAAAGCTATCACAAAACTGCCCAAACAAGCATCAACATGCACAGGAATGTCATATTTAACACCTAAAGCAGCGATAGCTTCAATATCATCCATAGTGCCATAGGGGAAATTCGGTGCTGAACCGGCCAACTTTAAAAATATTATTAAAATAATGCAGACTATATTTAGAAAACTAACTCACCAAAATTGTATTGGAGTTAATGGCCTTCTTAAAGGCTTCAATATCAACTTCAAAAGTTTCAGGATCTACATTTACATAACGCACATGTATATTGAAATACTGGCCGGCCTTGTCGAATGCTGCATGTATAGTTCGCGGCACCACCATATTGGGTTTGGCAATTCCTTTATGCTCGCGGGCATAATCACGATAAGCTTTACAGGCCATTATAATAGATTCAGTGCCACCAGTGGTCATCTAAACATAAATATATCTTTTGACATTAATTATTGGGAAAAATTAATATTAGTAATGTTTTATTTTTCTGACTTACTGTACCACATGAATTGTTATCACCATGATACAATGCACAAGCCATGCGAACAACCTCAGCTTCCATTTTACAAATGCCAGGGAAAATATCCGGATGCAATGGATTTGTATAGGAGGCCTTCCCATATACTTGTGTCACCAAATCGACTAGCTCCTCTTTAAAACCATACACGGCACCCGATACACGACCATCACGCCAATCGTAGTGACCTAAATTCAAGTGCTCATCGACTAATTCTACAATTTCCTCTTTGGTTAGACCATATTCAGGTAATTCCAAGGTATATGTAAGACTTGCACAGCTTTTTGCTATATCATTCTGAAAGTCAGCTGTAGCTTTAGCTAATTCTGATTCAACTTTTTTCCTTACTGCGGGAACTTTTTTCAAATAACGGTAGAATTGTCGTTTACCACGAACCCATATGGCTACAAGAAATGAAAACAGGCTTCTTTATATCCTTGATTTGCTTTAACATTTAAAAAGTGGGTAAAAATCGAATAATAAGATCTGATATGGGAATGAATAATATTTATGTTACTTTTTATTGATAAGAAAGTTCCCAAGAAAAAGTGAACATATGATTGAAAAATTAAAATTAAGTATTAGATAGCCGTTTATCGCATTTGTATTTGTTTCTTGTGTATCATAATCACATTCTAAACTAAGTTTAAAATAAATACTGATAAAGAAAAACTAGCTTTTTATTTGAACTGAGTTCATATGTTATCACCAGCCGAAGATATTCCTGCATGATTGCGCATTATTTTTTAATGTTATAGGTTTGAACAGAAAATCGATAAAATCATTTGTGTGCGTAACTTTAAATATTTTTTATCACTATTAATATAATGAAAATACTTATTTGAAGACTAGGATCGTGTCTTTCGTAGACATTGCGAAGCCTTTAGAATGTTTATGGTATACTTACTTTCATCGTGATTAACAAAAGCCCAAATCCAAATGGAGCTTAAAACTGCGGTAGCTGTAATTGTGGCTACTTGCCAAGGTTCACGGTTCCCAAACATGCGATTAATATTTTCGGTAACTAGTTTGCCACAATCGGCAAGACCATCGGGGAAAGGTTTCATGATTATGAAGTTAACGTTTGGCTTAGTATTGTAATTTAAAAGTTGGTATATATATAATATAACAAATAACTTAATACTTTGGTGAAACGAAATTGACTGAAATGGGAGTGTATAAAATATGTATGATTAAACAGAAAATGTTACGTGCTAAGCTAATGTAATAAATAAAATCATTAATATGATATTCTTATCAATAAAACGATAACAAACATTCGTAAATCTGAACTCCATATTTGTGTATAGGATGAGTCAGCTGTTTTTTTGTACAAGTAGCCAAAAAAGTAATTATTTAAGAATATGCAAAAAACCTAAATATCTATAATATTCCTATTTATGATTTTATTAATGCATATACCGTTTACATCAACGGTTATTGTATTTTAAAATTGCAATAAATTTATATTTTCCACCTTCAGTCGCCGCGAAGTGAACCTTAGAATAATTTACAATTGAAAAATAACAAAACGACAAATTTAAGCGGGAAAAATTTATGTGTATGTATGTAAATACAACCGTACGTATGCATATGTGCAATGTAACTGACGCAGGGATTCGATTTACAACAGGGAGCAGCTAGAGACATTTTCAGTTAGAAAGCGCACTGGATTATCAATAGGTATTCATTGAATAATAGATGGATAAATATAGGATTTCTCAAAAAAACCCCTTATCAAATTGACTTCCATTATTTGTTGTACATACTATTTTACGTCCTAACTGGATATATCTACTTATAACAAAGAGAACTATATAACAATAGATTCAGTTTTTTTCAATTTACCTGTTAGAAAAATATTTTTGTTATTAATTAATATTTTGGGAAATGTATATAAAATATCCAAAAATTATAACTCTCTTTGTTTATTACAATATTACACTTTCCTAATAAAAAACATTTCGGCAACTATTTTACTGCCAAGTTTACTGCCTTGTAGTTAAAAAATAAATAAAAGCAAAGTTGGCTGTAGTGCGAATTGTAGTGTCGTCACAACTTCAGCAGTGCTGTATTTCCAAGCACAAAGTTCTAAAGGTGGGCACACACTTCATTCTTTTTGAACAGTTTTAGCCGAACGGGTAAAACTGTACGGTTTAACACGTACAGAGACCATGCACACACACTATACGTTCTTTTCTTCGCAATAATCAAAACACAACAAAAATATGTATGCGAATGTAAGTAAGCATGCAATGTTTACTTTTTCATTATGTTACACTGGCAAAAGCTGTCCTTCTTTACTGTTTGACCCACACACAAGCAGTTTTGAACGAACACGTGTGAAAACCGACGGTTAAATTCAAGACGCTACCGATTTTTGCCACGTTCCAAAAGAACGTCTGTTTTTCCACACACACTAGTAGTTTGAAGCGTACGGTCAAAAAGAACGATGTCTGTGGGGCCCTTAAAAGAACAACTTTAAGATTTAGGTTACTTAGTCCCGGTTTACGCTATGCAACTCTTGTTGCAGCAATTCTTATTTTGTGTAATAGTCCTGATATAGGAATATATACCATTTGTATTTCTTTCTGGCTCTTCCTCACTAAATATCAAGAATTGCTGCGACAAAAATTGCATAGTGTAAACCGGGACTTAGCAAACTCTGTCAGGTGTACCCTCTTTAGAACCTATAAATTGTATATATATTACATATGTTCAGTACACTACACAAACACATTTCTATTGAAAGTTCCCTATACACTAACACACGAGACGATTTAGCTAACAGTAGCGTGTAATTAAATTTTCATTGGCTATTTCGCTGGAAGTTCTGTTCAAATCTTGGCTTACTTGCACTCAGTATACTGTCTAATTATTTACTTAGACTAGCACTAACAAACAATAAATATATTACTCTCCTTTTAGTATTTAACATACCTGGGTGGTATTGAAACTTCGTAATCAGTTGTCAAGATACATATATCATACAGCAGTAATTTTTATCGAATACTCCGTAAGAAAATAAACATCACTAGCTTGCACCAACAAAAACAGACCACTACAGCTGTTGATTGGCATATTTACATTTTTTTTTTCACCTGTTGTTATTATTTACTTTAGTTGATATATATATATACAACTAAGCAATAGCTTTTGCATTAATTAAACAAAGAAGACTACATAGAAATGCTACGTCATTTCCAAGTTTTATTAAATGGAGTAAGTACTACTTAAAATAATCCGTTTAAAATTTTAATACCACCCTAAACAAGTTTTATTTTTAGTTTTCTTCAATGAATAAGCTGCCAATTGCTAATATGTGTTCCTTGTCCTCCAGTTCCACCAATAAGTTTTGTCAAATTAGCGAATGTGATGGCGTACGGGAAATTGTTTTAAATGATCCAAAAACGCGTAACGCTTTATCACTGACAATGATGAATGAGATATTAAAGGCATTAACAAAATCTTGGCATGATACAAATTTGCGTTGTATAGTTTTATCATCTACGGGTCCTATATGGTCAGCAGGTCATGACTTAAAAGAATTGCTGCCCGAATGTGGCAGTCAGCAGCATGCTGCCATATTTGAAAAGCTGACAGAAATTATATACAATATACGCAAGGCTCCAGTGCCAGTTATAGCTAAGGTTAATGGAACTGTTGCTGCTGGTGGTGTACAGCTGGTGGCCTCCTGTGATATTGTGGTGTGTTCAACAAAAAGTTGCTTTGTAATGCCCAGGTAAATAATTATTTAAATAGGTTTATGCTATGCGCATTACTTCGGCAGTACATCTTTTAGATTTGTATATACATATAAGGGGACATTAAGTCCATTGTTATTATTCTATTTTGATAATTTATAAAAAACATTAAATTGCTCATAGACGAATAGATTTTTGAGAAACATTTTAAAAACTTTAAGCAAAAAATTACATACTGTAATTGTAACATATACCGGTTTTTTATTCAATAAGTGTATAATTATTATATAGTGCTAATATTGGAGTGTTTGCTTCCACACCGGCTGTTGCTATCTCCCGGATAATGCCGCGGTCAAAATGTTTAGATATGTTAATAACTGGTCATCCAATCACCGCAGAAGATGCCTCTAAACACGGTCTAGTCAGTCGTGTGGTACCAGAAGGTGTTCTTAATGAAGAAATCTATAAAATAGTGAGTGCAATAAAAAGTAAAAGTCGTACAGTATTGGCTCTAGGTAAAGAGTTTTTCTACACGCAATTGGAGCTACCGTTACAAGAAGCTTATAAACAGGGTGCAAAGGTATGAGAGTTAAATTTATAAGTATTTATATATTTATTGACTATATATGTTACCGTAGAAAATGACTGAAAACCTTCAGCTTAGAGATACACAAGAAGGCGTACGTTGTTTTATTGAAAAACGCAAACCGATATGGTCTCACCTGTAGACAAATTTAGAAGGCTACAAAAAACTTCAAACAAGAATATAACGTATGGTCGTACTTTCTTATGGATCTTTACATAACTTAAGAGTTATATTTTACCGAGCGTTTACAATTACATATATTTAAAATTTTATCTGGTAATGGTTACAATGCATTTACATATGCACATGTGTATATATTTTAGTAGAATTTAAAAATAAATTTCTCAAAGTAAAGGAGTTTTTAATTAATTTTACTACAACGTCTTAAATTTAGTTTTATATTTTTAAAACAAAAATTCTTTTAGACGATAGAATTTATACGTAAGTAAGAAGAACTTCACAGTGATGGAAACAGATTTTTTTATACGGTTTTGAAACACGAGGCGTTTACTCCCATTTTATCAGATGGTATACTAAGAATGTATCCTTATGAAAGATATCAAAAATGCAAGAGGCGAAAATAGAAAGGGAGCCTGACCGATCTTCTCCCTTAATGAAAGCTTACATAATATAGTGTGTATTTATTTTCCTTATGTGCCTACTGATTTTCAGGCACATATAAAATAAATTTTTAGTAACTGAATTTGAAATTTTATATTTATAACGTTCGTGCCAGTGTTGTAAAGTTTAAATTCCCTTTGAAATAGCTACAGAGCTGATATTCTATATTTTATTTAAGCTGTCAGATGTTTTTCCAATAAATTCACCTGTAGCTGATAAGAATATAAAAAAATGTTTAAAGTTATAAGAAATTTAAATAGAGTAAGCTTTAGAATAATTTCTTTATTACTTGATTAAAATATACATATATATTTTTTTAATTTAAGCCCCCCACTGCCACAAAACAGTCCAAGAATGCTTTACATTTTTCAACCGCTACAACTGGCCAAAAATACATCGAGGTTGCACAAAGTAATGGAATACGGGAAATTGTTTTAAATGACCCCAAAACACGGAATTCTTTGTCAGTGGAAATGATGGAATCCATAACAGAGGCTCTAACGCATAATTGGAAAGATAAAGGTTTGCGTTGTATAGTACTAAGCGCTAATGGAAACGTATGGTCAGCTGGACATAATCTTAAAGAGCTTGTATCGGCAAGTGAAAAGAACTTTCAGATGAAAGTCTTTCAAAAGTTGAGTGATATAATCCTTAGCATATATAAAGCTCCTGTGCCAATCGTTGCTAAAGTAAATGGTCTAGCGGCAGCAGCTGGTTGCCAATTGGTAGCATCTTGTGATATTATTATAGCGTCGGAAAAAAGCTCATTTTCAACACCGGGGTATTTAAGCATAAAGAAATTGTTGAAGATGCAATTTTATGACACTTTTTCTTTTAAGAGCTAATTTTGGTGTATTTTGTTCCACGCCTGGCATAGCAATATCACGAAATATGCCAAGACCTAAATCAGCTTATATGTTAATGACCGGTTTGCCTATAACAGCCCAAGAAGCTTTTGTTGCAGGTAATATTTTTTAATTTATATTGTGCGTTATTACGGTTCTCAATTCGATTCGAAAGTATGTAAAATACAAAGTTTTTCTTTAATCTATTACAAACACTTGAGCTGGGGGGTTACTCCGTAATGCGATGCGAATGAAAAACTGAACGCATTTGTATGCTATTTACATTGAAATTCGAAAGCAATTCCTTTCGCATCGCATTACAGAGTAACCCCCCTGATTCGAGATTCTGCCTTATTACCGTTCTTTCGAAACCATATAAATACATATGGGCGTTTCCACAATATCGAACACAACTCGAATACATTTGAAGACAAAAAAGTATATATATATATATATATATATATATATATATATATATATATATATATATATATATACATATATATGTATTTGATAGTTTTAATTTTTCGGTAACGGCGAACATTTCGATGGAAATGTCCATAGGCTTTTTAAGTATTAATTTCTATACATATGTATCCAGGTCTTGTTAGTCGTGTTGTACCAGAAGCAGATTTGAATGATGAAGTGCAGAAAGTAACCGATGCTATTAAAAATAAAAGTCGTACTGTTATTGCATTGGGAAAAGAGTTTTATTACAAGCAATTGAATTTATCCATTGAACAAGCCTATGAAATGGGGTGTGAGGTAAATATCATTTACATATATGAATACTCTGACTATCTCAATCGTATATCATCTATTAATTTCTAGAAAATGATGGAAAATCTTGGATTGACTGATTGTCATGAAGGTCTGCAAAGTTTTGTGGAAAAACGTAAACCACAATGGAAACATGAATAAATACGTTACGTTAGTGTATATGGAATAATTGGAAAATAAAATGCAATTATTTTAAAGTACGGAAACCATGAAGAAAATTAATTATCTATTTTCGTTTTTATTATTAATATAAATGCATAAATAACTTTTATAATAAAGTAACTCTTTTTTTACATCTATTAAATTGTCATGTAAGTTACTATATCTTGGGATGTGTGTGAGATAATAAAAAAATATTAAAGTATACATTTTGATTGGATTGTGATATTTAAAAATAATTTGTAATGGTTTATGATAGTATGTACATAAGATAGAGGTTTGTAAGTTTTCTTACAGTAGGTTAAAGCCTACTGCTGATGTTGTAAAGCACCAATGAAATGCATATAGACATTGCTTAACCATCAACAAATAAGTATGAAAGAATTATTATATTTATGATGAATGTAAAAATATATCTTGAAAACAGCAATAATTAATTATTGCTGGGCTATCAGCACCGCTAGGTACGGTCCAAGGCGAATTCATACAAAACAATGGCCGCACACAAAAACGAAAAACCAGAAGAACACTTTGACAGTTCAATAATTTTGCCTTGGTAACAGCTGATCACCAATTTCTGAACTAAGGCCACCTGCTATGAATTCGCCTTGGTGCGGTCAAATTTATTCCAGATTTTGAAAATCTGGTAAGTATGTAACACGTTGAAAGCCAGCTGACAATGTAGAGACAGCATTTTTGTTTGGTTTTCTTTATTTTGTTTTAAGGTAAACGTTGTGTGAAAATTTGCAAACTTTTGCATTAATTATGTTTATGTCATAAATATAAAAGAAAATATATAGCAATATGGATGAATTGCAAAAATTGGAACATTTGTCTTTGGTTTCAAAACTGTGTACAGAATTGGATAACCACTTGGGCATTAATGACAAAGATTTGGCCGAATTTATTGTAGAGTTGGAAGCAAAGAATCCCACATTTGAGGGATTTCGAAAGGCTCTTGTGGATAATGGTGCAGAATTTCCCGACTCACTGATTTCTAATCTTCAGCGTATAATAAAATTAATGAAACCATCGACAGGAGATGAAGACTCAAAATGTGAGAATGATAAGACTACCGGACCGTCGTCGAGTAAAACTTATAGAAAGACAGAACAATTGGCAATGATGTTTCCGGGACTGGCACTAGCTAATGATCAATTTAGTAAGATTGATACTCAAAGTTCCAGTTCCGAATCGGAAGAGGATAAACCGGAAGCTGAAATGAAACATAAAAAAGATATAAAAGAGAAAATTGAGGCCAAAGATTTGGAAGTAGTTGATGAGGCTATGTTAGAACTTGAAGCCTTAGCACCTGGTTTTGTCAGTAAAACAGTAAAAAGTAACAAAGAAAGTAAAAGTAAAATCGAAAAGAAATCTCGATCCAGATCACACTCTCGTGAACGTAACTGGAGTAGTACCTATGACAAAGAGCGAAAACGAGGTAAAAGTCATGATCGCCAAAGAAGTAAAGATGTTTTACGCAATAGTGATAAAGATCGGTATAGCGATAGAACCCGAAATAGGCGTTCTCGATCCCGTTCACGTGGCAGGCAGCGGCGATCTCGCTCTCGCGATAGACATCGAAGATCTCGTTCGAGGTCGCCAGTAAAAAGGCGCAGACGTTCTAGGTCAAGTTCCAGAGAACGGAAAAATGAACGTAGAAAGCGCTCAAGATCAAAAGAAAGATCTAAGCGTTCTCGTTCTAGGTCAAAAGAAAGATCTAGGCGATCTAGGTCTAGATCAGGGCATCGTCTCAGTCGTAAACGAAGATCCCGTTCCAATGAAAATCAAATGCGTGACAAAATGCCCCCACCTGCCGCAATGACAGATGATCCCGAACCTGGCAAGATATATTCTGGAAAAGTAGCAAATATTGTACCTTTCGGCTGTTTTGTGCAACTTTTCGGTTTACGTAAACGTTGGGAGGGTTTGGTTCATATATCCCAGCTGCGATCCGAGGGACGTGTTACAGATGTTACCGAGGTAGTTAATAGAAATTCGAACGTCAAAGTGAAAGTCATGTCGGTTACAGGTCAAAAAGTATCACTTTCAATGAAAGAAGTTGATCAGAATACGGGCCAAGACTTAAATCCACTCAGTCATGCTCCTCCGCCTGACAGTGAACTTAAAGATCGTAATCCAGATCGTCCATTTGGTGGCGGAACTTCACTTTTAAATCTACAGGGAGGTGGAGATAATGACGAAGACGATTCTCGAAAGCGTGTTACCCGCATTTCTAGCCCTGAACGTTGGGAAATCAAGCAAATGATAAGCTCCGGTGTTTTAGACCGCAGTGAACTGCCCGATTTCGATGAAGAAACTGGTCTACTAGCAAAAGATGAAGATGACGAGGAGGATATTGAAATCGAAATAGTTGAAGAAGAACCGCCATTCCTGGCTGGCCATGGTAGAGCTTTGCATGACTTGTCACCAGTACGTATAGTTAAAAACCCAGATGGTTCTTTGGCCCAAGCAGCTATGATGCAGTCGGCTCTTTCAAAGGAGCGCAGAGAGCAAAAAATGCTACAACGGGAACAGGATATGGATGCTGTACCTACAGGATTGAGTAAAAATTGGATTGATCCTTTACCAGATGAAGATTCCGGTCGTACTTTGGCCGCTAATGTCCGGGGAATGGGATCGGCGCCTATGGAAGTGCCGGAATGGAAAAAGCACGTTATAGGTGGCAAAAAATCATCGTTTGGTAAGAAAACTGACATGTCTTTGGTCGAACAACGTCAATCACTGCCGATCTATAAGCTCAGAGACGATTTGATCAAAGCTATAACTGATAACCAAATTTTGATTGTAATCGGTGAAACGGGTTCGGGAAAAACTACACAAATTACTCAATATTTAGCCGAATGCGGCTTTACAGCTAGAGGAAAAATCGGTTGTACTCAACCTAGACGTGTTGCTGCTATGTCTGTTGCAAAGAGAGTTGCTGAAGAATTTGGCTGCCGTTTGGGTCAAGAGGTTGGCTACACTATACGTTTTGAAGACTGTACCAGCCCAGAAACTGCAATTAAATACATGACTGATGGTATGTTGTTGCGGGAATGTCTTATCGAGGCTGAATTAAAGGGTTACTCAGTTATTATGCTGGATGAAGCTCATGAACGGACAATACATACTGATGTGCTATTTGGTCTCCTAAAAACTGCCGTACAAAAACGACCCGAATTAAAACTCATTGTCACATCAGCCACCTTAGATGCGGTGAAATTTTCACAATATTTTTTTGAAGCTCCCATTTTTACCATACCCGGTCGTACATTCCCAGTTGAAGTTCTGTACACTAAAGAACCGGAAACTGATTATCTAGATGCTTCTCTAATTACTGTAATGCAAATACATTTGAGAGAGCCACCTGGTGATATTTTGTTGTTTTTGACTGGCCAGGAAGAAATTGATACGGCATGTGAAATTCTATATGAACGTATGAAAAGTCTGGGACCTGATGTTCCAGAATTAATTATTTTACCCGTTTATTCTGCTCTTCCTTCTGAAATGCAGACAAGAATATTCGATCCTGCTCCACCTGGTAGTCGAAAAGTTGTTATTGCAACAAATATTGCTGAAACTTCCTTAACTATAGACGGAATATTTTATGTTGTGGACCCAGGTTTTGTTAAACAAAAAGTGTACAACTCTAAAACGGGTATGGACTCATTGGTGGTAACACCTATATCACAGGTATGTAACGATAATTAAATTAATTTTAATACATTGAAGGAATGCTAAATCTATCTTCTTTTTCTTGTTGTTATTAGGCAGCCGCTAAACAGCGTGCCGGTCGCGCCGGCCGTACTGGTCCAGGGAAATGTTATCGTCTTTACACAGAAAGAGCTTATCGCGATGAAATGCTACCTACTCCTGTGCCAGAAATTCAACGTACAAACTTGGCTACAACGGTTTTGCAATTGAAAACTATGGGTATTAATGATTTACTACATTTTGATTTCATGGATGCTCCCCCAGTGGAATCCTTGGTGATGGCTTTAGAACAACTTCACTCCCTATCAGCTTTAGACGATGAAGGCCTGCTTACACGACTGGGTCGTAGAATGGCAGAATTTCCGTTAGAACCTAATCTCTCCAAAATGCTTATTATGTCTGTGGCCCTGCAGTGTTCAGATGAGATTTTAACAATAGTATCCATGTTGAGTGTTCAAAATGTTTTCTATAGACCCAAGGATAAACAAGCCTTGGCGGATCAGAAAAAGGCAAAATTTAATCAAATCGAGGGCGATCATCTAACACTTTTGGCGGTGTATAACAGCTGGAAAAATAATAAATTCTCCAATGCCTGGTGTTATGAAAACTTTGTGCAAATAAGAACCCTAAAGAGGTCCCAGGATGTACGTAAGCAATTATTAGGCATAATGGATAGACATAAATTGGACGTAGTTTCGGCTGGGAAAAATTCCGTTCGCATACAAAAAGCTATCTGTTCAGGTTTCTTTCGTAATGCTGCCAAAAAAGATCCACAAGAAGGCTACCGCACCTTGGTAGACTCCCAAGTTGTCTATATACATCCGTCAAGTGCACTTTTTAATCGTCAACCAGAATGGGTGATATATCACGAATTGGTGCAAACGACAAAAGAGTATATGCGAGAAGTAACTACATGTGATCCCAAGTGGTTGGTAGAATTCGCACCTTCCTTTTTTAGATTCTCTGACCCAACAAAATTGAGTAAATTCAAAAAGAATCAACGACTGGAACCGTTGTACAATAAATATGAAGAGCCTAACGCTTGGCGTATATCAAGAGTTCGGCGAAGAAGAAATTAGATTAAAACAAAATTTAACTATAATTATATTAAAATTATGACTAAAATATAAATTTCTGTGTTCTGAAATAAAATATAGAAAAACATTGGAAATGGTGTAATTTTTTCGTGTTGCATTATCAGGTGATTTTTTTTCCTTACTGAAGTTCCAACGAAAGAAGTA
Source organism: Linnaemya tessellans (assembly GCA_951800035.1). NCBI lineage: Eukaryota > Metazoa > Arthropoda > Insecta > Diptera > Tachinidae > Linnaemya > Linnaemya tessellans. The sequence continues at coordinate 11,631,781 of OX637534.1, forward strand.
TGCAGGATCTATGCGCGTACATACATAATACTAATCTATGAATATATATTAATTATTTATGAGATAATTGTAGATCTTTTTTCCTTTGTATTTTTTAATCTTTTTAGTCTGTTTTAGTATATTGCTGTTACTTTTATGTATTTGATTTTTAGGCTTGTAATTTTATTATTGAATTGATCAAATAAATGAATGGAAAATTTTAACTTTTACAATTAAAAATAACGTTCTCATAAATAAGTTTGAAGTAGGAAATACTGGTTTTTATATCTTCTGTGACCACATTTTTCAACGCAAAAAGAGGACATTTAGAAATGTAATAAAAATGTTATTCAAAATTAATTGTGAATTACATATATTCTAGGCATGACCGACTTACTTACATATATTGATATTTTTTCAACAATAAAACAAGCCCAAAATTTTAAATATATATGTCTAGAAATATTAGTCATTTGATCAAAATATTTTAATTTCTGCACAATCCAATTGATTATGATTTCTATTATATTGGTGATTATAACTTTAATTGTTATAATACAATATTTTTCAAGCTTACGGTCTTTATGATATATATATATATATATATATATATATATATATATATATATATATATATATATATATATATATATATATATAATATTTCGTTATCCTTTGGTCAACTTCTTCAGGAAATTGTTATTATTTTTTATGTTTTCTTTCAATGAAAAAATTTTTAAATTTTTATGTTTTCATTGAAAGAAAACATAAAAAATAATAACAATTTCCTGAAGAAGTTAACCAAAGGATAACGAAATATTATATATATATATATATATATATATATATATATATATATATATATATATATATCATAAAGACCTTAAGCTTGAAAAATATTGTATTATTATATAAAAAATAGGTCAAAAAAATTAGCAAAAAATAACTTTGATTGTATTAAGAAAATAAAACTTTTAATTTTAGAGTTTAAAGAAAAATAAATTAAAAATCAAAAGGAGTACAATAAAGGACACTTCAATTAAAAAAAGAGGACATTGTATAAAAATTGACGAATGGTCACCGTATCAATACAGCTCGTTTGAAGACATATGATGCCAATAAACCAGGGGGGTTACTCTGTAATGCGATGCGAAAGGAATTGCTTTCGAATTTCAATGTAAATAGCATACAAATGCGTTCAGTTTTTCATTCGCATCGCATTACGAAGTAACCCCCCAGGTGTGCTTGGAGGAAGCAATGCTCTGCCAATAAACCAGAAATTTTGTTATATGTAGCTGTTTTATAGATTTTATATATACATATAATACAAATGATCATACCACTATTAGTATACGCATCTGTAAGCATGTTTCTACAAAAATACAACTTTGTTAAAATATTCTTAATTGTCATTTATCCGATTACTTTTGAACTGTCACAAAATAGTCATGACCATATCATCACTATAAACACTTTTTATTTTACATTGAATCGCGAACGGATAGAGTCGGCCATTATACATATTTCAGCAGAAAAATTAGTTGGATCGAAAAAAAAGTTCTATGTGTATAATTTTAAGTGTTTTCTAAATAAAATAGAAAATTTGTCAATAAAATGCAAAGTATTGTGATAAAAGTTTCATAAGTAGAAAAGAATATTGAAAAAAATGAGAAGCAAAGTTGCAAGCCTACATCTAGCAGCAGCCATTAAAGGCAGCCGTTGTAGCAAAAGCAGCGGCAGCAGTAAAATTTATTAGAAATACCTCATAAAATAAGGGAGAAGACGTAGACGAAAATAACAATCAAAGGATAGAAGGTGAATATGGTTGTGTAGATATATAAGCATACATAAATAAATCGTTATCCGCTTGTATGTATGAAAGAAATAAAACAACAGTATGTACACAAGTAAATAAGCGTATATTAATATATGTATGTACATATCTATAAACAGGAATAGTTTTCTTAAGAATGTATGTATGTATAGTTAAGTATATATCTATTTATGTTAAATTGGATATATACGCTCAAGAATCATATACACGATACAGTCAGTTTCACTTGCTACAATACCCTACATACATATGTATGTATATATATATGTGTTTAAATATATTTCTTTTCATAACAAAGTATGTATATATGTACTTATGCAGAGGCTACGAATGTGTTATAATGCCCAACATGCAGCAAAATATTTAATTATCTATTGTTAACAGATTATAGTGGATTTTTAATTTATCTAATATTTGACAATAAATGTGTATTATTAATTGAGCTGTTCAATTATTGTTCCATAGTTTTGAGTAGCAGAATTGCAACTCTGCGTTAGCATCAGTTGAGTATTTGAGTACGAGAATAAATAAAAAGTACTCAGTAATCACATCATACTTGCAAGCACTAGTTCTTAAAGCTGCTACTTCCATTATACAAAGATTTTGTTTTAATGACTGTACAAGCGTGCTTGTGTTGTGTATGTATTTAGAAGTGAGCTATCTTGTTTTAGTAAAACGGTATCAGATTATACTTATATTTATGCATTTTGCAAAAATGGATTCAATAAAACAACAATATTGGGGAGAGTTTATAGACTTATACAAGTCCATGCCGTGTTTGTGGAAAGTGAAAAGTTCCGAATATTCTAACCGAGAATTAAAAACCAGATGTTATGCAAAGATGGTTAAAAAAATGCAAGAAATAGATCCAGATGCTAATAGAGAAAAAGTAATCAAAAAAATTAATGTTTTCCGTACAAATTATAAGCGTGCTATGAGAAAAATGAAAAGTAGTGAAGAGTCTGGCGCTGAAAATGTTTATGAATCCAAATTGTGGTATTTTGACAAACTAAAATTTTTGGAAGATGAAGAGTGCTCTAGGAAACCGTATTGTACAAGCGACAACAAAATTAAATGTAAAGTGAGTATAGGTATTTAGAACTTTATTTTTATGCGTTTTCTATTTTGTTTTATATGTTTTATATACATATATAGGAGGAGTCTGGAAACGATCCATTAGCTTTATCTTATGAGTTGGATTCACCAACAAAAACTAAAAAGAGGAAAAACGTTGTTATAAATCAGACACCGGTTGAAGACAAGTTGTCGGAGCCAGATTGCAAAATATCAAGAAAAATTTGTGATGTTACATCTATTTTAGCAGAAGGATGGGCAACTCAGTATGAGGAACTGTCGAAAGCTCAACAGATTTTTACAAGAACAATATTTGCAGACGTTCTCTTTCACGGTAGTCTAAACAAACTTACTGAGGATATAGTTGAAGATGTACACAAAGCTTTAAAAAGGGTTTCAACTCATTAAATCATGTAATTATCCCAGAAACTGCTGTTATAGCTGTTAATTGTCATGGGCTATAAACTGCCAAATGAAATAAGCGGTTTGAATGTTATGTATTAGCGTATTAGGGTTACCAGATTAAAATTTTCAATGTTCTTGACACACGTCCAAAAAAGGTCTTGATTTTGCAATGAATTCTTGATAATTTTAAATTACAAATATTTTTTAAAGCTGAGTTTGAGGTTAGTTTTAGTAAAATAAATCTAAAAATAAAAACCAAATAATTTTAATTCTTTAATTCTTTCTGTTATGTAAAACAAACAATTTATACAAAAACAAATCAGTACAAATTAAAAAGAAGAATATTTTGTGAAATATAAAACTGGTGTTTTAAGAATTGCTAAAATATTGATGTTGATCAAGGGAAACGTAGTTTTAATAGTTGTCTAAACAAACATATTAAAATAAAATGCATCTCCGTAATACGTCAATGAAATATTACGGCATATTCCCGAGAGGTAAAAGTAAATGAAACTTTTTAAAGTTTCTACTGTTTTATTTTGTACAAAATTATTAGTATTTTTAACAATATATTTTTTCTTGTGGAATAATTCGACATTTCTAATTGAAAATACTAGTTATCCAGAAAATAAAAAAAAAACTTAAAAAAATTAGAATTAGGTTAAAGTCTACTGATGATTTGGTGTAAGAATCAATGAAATGCAGGAATATAGACATACTTGACCACATAACAATTTAAACAAATTAAATTCAGTTAATTTGACTTTTGTGGAATGTTCCCAATTAGTTTTCTTTTATACAAATGCATTTAAAAGTAAAATAAACTAAATTATATTAAAAACAATTTATGATGAATTTTCATAAAAAAAAATTCACTGATTGCCATTTTGTTACGTCATAACGTATTTAACTTCACACCTAAATACGTTGCTTCGTAACTGCTTACGTCAAAACATATTTAACTCGATATATTTATTTTCACACACATGCTATTTGACTGATTGTTGCGATAATTTCGTTGATGTTGGGCAAGCGCATTACACAAAATACGGTATGGCAAATGGGTATATATTTTTACTGTATAAATACGGATAGAACTAGTTAAGAACAATTGATTTAGGAACGAAACTTGCTTGAATCCGATGTACGTATGTGTTTTCCGTGAAATCTCAATATGGATTTCTACGCTATTAATATCTTCCAGATCTGTATACATATGTTACTTTTACACAAATTATTTCCAAAGACAAGGGTTTCGCAATAGAAACTTTTGCCTATAAACTATTTATAATACATTTTGAACTCGTTTGTTGTATATATTGAAATCAGCGAAATTACTCTTCATACTGTCTCAGTTAATCTATTAAATATTAGTGATTTTTATATTAAATTGAATTAAGATTCATAGGCTAATTGTTCGAAATTTGTTTTAAATGTCAGAAAGACATGATAAATATTCCAAGGCACAAAAGAAAGTCAAAATCAATTTTATTCAACGTAAACAATAGAGCAGAATATCTGTTTTCGAAAGGCGCAATACTTTGATCATCAGTGCTCATGTGTACTGTGTGTGCCACCACTTACACAAATCACACTTACACAAATTTTATTATGAAAATAATCCGAGAACTATATCAACTTAATGTTAAAATGTTATTGTTTTAATACCCGTGCTACCGTTTGATTATTATCTTCATGCCCCATTTTTCAGAATTTTTTGTTCCATCATACTTAAGCCAAACTTTTTTGGTTTGAATTTTCTACTTAAGTACATGTGAATATCTTCCAATTTATTATTGGTAGCTTATTATTTGTTTATTTCTAAAAACTTCAAATCCTATGGTTTTGCTTGTGTAATTCTCAATAAATTTTTGGGAGTTTATGTATAAGCCAATAGGTTTTGTTATTGTGGAATGAGGTTAATTGATGGTTTGGTATAAGAACTACTGAAATATAGACATATGGACATATTTGACCACATAACAAACAAAAAGCACTAATATATAATAATTTTATTTATTAATTTGTATCTTTTAATATTCATATCTTAAAAATCAATTCAATATGGTAGTAACAGATATGTAGTACATACATATGTATATAGATATATTACTACGCTGAAAATATCAATTGAAACTTCTGGGTGAAGAAATTTTTTGCACAAATATGTAAATACATACATATACTTGAAAATTAGGTCTTATAATACTAAAACTAGTTTTTTTTGTTTCGATTTTGGTCTTTATTATTTCTTTTTCCTTCTTTTTATATTAGTAAATATCTGCATGTCATTTGTGTTATCCAATCATATATGTATCTGCTGTTGCTTAAATATAAAGACTTGTTTTTGTTTAATTTTATAAATATCACTTATGCGGCGGGATTTACCCAATTAGGTCCTAAATGTCAAGATTTGTGGTTGGACTATTGGCTATATTATCTGATCTGATCTTTATATTTTACATGTTTCTTGTACATACATACATACATAAATATGTGCATAAGTATAAGTTTTCCCATAAAAAGTTAATAATTTCTTCATCTCTTTTTGTAGAAAATTCGATTTTATGAAGACAATAGCATTTTTAAAAATTTATTAAGATATATAACTAATAAAGGTTTTAAAAAAGCTATTTCTTAAGAGTATAATTTACAAGGATAGTCTTTGGAAAAAACACTCAATTATGGTCTCTACACGACAAATGTCCACCAGCAGCAATGGTGGTGGCGCAAATGGGGGATCCAACATTGGTAGTGGCACAACAAATTTTACCTTGCACGCCTCCATATCAGAGGAATCGAATTCTCTGCGTCCTTCAGTGGTTACAAGACAATCCAATAATACAACAAATGTCGTCAACAACAATATATCATCTACAATTCCTCTTACAATAACAACAGCGGCCTCTTCGTCAGCAGTCTCAACTAGTTGTGTACGACAAACGCAGGCGTTTAAAACTTATGGAATTGTTTCAAATTCTCCTACAACTGGTAGCTGTTATCAAGAGCCACTGCTTAATATTAATTTATTAGATTTGCCCGAGGAGCTGTTGTCTCATATATTGTCATATATTGGCTATAAAAAAATTGGTCAATTGCGTGTGGTGAGTAATGAAAACGTTTGATTTCTTATTATTTGTTATTTTTTATTCTTTGCATCAATTTTCATATGATTTATGATTTTGTTAAGTTTTATCAGGATCTAGAACGTAAAATATTGGTTTTATTCGATCTTCTTATTATATTTTTTATTCTAATATTTTTTGAGCAAAAATATCCACTTTATTTTTATACAAAAAACGTGAAACTTTTTTTATTATTTTATTATGAATATCCCTGAAGAAGGTACACATTGTTGGTAGTGAAATTGGAAAATAATAAAAAAGTACTTAATATTATATTCTGATATTTTTAAGCTTAAGGTCTCTTTATTTTAATTTAATTTTTAATTAATAATAAAATAATTAATTATTTCACACAAAAATCACACAAAATAGTGAAGAAATATTGAAATTAAAAATTAAATTCAAATAAAGCGACCTTAAGCTTAAAAATATCAGAATATAATATACATGCATGTGTTATGAATCGCACGATTGTCGAATCACATGCGACTTGAAAAACGCCAATTTCTTTTGAACGATTTTGAGCTATTACGAACTCCAGCACACCAATTTTGTGACTTCAAATCGAAAACGCTTCATTTCATGCGATAAGCGATTTCCATCACATGGCCGAATAATTAAAAAGAGGTAAAGAAACCAGAAGAATATAAAGAGTATTTGCGTTTTATGTATAAAAATAATGTCTCTTTGCTCAAAAAATATTAGAAGATAAAAAGATTTTGGGCCTATTTCTCATTGTCGAACGAATTCTTTCTTTCGTACAAATATACTTAAAACACAAACAAAATTTTATAAATTGTTTTTGTTTCAAATGTATTTATGCGAAAGAAAGAATTCATTCGACGATGAGAAATAGGCAGTTTATATATGTATATAAAAAAAATCAGAAAAGAAATTAAAATGTGACAATTTTTAGTGTCCAGTACGAAATTCAATTTTCATCTTATGTATATTTAAACCTGAAGTGTCTTTTCACTAAGATTTCCAGGGAATATAAACCAATGCTGTCTATAGCATCCTAAATATGGTCCATTTAAAATATGTTTTTCGGGAATGCATATTCTATTGAACAGTCACCCCTGTCATTTTGATACTTTTATTTACTCAACATTTCTTTACAGGTTTCACACAAAATGAATGATGTTTGTATGCACATTTTAAATTCCACCTTCTCCAAATTGATTACGAAAACCTTTAATCGCTTTCAAGTCATAAAGGCAAATATGCCAAGACGTGAATCAGCCAGACGTAATCATCCACTTGCTTGCGAGTGTGATATTATTGAAACATGCTATATGCGATTATCGCTATTACAAATGACATTTGGTAAACATATCGAACGGGGCCATTGTTGTTTCTTTCCGGGAGCAGTAAGTTAAAAAATATTTTTAGATATAAAACAAATTAAAAATTATTAAATTATAAAATTTCTTTTAAACCCATAGATATTGGATGAGGTTTATACTATCTTAAATTATATTAAAAATACTTCTTGTTTGGAGAGACCATATCGCGTGACCGACGAACTTTTTGATTTATCAACAATGGCCATGGAATATTTTCGTGACCGTATTGAGCCGACATTGCCCGGTATTGCCTATTTCAGTAAGGATTTTTTCAAACTACCAACTACAACGAAAAGACGTAAGTCCAACATAAATGTACTATATGTACTTTTTAAATGTTATGCTATAACTTCCATTTCATTTTAGCTTTGGTTATAGCTTCAGATTTGTCCGATAGCCCTGCTAGTTTACCATCACCACCTCAAAGCAATATGGTTTTACGTAAAGGCATACGAAAAATCAAACAAGGCATGAAAATTTACAATAATCAATTGTCAGTTTTGCGCAATGAATTGCGAACTTGCAAACGTAAATCTGCTGAACAGGGTAAACAAATTGCCGAACAACAAAAGTTAATAGCCGAGCAGCGTAAGCAGACGCTTGAGTATGCAAATCGTTTGGATGAAAATGATAAAAAGAACGAAGAATTGTCACGGAAATTTTCAACATTACTGCAGGTAGGTAAAACTAAGTAAAAATATTATATTCCGCTGGGTTGAATCTTAAATATCCTCCAAATATTTAGTAAATAAAACATTTATTTTGTACAAGTCACTCTGGGAGCGGCCGTGAGGGAGACATCTAACTCACCTTTGCCATAAAACACAAAAAATTTTTTTTTTTTTGATAGGGTCAAAATGGGGAGGGGAGGATAGGGCAGAGGAAGCTTTAAAATTTAATTTTTAAGGAATGTATTTAAGAATTTGTTAATTATTTACACAATGTTTGCGTGTAGTATGTTACTTCAACGCCCACTAAATGGAGCGGGGTACAAAAATAGATTTTGGATCTTCTTTGACATAAAAATATATCATATGCTTAACTAAATTACAAAAAAAAAACTTGAAAAATGATGTTTTTTAGAGGTTGGTTTAGTTTAGCCCATTTACAAACTTGACCTGTGCTGTCCTTTAATATATATATATATATATATATATATATATATATATATATATATATATATATATATATATATATATATATATATTCAAATTTTAAGGGTCTGGCTCTTTTCGTTTGAACTGAATCGTGATTTCCACAAACGAGCGGACGGAAGGTACCTTTTAAAAGGGTAACATTTTAAAAAGTACCTTTTAAAAAGGTACCATTTTAAAAAGTACGGTTGAAAAAGGTACCATTTAAAACAGTGATTTTTTAAATGAATACCATTTAAAAAATACGTTAAAAAGGAGCTTTTTAAAAGGTATTTTTTAAAAAAGTATCTCTTAAAAAAGTACCTTTAAAAATATACCTTTTAAAGACAGTAGCTTTAAAAAAATACCCATTAAAAAACTACCATTAAATTTGGGACCTTTAACAAAAAAGTACCTTTTAAAAAGGTACCATTTAAAGAAGTACCTCTTAAAAAAGTAATTTTTTAAATGAATACCTTTTAAAAAGAGTACCTTCACTAATAAGTACTTTTTGAAATGTACCTCTTAAAAAAAATGCTTTTAAAAGGGTGCTTTAAAAAAATACCTTTTGAAAAAAGTATCTTTCACAAAAAACGTTTGCATCCACTCAAAGAGCCAGCGTGCTGCTGGCACCAAAGTCCTGAGTTTGACTCGGCACTCTGTCATAAATATGGTATTTGAATTCTTCTGTACGGTTGCGTAAGTTGTTGTCGGCCTGTTTCAGTGGCAAATGCAACGCACTGGTCACTGAGAATAACTGTCAGCGGCGGTTGGCACTGTCATGTACTAAAGAACAGAGTAACAGCATCCTCCTTCTTGGCTGTTCTCATTTTGTGAGAACAGAGTTAGTTCTTATCTTTTACTGCAAGCTGTTTTTAAAAAACAGATTTAAAAATGGTTGTTCATTTTAACAAAAAGCACTAATATGAATATAGTAATTGAGACAAAATGTCGAATGGAAGTTTCTAAAAAAGACTTTAATATTAAAACTTAAATATTTACGAAATCTTTTTATTTGACACATTGTTGTCACAATACTACTATATATAAATGAAATTTATTTGTTGGTGGTTAAGCAATGTCTATATGCATTTCATTGGTGCTTTACCAAATCGTTTATTTGTTGGTTTAGTTTTGTATGAGTTGCAAGCCTATGTTCTTGTTCTGTTGTTATTTTTGAAAATAGTTTGTAATTTACAAGTTGTGAATTCTCAGATGGTTTTCGGAAGTATATGCATAAGATAAGAGGTTTTTAACTTTTCAAAACTGTGGTTGAAGTCTACTGACGATTTGGTAAAGCACCAATGAAATGCATATAGACATTGCTTAACCACCAACAAATAAATTTCATTTATATATACTTAAATATTTACTTAAAACTCTGAATTAATTCTATAACAAATTTGGAATTTAGATTTATTTTTGGCAGTCGAATTCCGAACTGAAGACAAATATTTTTGTAGAACAATTGAATTAATTATATCGCAGTTTATGGGGATTTTTTTTTTCAAAAGATTGGCAAAAAGGCATATACAAAAGAGTTCTTTAAAGCTTTCTTCACTTGAAAGTGCTAAACACACCTTGCAATAATGTTCCAAAAAGAAGAAGGATCTCAGATGTTTTGTTTAATTCTATTTTGGATTTTTTCGAATTGTATAACGTCCCCTGATAACCTCAATCAGTTAATATTTTTGATAAAATAATTTTTCATTCAACTTTACTTCAAGGAACTTAACAAATGCAAAACCGAGTTGCAATATTGGCGTTCAAAAAGTCCGGCCATGCCGATGTGTACATCTTGTGGTCACAAAGTAACACCCACCCTACCGGCCGAAGACTATCAAGCTCTAATTAATCAGGGAGTTAAACCAGAAGACATTATACTTAATTTAAATGATGATACGGATGCTGAAAGTGATGTCAGTGTGAACGATAGTAGCTGTAGTAATATAAGCAATGAATTTGTATTTCCCGATGAGACAACCACCGCCAAATTATTGGCTGTTAATACGGCTGCAAGACATCTTAAGCGCCAACATACAATAATGGAAGTAGCAACAGCAGCAGCAGCAGTAGCGGGAGCGACAAAAGCAAAAACAACAACGTCCAATATACATAATACAAAATTATTACAAAACAACGAAACGGAGTTAACAGAGTTTTTCGATTTCAATGAGGCTTCGACCAGTTCTAGCGCTTTTACAGCGACAACTGGTTATTCTACACGATTGTTTTATGGCTCATCAAATAGCACAATAGGAATAACAAGCACCACAACAACACCACACAAAAGTGTTATTGTATCGCCACAATCCCAACTTAAACGTATTGTAAATAGTGAAACCCTAAATAATTGTGCCGAAAATCAACAACTTCTGCTGGCATCTAATGGGCCAGTTGATATTAATAATACCGTTGATGCGGTAATTAATAATACAGAGACTTTGATAGGTGTGAGTAGTGGTATTTGTTTAAATAATTCAGCCCCTACAAATGAGGATGTTAACAATCTACAGGCCATTTCATCTCATGAAACCAAGAAAGCACGTAGAGTACAAAAAACTGCTAGATGTTTAAATAACTCTAGTAATAAACGTAAATAAAAAATATATATAACATAATTAATTTAAAGAAAAGAAAAAAAAAACATGATTCAATACGAAAAGAAAACCTAAAGTTTTAAGAATTTCTCCCAATGTCCCATAACCCATTTTCCCCTTCTTGGCTCCCATACTAATTTTAGAACACAAAACTTATATACATATTATAAAATAGCTATAAATTTCTAATATTTCATAAACAAATATATTTGAGAAATAGATACTAATAAAAAAAATGAAAAAAGAAACAATTGAAAATAATTTGATAATCTATTTTTAAAGCAAAATCATAAAACAAAAAAATAACAAACAACTCAGTAAACAAATTATACACGATAATTCAATCTATTACAAAATAAAAAAAGAACTCTCAGAAATATATGAAAAACTCTGGAATTTTTTATTGGTTACAAATTTTAGCGGTCCTTTAAGTCAGATTTAAGTTGAAAAAAATCACGTAAGAAATTTAAAAAAAAAAACTATTGGAACTTTTATTCGAAGAATTTAAGCGCTGGCTTTCTAAACTAAAACACGTCTGCTGGCATTATGAGTATCATTTGAAATGTAAGCATTTTATTTTGGCTTAACAGGGGTGATGACTATTATGAATGATGACGTCGACATCACATCAACTCAACAGCAAAAAATTCTCACTTGCCTACTAGTTGTCAATAACAATTGACAATCTCTTACTATTCTATAAAACATATAGTATTGACGAAACACGTCAATATTGTCATTCATAATAGGGGCAAATGTCTTACGTAAATATTGTTACTACTTTCAATTATAAATATGACCGCTGTCGGCAAACACTTGACCTACATACATTCATAAGACCTCATATATTGTTTTATTTGAAAAAAATAATTCACATCTTTACTATTGTGAATTAAACTTGCAAAAGAGAATTCTGTAAAACGCAGCGACAAAACTTTTGGCGACTTCAAATCACAAGAGTACACTGTGGTGATCTTATGCATACTTATTAGTTTGTACTTAAATATAGACAGTTTCTTAATTGTTTAATATCATTTTAATTTATTTAATTTTATTCTTGTCCTTTTAATATTATTTCAGTAATAATTCTATATCTTACTGAATATCTAACCCAAAGGAGTGGCGAAATAGTTAAAAAATATAAATATTTTAAAATGTTTATATAAAAGGACTCCTCCTAAAGAATTATTACTAAAACTTATTTGAGTTAAAAATAGTAGTAAAAAATAGGCTTAAAAGTCCGTTTAATAAGGAATATAGAAAATTACTGGCAATTGCATATAAAAGGGGATCTAAAATAAAACAAGAAAAAACGTTATATTCGACCGGGTCGAATCTTAAATACCCTCCAAATATTTAGTTACCACTATTTTGTAGTGGTAACTCCGGAAGAGGCAGTGGGGAAGACATTTCACCTCCGCCATAAATTTAAATTTTAAATAAATTTTTGGCATAGTTAACTGTAAAAAAAAGTTTGTTTGATAGGGTCATTTGGTGGGGGCAGAGGAGGATCAGGTTACGTCTCAGCTCCGTCATAAAAGCTTAAAAATTTTATTTTTGAGGAATGTAGGCTTAAATAATACAATTTGTTAAATTTTAACGCTATTTTTGCATATAATAACGCGGGGTCCAAAAATAATTATTTTTTATTTTATAGCTCCAAGTGTAACGCGTTGGACGATCTTTGACATAAAAATATATCATATCCTTAACAAAATTACAAAAAAAAAAATTTAAAAATTATGTTATTTTTTAGAGGTTAGTTTAGTTCTTTTTTCCCCTCTTGCCCGATTCAGCACATTTCCGAACTTGATCTGTGCTATCCTTAAGATATATTTGTACCAAATTTCAAGGGTCTAGCTATTTTCGTTTGGACTGAATCGTGATTTCCACAGACTTGACTGACGGACGGATGGACATGCTCAGATCATCTTAGACCACATGGGTTCTCAGATGGATATTTCGCTGCGTTACATACGGAATGACAAAGTGAATATACCCTCCCAATTTTTTTTTTGGACGGTATAAAAACGACTTCGAAATGTAGTTGACCACAAGCAAAATGTACAAGTTTTAGAACATGCAGAAACTTGCATAAGATTTGACAAAACGTGTCAGAACATGCCTTCACAAGTCTGTTTGGAAAATTATTTTGACTATAATTTAAAATATTTTGTTGTAAACACTAACAAGGAGAATTTCTAAAACATACATATAAGAGAATTGCCGACAGTGATTATATGATTACCGTATTTCATGCAACTGTTTCACAAACACTTGGGCGCTAATTTTGTAAATCACTTTGCGAAGAACTAAATTTCAAATATTGTTACTTTCTTTGTTATGAAATTTTTATTTGACATTTTGTTGTCACAATACTATTTTAAATGAAATTTATTTTTTGGTGGTCAAGCAATGCCTATATACATTTCATTGGTGCTTTACCAAATCATGAGTAGACTTTAACCACAGTTTTGAAAAGTTAAAAACTCTTTGCTTTTTTTCCATAAAAATTTTAAATATTTTGATTGGCAAAGTAACGCATGAATTTCTGTTTATTTTTTCGTGTAGCAAAACAAATTTTTTGGAAATTTGTTTTTGTTTTCCTGTAAATTTTATTATCGCAAAGTGATTTACAATGTTAGGACCTTAAATTCAACTATAGTATTCCAATGTTTTTTCTTAAAATAAAAAAAATACAATTGCAAAAACAAAAAAATCAAAAAAATGTTAATGAGAAAATTAAATAAAAAGTAAAAAGCAGCAAACAATATTTCACCTACAATAAAATAAACACAAAAGATATTTTCATTAAAAATAAATGCATTTTTTTTTTTGGTTTAAACAAAAATATTTGCCTGCCACATTCACTCTAATCGGATGGATTTTTGAATGTTATTTCAGTAATTTTCATCATACATATGGGGTATTCACACTGTGTGCTATTTAGTCATAAAGTCATATCCCCATATTCATAAAAAAATAAAACGTATTTGAAAACTGTTTTAAGAAAATTTTGTATGAAAAAATTTGATTAAAATACATTTCAAACTCATTTTATATTTCATGAACACCGGGGGTAATATATTAGACCAGTTTAAAAAGTTGTTGTGCTGCATACAAAAAATTCATAAAATAATAGCACACTTTCAGGTATGTTTTTGTTTTGTCATAAAATAGCTCTAGAGATCTGAGTCGAGAGACTGAAAATCTTTAGGCGAGAAAAATTAAAAAATTATTCATACCTATATGTCTGTACATTAAATCACATTTTTATTTATTTATTTATTCATTTATTAATCTAACCGAGCCAAGAGAAAAATTTTTCTCGTTTAACCTACGTTGCTGGCAGTCGCTGAACGTTTTTCCGTATGCCGCCACAAAAAAAATGTATTCAGGTCATGTTATCTTATCAGCTGATCGATGTTTGAAATAGCATACGGGTTGTTCACAATAGTCATATTTTTCGTGCTATTATTTTATGACTTATGACTTTATGACTACAGTGTGAATCCCCCAATTGTATATAAATATGTATGAAGTTAATTTTTTTATTTTTTTTTTTTTTTTGAAAATTTTTTGAATTCCTTGTTTTTTATTTTTTTTTTAGAATTCTGTGTCAGGCTTATTTATGGAGTTTTTCTCTCTACAATAGAAATGTATATTACCAAAAGACACTTTAGAAGGAAATAAGAAAAGAAATAAAATGGAAAAATTCTTGAAACTATCACGCAGTTTTTTTCAATGATGTATACGAGGAGGGGACATCTTAGACTTCATGGATGAAGATGTAAAATAATTGTACACCAATACCTCACTTGTGAATTTAAAATGTTTAACTTGGTGGGACAGAGTTCCTTTATATAATAGCGTACGCCAACGCCCACTAGAGGGGGCGGAGTTCAAAAATTGACAATATCACGTTTTCCACAGACGAACGTATGGGTATAGCTAGACCGTCTTAGACTTCATCACTGATCAAGAATATACATATATGCTTTATGGGGTTCAATTCTCTTTTGAGGGTATTAAAACTGTATTTTGGCGGGGTCGCCCTGGCAAGGTCTGTAGGGGACTCATTTCACCTTTGTCATAAAAATCTAAAAATAAATGCTTGGGATAATTATATACAAAATTAAAAAATTTTATTTTTTTTGATGGGGTCATTCAGGGGGCAAAGGGGGAGGAGGGGGTAGGGCAGAAATCAGCAATCATAAAACTCTAAAAATGAATGATTGGGATAATTGTATACAAAATTAAAATCTTTTATTTTTTTTTTTGATAGGGTCATTTAGGGGGAGGAGGGGTAGGGCAGAAATCGGTAGTCATAAAACTCTAAAAATAAATACTTGGAATAATTGTATGCAAAATTACAATTTATTTTATTTTTTGTAAGGTCATATAGGGCGTGAAGGGGGAGGAGTGGGTGGGGCAGAGTAGTACCAAGTTTCGTCTCAGCTTCGTCACTAAAGCTTAAAAATTTTATTTTTAAGGAATGTAGGCTTAAGTAAAACAATTTGTTAAATTTTTATGCTATTTTTGCATATAATAAAGCTCACTAAAGTGGGCGGGGTCCAAAAATATATTTTATTTTTATTTTATGGCTCCAAGTTTAAGGCGTTGGACCGTATTTGACATAAAAATATATCATTTGCTTAACAAAATAACCAAACAACTTTAAAAATTATGTTGTTTTTTCTGGGTTGGTTTAGTTCTTATTAGGGGAACTTTTTTCCCTCTTGCCCGATTTAGCCCATCTCCGAACTTAACCTGCTCTAAGCTTCAAAATATATTTATACCAAATTTCAAGAGTCTAGCTCTTTTCGTTTGGACTGAATCGTGATTTCCACAGACGGACAGACGGACATGCTCAGATCGTCTTAGATTTCATCACTGATCAGGAATATATATACTTTATGGGGTCTGAGATGAATATTTCGATGCGTTACAAACGGAATGACAAAGTGAATATACCCTCAAAATTCTTTTTTGGAGGTTATAACAAACTAAAACATTCAAATAATTTATGAAAAAGAATCATAATAAAAATTAATCACTGTCACTGTTGAGTCCATAATTGCTGTTGTCGTAAGTCGGCTTTCTTTCACAAAAAACTTGGTCCAATGCTTGCTGAATAGCTCTTTTTTTAACGTAAAATAAATTTGCTTGCAGCAATCGATATTCGTAGCTACCGCCTGGGACACTTTAAAACTCCTTCCGCTGTCAGGATCGTTAAAAAAAACAAAGTGAAAATAAAACTATTAAAAATGCGTTGATTTTCAATTAGAAAGGGAATCCCCGAGTATTGATGACATGCCGCAATTGTGTAGAAAGAAAAGTCATTGCAATCTCTGAGAAAAACAAGAAAATTAAAAAAAAAAGTAAATAAATAAAGACTCGAACCCAAAACAACGCAACTTTGAAAATCTAACGGCGCAAAGTGAAAACTAGTACTAATTCAGCGAAACGAAACGACGCAAAGCGAGGTATTGGTGTAATTAATTTTATGTATGTAAGTAAAGGGCATGAGTTACAACTGCAAAATAGTGCACATTAATTTCATTATATTTTTAATTGCTGTTCCATTTAACACTTACCACGAATGCTTGCTACATTTTTATCCTCAAGTGTAACAACTCATATGATTGTTTGTGGCAACAACGATTAAGTTGTAAGTTTAAAATCTATTTGTAGTAGGTACTCGTGTATTCTTATTTGTGCCATAAAGACATTTACAGAAATAAAATAAATTTTATTTAGGCATGTATGTACATATGAATGTATGCATGTGCATATGTATGTGTGCATTTCGAAATGTTTTTATTTAGTGGAATTGAGGCATGAAAATGTATTTTGAAAATATTTAAAATTTCAGTGTAAATAAGATGATCATAAAATCACAAGAAATTTAACTTTGAAAAGCCATAAAACATTATGAAAATATTAAGAGCACAGTTTGTTGGACGAAGTATTTGGCTTTATTATATTCTTTTTGGCAAATTTTTATTTAATTTCAAATTATTACCTTAAATTTTAATTAATTACGCTTTTTGTTGTAATAAAAATAAGCTCATAAGCCTAAAGTTGGTGCGTTCTAAAAATAATTTTAAATTAAAAAAATAAAATAAAATATTTTGTAACTATAGACGAAAAGTAAAGTATGTTTTAAGTTGCATCAGCTGGTAGTTGATATCATATCATGCGCCAAAAATGATTTCATACAATCTGTAACAAAATATAAGCGAAAATCATATCTGATTAGCAGTTAAAACATAAACACGAAAGGGGGAATATACGAGTATGTATAATAAATAAGTAAAAACAATTGAAATTTTTGAAAAATATCATATAAAAGTATAAGGGCAAGAAAATTTAAATTGATGGCATATTTTGACAATATCTCAAAAAAAAGAGATTAAATCGGTTAGAGTTAAACCTGTTGAACACATACACAGTAATTGTGATTGCTAAAGCAGGCATTTACATTTAAACTGCACTTTTTACCTGCACTATGGGCTATAATAGATTAAAATTTATGGGTGAAGAATTTGTAACACAATTATTATATAAAATTAAATCCACAATAAATAATTAGACAGACAATGGAATATCGATTTGTTATTGCCAACAAATATTTAATTCAGTATCAAAATAAAAATTAAAAAAAAATATTTTTTTTCATCGCTACTGTAAAAATTTGTATACCTTTTTAGTATATGAAAGACCGAAGAAGAAGTACAATATGTTTTCTTTGGCTTTTGGCTTCGTATTAATGAAACACTAAAATCATTTAGTCTTTTTGGCCCAACTTCAAAACACAGCAACGCAGCGCAGCAAAAAAAAGAAAAAAGAAAAAAAAAAGAATGAATGTTTAATTGATTGTGTACACTTACAAATATCGATCGAGTGTAAATGCTGGCACAGACCAGAATAGAAAATTTAAATATTGAAAAGAAAAATTATTATATTCTGATATTTTTAAGCTTCAGGACTCTTTATTTTAATTTAATTTTTAACTTTTTGAAAAGAAAACTTAATCGAAAATGCAAAATTTTAGTGAAAATGTGAAATTTGAATTTACTGAGAAATTGGGAAGGTAAAGGAAATAATTTTTAACTGCATAATCTTCTTTATGGAAATTAGTGTCGTTTTCTCTTTCACATCCAATCGCTGAAAAAAATGTGTTGAATCATGTGCGTGTATTATCTTTCATTAGCAAATATATTTAAGAAAACTACATTAAGAATAATTTCTGAATATAAAAAAAGTACAAGTACATATTATGTACGTACATATCGCCAGCTAAAATCCGCAAAGCCGTAATTGACAAAAAAAAAATCTGAACACATATTTTTGATTAATTATAACGTATTTTTTGTTAATTTACATTGTAATCACGCGAAAAGTGTATTTTGAATTTTTTTGCCTTTACATACTTTTGGAATTTAGGTGGCGATATATTACATATTTATGTATCTGAAAATCAATCATCTTTTTAATGAAAATATAATTTTTTTTGTACTATAGGGTCCGCCAAATAATTTTTTTTGAAAATGCTATAAAAAAACTACAGAATATTTTCTCAAATTTCTTGTTTTATTTGAAAGTACAATCCTTCCGGTTAATAATGGAAAATGATTTCATTCAAATGGCTGCATGGCCCGATAACGATTGACTGTAACGGCCACTCCTTGCTCATTTTCGAAGAAAAATGGGCCAATTATGCGTGTGGACCAAAATCCGCACCAAACAGTGACTCGTTTTGGGTGCGTCGGCTTTTCAATGTATGCGTGCGGGTTTTCTGCGCCCCAAATGCGACAATTTTGCTTGTTTACATACCCGCCAAGTTCAAAATGAGCTTCATCTGAAAAGATGATTTTTTTTTGGCAAAATCGGCATCTTCTGTAAATCGATCGCAGGCCCACTTAGCGAAGCGAAAACGCATTGGATGGTCAACCATATTCGTTCAGCGGAAGGATATAACTAATTATCTGTCAAATCAGACATGAGCTAAGTGTTACCATTCCCGAAATAAGCACTAGTTGAAAAAAAAGCCGTTAGATTGCGGATATTTTCAATACATATTGCATATTAAAAGTAACCGCAAAGAGGGGAGAAAAATAAATAAAAGAAAAATTGGGAAAATAAAATTGCGAATTTGTTATCTGACACTGGCCGTTGAAAATAATGTATAAGATTATGTTAATGCATCAGTTTAAGTATTTAAATACTTTGAGAGGAACAAAATACAATAATTAATTTGCGATGTCGTTCAAAATTAGCGGTAAAGACGGAACTGACATAAGGATGAATTTTTGGTAACAGATGTAAGCTAATGGCTAGATTTCAGAGACTATTTGATGATTGCCGCTTATTCGGTAACTATTCGCCAACGTCACGTCAAGACAATATCAATAATGTTTATTTCAATATTAGTTTGCAGCGCCTTCTCCTTGGTGGTGATGTAATAATTTAGTTGTATTCGAAAATAAATTAATTAAATTTAACCTTGTATAGCTTAAACAACTTATAACTCAATGATATGCTAATATCATTCCAACCCTGTTCAGAATGAATATAACGTCTTATAAAAGGTGCGCAAATTTGAGGTTAGGAAGTAAATTGACGTAAAAATATTTCTTTTTTTTTTGACAAATTCAGTTTTATTGATACCCAATGTAAAGTAGGAATATGGATATTAAAAATGGAGTGTGATGTCGGGCAAATGTTCATATCTAGCACGTCGGCAGACGTCCGCTCTTTTTACAAAATTTTGAATCACATTTTGCAAAACAAAACTTCGCTTATCTTGTCCATGCAGCGCCGATTTTCATTTTTCAGTGCGTCATTTGTTTGTGGTTCACGTTCATATAAGCCCGGTTATTCAAAAGGCATCAGAGAAAATCCAGCGGCGTTAAATCACAAAAACGAGGCGGCCTATTGACGTCACAAAATCGAGAAATTACGCGACTGGGAAATTTCTGATGCAATAACTGATTGTTTTTGTTTGGCCGGCTGTGTGGGTTGTAGCGTCGTCTTGCTGAAACCCAAAGTCACTGATGTCAACATTAGCCAGTTGTGGCTCATTTTCGAAAAAATACGAATCGATGATGTCACCTGACGACAAAGCTCACCATACGGTCACCATGGTTTTTTTTTTGAAAGTAATTCGTTTTTCGAGGACTGTTTGGGGATTTTGTGAGCCCCATATGCGACAATTTTATTTGTTTACATAACCAACTAATTGAAAATTGGCCTCACCACTAAAGATGATTTTATTGAAAAATGCGTTGTTTTTGTTAAATTTTTCAAACAGCCAATTTACAAACGTTCAACGCAAGCAATGGTCTGCCTGCGTTCCATGATTAAAGTTTCCCAACTTTTTACTAAATAAATGTCGAAAGAATGACAGCTCAATTCTGGACATCAGTGTACAGCCAATATACTACCTAACCTCAAATTTGCCCAACCTTTACTATTATGCAAAACAATACTCGTACACAGAAAATGTATGCATGTCCTTTTCTCATCCTCTTCCAAACATAATCCTGGATAAACTTTCTTTTTTAGGTGTAGGACCGGCGCTCAGGAAATGACCCCTACATATGCAATGCATTGCGCCGGAACTGAAAAGGAGGGGATAGTATTGAGGGGACATATGAGGAAAGATGAGAAGATAGAGATCTTTTTTTGTAGCGATTTGAACGATTTTACTTCGACGGCAAATTTTTTTGCTACTAGGACGACGAAGGACAGTGCTGTTCCTCTGCTCTTTAGTACATAATTGTATCAGTCGCTGAAAGTTATGTTCAGTGATCAGTGTTATGTCTTCATCACTGAAACAGGCTGACAACAACTAACACATTAATGCACTAATGCTGATCAGAAGAATTAGACACAATCAATATATAGTTCGATTTATATACATATATATGGTTAGACTTATTCCGTAAATATTTGTCGACGTCTACGTCATTATTATATAAAAAATAGGACAATTATTTACACTTTTAATTCATCAATTCTGTATTCTTAACATACTTTTGCTACTTTCTGTCCCTCAGCAGTATTGAATTCACCCTCACAACGAGTATTTAAGTACCCTTTATTGAAATTGTCTTGACGTTGACATGGACAAATAGTTACAGAATGAGGGGGAATATTCATGACTTAGCGCGGTGTTGAACTCAGGACCCTCCGCTTGATAGTCTCGTGTTAACTACTTCAGCCAACAACACCCTCAAAGGATAATTCAATCTAAAGATATCAGAAAGGAAATCAGTAGACAGTCCTAGAACATTCCTGTTGCAACAGTAATATTTTTTTGTTTATCTTGGTCTAGCACTCAGGGGATGACCCCTATATATGCAATACATTGCGCATGAGAAGATAGACAGTTTTCTTTTTTGTAGCTATTTCAACCTTTTTACTTCGCCTGCTAATTTTTGCTACAGAACCGACGAAGGATGGTGCTGCTGTTACTCTGCTTTTTAGTACATGATCGTGTCAGTCGCTGCCAATTATGTTCAGTGACCAGTGACTATGCCTTCGTCATTGAAACAGGCTGGCAGCAACTAACACAACCATGCGCACTAATGCTGATCAGAAGAATTCAACACAATATTTCATGACTCAGCGCGGGCTCGAACTCAGGACCCTCCGCTTCATAGTCTCGTGTTCCACTACTTCAGCCAACAGCACCAAATTTGGTGTGCTTAAGATTTAAAGAAGGAATTTCATAATCGCTAATTGCTGATGCGATACTCAACTAATTTACGTCTCAAAAAAGCACGAATGATTTTTCTTTATGTTGATGATCTTAGCGTTCATTTTCAAGTAGACAACGTGTCGTGTTTTGTTATATTTATCTTTCTCAGTGGTGAGATATCCACCCATTACCGGCTTTTGTTGTAGTGTATCCTTACTTGCAGTTATTTATAATCCATAATGCAAAAACAAGTGAGAGTGAAATTGGGATCAAATTATATTTCAAATCGCTCTCAAGCATTTGATTTGAGAGTAGAGATTAAACGCCCAGTGTCATGAGAATGTTGGAATTTTACTGATTTCTAATGGAAAATAGTAACAACAATATTTTTATTATTGCAGACATTTAGTGGCATCTATTGATATTGAACCTGGTGACATTTTGCTAGAGGAGCAGCCTTTATTGATCACCACACATTGGGAATATGATCAAATGAAATGTGCCAAATGTTGTGAGGACTCTTTCATTATGTGCAAGTAAGTTTTCTTAGCAAGAGGCACATAATTATTTAGTCTCTTTATGTAACTAACAATTTTTTATTGAACACCAGGAGCTGTCAATTTTTTCCGCTATGTATAGACTGTTCTCAGCACGATCGTTTTGAGTGCGAATTTATGCAAACTAAAGCTAAAAATATCTCGAAAAATCTTCTTGTTAACAATTACGCTATTAATGCGTTGCTAAAACTTTTACTACTCCACGAGAATCCAGTCACATCGGGCATTTGTAAAGAGTTATTGCCACATAATTTTAAATTAAATGAATATCGTGATAGTGATATGTGGCAAGATCATGAGGATAATATTGTACAGCCGTTAATACAATCTGGTTTTATGGGTACATTGACTACAGCCAAGGACTCGAATTGTTTGGATACAGATTTTTTGCACAAATTGTGTATATTGATAGATGCAAATGCTTTCGAGGTGTCGAGTAAAATAAGTGGAGATTCACTGAAAGGACTGTATGTGCATGCTGCAAAAATGCCACACAACTGTGTACCGAATGCTGCCACTTCAATTGACGATGATTATAATATGAGAATATATGCAGGAGTGCCCATAAAAGCTGGCGAAATAATATATAATTCCTTTACGAATCCTTTGATGGTAAGCGGGAAATTTATGAAATACCCAATAATGCTTGAAGTTGAAAACTTCGAACATGAAAATACCTCCGAATTTTCAATATTTCCTTTAAGAACTAACACCGAATTATGACCATAGAGCACAAGGGATCTCTCTACCGGGCGAAATTCCCACGACATTATCGATTAGATTATAATAAACAAGTAAAAACGTTATACAGTCGACTCCGCTTTTTTGGAAATAAGCAAAACCCTGTATTTTTTTCAGTTATCCGATTTTTTCTCTAAAACGTAGTTCGGTTACTGAAACTTGTTACTGTTAAGCGTACTGCTTAAAATCAGTAAAATAATATTTTTTATATCAAATGTCTAGCCAATTGCATTGTTGACAATATAATAGAAAAATACAATAAAGTACGTAAGAGCGAAAAGGACGAATACATTTTGCCATTTAATTTTTAATGCACAAAACATGCACAATTTTTTCAGCCTTAAGTTATGCAATCCATTCGATGTCATTGTATATTTTTTCACTAAAGCGAAGTAAGTTTGATACAAAACGTAGTTGTGGACTTGCTTTTGGTTTTCACTAATACGATATTTTCAGTAAAGCGATGTTTCGCTAAAGCGAAGTGAATAGACTAGCTGCGTTTAAAATCAGTGCAGGGATTTGTATCGCTTTCAGTAATCCGATTTTTTCCAGTAAAGCGTGTTGCGCTAAAGCGGATTCGACTGTATTCGACGGGGTTGAATCTTAAATACCCTCCAAATATTTAGTAAGTAAATTTAAATTGTTTAACTTGGTGGGACAGAGTTCATTTATATAATATAGTGCGTCAACGCCCACTGAAGGGGGCGGGGTCCAAAAATAGACTGCATTATGTCTTCCACAGAAGAACGTATGGGCATTACTAGACCGTCTTAGACTTTATCACTGATCAAGAATATGAATACTTTATGTGGTCTAATTCTTTTTGGAGAGCATTAAATCTGTATTTTTTGGGGTCTCTCCGGCAAGGGTCGTGGGGGAGACATTTCACCTTTGCCATAAGACTCTAAAAATAAATAGTTGGGATAATTAAATGTAAAATTTATTACGTGAGCGATGATAAATATGCCGAGTTAAACATGTTCTGACGTAAGCAGTTAGCTGTGAAATTAAATATGTTATGACGTAACGAAATGGCAAACAGTGAAGTTTTTTCTTTTTATAAAAATCCATATTTAGTAAATTTTTCGAGCATTTTGTGAAAATATTTACAGGCTGTGAAAGGTCAATTTACAGGCCATGAGCGTGTGTGTGATCTTGGAGGGATTTTGCCCCCAGTGGCCAAATAAGGAGTTGACATGCATTGCCAGTATATACAAAATGATGTATGGGATAGAAGACACTCCCATAATTATTTTGTATATAAATATGGATTTTCATAAAAAAAATTCACTGATTGTCATTTCGTTACGTCATAACTTCACTTCGTAACTGCTTACGTCAAAATATATTTAACTCGGCATATTTATTTCCACACACATAAATTGATTTTTTGTTTTTTTTTTAATTTTTTTGAAAGGGGAGGAAGGGGTAGGGCAGAGGAGTACCAGGTTACGTCTCAGCTTTGTCATAAAAGATTAAAATTTTTATTTTTAGGGAATGTAGGCCTAACTAAAAAAATTTGTTAAATTTTTACACTATTTTTCCATATATTAACGCCCACTAAAGGGGGGGGGGGGTTTAAACAAATTTTATTTTTATTTTAAGGCTCCAAGTTTAACGCGTTGGACCTTCTCTGACATAAAAATATATCATTTGCTTAACAAAATTACAAAAAAAAAAACTTAAAAATGTTTTTTAGAGGTTGGTTTAGTTCTTCTTAGGCCTTAAGAAGGGAAAAAAGTTCCCTTTAGACTTAGAGGAACTTTTTTCCCTCTGGGCCGGTTCAGCCCATTTACGAACTTGACCTGTTATATCCTTCAAGATATATTTATACCAAAATTCAAAAGTCTGGCTCTTTTCGTTTGGTCTGAATCGTGATTTCCACAGACGAACGGACGGACATGGCCAGATCGTCTTTAAGTTCTCATGCAGCTAAAAACAGCGATATCAAAATCAATTGCAAAACTTTTTCTTAAAAGTATTTAAAGGTAATAAATTTCTATTTTGTAGTAAAAATTCTAAATTAATTTCGAAATTTCGAACATATTTCGAGACTTAATAACGTTCGCTTAAAAATATAACTTTTGTGTCAGCAACAATTTTTTTTCCTTTCAAATTCGCAGTGACACTCAGTTTGAAATACAAATCGGATCAATTGTAATATGGAAATATTTTACGATCAGTAGTTTTAAAATGCTTTTCCTGTTTGTATTTATTTTAACATTTCAGGGCACCATTCAACGACAACATCATCTACGCATGACTCGACATTTCGAATGCTGTTGTAGCCGCTGCCAAGATCCCACAGAGCTGGGCACCCACATGAGTTCGATTAAATGCAAACAATGTCCAGAGGGCTATGCCGTTTGCCGCTTTGGTAAATGGTTGTGTGAACAGTGTAACGCTGCTATTGATCCCATACAAATACAGAAACTTCTCACTGAAGTCTCCGAAGAAATGACCAAGGCCACTGGCGATATAATTGCCTATGAGGAATTATTGCTAAAGTATGCAGCTGATTTTCATCCCAATCATTTTCTCATGATTGATTTAAAACAGAATATAGCAACCATTTTAAGAAGTATTCTAATGAATCCGATGTGCCAGCCGGGCAAAGAAGTTTTAGAGCGGCGTTTGGACTTGTGCGAAGAAATATTGCCGGTTGTCAAGTCGGTTATACCGGGCTATTCAAAATTGTATGCAATTGCATTGTATGAATATTTGCTATCATTTTTGGAGTTGTCTGACTTGGAATTTCGTTGTAAGGAAGTAAGCAAAGAGGTTTACTACGTAAGTAACGTTTCCTTAAAAATAGTTATATCTTTAAAAATGTGTATGCATATTCGAAAAATATTTAAGATTCTTTTATCTTTTTTTTTTTTGTAGAAAAAACTGCAAATGGCAAAAGAAATAGCAGCTGAAGCCAAAGAATTGTTATCCTTTGAACCAGCAAATTCGCCTGAAGGACATTTGGTGCGACGCATTTCCATACAGCAGGACCAAATAGAAGAGAATTTGCATAAAATTAATGCCAAATAAATTTTGTTCAAGTCACTATAGTGAATATGTATATGTGAAAAACGAAAAATAAATAAATATTTATTAAATGTTAAAGAATTCAAAAACAAATTCAATATTTCTTGATTAATATCCTAGTAAAATCAAAGAGAACAAGTAAAGCTGCTATATTCGACTGTGCCGAATCTTACATAACGACAGACAAACGTCTGGAATTTATACACACAATGTATCCAACCCTGGAATAATCTGTTCGATCTGTTAGATTTTCAATACTAATTTCTAAGATAAAAAATATGTTTGAAAAAAATATATAAAAATATAGAAATCTCCCGCTCTTTTCACAAAATTTTCAACCACATTTTGCAAAACAAAACTTCACTTATATCGTCATTGCAGCGCCGAATTTCATCTAACGGCGTTAAATCACAAGAAGGAGACGGCCAATTGACATCGCCAAATTGAGAAATTACGTGACAGGAAATTTCGCATGTAATAACTGAATTGTTTGGCCGGTTGTGTGGCTTGTGGCGCTGTTGCCACTGATGTCAACATTGGCCGATGATGCCACCCGACCACAAACAGCACCGTACGGTAACTTTCTTTAGAAGAATTGGTTTTTCGAGGACTGTTTGCGAATTTTGTGAGCCCTATATACGACAATTTTGTTTGTTTAGATAAGCGCCTAATTGAAAATGGGCCTCACCACTAAAGATGATTTTATTGAAAAATGCGTTGTTTTCGTTCAATTTTTCAAACAGCAAATTCACAAACGTTCGACGCAAACAATTGTCGCCCGGCTTTGCATGATTAAAATTCCCCAACTTTTTACCAAATAAATGTCAAAGAATGACAGCTCTATTCTTGACATTTCATCACTTGACTGCCAAATTACTTTCTAACCTCAAATTTGCCTACCCTGTATTAAGAAAAAATTTACTTTAGTTGGTTACTTTTATGTACAAAAAAAAAATAAAATTCAATTGTCCAATTCTGGAATCTTCATTTTGATTTTGTTTGATTTTTAATAAGAATTTTTCCTGAAGTACAGAAATTGTTTAATTAACAAAAACAAAAATGCATTTTATTTAGCTGATTTTAAATGCCAAAAATAAGTTTACATTTTCCACCTCTGGAAACGTATTTTGAATTTCGTTGACTTTCACTAGCTACCTATTTAGGACAGACAGAGGGTTAGACGAACATCGCTTATTCGACTTCCCTATTCAGACCCAGAATTACATATACATATACTTTATGGGATCGCATACTAATATTGTGGAAATTACACACGGCATAACAGACTAACACACACACCGTTTCATCATTTTTGGTGAAGGGCATGAAAGGACATGCTCTCATGACTTTAACACGGGTGTTTAATTAACAGGCATGTGTTCATATCAGGGATCCCGAAATAATGGGACTAGCCATTCCCGAATCACTAATAATAAGTGTTGCATTTATTCTGCGACAAATTTTTGTCGTTACAAACCACTTTGCAAAGAGCAAGACATTTTGCCAGAATACTTTAACAGAGAAATAGAAATTCATATTTAATGCAGTGCAACTAATTTTTCGTATGGACGCGAACGTATGATTTTAAATATGCACTTACATATTTGTAAGTACAGTTTGTTAATAATTGCCCTGCAAAAAAAATCATTTTGCAAAGAAACTTGGATTTTCATACAAAAAAAATTTGCAATGATTGTCATTTCGTTACGTCATAACATATTTAACTTCACTTCGTAATTGCTTACGTCAAAACATATTTAACTCGGCCAATTTATTTCCACACACATAAATTTATTTTTTATTTTTTAAATTTTTTTTGAAAGTGCTATTTAGGGGGCAAAGGGGGAGGAAAGGGTAGGGCAGAGGAGTACCAGGTTACGTCTCAGCTTCGTCATTAAAGCTTAAAATTTTAATTTTTAGGGAATGTAGGCTTAAGTAAAACAATTTGTTAAATTTTTACACTATTTTTCCATATAATAACGCCCACTAAAGGGGGCGGAGGCCAAAAATTAAATTTGTTGATTTTATGCCTCCAAGTTTCACGCGTTGCACCTTCTTCGACATAAAAATATATCATTTGCTTAACAAAATTGCAAAAAAAAACGTTACAAACTATGTTGTTTTTTGTCAGAGGTTGGTTTAGTTCTTCTTAGGGGAACTTTTTTCCCTCTAGCTCGATTCAGCTTATTTACGAACTTGACCTGTGATATCCTTCAAGATATATTTATAGCAAGTTTCAATGGTCTGGCTCCTTTCGTTTGGTCTGAATCGTGATTTCCACAGACGGAGGGGTGGACATACGGACCTGGCCAGATCATCTTAGATTTCATCACTGATCAAGAATATATGTATATACTTTATGGGGTCTCAGATGGATATTTCGCTGCCTCCAATTCTTTTTTGGAGGGTATAATAAAGCAAATTTGTTGCTCATAGAGAAACTTTACCAAAAATTTATGCAAAATGCAAGACATATCTTGACAAACTGTATATATTTTTGGCTTCTTGTCTTTAAAATTTTTGAATATATATCATTTATGCACATTTTAAGTACTCAGCACACTTGCTACGCGTTATTACAGCGGAAAGATATATTAAAAATTTTCTTTAAAAAAAAATTGCAATGCTTGTAAATGGAAGATATTTTTAAGAAAAATTGCACCATAAAAAGTAACGAAAAACTGGGGAGGTAAAAATAGAAAATTTAAAAAAGAAATTTATATTTTAGCTTAGCAAATTACAGATATGTACAAGCCAAAATCAATCTAATGGCAGGTGATTGCCTGCTAATAGAGCAGCCCTCCTTGCTAATGGCATCCAATGGCGAAGTAAGGTGTCAGAATTGCTTTAAATTGACAAATACCTATTGCAAGTAAGTGGAAATACTGTCATATATATTAAGTGCTATACATTCATATAAGTAATATATTTAGAATCTGCTTCGTAGCACCATTGTGCCAGCAATGCAAACTACATTATGAATATGACTGCCAGAGATTGGCCAACATGCCTGGTCTTGATAGTGAAATTTTACAAAAATATCCCGATACTTATGGTATTCTAAAATTACTTTTACTGCAGGACAATCCTGAAACCCGTCAGCATTTCAATACAATTTTGCAGGCTGAAAGTCACATGGCACAACGTTGTAATACAAAAATATGGCAATACTATAATAAAAATGTGACGCAGCCTATTCTACAGTCAGAAGTTGTGAAA
This sequence comes from Linnaemya tessellans, assembly GCA_951800035.1. Classification (NCBI taxonomy): domain Eukaryota; kingdom Metazoa; phylum Arthropoda; class Insecta; order Diptera; family Tachinidae; genus Linnaemya; species Linnaemya tessellans. The sequence goes on from OX637534.1 coordinate 11,661,538, forward strand.
TTTTTATCCCAGCGTACGAAAATAAATGAAAATATGCTGCAGCGCTTGTGCGCTTTAATCGATGTCAATAGTTTTGAGATACGTGCACCCGATGTGGGATCAATGAAAGGAGTTTATATTAAGGGAGCCCTGTTATCCCATGATTGCATGGCCAATACTTGTATCGCCATAGACGATAAATATTGCATGAAAATTTATGCGAATAGACCTATAAAATCTGGTGAAACTGTGACCAATTGTTATACAAATATTCTGTTGGTAAGTCAAGAGAATGAATTAAGGGCAATTCTTAAAACAACAAGTAAAAACTTTATATTTGACCGGGTCGAAACTTAAATATCCTCCACATACATATTTATTAAATAAAAACTCTATTTTTATTCTTATTAACATTTATATTTTTATGGTATTTGGCTTAAGTAAAAAAGAAATAAATTTATTTCAATACGGTCGTTTCCAATGTATTGGGAGGAGCATGACTGAGACACCTTCCCATCAGCATAAAAGCAATTTACGTATTAATATTTTATATAAACGTGCAAAAAAGGGACTGAGATAAGTTAAAAATGTTTGACCAGCTGGATCACAGTTCCTTTAAGACATTTCTGTGGCCAATTTTAAAACTCTATACAGGGTCACTCCGAGAGAGGCCGTGGGGGAGACATCTCACCTAAATATTTGGAGTAGTTAAGTGTAGAAAAAAAAAAAATGATGGGCAAAGAGGGGTGGAGGGGTAGGGCGAGCAGGGGAAGATCAGAGAACACTATCATCTTCCTCGTAAAAGCTTAGAAATTAAATTTTTAAGAAATAAAGGCTTAAGGAATGCAATTTGTTAAATAATTACACTATATTTTCATATATGTAACTTCAACGCCCACTAAAGGGGGCGGGGTCCAAAAATTATTATTTTTTTTAAATTTTATGGCTCCAATTTTAACGCGTTGGACCTTCTTTAATATAAAAATATTTTATTTGCTTAACAAAATTACAAAAAAAAACTTTAAAAATTATGTTTGTTTTTTATAAGTTGGTTTAATTCTTCTTAGGGGAACTCTTTTCCCTCTTGTCCGATTTAGTCCATCTCCGAACTTGACCTGTGCTATCCTTCAGGATATAGTTATACCAAATTTCAAAAGTCTAGCTTTTTTCGTTTGGCGTGAATCGTGATTTCCACAGACGGACAGACGGACAGACGGACGGGCATGCTCAGTTCGTCTTAGGTTTCATCACTGATCAAGAATATATATACTTTATGGGTTCTCAGATGGATATTTCGCTGCGTTACAAGCGGAATGACAAATTGAATATACCCTCCATATTCTTTTTTGGAGAGTATAAAAAAAAGAAATCATAAAAATTTATTACATTATAATTTTACACAGACTTATTGAGTCAAAACTTTAAGTAAAATTTTTAAGATTCAATGTTTGTTATTAAGATAAGAAGTTTTTATTCAGACTCAAGTTCAAATCTGCAAACTGAAAATTATTTTCTTTAAGAATTTTTATGATTATAAAAATATTCCACTCTTAATAAAATAACTTGAATTTAATAAAAATTCTTAACAAAAATAATTGCAAATTGCAGATTTGAACTTGAATCTGAATAAAAAAAATTCGTATCTTAATAAGAGACATTAAATCTTAAGAAGTTTACTTAAAGTTTTGATGCGAAATTAATAAGTTCGAAAAATAAAAACATTTTTTTGTCTTATTTCCTGTTTAGAGCACAGCTGAGCGCAAAAAAGCTCTCTTGGAAGGAAAATATTTCGACTGCACCTGCACACGTTGTAAAGATCCTACAGAATTTGGATCTCACATGTCCACTTTAATATGTACCGGCTGCCATAAGGGATACATGATTAGAATTCAAAATAATAACGAAAAATGGCAGTGTATCGAATGCAAACATCAAGAGTCATCGAAAAATATAGACAAAATGCTGCAATTATTGCAAAATGAAAAGTTGCAAGAACCTAAAAGCCTACAAGATTTAGAGATGCAACTACAAAAGTTAGAGCAGCTGTTGCATCCCCAACATTATTTAATAATTGATGTAAAACAAAATATTGCCTCGGCTCTAAGGACCATAATTAACAATATCAGCTGTTGTCCGGGTCGCAAGGTATACGAACGTAAAATAGATTTGTGTAGAGATATACTGAAGGTGCTGGAAGTCATAGCGCCGGGCATATCACGGCTCAAGGCCATTGCTGTATATGAATTGGCAAGCACATGGGCGGAGTACAATCGCATGCGCTATCAACAAAAAGAATTGACTAAAACAGATTTAAGTGTGAGTACAGGTTTTATTAAATATTGCAAGACAAATCAATTGCTTTAATCAATTTGGTTTTTTATCTGTCAGGAATTGTTGCAACAATCGGAGCAAATGTTACGCGCGGCCATACGCATGTTGCTGTATGAGCCCAAAGAAACTCCCGAAGGTAAATTATTAGTGTCCATGATGCAGGAATTGAAATATTTGCAAACTGATGTGAAAATGTTAAAATAAAATTAAATGTTATCTAATTGAATTGTTATTGGATTTTAATAGACTGCAAAGAAAGCATATGGGAAAAGATGCAGAGTTTCTCAAATGAAAATAACTGTAACAATTAATTATTCATATTAAAAATGAGCAAAGAATTTTTTTTATATATATTATGACATAAGGCTGATGCTTTAAACACATTCGACACAGCAGGCTACACGAACACACGACTACAAAAGCCGTTGGCTACAATCGTCGCCTCGTAGACAGCTACTTAATTATTTTTGAGACGGCAGCTACATTGTCAACATCTCATTTTAGTGGTGCCACTTTCATACATAAAAAAGCGCTTATTCTAAATCTATTTATAGACCGAAAGCACTTTATTTGTTTATAGCTCTGTATTGTTTTTGCATTTGTAATAAATACATTTTGTCCTTTATTTTGTCATGGCACTTCTAGAAGTTATTACCATAAAAATAAAATAATAATAAATAAATAAAATTAATAAATAAAAGCCGAGAGAGAACGCAAAAAAATATATATAAAAATTACAAAATAATTTTTATTCTTGAAAGGGCTATTACAGTTTTTATTTTCAACAATTTTCATATTCTTGACTAGATTAAAAACTTTTTAAACGTTTATTTATTTAGGACTTTTCATTGTATTGGCAGCATTAATCTGCTTATTGTCGCCTATGAAAATAGAAATTAGTTTAATTTGACTACAACCACAAAAGTAGCACGGACAACAACCTGTCGTGTAGTCGTGAAAATATTCACTCCCATATAGACATATGTATTCTATTTTTGACAGCCTGCTGTCTTGAATGTGTTTAATGCTTGATTTCTAAAAGTTTTGCTGCGACTTTGAAAACAAGCTCTTTAATTTCTTAATGCAACCATGTAAACTTTAGAGATGTAGATGTTCGAAAATATATTACAAAAATTTTCGAACTGCATAAAGTAGGCTAACTACGCTAGAGATGGTAAACTATCGATGGTGTCACTATCATACTATTAGATTGCATTTAAATTGCAAAATCAAATATTTTTTAACAAAATAATATATGAGATCAAATCACAGCATTCGGCGTCGATTGAAATTCGTATTGTATTGAAACCTCGCATGTTATCGAATGCCACAATTATATCTCTAGTTTGGCTGAATATTTTTAAGGAAATTTAACGTTTTTTCTAGGCCAATTTGTAGACAGCACTGTTTATCTCTTCTCTTATCGATAGTGATGAAAATATATCGATTGTTTTTAAATATTAATCGACTACAAAGTAAAACCATCGATAGTCGCAAAATAAAATAACTATCGACTGTATCGATAGTGCCATCGATAGTTTTCCACCCCCAAACTACGCACAGTGGTTTGAAATGTAGCCATTTTACTTCTCACTTTCCCTGCGAATTGTTTTTGTTACAACATTGATTATACCTTCGTCATTGAAACAGACTGACACCAACTAACACAATCATATTACTGACTAAATGCGGAATAGAACGTGGGATCATCGGCTTCGTAGACTACACCTTAACTACTTCAGCCAACTTCAGCCTGTTTTCAACGATCATGACAGAGAACAAGGCGTCAATACTGAGAACATGAGAGTTCCTTCAATTAAAAATTTTTTCCTAGAAATATTGCCATATACAACAGTTTGGGGCTCCCTGCACTAACTAACAACATAAGTGATACAAGTGTGCATAATATATGCATTGCCAAAAACAAATTAAACTTAATTGTCTGCATTAATGTCGCTTTTATAATAAAAAAAGCGCACATTCAATGAAATTTAAATTCAATTTTATTTGGACGAAAATAATACTTGCGTGCAAATTTGCCCATTAAAAAAAGAAAGAAAAAAATGTTATTGATTAAAACAGAAAAGATATAACGTTGACAAAAAATATAACCCAACGAAATCGATCGCTACATAAAATCTTTTAAAATACTATAAAAGTTGAGTGGAAGGATGTAGGGAAGATCTTTCGTAGCAATCGAGTTTAAAGTCACATCAACGCCAAATGGGATTAATAGACCGATTACAGAAGCCACATTTAGCCGCTGAAACAATATATAAAGGCTGGGCAAATTTAAGGTTAAGAAGTAATGTGGCTGTCAAATAATGAAATGTCAGGCATTGAGCTGTCATCCTGTGGCATAAAAGGTTGGAAAATTTTAACCATGGAACGCTAAACTCGTGAACAAAGAATTTCAATTGGGAAAATTTACTATCAAAATGGTAGACATTTTACGAAAGAAAACAATGCAGTTTTCAAAAAAATCATCTTTAATGATGAGACCCATTTTCAATTGGGCGGTTATGTAAACAAACAAAATTTTGGCATAAGGGGCTCACAAAATCCACAAACAGTGCTCGAAAAACTATTTCTTCTAAAGAAAATTACCGTACGGTGCGGTTTGTGGCCGGGTGGCATCATCGGCCAATTTTGACATCAGTGACCTTTGGGTTCAGTAGGACGGCGCCAGAAGCCACACAGCCGGCCAAACTATTCAGTTATTGCATGAGAAATTTCCCACTCGCGTCTATTGGCCGGCTCGTTTTTGTGATTTAACGCCACTAGATTATTTTCTCTGAGGTCATGTGAATAATCGGGTTTACGTGAACGTAAACCACAAACAACCCACGCTCTGTAAAATCGAATTCGGCGCTGCATTGACGACATAAGCGAAGTTTTGTTGCAAAATGCATATTCCATTTTATTTCTACTTTACATTGGGTATCAAAAAAAACTGAATTTGTCAAAAACAAAATGTGTTTTTAAGCAAATTTACTTTCTAAAGTCAAGCTTTGCTAGGAAAAAGCTAAAACGTTTCATTCACAATAGGATAATCTTTTAAGTTACGATATATACATATATATCCTGATTACGGTTGGCGTTTTTCGTCTTCAAATTCTACAATTATAGGGTTAAAGAAAAATTCAGCTGTTTTTTCTTTAATCTATTAAAAATTGCCGAATTGGAGAACGAAAAACGGAAACCGTAATCAGGCTGACAAATTTAAAACAAAAAACATTTTTTGTGAAAATTGAGTATATTTTTCGCGTTTTTTTATTACTGCTCATTCAGTTGTAGGGTATATAAAATTCGTTGCGTATAATTTCGGTCAGCCAGCAGCCTCTTAATTGTTGCATTTGTGTTCAGCAGCGAAATTGTCGTATTCTAATTAATTATTTCGAAAAAGAAGACAAAATTCATTACAAGTTTGCAAGACTGACGATTCAGTTGACACCTGCTAAAGCAGTGAAATGAAAAGTTACAGAGGACTGATAAAAATAAATAAATGCCATGGATGAATTTAGTAAAAAGTGTGTAATTGAAGAAAATCCTGAAACTGGCAGGTAACGTTCTTAATTACATAAGTTAATGAAAATGTGAAAGATCGAAAGAGCAAAGTGATGTTTCAGATATATCAAGGCCTCAGAGCATATAAAAGCCGGTGAAACTTTATTGTTGGAAAGACCCATATTGATTTTACCAGCCATTGGCGATAAACGTTGTTGCAATTGTTTTAAATATGCTCAAAATTACTGCGGGTAAGTTTAGCTCTACAATTTGTTTAAGAAATATAGAAGTTACAAAAATTTTATAGTGAGTGAATTTTATTCCTTCAATCCAAATGCTTTTCAAACAAGTGTCCCTCAGTGGTCCGCATTGTTGAAGAGTCAAAAACCAAAAACGGGATTAAATTGAAATTCTGTGGAATTGTCTTTTAATACTAAAGGGTCTTTCATTTTGCGGTTCCTATTTTTATTCGGTTGAAAGCCCTATTGCTGTCATTATGTGTGGAATATAACATCGTTCAGATGTCTGCCACACTTTTTCTGGGTGGAGTGCATCCGAAATGTTGAATCTTTCATTACTCTGGTGTGTAAGTCAGGCTGAGTTTGACCCATGGCATGGGTTATGTTGGATTTGAGAGCCGCTGCGGTTTAAATCTTATTCATATACTCCTGCGACTTAAGAAAATCCTACAAGATAAAATCCAACTGGTTTAAATCTCTCGATCTCGGTGGAAAGTTCACTTCAGCCGCACGTGAGATCACCATGATCTCACAAATAGATCGATGTGTATAGCCCGTGTCCTGTTGACACCACATGTCCTTGGTGTCTAGATCGTCCAATTTAGGCCAAAAGATGTTGGTAATCATCGACCTATAGCGTTCGCCGTTGACAATCATGGCATGGTAACGTTCCAAAATATTGACCAATGACCCCGCCAACCCAAAATTCACATTAAACAGAAACTTTTTCGGGATGCATTGGACGCTATTGGATCTCATGTGGACTGGACCTAATCACTGAAGATGATTTTTCGATTCGGTACGTTGCCCGAACAGAACACTAATTTTCAGAGAACAATTTTATTATTTTCAAATGCTGTGGAATGCTACATACATAAATATATCAATTATGATTTACCAAAACAAACTGAAAAAATTACAACCAATTTGACAGATGTAGCTTCAACAAGATGACCGTCATTAACTGTCCAAATTGTCAAGTCCCTTTACAGTTGCTTTAGTTGAAAAGTAAACATGACAGCCTATTTAGTACTTCGATTAGTCCCAGCGACCAGAATATATATTGTTCTCCCAGAATTAATTTTTGACATTTTGTAGACTCAAAAAAAAAAAAAGAAACTAAAGAATCGAATTTCATCTGCGAAAAATTATAAACCATAACAAAATAATTGAATTAAAATTTTGCTTCTTGCAATTCCAGCAAATGTCGTATATCGCCCTTATGTTTTGATTGTACACAACATAGTGAATTTGATTGCAACACTTTAACGGCCATGACCGATTTAAAATGTGAAGAATTGAAAAAGTATCCCGCTACTTATGGCATAATTAAATGCCTTTTGTTGTCGCAAAATCCTGAGGGAAGAGATGCTTTCGCGAACATTATGAAATTAATGTCACATTTGGATAAGAGACGTAACGCCCCGGTATGGCAAGAACGTAATGAGAAAATTATTCAACCGATTTTGAAATCAAATATAAAAAAATATTTGCATTTGACTGCTAAAATAGATGAGGAATTTCTGCAGCATTTATGTGGCGTATTGGATGTTAACAAGTGTGAGATTAGAGCACCAGATATGGCATCCATGAGTGCTTTGTACCTGAAAGGAGCCCTTTTGGATCACCATTGCTGTGCCAACACAAATGTAGCTGTAGATGATTTATATCGTTTAAAGATTTATGCTAATCGAGATATTGCCAAGGAGGAAATGGTTACAAATTGTTATACAAATGTTTTGCTGGTGGGTAAATAGAAAAATTATTTTACAAATATTTTGGTAATTTGTGATTTGGTTTAGGTATCTGAAAAAGTCCTAAAGGTCTTGTGTTCGTACACATATACCGCCCAATAGTCAAGAATAGAATTGAATTTTTAATGAAAATTTTGAACTTTTAGTCCTGGTTCACACACTCCAAATTTTGAAGCTCAGGTACAAGCAGCTCTGTAGCGCAACTCCGAAAAGAATTGAAATAAAAAAGAATAGGAACATATTCAAATTGTAGTCCACCTCCTTCTCTCTCACGGAAAAAATCAGGAATTAACAAGCAAAAGTGTTTAAACCTGGACTGAAATTTCATATACGGAATTTGTCAAAAAAAAAGACAAAAACATTTCAGGAAAATTTGGATACCCGTGCGAATAAAATTATTACAGTTTGTGAAAGACCCCCGAAAAGTTGTAGACTCCGGTCTTGGATTGATGTATTGGAAATGGCCCTAAATAGATTTCTATTAAATATTAGCAAATTCCGAAATACGGTTCCAGAGCTGGCAAATTTATACCTACTTTTGGCACATAAAAGTCACTGGCTAAAACTAATTTGTGTTTTCTTATTAATTAAAACTATTTCGTACTTTAGGAACAATTAAATTAGTATTAAAAATAAAAATAAAACGATTCCAGGGTTGGACAACTGCAACTTTTTTTGGTACTTAAAAGTTATCAAATAAAACTAAGTTTATCTTTTTCGTTATACATAAATTAAACATACAGGGTCCACCAAATAACTTTTTTTTTTGAAAATACTTTTTTTATTTGAAAGTACAATCCTTCCGGTTAATAATGGAAAATAATTTCATTCCAATTGGACTTTGTATGGCGTCTCAATGATGTCTCCAAAATGTTCAATTGTTGAGAACGACGGTGAATTGATGTTGATGGCGCTTGACGCACACTTTCTGCCACAGCAGCAATATTCTCGGGTGTACGCACTGTTTTTGGCTTTTCACGCTTTGGTTTATCAATGAGGATGCCAGTTTCTTTCACATTTTTCACAAGATAACGAACATACGGAGCTGACGGTGCTTCTCTTCTTCCAAAATCCGTACGCAATTTTCGCACACATTCTGCAACATTACCATGATTTTCAAAGTAATGTCGCAATGTTTCCCAGCGTTGTTGAAGCGTATACACAACCATATTCGTTCAAATCAGACATGAGCTAAGTGTTACCATTCACGAAATAAGCACTAGTTGAACAAAAAAAAACGTTAGATGGCGGACCCTTTATTTGAGGTTTTTGACAGAAATTTATTGAAATTAGAAATCAGAATAGCTAAAAATACAGTTCCAGAGCTGGAATATCAAAGTAACTAAATAAAACCAGGGACCGTAACGGTTATTAATTTTATTTAATATATTACATTTTGATCATTATTTCCTGACTTTTATTTTTCTCTTAGAAAATAAAAGTTATTTTATGAGCTTTTTGAGAAAATAAAAGTTATTTTTTTGATTTTTATTTAGTACTCAGAAAAAAAAGTTATGTTTTGATTTTTATTTAACACTCAGAAAATAAAAATTATTTTTTGATTTTTATTTATCGATCACAAAATAAAAGTTATTTCTTGATTTTTATTGATTCTTCAAAAAATAAAAGTTATTTCTTGATTTTTATTGATTCTTCAAAAAATAAAAGTTATTTCTTGATTTTTATTTATTTTTGAGAAAATAAAAGTTATTTCTTGATGTTCAGTTATTCCTCAGGAAATAAAAGTTATTTCTTGATTTTTGTTGATTCTTCAAAAAATAAAAGTTATTTCTTGATTTTTATTTATTTTTGAGAAAATAAAAGTTATTTCTTAATTTTTAGTTATTTTTAAGAAAATAAAAGTTATTTCTTGATGTTCAGTTATTCCTCAGGAAATAAAAGTTATTTCTTGATTTTTATTTATTTTTGAGAAAATAAATGTCATTTCTTAATTTTTAGTTATTTTTAAGAAAATAAAAGTTATTTCTTGATGTTCAGTTATTCCTCAGGAAATAAAAGTTATTTCTTAATTTTTATTTATTCTTCAGAAAATGAAAAGTTATTTCTTGATTTTTATTTATTCCTCAGAAAATAATAGTTATTTCCTGATTTTTATTTATTCCTCAGAAAATAATATTTTTTTCCTGATTTTTATTTATTCCTCAGAAAATAGAAATTATTTCTTGATTTTTATTTATTCTTCAGAAAATAAAAGTTATTTCTTGATTTTTATTTATTCCTCAGATAATAAAAGTCATTTCTTGATTTTCATTTATTCCTCAGAAAATAATATTTTTTCCTGATATTTGTTTGTTTTTATTTAGAAAATAAAAGTTATTTTTTATTTTTATTTAATACTCAGAAAATAAAAATTATTTCTACATTTTTTCTATTCCTCAGAAAATAAGAGTTATTTCCTGATTTTTATTTATTCCTCAGAAAATAATATTTTTTTCCTGATTTTTATTTATTCCTTAGAAAATAGAAATTATTTCTTGATTTTTATTTATTCCTCAGAAAATAATAGTTATTTAATGATTTTTATTTATTCTTCAGAAAATAAAAGTTATTTCCTGATTTTTATTTATTCCTCTGAAAATAGTCGGTAATGTTGAGTTTTTTAACAAAACTTCAATAAATAATAAAAATTTATGAAGCTAAAGGTAGTCCATGTAACAAGAATTACTTTGGTGTATTGGTTATACACGTAGTACTTCTCATTTAGTTTGATTTTTCAATTTAAATTTGGAAAATAATCATTATTTGCGGTCCCTGAATAAAATAAAGTTTATATACAATTGTTGAACATTCCACAGAGGTACGGAATTATTTCTTAAATAAAAACTTGTGAAGACACTGTGATTGATTGGATGTTGTAAATATTTTTCTATTCTGTTTGCAGGGCACTGAAGAGAGACGCCATATTCTACAAGAGGGCAAATATTTTCTCTGTACTTGTTCGCGTTGCGACGATCCCACCGAACTGGGCTCGCACATGAGCAGTTTTATTTGTGCGCCCTGTGCTGGCAGCAATAAAGAGGGCTATATTGTTAAACAGTCCAACAAGAAATGGCAATGCTTAAGTTGCAACCATACCCTGCGCTCAGATCAAGTTGAAACCATTATTGATAAAGCCAAAGAGGAAGTGTTCCATGCCCAAGAGGATTTACGACGCTACGAATTACTTTTGGCCAAACTGAACACTATTTTGCATAGAAATCATTATATTATGGTGGATATTAAGCAAAATATTGCCAATTTACTGCGTTCGATTATAATGAACAGTTTGCAAAGACCGGGTCGGCGCATCTATGAGAGAAAAGTACGCTTGTGCCAGGAATTGGTCATGGTTTTGCATGTCATACAACCGGGCATTTCTAGACTTAAGGCCATAGCTCTGTATGAGCTAGCGAGTGCCTCGGCTGAATTGTATCGTTTGCGTTTTGGTGAAAAGGAACTAAGCGAAGAAGAGCTACACGGCTATTTGAGACAATGTGAGGCGATGTTTAAAGAATCCATACGTATGCTGTTGTATGAGCCGCCACAAACACCGGAAGGTGAATTAATGAAAAGCATGATGGGTCAATTGAAGGATTTGAAGAACGATTTGCAAATGTTGGAGAAATCAATGGAGGGTAAAGTTTAAAATAAATTTGCGAATGATTTTCTCAGATTGGTGAGCAATAAAACCCTCAAATTGGCACATTGTTGAGACCGGTCCGCTTATATGTAAGCCAATACTGATGTGGTATGATAGAAAATAATTCCCATTTTATATAAATCGAATTGAAATAAAAGAATTAAAATTTCAAAATATTTTTTATTTAATACTGAGAACACAACAGGGATGAACGATGCATTTTTCACAGCGAATATTCGTCGTCTTAAGAAGTAAAACACATTTGAATCGAAATTTTTCATACGGCGACGAGCTACGTAATAGATTTACATATTTGTATTTTTTACGCCGGCAAACGGCGAATATAACATTATGCGGTGACTAGACTTCGTTTCAGTTATTAAATGTTTTAATAAATGAAGTTGCTTTACATTTTAATACCGCTTTTATTTTTAGTTTGAATATTTCAAAATATATACTATACAAATTTGTGACTGGTTGTGGTTTGTAAATTTTTAGACAGTAATTTTGTAAATCACTTCGCGTTAATGAAATGTATACCAGGTCTAAAACAAATTTTGTAAAAAATTATTATTTTTTCAATTAATTGTACGATAATTTTCCAAGTCCACTTCAGTTTTTAATTATTCAACTTACACAGCAGAGCAGAACAGCTGTTTTCGAAAGCCGCTACACTTTCATCTTCTGTGCTCATGTGTAGTTTTGTTCGTCCCCAGTTTTTAGGTGTTTTTGTTGGATATGATAACAGTTTTTATTTAAACAAATTTTATTAGGAAATTACATACGAGAACTGTATCAAGCCTTTGTTAACACATTTTCATTTAATAATAATTTAGATATTTTTGTTTTGAAATTCATGCCTTGCTTTGCCTTGAAAATATGTATGGATGTATTTAAATAAAAGCAAATAGCGTAATGTAGTGAAAACGATTTACATAATTAGAGCAGTAGTATTTTAAATAATTTGGTTTTAAAATGGTCACACTATCACACAAACTATAAATAGATTTATCAATTACAATAGTTGCTATTGTCTTACATACGACGAATTGTTGTAATGGGTGAAATTCGTCGTTCGTCCCAGTTGAGTTTCTAGCATATATTTACTGCCTGTTCGGCGAAGTCGCAATGATTAACATTTGAAATAAAAACAAATTTTAAAAATTGTTTTTTTGTTTTAAATCAAAGTATATCTATATCAAGTAGTCGCAAGAGTACAACAACATAAAATTACAAAAAACCACCGTACATTTTGTTTGTGTAAAATTCTAATCTTATGTCAGAAATTTTCTTTTATAATATAGGTATTTTGTTCACAATTATTTACAAAAATTTAAATACTTTTCGCATAGAACTTTTTTAACACAATTTCTTTTTGTTACTTTTCTTAAACAATACACTTTTTCACAAAAATCTTTTCCACAACAATTCTTTTTTACTACTTTTGTTGAATTAATAATGTTTTTCACAATTTTACAAAATTATTTTTTCAACGGAATAAACAAATATGGCTCGCTACAAAAGTAAAGAAATTTTGACATACATTCAGGTAAAAACTAAAAAAAATTTTAGTCAGCTGGGCTCTTGCATATACTTGATATAGATATACTTTGTTTTAAATATTATGCATTCGTTTTTAAAAATGGATTCGTAAAAAGGAATTAAAAAAGAAATATTTTTTTAGATGATTTTAATTTCTAATTATTTGCCCCTAAATGACCTTATCAAAAAAAAAACTTTTTCTCTACACTTAACTATCCTGAAAATTTAGTTTTTAAGTTTTTACGATTTAAGTGAGATGTCTCCCCCACGGTCTTTCATGGAGCGACCCTGTATAGAGTTTTAAAATTGGACACAGAAATGTCTTAAAGGAACTCTGACCCAGCAAGTTAAACATTTTTAATTTATTCACTAAATATTTGGAGGGTATTTAAGATTCGACACGGTCGAATATAACGTTTTTACTTGTTTTTTTTTCAAAAGCGGTTTTTATATACATATAGGATAAATTTTTGTGATTAAGCAAAATTTTTCTTGTTTGTAGTATGAGAAAATTCTGTTTTTTTTTATATAAAAATAAACTTTATAGCCCTTATGCTCAGTTTTTAACTTCAAAATTAAGTACTACTTAAACTTAAAGTCTATTTAAATACAAAATTTTGTTTTTCCCTGCAAAATTAAATAGGACTTAAATGGTTACATATAATTTAAGTTTTTCATACTACCATGTGTTTTTCACAGTTTGTTTACATTCAACAACTTGAAAATTGGTAAAGCAGCTCTTCATTGAAACAAAACGTCGGTAAGAAGGTACATTTATTGTATCATTTGCAGTATTATTCTTACCATTTATTTGTGCTGCCATACTTTTATCACAATTAAATACCAACATTAATTTTATACTGAAAACCTGAAAGTGTATTTAAGCACAACTTAAGTTTTTGGAAAAATTAACTAATTTTGTACTTAAATAAGAAGTTAAAAACTGGGGGTTAAACTAAACTTTTTTTAAAAACATTATTATGAATAAAATTAAAGACTTACCTTATGATATTTACAACTGGATTGAATTTTTACTTGCCGCTGACTGAAGTAGGCAGAAAGTCATTTAAATTAACTGCTCCATTCAAAGTCTCTTCTAAGAATTTAATTAATAGTTTAGCTACCGTAAAACGCTCCAAACAATAATTATCGGGACAATCCACACATTTATTTAATAGCTGCCATAATGTGGAATTTGTCGAAATAAATTCGTCGGTTATGGAATAAAGAAATCCATTTGACTTGTCTTTGTATAGATCCTCTCTTAATAATTGGCATGCCAAATAGATATTTATATCGCTTATATTATAAGAAGCGATATCTTCGGCTGAATAAGCAAAACAACCGGAACATTCCACATAAACATGTTTATGCATGCGTGATTTATATTTAGCCTCTGTAGAGTCCACTATGAAAATAGTATCCAAATCGATAAAATATATTTTATTATTAGCTCTATCGTAAACTATGTTATCGGCCGTGAAATCGGTGATATACAAACGATAATTATCAAAACCTTGGGAAAACTTAATAGCTGCCTTCAGTAATTGTTTTGAAATTTCCAGTTTGATTAGGAAATGCTCGTTGAAAAAATGATGCAAATCTTTGCCTGCATATTGTTGAAATAAGGTAAAACCGCAAACGGCATAGGTTTTGGGTACGGGAAAGTTTCGTTCATATAGTATAGAAAATATCACAGGTTGTATATTGTGTAGCAAGTAATTCCAAAGAATGGTTTCCGAGAAATTCTTATGCAGTTTTTGTAAATTTTTTACAAATTCATTTATAGTTTTTAGAGGAGCGTATTGTATGCCCTGGAAATTTTCTTGCTGTTGCAGAAACTCCTCTCTTAATTGGTTGGCATTGGAGCCACTTTTCCACGAGGCTCTATTTCGCTGGAATAAATACTTTGCTATTAGTTTTTCTTTAGAATTTGTTAGTTCTATCAAGTGATTATTTCGTTTCCATAATATTTCAGGTAAAAGAGTTAATAGCTGCCTTATTGAAAATTCATTATCTGCTTGAATTTGTTCAAAAAAATTTAAGCAAAAATGTATTTGAGCTGCGAAACATTTGTGGCAATATCGAAGATCTATTTCAAAATGTTTTCTATGTTTAACTAAGTGTTTGTGTGTGTAATCTTTTGTGTCCAGGGTGTTCAGAACTATTATTAGCAGAAATATTAAGCGCGTATGAGAAAATTGGCGTTGCATGATACACTTGGTGGAGTAAAATGTAGCTGAAAATAAAAAATAAGTAAATTAAATTTCAAAATATTTATACTCTCATCTATTTTTATATAATTTTAGTTTCAAATGATTCGGATAGATTTTATATATAAATACGCTACACATTTTTTGTGGTAGACTTTTAAATAACATATCACCTAGCAATATTGATGAAATATATATGGCTGAAAAGGTATTTTTATGTAGATATCGCTAATTTATCTCAAATTAAAATTGTTTGTAACAAATTCAATTAACATACAGGCTAATTGTTCGAAAATTTGTTTTAAATTCCAAAAGACATGATAGATATTCCAAGATACCAAGGACATTCAACATCAGTTGAACACAACAACTGTTTTCGAAAGCCACCACACTTTTACTTTCTGTGCTCTTGTGTATTTTTTTTTTGCCACCACTTTTTAGGATATGATAACAGTTTTTATTTATACAAATTTTTTTAGGAAATTGCATACGAGAACTGCAACAAAGCAATCGCAGCACATTTTTACATTCCCGTGTTGTCCCATTTTCCGAATTTCCAGCTATTCAAATAAAAACTTTATTTCATTCCATCTGCGTATGTAAAAAAGTTCAGCATTGTATTTCAACCTAAAGCGAAGTTAAAGCAAAAGATATTTTAAAAACTTTAACCTCACTTTTCTAAGTTTGGTCGTTTCTGAGATATGACTAATGGAATGACATGTATGAGTATATTTTGTTAATTCTTAGGGTAAAATTAATAAAAACAAGTAAAATGTTATATTCGACCGAGTCGAATCTTAAATACCCTCCAAAAAGGGTACTGAGATAAGTTAAAAATTTTTAACCTGCTGGGTCACAGTTCCAATTTTAAAACTAAGTGCCCAATTTTTAAACTCTATACAGTCCGAGAAAAACTTAAAAAACTAAATTTTCAGGGTAGATAGTTAAGTGTAGAAAAAAATTTTTTTTGATAAGGTCATTTAAGGTGCAAAGGGAGATGTAGGAGTAGGACGGGGGAAGACCAGAGAACATATTACCTTCGTCGTAAAAGCTTATAAATTAAATTTTTAAGAAATAAAGGCTTAAGGAATAAAATTTGTTAAATAACTACACTATTTTTTTCATTTCATGTGTAACTTCAACGCCCACTAAAGGGGGCGGGGTCCAAAAATAGACTATATCATGTTTTCCATAGACGGATGTATGCACATTGCTAGATCGTCTTAGACTTCATCAACGATCAAGAGTATATATGATTAATGGGGTCGAATTCTTTTTAGAGGGCATTAAAACCGTATTTTGTCGGGCTCGCTGTGGCAAGGGCCGTGGGGAAGACATTTCACATTTGCCATAAAAAACTAAAAATAAATATTTGGGGTAGTTAAGTGTAAAATATACACATATATATTATCTTTTTTTTTTTGATAGGGTTGCAGGGCAGAGGTGGATTAGGTTAAG
Organism: Linnaemya tessellans; assembly: GCA_951800035.1. Classification (NCBI taxonomy): domain Eukaryota; kingdom Metazoa; phylum Arthropoda; class Insecta; order Diptera; family Tachinidae; genus Linnaemya; species Linnaemya tessellans. The sequence goes on from OX637534.1 coordinate 11,678,201, forward strand.
TCTTAGCTTCGTCATAAAAGCTTAAAATTTTATTTTTGAGGAATGTAGGCTTAAGTAAAACAATTTGTTAAATGTTTACACTATTTTTGCATATAATAACGATCACTAAAGGGGGCGGGGCCAGAAATTTATTTTTTTTATTTTATGGACCTTTTTTGACATAAAAGTACATCATTTGCTTAAGAAAATTGCAAAAAAAAACCTATCAAAATTACGTTACTGTTTAGAGGTTTATTCTTCTTAGGGGAACCTTTTTCCTTCTGGCCCGATTTAGCCCATTTACGAACTTGACCTGTGCTATCCTTTAAAATGTATCTACATATATAAAATTTCAAGGGTCTTTTTATCTTTTAATTTAGACTGATTCGTTATTTCCACAGACGGACGGACGAACGGATATGTCTAGATTGTCTTAGATTTCATTACTGACCAAAAATATAAATACTTCGCTGCGTTGCGCACGGAATGACCAAGTGAATATACTCATCAATTCTTAGTCGCAAAGTTGTTGTGTTTTATTTCAATTCAAAACTATCCACCTCTAGAAAACTAAAACACCTGATAGTTTGTTTATTAAACACGTTGTAATCTTTTTTTATTCTATAAATAACTAACCGTCTTTAAAAAAACTTCTGCCTTGATTATAATAAAAATGTGTTTAAATATTGCAGAAGATTCCTTGAAGTAGGTAAAGGCTGCCTGCTGTTGTGGACGTTGGTTGCTTCATTTAATGTTGGCACAACAAGTTGAAGATGGTGAAAAAAAAGAAAAGAAATACTTTATGCTAAAGAAGACGAAGGAATAAATTTTCTTGCCAGTCGATTGGTTTTTAGCAGGCTAAAACAGGTTCAAGGTTTTAAAAGAATTTACCACAAGATGGTAAGAAAAAATTAATAGGAATTTAAAGATTATAAGATTTCAAAATGCTACAATGAAGATGGATGAGGAGATGCTTGAAAACGTAAAGTCTTTTGCTAAAACTGAAATATTAGCTTTGGCTATTATGCAGACCTTTTTATATATATATTTTTTTTTAATTTGAAAAAAAGTGAAGCAGTCGTTTTGGATGAGAATAAATTGATACGTTGTAATGCTTGTGTAGCCAATTCATATTATTCAGACACTATTTTTAATACGTTGTTATATTTTAGCAGTGTGACCATCTTAGCAGCTATATTTACATTTTATAGTTTAATTTAGCCGCGAAATTTTTATTTAGGATTTTAAACTTATGCTCAATAAATTAGTGAATATTTAAATGTAGTTTGAGTTGATTTATTAAAAAATTAAACTGTATTTAAATACGCATTCGGTTTTACAGCTTAAAATTACATTTAGTATTTAATTGTGACAATAGTATGGCAGCACAATTAAATGGTATGAAAAATACTGTCAATGATACAATAAATTTACCTTCTTACCGACGTTTTGTTTCAATGAAGAGCTGCTTTACCAATTTTCAAGTAGTTGAATGTAAACAAACTATGAAAAACACATGGCAGTATGAAAAACTTTAATTGATTCTAATGGCGATTTGTTTCCTGAAAAATATGTAACATTTTGTGACTTTTTATTCTAAAAAAACACAATTAGGCACAATTTCAAAGTAAAGCACATTTTCATAAGAGATGATAGATCAATTTCCAATAAATTCACTATTTTCAAATGCCACAATGTTACCATTTTCCATTCAAAAGTGCATAAAATGCAGCATTATTTTTTAGAAAAGAAAACATAAATGTACAATGTGGGATATTTAAATCTTATTTCATTTTGCAGTGAAAAACGAAATTTTGTATTTAAATAGAATTTAAATATAAACCACGTTTAAATATCCACTGATTTATTGGCTATTAATTATTCAATATTTTTTTTTGGAATTTAAGCATTATTTTTAAGACGCTTTAGCTGCAATTTATAGATGCATATTTCAATCTGGTCACTTTGCTAAAAAAAAAATTAAAATAAATAAAATATTCCTGAATTTACCTGATGTGTTTAACTCTCTTTAGTTCTCTTTTGAACAGCATTTAGAAAACAGGTGAGAAAAAGTAGCCAGACTGTGAATTTTATATTACAGAATATGTAACAATTAATTTACTAAATGCTATACGTAATAAAACCGTGAATAAAAAGGCATAGAAAAATATTCGAAACTTACACGGAAATACAATTCGAAATCCTAAAAAGACAATTTATTTAAAATACATACATATATATTTTTGTTTCCTTAAGCAGCATGTGACTTTTTCGACTTTCGGTCACATCTACTCTTCAAGGAATAATGATATTTTACTCGTACCAAAATAAATTACCACCTAAAGAATCTAGGGCATGACTAAGCATGTCGAATTAATAACACAGGTATTCTTAATTCTACAACTAACTTAATTCAGCTTGGCATGATGAAGTCGAAGTGGCAGAAATCAAAAATTTTTTTTAAAGTGCACTTTTAAATCAAATTTTTTTTTAAAGTACACTTTTGGAGAAACAGTAAAGCTAAAGAGTATTTTTTGTACACTTTATAGTTTTATATATAGGGTGAGCCATTTAAAAGTTTAAATTTAAAAATGCAATAAAACAAAAAGGGTTTGAAATTTTGTCAAATTAAATTTTTTTTTTGGTGTGAAGTACAATTGCCCTTTTGTACGACCTTTTCGAGTAATTTTGATCAATTGACTAGAAATAAATTTCCAATAAATCTCAACGTTGCCTAAACGCAAATCGATTCATTTCGTTCAGTGGAGATAAGTATTGCCAGAACCGCAATAGCCGGTGGTTCAAATTTAAACCGATAGATGGCGCACCCGATATATAGGTAGATTTATGCCAGAGCCGTTTTTTTAGTCGACGCTCGGGGATGACTCTGTTTTATACTGCAGGAATAGTTAAATTGATATTAAAAATCAAACAGAATCAAAAAGACAATTCTAGAGTTGGACAATTGATACTTTTTTGGTACATAAAAGTAAGTTAATAAAATATTTTTTTTTATATTAAACAAATTTGATATGTTTGAAAACAAATCATTGATAATAAAATCAGAAACTAACCACCTGAAACAAGTTTTTCTTTGCAAATTATAAGTATTTTTGAATAAATTGAAGATGGTTTCAGAGCTGGAAAATGTAAACGTTTTTTTTTTTGGGGAATATTAAAGTAAATAATTTTTATGTACTCAAACAAGTTTTACTTTTTAGAAAGAAATAAATTATTAATAAAGATCAGTAAGAACAAAAAAATGGTTTCAGGCTTGAAATGAAATTATATATGTATGTGTGTACTTCAGGCGTATGTCGGTGAAGGGTATATAAGATTTGGCTCAGTCGAAAATAATACTTCTCCTTGTTTTTAAGTTATTATTCAGTAATGAAAACAAATTGTTCGATCATGTAACGCTCAATTTTTATTAATGCTAAAATGTCAGCTGTTTTTTATTTTATTATTTTTATTGAATTTATTTTACTGTATTGCACAAATAATTAATTTACAAAACCATTTTTTCCAGAAATTAAAATAACAAAATTAAAATAGCAGTAGGTATTTTTTGTTTTACAAACAATTTATTGTAGTTGAGACAATTTTGGCGAGATTTCTTTTTACATAACTTAGACGATTTTACGCGGTAAAATATCTAGTAACACTGGCGGAAACAGAAAGAATTCTAAGAGTACAAAAGAGAATTTTTATTTGTTTGTTAAGATAAAATATTGATCAGAAAATGAAATTATTATGGAAATGTATAATCAGTTTGGAGCAAAGAGTTGACGTAAGAAGATCGTTAACGAGCAAAAACAAAAAGTTCAACCAACAAAATAAACAATTCAGGTTAGAATATCAGTAGTTCTCCGTTGATCACAGTGATCAGCTTGCCTTTACAAACAGATATCGGTCAAGTTCAAGAAACTTATTTAATTAACAAAAAAATAATAATAATAAATAAAATAAAAAAAATTTAAAATATTGTGTCATTTGTAAGATTGATAAAAAAAATTAATATATTTATTTGCGCAATAATTTATTTATATCTACTTGACCATATATAATCAAAAGACAAACAAAGGATTTAGCTCAAAAGTGCCAATAGAAAAATATCATTGAGAGATAAAACAATCTTACGCCAATATAAAAATACTAGTAACAAAATAACTTATTACAAAATCTGTCGTTATAAAAGTTTAATTAACACATTCACAAGATATACTAAATAAATACATATTCCAACTTTAACAACGAAATTGTGAAACAAACTCAATTACACGGTAAGAAATTTAATACCTACTACTCGCATTTAAATGGGGGGGAGAGGAAACAACTAATTCAAAACACAAACAAACAAACACGTGTTTCTTCTTCTCATGGGAAATAATTATTTATGTATTCTGCGAAATCTAGCTGCGACATACGAGTACTAAACAATTAATAGATGATATTCGATTTAAATACACAAAACACACACAATTTCGTATAAAGCAAAAGCTAATTGAATTTAAGGTGCTATTTTTAAGTTCATGGGAATTTTTTGATTGTTTATTTTTGTTGCTACAAACAAAAATGAAAAAAATTTTAGTAATTTTTAATACTTAGTGCCAGGGCAACCGAGCATTATGAACTGATATTTATTTACATATTTACAGCCTAATTTATAACGAAATGTTTGATTAATAAGAGCCAACTTTTGCATAAAAATTTGTTCTATTAATCTGTTATTAATCAGATTTTTATAGCCTCGAAAAAAGATTGGGGCGGTCATTCCGTGTGTAACGCAGCGATATATCCCCCTGAGACCCCATAAAGTACAGTCGACTCCGCTTTACTGGAAATAGGCAAAACCCAATATTTTTTCGGTTATCAGATTTTTTTCTCTAACATGTACTTTGGATTATTTAAATTTGTTACAATTAAGCGTACTGCTTAAAATCAGTAAAACAATATTTTTTATATCAAATGTCTAGCCACTTGCATTGTTGACAATATAATAGAAAAATGCAATAAAGTACGTAAGAGCGAAAAGGACAAATACATTTTGTCATTTCATTTTTTAACGCACAAAACATGCACAAGTTTTTCAGCCTTAAGTTATGCAATCCATTCGATGTCATTGTATATTTTTTTCACTAAAGCGAAGTAAGTTTGATACAAAACATAGTTGTGGACTTGCTAAAGCGAAGTGAATAAGACTAGCTGCGTTTAAAATCAGTGCGGGGATTTGTATCGATTTCAATAATCCAATTTTTTTCAGTAAAGCGTGTTGCGCTAAAGCGGATTCGACTATATATATATATATATATATATATATATATATATATATATATCTATATATCAGTGATGTCAGCCTCATACACAATTGTGGAAGCAAAACTCACATGTACGCTTACGCTCTTTTATTTTGAGAGCGTAAAATATAATTGTTTACTGAAAAACACTCTCATTCAGCGGGAAGTATCGCAAGTCCTGTTTTGAGGCCTCTAAACAGAAATAATATATTTATATAAATATATATATACAATACATATAAGAGGTTTGAAATAAGTTGGATCCACCATATGTAGGTACATCTTTTCGAAAATTTCTTAAAGTAGCTTTTAAATTAATTCATAAGTAAGACTTTTTGTAAAAATTGTTTCTCTTGTATATAAACTAACCAAATGTTCAGCTTAAAAATGGAGAAACATTTTAAAATTAAATATCTGAGCACTTGGAAATTTTCGAAACCCTTTTTTACAACTTATAAAATTAGAAGATATTATTGGTATATAAAAGGATACCCTTAGAAAAGGCCACTAGTTAGGCCTCGCAACCGCACATTTCTCCCGCTGGCAATGTAAGAGATAAGAGTGATCTTACCAACACAAGCACATTTGACATCACTGCTATATATATACATATACATATATATTTTTTTTTTATTTTTTTGTATTTTATTTTATCAGTGACGAAATATAAGATGAAATCACGATTCAGCCCAAACGAAAAGAGCCAGACCCCTGAAATGTTTTATAGATAAATTTTGAAGGATAGCACAGATCAAGTTCGTAACTGGGCTGAATCGGGCCAGAGAGGAAAAAGTTCCCCAAAGAAGAACTAAAAAAACCTCCAAAAAACAAAAACATTTTGTAAAGTTTTTTCTTGTAATTTTAAGCAAATGATATATTTTTAGGTCAAAGAAGGTCCAACGCCTTAAACTTGGAACCATAAAATCCAAACAAAAATATTTCTGGACCCTGCCCTCTTTAGTGGGCGTTATTATATGCAAAAATAGTGTAAAAATTTAACAAATTGTTTTACTTAGGCCTACATTCTTTAAAAATAAAATTTTTAAGCTTTAATGACGAAACTGAGACGTAACCTGGTACTCCTTTGCCATACCTCCCTCCTCCCCCCCTCTTTACCCTTTAAATGACTATAAAAAAAATTAAAATTAAAAATAAACGTTACATTTAATTATGTCAAATATTTATTTTTAGAGTTTTATGGCAAAGGTGAAATGTCTGCCCCACGGCCCTTGCCAGAGAGACCCCGACAAGATACAGTTTTAATACCCTCCAAAAAGAATTGGACCCCATAATGTATATATATATATATATATATATATATATATATATATATATATATATATGTGTATATATATATGTATATATATATATATATATATATATATATATATATATATATGTATATATATCTTGGTCAGTGATGAGGTCTAAGACGGTCAAGTAATGCCGCAATAGTCTATTTTTTGACCCCGCCCCCTTTAGTGGGCGTTGACGTACGATATTATATGCAAAAATAGTGTAAATATGGAAAAATTTGTATTCCTTAAGCCTATAAGAAGCTAAGATATGCCTCTGTCAAAATAGAGATTTAAAATTGGGTACAATGATGTCTTAAAATAACTCTGTCCCACCAAGTTAAACATCTTAAATTTAATTACTAAATATTTGGAGGGTATTTAAGATTCGATACGGTCGAATATAACGTTTTTACTTGTTTTTTTTTCATATTTAAAGAACGTCTTTTACGAATTCGTGTCTTTTAGTCTTTTAAGTTTTTTTTCTTTTTAAATTTAAATCCGGTAACACTGTACTGACAAGGTTTTTTACAACGAGCATTTCCAAAGTTAACAACATTTCCAAAGTTATGTCTGGTCACCTTGGTAATTAATACTCTCCTGTCTCTATTATTGATTATTGTTAAAAAAAAAACTATATAATATTGAGAGAACGAGAATGTACGGATAAATAATTAATGTTTACCTTTTCTATGAAGATTTTTTAATATGAGATCACGATATATGTACATATATACATACATACATATATATATATATATATATATATATATATATATATATATATATGTATATAAATGTTATAGCATCCCGTAACCGTCAAAAAAGCTTAAGTGACAAAAAGTAAATTTTAGACGAGAAACATTTTTTAATTGTCTCTGGTTTAAATCAAATTTTGGTGATATTTTTTCTGTTTTGTTAGTGGTTTTAATAAATGTTGATGTTATTTAAATAATTCTTGATGTTCTAAAAAATTAACTAAGTTAATCAAATTATTTTAAAACTGGTCATTAATTATTATCCTTAGCAAGCTGTTCTTTAACTGTATTTTTTATATCCTTACAGTGTTTTACACTAATTTTTCTCTAACGTAACGTGCAGCTACTAAAAATTTTTAAATAAATTGAAATTCCAAAGGGCAAATACTAGCGATGTCAACCGATTAAGAATAATTGCATTAATCGATCAAGTAAAAGCAAACTCTTGTTTGAAAAATTTTAAATTTACGATTTTCGATAACAAATAAAACGATTAATGAATACCAATTAACCAACCAATTTTTTTAAATTAACTAAAAGCTTAGGATTTGATTTATCTGCATAAGCTTTTGATGATTTTATTGTATAAAAAATAATTTCATATATGTATTTTGGATATGTAAAATAAAAATTTTGAATTATTTCTTTACAATAATATTAGTGTTTGTTGTTGTAAATAAAATAAATAAAATTCATTTCAGACTTTATATTGAAAACCATTTACAAAATATTTTTATAATTTTTTAGTTTAATAATTTAAGTGTTTATGTTTGTTGATAAAATTTTAAAAAGTTTTTTCCGTTATTCTCATCGATTAAGCAAATAAATTTTCGGATTTAATTGTTTGATCAAACGAACAAAAATAATTATTTGAATTGTTCGAAAAAGGTTGAAAGGCGAATAATTGTCAACAATTGTCCTGTAACGGTACTTCACACGAATTTCATTGTTTGACAGAAAACCATTTTTTTTAATAACAAACACTGCCCGCGAAGCGATTTGCTTTTCTGCGCAAAACACCCCAAGTCTCCGGCGGGGATCGAAACCACGACCATTACACATCAGACACAGCGGCAACCACGACACAAGTTTGATACTTTGACAGAAAAGTCACCGTAAGTAGCCGATTTTCGTGTGAAAAATGTATTCGAAAAGCGTGATGCTTAAGTTTTTTATTATATTAAACAGACGAGGTCGATTAATTGGTTTGTTAAAGTCTGTGAAACGCAAGAGCCGTTTTTTTTATAACAAATGCTTTTATTGAACAGCTGTATAGACCTTGGTTGCCGCTTTGGTTGCTTGGTAGCAGCTTCGATTCTGGCCAAAGACCTTGGCTGTATGTATTGGTTTGAAATAACACAATCGAACCTACTAGGATCCAAGTCGGTTGCGTTTGCTTTCAAAACTGGCAGCCAGCACAACCTAAAAAATAAAAAATTTGTATAGTTAGGAAACCCAAAATAAATAATCGAGTCTCCTTGTAAACTTCCTGTTTTAAGTGAACCGTGAACATTTTTAAACCCGGAAGACATTTTGAAATAGCATGTGAACTTTACAGGAAATAATTTTTTATTTGCAATATTTATTTTTAGTTATTTGTTTAATATTCTCAAAAGGTAATTAACATTTTCAATATGCAAATGAAAATGTTTGTATTTTATACTAAAAAAAACAAGTGAAAACGTTATATTCGACCCGGTTGAATCTTAAATACCCTCCAAATATTTAGTAAGTAAATTTAAAATGTTTAACTTGATGGGACAGAGTTCCTTTAAAACAGCGTCATTGCCGGAAGGGCCGTGGGGGAGACGTTTCACCACTGCAAGAGGTTTGCGTATAATATCGTACGTCAACGCCCACTAAAGAGGGCGGGGTCCAAAACTAGACTATATCACGTTTTCCACAGACGAACGTATGGGCATTGCTGGATCGTCTTAGACTTCATTACTGATCAAGAATATATTTACTTTATGGGTTCCAATTCTCATTGGAGGGTTATTAAAACTGTATTTTGTCGGGGTCCCTTTGGAAAGGGCCGTGGGGGAGACATTTCACCTTTGCCATAAAACTCTCCAAAAAATTTTTGGGATAATTAAATGTAAAATTTATTTAAAAATTTTTTTTATAGTGTCTTTTAGGTAGCAAAGGGGAGGGAGGAGGTAGGACAGAGGAGTACCAGGTTACGTCCCAGTTTCGTCATTAAGGCTTAAAAATGTTATTTTTAAGGAATGTAGGCTTACAAATTTATTTAATTTTTTTATTTTATGGCTCCAAGCTTAACGCGTTGGACCTGCTGTGATACAAAAATATATCATTTGCTTAACACAATTACGAAAAAACTTTAAAAATTAAGTTGTTTTTTAGTGGTTGGTTTAGTTCTTCTTAGGAGAACTTATTTCCCTCTGGTCCGATTCAGCCCATTTGCGAACTTGACCTGTGCTATACTTCAAGAAATATTTATAGCAAATTTCAAGACTCTGGCTTTTTCCGTTTGAACTGATTCGTGATTTCCATAGACGGACAGACGGACATACTCAGATCGTCTTAGATTTCATCACTGATCAAAAATATAAATACTTTATGGGGTCTCAGATGGATATAAAAATATATAAAGTCTCGAACACAAAACAACGCCACTTCCAAAATATAACGAGGCAAAGTGAAAATTAGTACTAATTCAGCAGCGACGCAAATTCGAAAAAACGCAAAACGAAACGAGGTATTGGTGTATGTATGTATGTAAATATATCTTTGTATATTTGAGTTGCTGTATTAATTTTATTTAAATATCTTTTATATTAGCAGTTTTTATACATAAAACTTTCTTTTTTATCTGTTTCTTTGCAGATGGCAGCCAATCTAACTGCGCTAAATTTAAAAAATGATTTTTTGTTGGAAGGCTGTAAGAAATCATCAAAACAACAACAAACGCTAAGTCTACGTTATGAACTATTGTTGACTACAGAAAAATACTATGACTGCGTGTTTGTGGTGGGTGAAGCGGGCAAAATCAAATGCCATAAGCTGATATTGGCATCGGCCAGTCCGGTATTTGAAGCCATGTTTTATGGGCCCATTAGTGAAATGGAAAACTTTGTGGAGATCTTGGATATGAGTCTGGACATATTTCAACTCATGATTTTATATATTTACAAGGGATGTATTAATTTTAAACATCTTACACTTGAGGACACCATTGAATTGTATTATGGCGCCGAGAAATATTTACTAAACGATTTAAAGATCGAATGTTTAGAGAATATACAAATGAAATTGAGATTTTCCAATATTTTGCCTTCATTGGAATTAAGCATTTGTTTAGATCTCAATAATTTATTAAATATTTGTATGAATTTCTTTACACGCTGCTGTCTGTGTGAGGCCCAATTTGTGGCCTATTTGAAAACGCACTATTATCATGTGTCCAAGGATTGTATCAAGACCGTAATAAATTTGTGCAAAGATGAAATTCCAACACGGAATCTTTTGTGGTTCATATACGAATGGTGTCAGCAGGAATGTCTGGAGATGGGCTTAAAATCAAGTGAATGTTCAGCCATTATAGAAGATCTGAATCTGTCAGAACCTGTGGCCGCCCAAGAGGTTGAAAATAGTACAAAGCCCCAATATATTCAGACAATAGAAAGATGTTATTACAAGGCTTGCCGTCCCTTTGACATTACTTATGACAATTTCGAATGGCTGACTTATGTTAAGTCGAATCGCTTTATTTCATTGCAAGGCCTTACCTTACAAAGTCGTTTAACGCCTCATCTGGCGCGCATGAATGTACCTGCTGACTATTTGGAGAACTTACGCATTGAAATAACGGCACCAAACTATGATGCGAGCCTAATGTGGTCTTATGAGGTTAACAAACAGCTGACAAAATATAACTGTGATTTAAGTATTAAATGGGCTAAGGGTATAGTGTTATCGCCCGATATAGAATATCAAATTAAACTCATTTGGGCACCTGATCAATGTCAGGGAGCTGAATATCCCTGCAGTTTGTTAGCATCAGTGGTAGATGGTGTACAATTTAGAGACTTGGATACGCATAGCGGCAGTTTAATTAAGAGTTTACATTTTACAAATTTAGTTTAAGATTTAGAATTTAGCAAAATAATTATACAATTAATTAGTGATTTAATTTATTTAAATTTTATTTAATACTTAAACAACTTTTTCAAATATAACAACAATAATAACGTAATATAAAACGTGCATTAAACTTTAGTAAAAAGATGACTTTGTACTTTTGATAAATTTTCGTGATTTTTGTTTGCATCAGAAACCAGTTTCTCTTTTCTGCATTTTTTTGAAAAATTAATCAGGAAAATATTATTGTATTCCGATATTTATAGAGGTCAAGAAACCAGAAGAATTTAAAAATATCAGGAAAATATAATTTCTACCAGCGCACAATGGCACAAAATAAAAATGTCAGAATAAATATGTAGCAAATTTGCTTTTATACCAATTAAATTTATATGCCAAAGAATATATACTCCTTCACTACTGGATACATCAATCTTGCACACAATTTATAACAGACAAAAAAAATTTTAAATAATAATGTTCGCCTTTAATGTTTGTTTAAAGGCGAATTGACTACATAGTGGGATAGTCGCGGTTACAATTAATACATATAAAACGGCGGGTTATTTATTTTATTAGTTACTACTTATTAGTCATCCTGAGATAATAATATTTCCCGTAAAAAATTATGTTTACTTACTGAAGAAAAATAACCAATTCGAGACAATTTCAATTAACCGGTACTTTAAATTTTGGCAGTTGAGGGGTTAATACATTCATACATTTTTGTAAAGGATAATTTAGCGGCTTAGCTGGTAAGAACCGGCATAAATATTGAATGTATAGGAAAGATGTACTCATATATATTTAACATTTATAAGACCAACACTCTTTTAATATCATTATTAGACAAATTCTCTTTATTATATCAACATACCCATCGCCTTACACTTGTGAAGTTTTCACACAATATTTCGTTGTGTCTTTTTATAAATCAATATCACTAATTCATGCAACCAAAACATTTAACTATTGTTTTTCACGCAAAGTTTTCACATTTTAACTAAACTTTTTAACTATATATTACAAAAGTTTTGCATTTACTTTTGTGCCGTTCATTAATACAACTGGGCTAATAATTAACTTAAGCTATCATTGTGTAATGGATGAACGAAGTAAACAAATAAACAGCTGCAATCAGAATGGCGTTACCAAACTCAAAAACATTTATGTGTCACCTTAAATTATGGTTGGCAATGTTCCTTTATATGATGTAATACACACACTCATGCACTTGTGTGTATATATTATTTCCTTTCAAAAATTCTTATTGGAAATTCAATATTTACTAACATCCGCTGGAAACAGTTCAGTTTTTCTCTACGAAACTAAATAATTACTTATTGTTATCTAACAGAGTAAAAGAATACAAGCAAATATTTTCTTAGCTGTAACAGCAGAAGTTTTTAATTAAGAGTGCATTATTTGAAATTGTATTAAAGTTAAGCTCGTGCAAAAATGAATTTTCATGTACCAAATTTTAATATGAAAAATTTAGTCAAAGAAGCTGGCAGTACATTTTCAAGAGTAGTTCAGGTATGTACATATGTTTGTATTAATGTATATGTGTATGTTTTTCTGCTTATAAATGTTCATTGGAATGTTTTGTTCTTTCTAAACATATAAATACTATGCGTATATTAAATGAAATTTATATGCCCTTTTATCCTTGATTGATTTTCTCAAGTTGATTTTTATTGGCATTTATGTTCTAATTACATGCAAACAGCTTACCGAAGAACGTTTGGGTACAACTGAACGTACAGAGTATGATACAGAATTTCAAAATTTGGCTGAACGAGCTGATGTCACCAAAACTTGGACTGAAAAAATTGTCAAGGATGTTGAATCTGTGCTGGTGCCAAATCCACAAAATCGTGTGGAGGATTTTATTTTTGAAAAAATTGACAAAACAAAACCTCAACGTTTGAGCAATCTGGAATATTTGGCTTTGGATATGTTAGAGGCTGGTGCAGATTTTGGCCAGGACTTACCTTATGGTCAGGCATTAATTAAAGTTGGACAGGCCGAGCAGCGGCTAGGCAAATGCGAAAGAGATTTTATTGCTTCGTCTAGTATATGTTTTACTTCACCTCTACGTAAATTTTTGGATGGTGAAATGAAAACTATAACCAAAGAGAGGGGTGTTTTGGAAACAAAACGGTAAGTATTAAAGCAAATCAAATGATGGATAATTAATTATTATGCAATCGAACAAGTAGAATATATTTATTATTCAATTATTCTGTCCTTTAAGCAAATAGCTACTTACTACTTAATCAAATAGATGATTTAAAACTAATTTATTGTTGATTTTTAATTTTCCCCGTGAAGATATGAGTAATTCGAATGTCAATATTTAAGATGAAATTTTATGGCCAAAATTCGTACGAAACAACCTTTCCAGCAGCATGATTTTTTATTTATTATTATGATTTTTTTTTTTAACAAGGGAAAGCTATACATTGAAGTTCATATTCATAAATTTTAAAATTATTTTTAAACGTATTGTATTAACACATTTTTTACACAAAATTTTATTAGACTAGGTTTTAAATAAGTTTAATTTTTTTGATGGATATGAGGGATAGTGTTTTCTTATATTTAAATTTTTCATAAATGAAATCACATATGTATGTACAAATGTATGTGTGTATATAATGCTTAGATAATCGATATAATAAATATTCGTATGTATGTTCGAAAATTTAGAACTTTGCCTGAAATTCAGTTACGACTGGCAACAAAGCGCTTCAAAAGACGAATCTTCTGATAATAATTTCCACAAAAATATTTGATTTCGGAAGAAATTACCAATTTGAAAATAATTAAAAATATTATTATTTATTATGTTACTATTTTATTTATTTATTTTTATTATACATATATTAATAATATAAATTATTGAATGCAGATATTAAATAATATACATAAATAATCACCCCTGTCGTGAATAACAAGGGGAATTTTTGTTCACGTGAAATTTTTATTCCACTTGAAGAGAAAAATGGTATCGTGAATCTCCCCTGAGAAATTATGCCCGCTATCAGTTGTCCGTGAATGTAAAAATGAGAAGACGCTAAAATCAAAGTAATTTGTGTTGATAAATTTACATTTATGTAATAATTAAAAAAAAAATTTAAAAGTAGTAATAAAATAATTTGGATACATTTTGGAAAGCGAACAAAAAAAATTTTATATATTCCTAATGAGATTAGAATTGGAGCAACAAGTTTTACATAGACGCAGGCAATTGATTTGTTGCAAAAATATAATTTTATGTCTTATTAACAGATCTTGCCCCTAAAATAAAATATGTAAACTCTAACATTCAAATTATAATAGAAAATAATTACATTTTCTACTCTATCCAAAAACTAAGTGAATAAATTAAAGGGAAAAGTGAAAAAAAAACTCGCGGGAAAAATATCATTCGCGATAAGGGGAATTTAATTTTAGCCTGTAATCATTCACGGGGAATTTTTTCATGATTGCAATTTTAGGGAACAGGGAGAAATGTCGAGGGAAAAATTATTCATGATAGGGGTGAATATGAAAATCATTCACGGGGAATTTTATCATGATCGCAATTTTAGGGAGAAGGGAAAAATTTGGAAAATTTATTCCTGATAGGTGTGAATGATTTTGTTTTATTGCAAGTTTAATAAAATGTTTTTCTTTTAAGCCTGGATTTGGATGCCTGTAAAAAGCGTGTTACCAAGGCACGCAGTATGCTGGGCCAGCAAGCAGTAAGTATGCTTTTACATACATGTGTGAGTGTGTGGTTTATAAAACAAATTTATATTATTTTAACAGAAGGATGGCGTTACACCGGAAGCCGTTTTGGAGCAGGTTAATATTATTTTAATTTTTTTCGTATCTCTAAAAATAATTTATCGATATTTTCTCACCTCAGGCTGAAAGAGATCTGCGTGTAGCGCAGTCCGATTTCGATCGGCAATCAGAAATTACAAAGTCCTTATTAGAGGGCATAAGCACTTCTCAGGCGTCACATTTAAGGCATTTGCACGCCTTTATTGAAACTCAAGTACGTTATTACAAACAATGCACCGATGTTATGGATCAATTACAGCTGGATTTAGCCAAGTAAGTGGAAAATCTAGCAGCAGTAGTCAAAAGAAATATACACACATATACATATGTATATTTCTAATTTAAGTTAAATTGTTTTATTATATAAAGACAGCACTGTAGAGTATATGTAGTAGTCGTATAATGCACTTAATACATAACGAACATGCACTCCAAACTAAAATCATATTTATTATTAACGAAAACACAAGTTATTAAATTTCTAATGTTAAACATTTCAACAAACAAACAATTTCCCAACTTGGTTTGCAGACTTAAGCCAGAAAAGCCACGTCTACGCATTAATAGTGAAGACATAGATACAGGGCCTCCCAATGCAAACCCAAATGTTAACATTCAAAATTCAACTATTCCTATTACCAACAGTTCGAAAACTACTAATACAACTGCTACGAGCTATAATAACTCAACAAAATTTAGTAATACGGAAATTGTAACAGTTGCCGTCGCTGCCAATGAAACTGCCAGTGCCGCCAAATCTTTAGCCTCTTATTGTCAATACGATAGTGTAGATTTAGATAATTTAGAGACCATAGATATAACAACAACAAATCCCTTTAGTATGCCGACAACACTAGGGAGCAGTGACAAGAGTCCTTCCACCATTTTAGATGAATGTGATTTGAAATATGATACCACGGCCATAACATCAATATAAGTAGAACTTTATTAAGATATCTTTAGCCATAAAGATATTTATGTAGCCGTATTAGAAGATAATTTACATATTAAACTGATGCTTCTGCTATGATTGCTATTATTATTATTCTGCTTAAAATCATTTATCAAATCTATAGAAAATTAATTTAATATATTGCACACTGTTTAATAAAGGGCGATACGCTTAGAAATTTATTATGTACATATAGAGCACTCAATAGCAGGATATATGGCATTGTGGCCAGCTGCGGGATATTACTGCAATAATTATCCCCAGTTTTTAGCTTCAAAATTAAGTACTATTTAAACTTAAAGTCTATTTAAATACAAAATTTTGTTTTTCACTTCAAAAATGAATAAGATTTAAATGTTGTACATTTAAATTCAATTTAAGTTTTTCAGGCAACCATGTGTTTTTCACAGTTTGTTTACATTCAATAACTTGAAAATTGGTAAAGCAGTTCATGATTGAAACCAAACGTCGGTAAGAAGGCAGTTTTATTGTATCATTTGCAGTATTTTTCTTACCATTTATTTGTGCTGCCATACTTTTATCACAATTAAATACCAAAATTATGTTTAGACTAAAAACCTGAAAGTGTATTTAAACACAACTTAAGTTTATGGAAAAATTAACTAATTTTGTACTTAAATAAAAGGTCAAAAACTGGGGTTAAGTCTTGTCATATACGTAATTCCATAACATAAAACTTAAGTGTAATTGGTATCTGTGTTACCAGCGTCGTTATTTTGACGTTTAGCCTTTTATTTTTTTCCAAATACCCTTTATAAAAAAGGGTAGTTTTGGCGCTTTTTCCAATTTGTTTAGTAATTTTGGTGCTTTTTTTTGCAACAATGTGATTTAGGTTGTTTCGTAAATAAATAAATAAAATACAGGGTGGCGCAAAATGAGCTATATGGTTTAAATGGTTTATAACTTTTTTATTTATGCGATTATTATACTTTTTTTTTCAAATACAGTATATTATTAGGGAATTTTTTGCAATCATCTTCGAAAAATGATATCCTGTAAGTGATGTCCATATTCTGCTTCGCACATACGTGCTCTTTTTAGCATATTTTCCATAACTTTTCGCAAAATTTCGGGTATCATGGCCATGATTTCATTTCGAATATTGGTTTTTTCTTGGTTTGTTATATTTCACTCTTTCTTTCAAATATCACCCAAAGAAAACTGTCCGGAGCTGTTATATCTGATGAGCGTGGCGGCCAGTTAAAATCGATTGTGTGCGAAATAATGCGTTCGCCGAATATGTCCCTTAACAAAGCCATTGCAGTATGTTCTGTGGCTAGATTGTGTAACGATTCATAATTAATTCCCCAAGCCTTCACACAATGCTGAAAAAACAAAGGAAAATAATAATTAAAAAAGTTATAAAGAATTCAAACCATATAGCTCATTCTGCGCCACCCTGTAAAAATTTCCATAAAGAATCTAACGTTGCAATAACAGAAAAATATGGAAAGAACTGATCAATTTTGGATTAAAGTCTGCAATTTTAAAAATTCTGTGGTAGGAAATTCTGAACTAGTCAACTTTGTTATTCGTATACCCTCATTCCCTTACTCAAACCTCGAAGTCGAAAGAACATTTAGCTTAAAGAGCATTTTTAAACTCATTTTTGCATATTGATTACGTTCTAAAAAATTAAATATTTATTGTTGCAATTATAAATTGCCTTCAAGTCTATACTTAAAAATTGACTCAAATCAAACGTATAAAAGATGTGAGTATTTTATTAAACCCGTTTTCAGGCCCGTTGATGATGGTTATGAAACAGATATATTTGAAAACGAAATTTGTTTTCCAATAACACACAATCTTTATTTTGTCTTTATTTCTGAATTGTTATTTTATTTTAAGTTTTTGTTTACTCCTATATTAAATTAATTAATTGCTTTGCTTTGAGTGCCAATTTTGACCTTATTAATGTGTTATTTGCTAAAACGAAACAAGTTTTCCAAATATGTTCAATTTTCGTTTTTTTCTGGGGCCCTTTTAACCTATTTTCCGTAACTTGTTTACCCTTTTTGTTATACTAAAATAAATGGCAACGCTGTGTGTGTTATCCATACTACAACTGCATTATCTGCTATGGTTATGACGTGTCGTTTGCAGTCCACACAAGGAACTTCAAACGAAACATAATCACCCCTATCATGAATAATTTTTTACTCGATATTTTTCCCTTTTCCCCAAAATTCCCCGTTAATGATTTCACGCTAAAATTAAATTCCCCTGCTCGTGAATGTTTTTTTCCGGGAGTTTTTTCACTTTTCCCTTTAATTTATTCACTTAGTTCTTGGTGGGGAATAGAGTAGAATATGTAAGTATTTTCTATTATAATCCGAATATTAGAGTTCGCAAATTTTATTTTTGTTGCAAGACCCTTTAATAAGACAAAAACTTATACTTTTTGCAACAAATCAGTTGCCTGCGTCTTTGTAAAACTTGTTGCTCCAATTCTAAAGCTTAAGAATATTTTTAATTTGTTTTGTCTGTTTTTCAAAATGTATCCAAATTATTTCACTACTAAATGTTTAGTCATACTACTTTTAATTTTTTTTTTAATTATTGCATAAACTTATATTTTTCAACACGAATTCTTTGATTTTTCATATTGTTTTCGGCTTCTCTTTTTTGCATTCACTGAGAACTGATAGCGAGAATAATTTCTCACGGGAGATTCACGATACCATTTTTCCTTTCGAGTGGAATAAAAATTTCATGTGAACAAAAATTCCCCTTGTTGTTCACGATAGGGGTGAATGTGAACTGTATTTCACCATGCACGATTGACTTTTAGTTACATACTATGGGCCTAATTCACAAAAATAATATATTTCATACTTGTAAACGTCTTATTTGCAAATATTGTATTGAAACTTGTCAACTAGGAAGGTTATAAGCATTAAATATTTTTTATGAATTATGAATTTATCATATCTTTCACATATTTGACGAAATAAGCATAAACTGTTAACAGTGGATTATTTGTGGCTTTCAGAGTTGAAAAATTTTTATTTAACTGCAATACTTTTTGACAGTAGTTTAACTCAATTCTAGTTATTCGATTTATTAAAGAAAAGAATCAATGACTTATGCATATACATATATTCAAATAGGCTAATATGCACTATCTTCTGAATTAGAAAACAGTGTGCAAACTAGTTAAAAGTAATAAGCATACTTATACAAATTGTTTTTCAATAAACTCTTTAATCAAAACTATATACAAACTAATATTAGCATATTATGAAATAAAATATTTTTAATCTAAACGCTTTGTTAATTAATAATTAAATATGGTTAAAACTTAAATCAACAAAATATTTCTAGCATTTTGTAAAAAAAAATAACCCATAAAAAATCATTACTTTTTCATACACTCGAAAACTTTCAAATCTTCCCCCAAAATAACCAAAACTTGACTCAATGTTGAACTCAAACCACAAATCCTTAAACGTTGACAAATCGAATTATAAACAAACAAATGAAACAAACAAATTTGACAACAACAAAATAAATAACATATGTATATAAAAAAACTATGAAACAATGAAGTTTGGGAGGCCCTACACCTTATCAGCCGATTGAAATGGATCAACAACGGACATCCGGTGGTGGTATGGAACAAGGAGGAAATCCTTTTGCAGGAGCTAATAATAAAACAAAAATGAACAATGCACCCATAAGTGTGAATGCGGATCAAATGAAAAGAGCACGAGTTTTGTGTGACTACGATGCCAAATATCACACGGAACTGACATTAAGCGCAAATGAGGTAAAATTATAAAAAATATGATTCACATCAAATCTAATTAGATTTACTGGTTCTACAATAATTTTTAAATTCCGAATAGATTTTTTTCAAGTTTCGGAGTACATACACAAATAAATCAAAATACAAATAAATCATACACTTTGACATTCAAAAATTAACTGTCCAGAATGCTAATGATCTTAACCATTACATATAATCAAGATCTTATTGTAACTAATTTATTTTATAACAAAATCAGAATTAAGAACCCCAACAGAAAAACTTTCTCTAACCTGTAAATCTGATTAGACGGTCATTTTTACAATCGAAAAATTTAAAGACAGACAGACGGATGTGCACATGCACATCAATTAAGGAAAACCGGATTGAAAAGAATTTATATTAAGGAATGTAGGTTCTTAGCCTAAGCAAGCCCTGGAGTTGTCTTTTTGGCTTTTCTGATTTGTAATTGCACATAAATTTCCTCCAAAAATATACGTTTAATATGTAAAGAAAAAAATTTTCTCTTTATGTACTAAAAAGAATTGCAATTGTCCAACCCTGTAATCGTCTTTTTGATTCTTAATACCAATTTAATTTTTCCTTGAGTAAAAAAAAGATTTATTTAATAAAAAAAATTTTATAAACAGTTGACCCTGAAGTCCATCCCTGCAACTTGCAGCTAATTTTTGAACTGCTATAACTTTTAAATGGATTGCCATCTGATAAGGGATAATTGATGTAGTTCCTCGAAGTCCTGTAAAAGCATGGAGAACACTAACTGATCACATACATATATAGTTCCGGAGTTTTTTTTTTAAATTAAATGTAATGCTCGATGTAATTTTTGGATATCAAGATCTGAGGGGCAAATTATGGCATTCGATTACGATCGAAATTTCCATTCAAATTACATATGTATATTGAAATTGC
Source organism: Linnaemya tessellans (assembly GCA_951800035.1). Taxonomy (NCBI): domain Eukaryota; kingdom Metazoa; phylum Arthropoda; class Insecta; order Diptera; family Tachinidae; genus Linnaemya; species Linnaemya tessellans. Next base: position 11,699,122 of record OX637534.1, read on the forward strand.
AATCCATATCGAATGCGGTAATTTGATTCCTGGTTAGTTTCTGGAATCGATTGGCCGTTTAATTTATTCTAAAAAAAATCGATTTTTGAAAAAAAAATTATTTTTAGGTTCCAAGCGGTTTCAATTCAAAGAAAATCTTGATTTGAAAGAACCCTTTGAAACGCCACTAGTCTGGTTCGATTCGTTTCAGCCGTTCAAAAGTTATAAGCGGCCCACATTCTTACCCACTCACACCCACACATACAGGCATAATGACGGCCTCTCAGGAGTAATCAGGGCAGCTTGCTAGGATCTCAATACGTTGAGATCTGTTGAAAACCCGATTTTTCAAAACCCAGTAACTTCCCGATTTTGTGGAAATTTTTAATTCTCTTAGCGGGAAGTTAAAAAATAGAATAACAATTTTTTTACTTTCATATACCAAAAAATAGGTATAAATTTACCATTCCTGGAACAGTATTTTGGATTTTGCTGATTTTCAATAGCAAACTGTTTCCAAAACAACAATCCATGATCGAAGTCTAGAGACTTTTCTAGGGGTTTCGATTTTTCTAATCATAAGAACTCAGAAAAAAGTATGAAAAAATTATTCGATTAAAAATCGGTTGGGATATCACTCGATTTGAAATCAACTGATTTTTCAAAACAGAACCTATTGGGTGTTCTTTCGTTTTTTCGATTGTAAAAGGGGTCTAAGGACATTAATTTATATTTAATAAAAATTGTTTTTTTAAGGTGATACTGGTAGCTGAATGTTCACCCGTACACGCAGATTACATGTATGGCAAACAAGGCTTATTAAAGGGTTTAGTTCCACGAGCTTTTCTCGAAATGTTGGATGGTGACGACGAGGAAGTAGCTGGCGGCGGTGATGCCGATGATGATCAAGCCATAAGTGGTGATAGTGATTATTAAACGATTTACAACAAATGATTTAAAACAGTATTTCCAACAACTAGATATTCGCATGGATGTGTGTATGTATATTAAAGCAAATTAATTGTCAAGGATATTTGTAAAATAAAATAACATTTACTTAGGCACCTCCAGTTCCACAATGTTGCAAGCAATCGCTGTGTGTCACATAACATTTACACTAGGGCACACTGATACAGGTAGAAGCGGTTCTACAACAAGTACAACAATACAAAAACAACAGGCATTTTGTTTTTCTGAAATCTTATTCAAATGTCACAATTAAATGTGTAGAACAAAACAAAACGAAAAAGTACAAAAACAAATATACATACATGTTTGTTTTGGCATTTGCACTTAAGTTTTGTATGTATGTAAATATGTAAACAAATTTTGACGTTTGTACTTGAATTTCTCCCAACAGCAAAATAATCAACTGGGCAATCCCTCCCACCTGTATGAGTGTGCCCTGATATACACCTAGAAAAATTTCGAGTTTGCTTTATTATTTATGCGTGTGACATTGTGGAAAGGTGATATGCAAAAATGTATGGGCTCATTTGTGAATAGCAAACCGAACTTCAGTTGCTAAATGAAAAGTTTTTGGTCGCCAAAAAATCACTAAACAGCAAGTTTTGACAGTCAGTCGATGAGGCTCTGTTGCTATTCATAAGCGATCTAAAAGCAATTAGTAGAGCAGCACTATTTAATTTTTTGTTCAGTAAAATATCTTGATATTAAAAAGTTCCTTTATTTACCAGGAGAAATTAAAACATACAATTGGAACACCAATATTATAAAATAGAAAAAAACAAAATTAAACAAGATACACACACATACAAAATTTATAAATCGTAAGCATAGCAAAAGCTTGGCATGAAGTTGTCATAAATGGTGGTTATGAGCCAGGATATTTTACGATATGAAAGGAAAACTTTTCCCATTTGTATGCTATTTATATTTCAAAGCGAAAGCAATTGCTATCACAACGCAGTACAGAGTAACTAACTACCGTAATGTTTAGACCTTAATTATCTATATCACTTTGATGAAGTGAACACAAAAACAAATTTTTAAATTCAATTTGTTTTTCTCACAAATTCCTATTGCAACGAACGCATAAATTCAATTCAGGAATTTGCTTCGTCTATATAAATTTTTAATAATTCTATATAACAAAAATTTTTTATTCAGACTCAAGTTCATATCTGCAATCGGCAAATAATTTGTTTGAGCACTTTTATTATTTTTGTTTGCTTTTAAGCTTTTGCAGTCGACCTTTTTAAATTTTTTTATTATTAAATTATAGATTAGCGTCTAATTGGGCTTTCAAGGTCTGGTATATGATTTGAGGTAAATAAAAACTATTATTTCATATTTTCATCCGACGTTTCGCTGGTATTTTTCAGATTCTTCGGGGATGCTTTTATTGAATCTGGCAACGATATATGTAAATATAAACATATTTTTTGTTTACATTTACATGTTATATCGTTGCCAGATACAATAAAAGTATATCTGAAGAAGCTGGAAAATACTAGCGAAATGTCGGATGAAAAATAAATTAAATAATATTAAATTATTTTTAATTTAGGATATTTTTATAATCATCTGCAGGTTGCAAATTTGAACTTCGGTCTGAATAGAAAATTCTCATGTTAACAAAAAAATAACGTTCGAAAATTACATTAATGTTTTTTATATATAAATTATAATTTGGTAACCTGATTTATACAAATAGGAGTCTACTGTCTGTCCTATAATGTGCCAGGCTGCAGTTCTAATACACAATAAAAATTTAAAGCAATAACAATATATTAGAATTTGTTTTAGATTTTATATTATTTATGCAACAGAAATACCGATTGCAACATCTGGGAACAGCCGATTAATATCAATTTATATGTAAAAGCGAGCAAAACCATCACTTTATACCAGCTCATGTCAAAGTTTTGTTATGCCTGTACGTGAATAGAGCCCTCAATATAGACGTATAGCTTTGCTTTCCATTGTTATATTCATATTCAAATCGAGTGAGAAAATTTCTTATCCATTTCAGTTAAGCAAGCAGATTTACAAAATTACTTCCTAAATAAAATTAATTCATATATAAACGAAATTAATTAATACAAAATAAACTGTTTCAACTTAAAATTCGATCTACTATAATGATGGAAATATGATACGTCCCCAAGTAGAGGAAAATGTCCGTCAAATAAATAAATGTATTTGGACCAGGTCGGGGAATATTCAATTTCTTAACTTAATGTGTAAAGATATATGATAATCAATAGCAGCAGAAAAGAGAATTTTCTTAAATTCTATTCATTTCAATTTAATTTTCAAACTATTTTAACCAAAATTACTTAACGCTACAAAATTATTAAATATTTAGCATCAAACTAGAATTCCCATACCTGGTTGAATCAATAGCGACAGCTATTAATATTTATATTTCTAAATGAAATTATATTGACAGAACATAAAATTTATATAATTTAAATCAATTATTCAGAGCCACATGTACATGAAAATGGCGAAAGCAAAGTTATAAATCTAATGCCCAATAAATCAGTGAATATTTAAACATATCATATAAAAAAACAAAACGTATTTGAAATCTGTTTTAAGAAAATTTTGTATGAAAAAATTTTATTAAAATACATTTCAAACTCATTTTAAATTTTATGAATACCGGGTATCCAGTTTGAATTAATTTTCATAAAAATGTAAGCCGTATTTAAATACAATTTAAAATTACATTTCGCATTTAACTGTGAGAAAAGTATGGTAGCACAATTAAATGATAAGAAAATTACCAACAATGAATGCCTTCTTACCGACATTTTTTTTCAATGAATGTAAACAAACAAACAACAACACATCGTAGTATGAAAAATTAAATTTAAACAGACTTGATCTATAAAAATGAATTTGGTGTTTGAAGAGATTTAAAAAATAAATGACGTTTTAATTATCCACTGAATTATTGGGCATAATATTTAATAAACAAAACAAAAAAAATACACAATTTAATAAAAAAAAATATACCTTATAATGAGTACAATAATTTATCATGTAGTTAAAAAGCAACATATAATAGAAAACAAAAACATTAAATTTAGTTTTTAATGTTTAGTAAAAGTATTAAATTGAGATAAGAAATAAGAATATATACACACCTTCTATTCACACTCGTACATACATAAATATTTATATCTATGATTTATATCTATATTTATTACTTCACATTTTTCTAGTGCAATTAAGACAGTCAATTAAATTCCAAGTCGAACACAAATTTCAATTAATTGTATTATAAAATCAAATTACTTGCTTAAACAAA